>CM042091.1:1772347-3022347 GCA_023512835.1 Taxillus chinensis | reverse complement strand
GCCCATCTCGTGTTTGGGATAAAATCCCAAATAAAAGGACAACCAAAAAATCCTTTGAAAGATTTGTTAATAATTACAATTCTTTTATGAATAATTCAAATATGATAAGTCCAAATAATTGAACTGATTAATTTATTTTCCTTTTACAACATAAAAGAAAATGAGTTTGACAGATTTCTTTGAAGAAAAAAAGTAGTACATACCCTCTAAATAAAAAATAGTGGGTATGTGAAAACACTCAAAAGATTGTTTTTTGTTTTTGGTATTTCAAATTACAATTAAAAAGAGTATTTTTTTTTAAAAAATTTGGGTACTATAGAAAATGGAAAAAAAATGAAAATAGGAAAAAAAAAATTATTTGAAATTTTCGTCGAAATTGAATTTAAATTTAAAAATTAAAATCCGTCAGGAATAATTTTTAAAAATAATTATGTGATTTAATTATTTTAAAAATTAATTTATAAAATAAATAATTTTGGATTTAGCTGCACTCTTATTTTTTTAAATAATCGCATTTTTTACAAACTCATTATTTGTGGTTTTGAATGTGCTCTACACAAGTATAAGTCACAATCTGTCTACTAAGTACTACAATCTATAAATAGTTAATGTGGTTAATATGATCTTTGACTGGTTATTATAGTGACATTAATTTTTATCCCCATAAATAATTTTAAATTAATTTTATTTATTAAAATAATATTATCAAATGGGTATTTATGCTGGATTTATCCCCTCTCCCTTGATTGAATTCAGGTTCAAAGATGTAAAGCTATAATTAGAGTAATCATTTACATGGGATTGTAATTTAATTAGAAATGATGATTTTCTGTAAGCATAATCATTGCATAGCCTCAATGGGGTCACGCGTTTGCTGCTAATATGTAGACAAACAAAATTACAGTGGAGCCTTGTGTACTTAATTTTAGAGCAACTCCAAGAGATTCTCTATTATCTACAAATAGAGAGTCAAATGCCAAAAATGAGCTCCAACAGCCTCTTCATCAAGCTCTCTACATCTACAAATCGCTACAGTGACTCTTCACAAATGAAGAGTCACTATTCATTCTTCACATAATTTTTTATTATTTTTTATCTTCTTTCTCTCTCTCCTCTCTCCTCTCCTCTCTCTCCTCTCTCCCCTCTCACGCCTCCCTGCCGCCGTCCCCCTCCCCCTTGCCCTCCTCCGACGCCCGACGCTCGACGCCCGACGCCCGACCCCGACCCAGATGCCCTCCCCCCGACGCCCGACCCCGGCCGCCCCCTCCCCCCTCCCCGACGCCGATCCCGACCCCGACTCCCGGTCCCTCCTCCCCCTCCAGATCCGGTGACCCAGCGGCCGCTTCTCCTCCCTCTCCCCTGTGCAATTAATATTATTATTAATAAATTATTATTTTAATAAAAATAGAAATTAAAAAAATAGAGAGACTCTTGGAGTGTATATTAAAAAACAGCTCTTTACATGTGAAAAATTTTGTATATGTTGAGAAAATTGTAAAGAGACTCTTGGAGTTGCTCTTACTGCCGCAGAGCCTCTGGCTAGTCCCTTTTCTTTTGTTAGCGGCGACTCCACAACCTCCAATTTGTGTACCATATTTTTACTTCTTCGAAAGGTTGCAATATTGGTTCGTTCTGTATCTCATGAACCAAACCATATTCTAATTTCTTGCCCCTCACTGACCTGGGATAAAACCCCACATAAAGGGACAATCAAAATTTTCTTTGGAAGATTTGCTAATAATTACAAATTTTGTATATTGAATTACGAGTAATTCAAGTATGATAAGTCCAAATAATTGAACCGATTAATTTATTTTCCTTTAACAACATAAAAGAAAATGAGTTTGAAAGATTTCATTGAAAAAAAAAAGTAGTACCCCCTTATTAGTGCTCTCCCACCCAAAAAAAAAAAAAAGTAAACAAAAAAAACGTTCACAGCTCCAACTCAAAAGGAAAGAACTTTCTCTGTTATTTGTGTACATCCATCCGTATTGGGGTGGGGTGATAATTAATCAAAGACACTGTGGAGAAAGATTTATGAGTGAAGCTGATCCAACCAATGTGGGCACAGGCACCATAAGATACTTTTGCTTTATGAGGCTGTGTTCTGTCTTCTTTATTGATTACCAGTCGGATATTCCCATGTCTCAGTACTCTCGCCATGTATAGCAGAATGCATTGTCACTTAACTTTCAAAGTCCGGACATGAAATCGCCCATTATGTCTAAATGTACAAAAGCTCGTGACCAACTTTGACAGGTGGTGTGGGGGAGTAGAGCATGAATGGTTTCTTTTTGGATCGCCACAAACAACGAAATTATATACTTTCGTGTTACAATCAAGAAATTAATTGAATCAAAATATTTGGGGTTGTGAAAAATTATGTCTAAAGGCCTACAATATTTTAGTAATACTTATATTATAATGGGAAGGAGGGTATATTGTACTACTTGACAAGGTGGGAAGAGATGCAAAAAGCTTGATTCATTTTAAGAGCTATCTCAAATCCATTAGCAAAATCTATAATAAAATATGAATAAAATTATTCTATAGGTATACCATCAGCTAAAACAAAAATAAAAGCTAAATATAGTTTTTTTCCAACAGCTAATTCATGGTATTTTTTTCTCATTTTTATTAGAAATTTGAAATTTGAGAATAATAAGGAGGAGTAGATTGGAAAAATAAATTGTTAAGAAAAAAATAGATAATATAACATTAGAGTGTCATTAGTTAAAGACTGTAGTAATATAAATATGATTTTAGTTAGTAAATTTAATTTGCTAACATTAGAAATGCTCTAAAAGAAAAAAAGACATGAAATTAAAAACAAGTAGAATAAAATAGACGGCCATGAATCAAGTGATTGGATGCCCAGCCAACTGACAAGCAGGATTTGGAGATCTTTATTCCTTTCATGCGAGGGCCATCATTAAATGCATGTCACACCATTCAAACTTTTGTCAAAAGGCAGAATGTTATTGGAGTGGAAACAAAGCCAGGATATATATATATATATGTATATATATCAGCATGGTATTATACCAGAACATTTGGTATCTCAAATATAAGTGAATCATTTTGGCGATCATCAAGATGTTTCAAAATAGGGAAAGTACCATTCAATTTGTAAGAGGGAAGGTTATTTATGTTAATTTGTATGGTGTTTATTAAATAAATAAATAATATTATTAAAGTAATTATCGATAAAATATTATTTTCGTGTTATCTAAATGATTAAATAAGTCCAGACCATTAAACTATGTACATTGAATCAATGGAAGCATGCATGATCATCAAATTTATCTTATTATAGTAATACATATTATCATTTGCTCTAATTTATTAACATGATATTCAAACATCAACGACTTCAAAATATTTGCCTCTCCTGAGTTAATTTTCTTCATCAATCTTCATGGCTAAAGAGCCTCACCATCATTGCCTTGAATAAGCATGTTATATTTACAAATGTTTAAACTCTAACTCTACGGGTAACGTCGATGACGAAGCCCTCTCCCTTGATTGAATTCAGGTTCAAAGATGTAAAGCTATAATTAGAGTAATCGTGGGATTGTAATTTAATTAAAAATGATGATTTTCTGTACGCATAATCATTGCATGACCACAATAGGGGTCACGCGTTTACTGCTAATTTGTAGACAAACAAAGTTACAGTGGAGCCTTGTGTACTTAATTTTACTGCCGCAGAGCCTCTGGCTAGCCCCTTTTCTTTTGTTAGTGGCGACTCCACAACCTCCAATTTGTGTACCATATTTTTACTTCTTCGAAAGGTTGCAATATTGGTTCGTTCTGTGTCTCATGAACCAAACCATATTCTAATTTCTTGCCCCTCACCGACCTGGGATAAAACCCCACATAAAGGGACAATCAAAATCTTATTTGGAAGATTTGCTAATAATTACAAATTTTGTATATTGAATTACGAGTAATTCAAGTATGATAAGTCCAAATAATTGAACCGATTGATTTATTTTCCTTTAACAACATAAAAGAAAATGAGTTTGAAAGATTTCATTGAAAAAAAAACAAAAGTAGTACTTTCCCACCCAAAAAAAGTAAACAAAAAAAAAGTTCACAGCTCCAACTCAAAAGGAAAGAACTTTCTTTAGCTGTTATTTGTGTACATCCATCCGTATTGGGGTCGGGTGAAATTCATCAAAGACGTTGTGGTCCTTGTGGAGAAAGATTTATGAGTGAAGCTGACCCATCCAATGTGGGCACGGGCACCATAAGATACTTTTGCTCTGTGAGGCTGTGTTCTATCTTCTTTATTGATTACCAGTCGGATATTCCCATGTCTTAGTACTCTCACCGCGTATAGCAGAATGCATCGTCACTTAACTTTCAAAGTCCGGACATGAAATCGCCCATTATATCTAAATGTACAAAAGCAAGTGACCAACTTTGACAGGTGGTGTGGGGAAGTGGAGCATGAATGATTTCTTTTTGGATCGCCACAAACCACAAAATTATATACTTTCGTGTTAGAATCAAGAAATTAATTGAATCGAAATATTTGGGGCTATGAAAAATTATGTCTAAAGGCCTGCAATATTTTAGTAATACTTACATTATAATGGGAATGAGGGTATGTTGTACTACTTGACAAGGTGGGAGGAGATGCAAGAAGCTTGATTCATTTTAAGAGCTATCTCAAACCTATTAGCAAAAACTATAATAAAATGTGAATAAAATTATTTTCTAGTTTAGGTATATCATCAGCTAAAACAAAAATAAAAGCTAAATATAGCTTTTTTCCAACAGCAAATTCATGGTATTTTTTTCTCATTTTTATTAGGGATTTGGAATTTGGAAATAGTAGGGAGGAGTAGATTGGAAAAACAAATTGTTAAGAAAAAAATAGATAATATAACATTGGAGTATCATTAATTAAAGATTGTAGCAATATAAATATGATTTTAGCTAGTAAATTTAACTTACTAACATTAAAGATGCTCTAACAGAAAAAAAAGACATGAAATTAAAAACAAGTAGAATAAAATAGAGGGTCATGAATCAAGTAATTGGTTGCCCAGCCAACTCACAAGCAGGATTTGGAGATCTTTATTCCTTTCATGCGAGGGCCATCATCAAATGCATGTCACACCATTCAAACTTTTGTCAAAAGGCAGAATATCATTGGAGTGGAAATAAAGCCAGGATATATATATATATGTATATATATCAGCATGGTATTATACCAGAACATTTGGTATCTCAAATATAAGTGAATCATTTTGGCGATCATCAAGATGTTTCAAAATAGGGAAAGTACCATTCAATTTGTAAGAGGGAAGGTTATTTATGTTAATTTGTATGGTGTTTATTAAATAAATAAATAATATTATTAAAGTAATTATCGAGAAAATATTATTTTCGTGTTATCTAAATGATTAAATAAGTCCAGACCATTAAACTATGTACATTGAATCAATGGAAGCATGCATGATCAACAAATTTATCTTATTATAGTAATACATATTATCATTTGCTCTAATTTATTAACATGATATTCAAACATCAACGACTTCAAAATATTTGCCTCTCTTGAGTTAATTTTCTTCATCAATCTTCATGGCTAAAGAGCCTCACCATCATTGCCTTGAATAAGCATGTTATATTTACAAATGTTTAACACTCATGGGCCTCTTATGTGACGCAGAGCTTGAGGTTTAAAATTTCTCAAACAGGATGTAAAAATGTAAAAATATGGAAAATGTAAAAATGTTTAATATGGAAGAGAAAAACGAGAGATTGCAACGACTAAAATTTTTAAACATGTTGTAAATAAATCAAAAGATAAAATTGATATAGAATTGATAAAAACTGAATAATATATGAGATATATCTAAACAAATAACTTTATCCTTATTTAAAGAAAAACAAAAAATTCTAAAAGAAAACAAACTAAAAATAAATTTAAAATAAGTGTACATTCAACATTACATGAAATACTCGTTTCGAACACCTCATGCATCTTTTCGAGCATATGGTTGGGACTCCCTGGCAAACTTTGGTTCGAGCAGACACATCTCGAATATTTATGACTTATCGAGTAGGCTTCAGGCATGTATTAGATGCACCGAAACTTTTTTGGAAAATAAAAATGTATTGTATAATACATAAGAAAAATAATTAAAAATTAGATAAATTTAAAAAATAGAATAACCGCCATGCTTTTTGTTCTTGTCCGAAAATATTATATATAAAAATTATAATATTAATAAATAAAGAGAAAGTCTAAATATCAGCCTCCTCACTCGTGACATGTCAATATTTCACCAATTTTGATTATTTGATCAATCACCTGTGATTTGATCAAAACTAATAGGATATTAATATATCATGGGTGCATGAGAGATTTGTGTGAGGAGACTTGTATGTAACATGAACTATAAATAAATATATACCAACAAAATCAAGGAATTAGAGATAGACAAATGGTCATCCAAATAACTCTTTAATTATCATCTCAATTTCACAAGGATTTTCTTGCTTAAAAAATAATAATGTTGCATATGAGTCCTTTGCACACGTTTCTGTACACACCTAACGGGACAATATACTATTGATTGTAAACAAATTACATGTGATACCTGACCAAATTATTGAAATAGTAACACACCTGCACGGAAAAGCCTGTGCAAAAGACTTGTATGAAGTCTTTATGGAAAAAAACTATTTTAGAATGGCCAACAATGACTAGTATGAAACCAATTGTGGTTGCTTGGGCATCATTCAAGAACGATTATCCCTTAGAAAAAATTAACGAGAACAAGCAGCGAGTTAAAGTTCCAATATTTTCTATCATAGTCTAAGAAATTAAACCAAATGTTTTAAAAAAATTGTTTAAACTGAAGTTTATTCAATTGCGCCTCAGGCCCTCAAGTAATCCCATTCTTGCATTTTAGGTACAGTTATAGAAAGGCATAAACCATTCATTTATTCGCCAAACTCGATTTCACTATTTTCCTTAATTGGTGCCATTCATTATAGGGTTGACTACGTTTGTATTAGATTCTAGCTTGGTTGTCGTGTCAAATGGAACGTTTGACTGCCCAATGACATTATAACATTTTTTAAGTTGGGAAAAAACACATACCAAAAATTCAGAAATCATGTGCGATTCAATTATAACGAATCACTTTTCTCTGAAATAAATGTGTTCGGATAACGTGACTTTTGTTTTATTTGTTTTGTATTTATGATACATTATACTTAAGGGTATAAGTTGAAAATATATTTAGCTTTTTTTTATTGCTTTTGTTAATGATTTAATTAAATCCTTAGAGAGTAATTTAAGATAAAATTTACTATAAATTTTACGATAAGTTAGAAATGCTTTTAAGCATCTTAAATGAAGAAACATTTTGCCTCTCCGGGATATTGTTTTGGCTTTTTAATCAGGTTACTTCAATGCCTAATATTAATATTTTAACATTATTTTGATTTTTTGTTCAGTCATAAAATGAATAGAATATAACCTTTTTGAGAAATTTTAAATTTTCAGATTTTACTTATGATCTCTCTTTTATTAGGTTACTTATGTTCATGCTTGACTTTATTTAAAGTAATATAAGAATTAAGCAACACAAAGTATATTTATGGAAATCTAATTTATCGAACTAATTTTCAGTTGACAATTTATAAAAACTATTAGGCCCCTTTTTACGTTCATAGTTTTTTAAAGCTAAATAAAGTAAAGAAAGACAAAGGGGCAGATAACGTAACGGAAACAGGAGAGGCACGTGAAGTGATGATAACGCGCATGACGATGGAATTAGGAACATAATTAAGTACATAACATTATAATTAGTGCGCGGGAAAAGAAAGAAACTGCTACGTGTCGGAACATTTTACAATAAAAATGATGTCTCCTTCGGATGCACCCTTCTATATTTGTATTTGTACTTTAAAATGCACCCTTCTATGACGAAAGCACAGTATAACGATTAAATATTTGGCGGCAATGCCTGCTTTTGCCTTCCTAGTTTTAGACTAGACACTGTCAAATTATGCCACACCCGCCCGTTGGTACTACTGGTTAAATGAAATGGGCGAGTGATGAGTATAAAAAATAGTAGCCGTCCGCAAAAAAAAAAAAAAAAAAAAACTCATTTTCATTTATCATTTCTAAATCCCTGATTCCTATTCCCACGTCATCTCCGCGGCGCTTCCCCTCTAAAGTCTAATTTTTCATATTCAAATTGGTTTTTTTTCATCGAAGCTCAGATCTTGATATCTCATACCCGAGGGACACATGGAAGTTGGTTATTGGATGACACATGCAGATGCGGTTATGGCGGCGTGAGATCGATATGGTAGAGACAGCGAGGTGGTTTCGGGCGGCGTGACATGAGGTAGAAGGATGGAGGCAGAGGGAGTGGTGATGGTAATGATGTAGGAGAGAGGCTGATATGTGATGTGATGGATGGCCGGCGCTATGTATTTATTATTTATATAGGATTTTTAATTAATTAAAGGATAATTCATATACATATATTTTATTTTATTTTATTTTTAAAATTCCATATTAACAAGGTTCCAGTGCTAATTAACTATCCAACTTATTAACATAATATATCTACAAGTACGCTTTTCTTATAGTTTACTTATTTGATAAGGCTATTTGGGACCAAAGACCAAGCTTTATAGACCTAATGAGCTCCACGAGAGTTGCAGTTGCTATTGATTAGATATTAGTATTACTTGATAATCATGTATGTAACTCTTGTAAGAGTTGTGATCAATTTTGCACATTTTTTAAAGACCTATCACCAATTTATTCGTGATAGATGACCTGTTTAAGTTATAATGGATATCTATTTATATAATATTACTATGAAATATTAGTTATATTTTTACTTAATTTTTATTTTTTCTAAATTACCCTTGTACTTTTAAAATCATAAATCCTAAATCCCTGGGGCGATGGCGGCGCTGTGGGTGGCGTGGCATCGAGTCAAGAAGGTATTGATGTAGATCTTAATGTTGATGCGGATGCTGGCGGTGAAGTGGTGGTTCTAGCCGAGGGAGAACAGGAGAGCGAGGCTGTGATCGACTCATACAAACTCTTGTTATCGAGTCCTCCCTCAACTTTATATATCTAAATACAATTCATACGTTTCTGGGTCCGTTGTTGTTTTAGCACTTGGTGATTCCTACGAGGCTCAGGTTGAAGATTAGAGAGATGGGTTTGGAGGAAAATTGAAATGGGGAGATTGCTTTGTCGGGGTATGTCTCTTGGAAGCAAGAACAAGTACAAGAGGATGGTGATCTCGATTTCTCGCATCAGTAGGAATGGAATAGATTCCTCAAGGGGAGGATGTGATTAGACGGGAGAGCTGTTGGGGGATGGGATGAAGGGCTAGCAAGCAAGAACCTGAATATAATTTATTTTAATTTGCTGATTTGACAGAATCAACTAAAACAAAAGTAAAATTTATATTTAACTTTTTTTTATTTTTACTAATAATTTACTTAAATTATTAAAAAATAATTTTAATTATATTTTATTATAATTTTTGCTATATCTAGATTATACCCTTATAGCATAAAGTGTCATACGTGGGGGGTATGAATTCAATTATTCAACACAGAACAGAAGTTCATGGCATCACAATTTAATCAAGTTGTGATCCGATTCCGTCATGTCATGTGTATGGCCGTATGGGCTGATCTGTCCTTTTAATATTAATCCTTGCCGCATAAATGGAATATAACTGGGGCTGAATTGTTTTCCTGGCCCCACCATGGCAGCATTACTCTATCATGATTTTTAAGGCCTCCTTACTGGAAGAGGTGGGGGAGGAAAAGAAAATTTTTATATAATAATATTTTATTAATTTTAATTAAATTATAAAAGAAATTCAATTAAATTATTGATCAATGGAATATGGTGCATACTTATCATAATGAAATTTTTTCACAAAACACTTATTATAAAATATTTCTCTTCTTTTTAATCTGTCATGCCACTGGTGATTATTTATTTTATTTTGTGTTTTTTTTTTTCAATTACAGCTATCGCCTTTTGGGCTTCACTTCCAAAGCAAACAATGCCCATATTCGATAACTAGTACTATTCCCTTTTTCCTGTTATAATATATATATTTTCCCACTCTCATAATTATTATTAGCCACCACTGGCACATGGGGTCGTTTTATTTTTCCCCCAAAAAACAAACTATTATAGATATTTTAAAGATCTGTTAATCGTTGTCTTCCCATAAAAACACAGGTACTGAAAATATGATGGATAATAAGAGGAAAAGGGGGAAAATATTTATTAAATATTAGTAAGTACATAGATGATGATACAATAATATTTATACAATAATAGTAAGTATATTTTTCCTGTTATCTATTCTTTGCCCATCAAAGGTATTTTAAAACTATCAAAATGACCTGCAAAAAATCACAACTGCCTCTGCCTCCCTCCCATAACCGACTGCAGAAAACGCAAAACGCAAGCCCCACCCCCCTCCGTCTGGTCTGTATGTCTCCCTGTATAAATAAGAGCGAAGACACTGGTCTTCCTTGAGCGACTCTAATTTCTGGAGGGAAGGCGTGAAATACCAAGAATATGTGTGTGAGCATAAACAATGTAGATGTCCTGGCTCTCAGTGCTTCAACAACGGCAGAGGCAATGACCACAATAGCAATCCACACACACAGGGTCTGTCTGCCTCCCCAGAAAACCACCCTCCAAAAACTCAGGCACAGGCTCTCTGAGATTTTCTTCCCGGACGACCCTCTTCACAGATTTAAGAACCAGACTTGGTTTTCCAAACTGATTCTGGGTCTTGAGTTTTTCTTCCCCGTTTTCCATTGGGGCCCTCGGTACACCCTATCTCTGCTACGATCTGATGTCATCTCTGGACTCACCATTGCCAGCCTTGCAATCCCACAGGTTTTTTTTTTGTTCATCACATATTGCCCGCAGGATTGGCGTGAAAAAAAGACATGAAATTAAAAACAAGTAGAATAAAATAGACGGCCATGAATCAAGTGATTGGATGCCCAGCCAACTCACAAGCAGGATTTGGAGATCTTTATTCCTTTCATGCGAGGGCCATCATCAAATGCATGTCACACCATTCAAACTTTTGTCAAAAGGCAGAATATTATTGGAGTGGAAACAAAGCCAGGATATATATATATATATATATATATATATATATATATATATATATATATATATATATATATATATGTATATATCAGCATGGTATTATACCAGAACATTTGGTATCTCAAATATAAGTGAATCATTTTGGCCCCGATCATCAAGATGTTTTGTTTCAAAATAAGGAAAGTACCATTCAATCGGTAAGAGGGGAAGGTTATTTATGTTAATTTGTATGGTGTTGATTAAATAAATAAATATTATTATTAAAATAATTATCCAAAAAATATTATTTTCGTGTTATCTAAATGATTAAATAAGTCCAGACCATTAAAATAAAAAAAAAAAAAAAAAGAAAAAAAGAAAAAAAAAAAAAAAATATTTTATTATAGTAATACATATTATCATTTGCTACTAATTTATTAACATGATATTCAAACATCAACGACCTCAAAAAATTAACCCTTCCCAGGTAATTTTTTCATATCAATCTTCATGGCTAAAGAGCCTCACCATCATTGCCTTGAATAAGTATGTTATATTTACAAATGTTTATCACTCACGGGCTTCTTAGGTGACGCAGAGCTTGAGGTTTAAAATTTCTCAAACAGGATGTAAAAATGTAAAAATATGGAAAATGTAAAAATGTTTAATATGGAAGAGAAAAATGAGAGATTGCAACGACTAAAATTTTTAAACATGTTGTAAATAAATCAAAAGATAAAATTGATATAGAATTGATAAAAACTGAATAATATATGAGATATATCTAAACAAATAACTTTATCCTTATTTAAAGAAAAACAAAAAATTATAAAAGAAAACAAACTAAAAATAAATTTAAAATAAGTGTACATTCGACATTACATGAAATACTCGTTTCAAACACCTCATGCATCTTTTCGAGCATATGGTTGGGACTCCCTGGCAAACTTTGGTTCGAGCAGACACATCTCGAATATTTATGACTTATCGAGTAGGCTTCAGGCATGTATTAGATGCACCGAAACTTTTTTGGAAAATAAAAATGTATTGTATAATACGTAAGAAAAATAATTAAAAATTAGATAAATTTAAAAATAGAATAACCGTCATGCTTTTGTTCTTGCCCGAAAATATTATATATAAAAATTATAATATTAATAAATAAAGAGAAAGTCTAAATATCAGCTCCTCGTGACATGTCAATATTTCACTAATTTTGATTGTTTGATCAAGTTCACCTGTGATTTGATCAAAACTAATAGGATATTAATATATCATGGGTGTGTGAGAGATTTGTGTGAGGAGACTTGTATGTAACATGAACTATAAATAAATATATACCAACAAAATTAAGGAATTAGAGATAGGCGCAAATGGTCATCCAAATAACTCTTTAATTATCATCTCAATTTCACAAGAATTTTCTTGCTTAAAAAATAATAATGTTACATATAAGTCCTTTGCACACCTTTCTGTACACACCTAACGTGACAATATACTATTTGTTGTAAACAAATTACATGTGATACCTGACCAAATTATTGAAATAGTAACACACCTGCACGGAAAAGCCTGTGCAAAAGACCTATCATCAATTTATTCGTGATAGAAGACCTGTTTATGTAATATTGATTAATAACACTTTTAAAAGTATTAGAGTATCTCCAATCCTATCAAGTTATAATGGATATCTATTTATGTAATATTTCTATGGTATATTAATTATATTTTTACTTAATTTTTATTTTTTCTAAATTACCCTTATACTTTCAAAATCAGGAATCTTAAATCCCTTGGGCAATGGCGGCACTATGGGTGTCGTGGCATTGAGTCAAGAAGGCATTGATGTAGATCTTGGTGTTGATGCAGATGCTGGCGGTGAAGCGGTGGTTCTGGCCGAGGGAGAACAGGACGGCGAGGCTGTGATCGGCTCATACAAATTCTTGTTGTTAAGTCCTCCCTCAATTTTACATATCTAAATACAGTTCATACGTTGAGGCCTTGTTTAAAGGTTTAAGACATGAAATCTCATAAAAAAACGTTTTTGGGTCCATTGTTGTTTTAGCACTTGGTGATTACTACGAGGCTCAGGTTGAAGACTAGAGAGATGGGTTTAGAGGAAAATTGAAATGGAGAGATTGCTTTGTCGGGGTATGTCTTTTGGCAGCAAGAACAAGTACAAGAGGATAGTGATCTCGATTCCTCGCATCAGTAGGAATGGAGTAGATTCCTCAGGGGGAGGATGTGATTAGACGGGAGAGCTACTGAGAGACGGGATGAGAGGCTAACGAGCAGGGACCTGAATATAATTTTTTTAATTTACTGACTTGACAGGAACAGCTAAAAAGTAAAAGTAAAATTTATATTTAATTTTTTTATTTTTACTAATGATTTACTTAAATCAAACAATTTTAATTATATTTTATTATAATTTTTCTATATCTAAATGCTCATATCCTTATAGCATAAAGTGTCATAGGTGGGGGGTATGAATTCAATTATTCAACACAGAACAGAAGTTCATGGCATCACAATTTAATCAAGTTGTGATCCGATTCCGTCATGTGATGTGTATGGCCGTATGGGCTGATCTGTCCTCTTAATATTAATCCTCGCCGCATAAATGGAATATAACTGGGGCTGAATTGTTTTCCTGGCCCCACCATGGCAGCATTACTCGATCATGATTTTTAAGGCCTCCTTTCTGGAAGAGGTGGGGGAGGAAAATAAAATTTTTATATAATAATATTTTATTAATTTTAATTAAATTATAAAAGAAATTCAATTAAATTATTGATCAATGAAATATGGTGCATACTTATCATAATGATTTTTTTTCACAAAACACTTATATATAAAAAATTTCTCTTCTTTTTAATCTGTCATGCCACTGGTGATTATTTATTTTATTTTATTTTATTTTGTGTTTTTTTTTTCAATTACAGCTATCGCCTTTTGGGCTTCACTTCCAAAGCAAACAATGCCCATATTCGATAACTAGTACTATTCCCTTTTTCCTGTTATAATATATATATTTTCCCACTCTCATAATTATTATTAGCCACCACTGGCACATGGGGTCGTTTTATTTTTCCCCCAAAAAACAAACTATTATAGATATTTTAAAGATCTGTTAATCGTTGTCTTCCCATAAAAACACAGGTACTGAAAATATGATGGATAATAAGAGGAAAAGGGGGAAAATATTTATTAAATATTAGTAAGTACATAGATGATGATACAATAATATTTATACAATAATAGTAAGTATATTTTTCCTGTTATCTATTCTTTGCCCATCAAAGGTATTTTAAAACTATCAAAATGACCTGCAAAAAATCACAACTGCCTCTGCCTCCCTCCCATAACCGACTGCAGAAAACGCAAAACGCAAGCCCCACCCCCCTCCGTCTGGTCTGTATGTCTCCCTGTATAAATAAGAGCGAAGACACTGGTCTTCCTTGAGCGACTCTAATTTCTGGAGGGAAGGCGTGAAATACCAAGAATATGTGTGTGAGCATAAACAATGTAGATGTCCTGGCTCTCAGTGCTTCAACAACGGCAGAGGCAATGACCACAATAGCAATCCACACACACAGGGTCTGTCTGCCTCCCCAGAAAACCACCCTCCAAAAACTCAGGCACAGGCTCTCTGAGATTTTCTTCCCGGACGACCCTCTTCACAGATTTAAGAACCAGACTTGGTTTTCCAAACTGATTCTGGGTCTTGAGTTTTTCTTCCCCGTTTTCCATTGGGGGCCTCGGTACACCCTATCTCTGCTACGGTCTGATGTCATCTCTGGACTCACCATTGCCAGCCTTGCAATCCCACAGGTTTTTTTTTTGTTCATCACATATTGCCCGCAGGATTGGTTATCTTTCATCTCATTCTTGTTTTTGTTTTTCCTTTTTTTCTGATCTGTTTTTTTCTTACTACATGCAGGGGATCAGCTATGCGAAGCTTGCAAATTTGCCACCTATAATTGGGTTATGTTAGTATCAAAGCCTTGCAATCCCACAGAACACCTTCCTTTCTGTTTTCTGTAATTGAATTGATTCATTGATTACCGGATTCTTCAAGTTATTTTGGAGTTTTGAAGGACAGTGTTTTTTGGATTTATGTGCTGCAGATTCAAGTTTTGTGCCACCGTTGATATATTCCGTACTTGGGAGTTCTAGGCACCTTGCGGTGGGGCCAGTCTCAATAGCGTCTCTGGTCATGGGCACCATGCTTGGGGAAGCCGTTTCTCAACATCAAGACCCAACTTTGTACCTTAAATTGGCCTTCACTGCCACCTTCTTTGCTGGCTTATTTCAGGCCTCTCTTGGTTTGCTCAGGTATGCGGTTTTAACTTCCTCTTCGGTTTGAAAACTCAACACTTGACACGGTCATTGGTAACATGGCCTCGACATTGGTGATATTTTAATTGTTTTCCATCACACGAATCTACAGGTTAGGGTTCGTAATTGATTTCCTCTCTAAGGCTACTCTTCTTGGATTCATGGCGGGTGCAGCGGTCATAGTGTCTCTGCAACAGCTGAAGGGCTTGCTTGGGATTGCACACTTCACTACCAAGATGCAGATAGTCCCTGTTGTGTCCTCTGTTCTCAGGCGTACAGATGAGGTTGGTCCATCTACAGTAGCAGAATTAACGAGAAAGAGACATTATATGCTGTACTATATGTTATCGTTTTCTTAAAAAAGACAACTTGTTAGTAGTAGGCAATCAACCAGTCAAATCAACATTTTTACGCATTCAATTAATTGATTTATGAAATTGATGTGCAGTGGTCGTGGCACACGATTATAATGGGCTTAAGTTTCCTAGGCCTTCTACTCGCAGCAAGACAACTTGTAAGTTTTTTTTTTCTGTAAGTCATGATGGTTGAGCCAAGCTCGTTTAGAGGCCTAATTATTGCTAAAATGGATATCATTATTATTTTAAGAAATTATATAGCCATAGATTTCAATTTATTTACCCACTATGGACGTTACAGGCAAATGTATTGGATTTGGTGTTCCCGTAAACAAAATTTTGGGTATTGTAATGGAAACGTGAACAGCTATGGCCTGATACAGACATGGCCATTCCTAACCATAGCATTTGACAAAAAGTAATTTAGCTTGTTGATTTTTGGGCTTCTTTTTAATTGAACTCTCATAGCATGGAAGCTGGTTTTCCTAACCCACACACCTCATGATGATGAGCGCCGTGTTTGTTTTGTTTTTTGCTTTAAAACAAAAACAAAAACAAAAAGGCTATATATAGTATTTGTACCATACCACTTGCCAGTCAAGTTGTTTTAATTTTCTTGCCTGATTTTTCCCCATCAATTTAAACAGAGCCTGAGAAGGCCACAATTCTTTTGGGCTTCAGCAGCTGCCCCCTTGACATCAGTAATTTTCTCAACCCTGCTAGTTTTCCTCCTCAAATCAAAGGCTCCGGATATTTCTGTTGTAAGTATGAAACCACAGTTTAAGTGGAATTTACATGCATTGACGACTTTATTTTGCTACTACTAATATTTTTGTTTACTAAACCTCTGCACGAAAATCTTGTAACAGATTGGGCACTTGCCCAGGGGATTGAATCCGCCTTCGCAGAACATGCTATACTTCCATGGCCCCTTTTTGGGCGTTGCCATCAAAACTGGGATTGTCACTGGCATCTTAGCACTCACTGTAAGTTGGCCCCAAAAAAGTTGAATTACCTCACTGAGTTGGAAGTTCTTACCATATATGTTTGACAAAGATATTGCTTATAAAAGGTATTCTCAATTCTGATGGCACAGGAAGGAATAGCAGTGGGAAGAACATTTTCTGCTTTGAAAAACTACCAAGTTGATGGAAACAAAGAAATGATGGCAATTGGTTTTATGAACATGGCTGGTTCATGCTCCTCCTGCTACATTACGACAGGTAGTTACTACTTCTGTATTAGACTCCTTTGACCAATTGGTCGCTAAAGACCTCTAATTCCTATTGATATTTTTCAGGTTCATTTTCCCGGTCAGCCGTCAATTACAATGCTGGGGCACAATCAGCAATTTCAAACGTAGTAATGGCAGCTACTGTACTCGTGACACTGCTGTTTTTCATGCCACTATTTTATTACACTCCTAATGTGATTTTAGGAGCAATCATCATATCAGCTGTGATTGGGCTCATTGATTACCGGGCTGCTCTCCGGTTGTGGAAAGTTGACAAGCTTGATTTTGCTGCTTGTATCTGTTCCTTCCTTGGAGTTATCTTTATTTCAGTGCCACTGGGTCTTGCCATTGCAGTAAGCTTGTTTAGAAACTACATGAACTTGAATTACTTGTACTTGACATTTACATCTAAAGAAACCAAATTTTATTTAGTTCTCATAGGTGCGTCTGCACGTCTTTAAATTTCAGGTGGGTGTTTCATTTGTAAAAGTCATATTGCATGTGGCCAGACCAAATACTGTGGTTTTAGGCAATATCCCAGGGACCCAAGTCTATCACAGTCTAACCCAGTACAGGGAGGCTCTAAGGGTCCCCTCGTTTCTCATACTTTCTATCGAGTCCCCCATCTACTTTGCAAATTCAACTTATCTACAAGAAAGGTCAGTTCAAACTCTAAATCATCTAAGCCTTTTCTACCGTACTTGGCCTAAGCTTTGGTGATCAATACAGGATCCTAAGATGGGTGCGTGAGGAGGAAGAATGGGTTTCAATGAACAAGGAGATCACTTTGAAATGCATAATAATAGACATGACAGGTCTATCACAAATTAATCCATTATGAGGATTGAAATGATACATCTCTGTGTTTCCTTGCATTTGGGGCTTACACTTTTGCTATTTTGTCAGCTGTTACAGCCATAGACACAAATGGTGTTGACACGATTTGTGAACTGAGAAGGATACTAGAGAAAAGATCATTACAGGTAAAAAGGAGTTTTCATTTACTCTTTCCTTTTATTCTTGTTTGTTTTCTGAGATTGCCTTGCTCACCTTCTATGCAGTTTGTTTTGGTAAACCCAGTTGGGAGTGTAATGGAAAAGCTCCACCAGTCTGAAGTGTTGGAGTCTTTTAGAGTAAATGGACTGTACTTGACAGTTGCAGAAGCCGTGGCAGACATTTCTTCCCTCAGGAAGGCTCAGCCATGAATTGGAAGGTCACCCTGACCAAATGCAGGAAATGAGATCTTTTATTACAAAAAGGAAGGAGATGTTCTTTTCTTTTTTCTTTTTCATCTCACTTCATGTTCTATAACAGCATCGAAGTAGTGAACCTCACAAGAAGAGTTTCTTGAGCCAAGCAGATCCATCAAATGTGCAAGCATTGATCGATTTTTTTTCAATAGGGAGCGAGAAAGATTTTCAATATTCTTTTCTTCTAGAATATCAGATGGATCAGACCCTTCAAATTTACATATGTAAGGATGATTAATAAACATAATGATGCCTTGGCGAAGCACTTAATAAAACTCCACTACAGTTGATTACCCAAACGAAGACTTAAGTAAGGTGGAACCAGTATGGCCAAAGGAAATCAAAAGAATGTAACCAATCTATTTTGTGCAATTTGCTTCCCTTCACCGTGTTAGACTGTTGGCAGGTCTAAGGGGTTGTTTGGCAAGGGTGCATTTATAGTTTGTAAAATTTTATTAATATAATTATTTAATATTATTTATTTATTTTAGTATTAAAAACAAAATCATACCAGCTATTAAATTTTGTTGCTACTCACACTATTGATATTTCTAAATTTTTAAAACTATTTACATATTCAACTATTAAGTAACACACCAACCAATAGAAACGACCACACCAAATTTAGTCCTACGATTAATAAAACCACATGGATAAAGAGTAAATGAAGCGCATCCACATTGGCCTTCCATAAAATTGCCAGCATGCAATGCAATTTACCTAAAATTTTACACACGATTCCATTAACGAATATTGATTTTTTATTTCTATTTTTATTTCAAGAAAAAAGCAAATATTGAGTTTTTTGCAATTTTGATTTCTCCGTTTATGAATTGCCTTCCTAACCACCTTGAACATCACTACAATTCAAAGCATGACATCTATGGTATTGGAAATTTATTTTGGTCAGCCTTGAGATTTACCACTGAGCACATTCAACTTCAAAACAGTGAAGTTGCAATTATAATTCATCAACAGTACTTGCCGATGCTTGTTTGTGGTTTTTCTTGCCAGTCAAGTACCTGCAAAACAATGATTCCAGATTAATTTACGTTTCTGAAACATCCACTAAAAAATATTTCTAGTAAAAAACCAAAGCTTATGAAGCCATGTCATGAGAAAAAGTCCATTACTTAAACGGTAATAATCCATTTACTTTAGGCTTTACTATTGACCTCAGTCTTGCATTACTATCCTTTCTGTTGAACCTCAAGAAATCCGGATACAAATTTGGTGATATCAATGCTGCTAATAAGTACAAGTCTAGAATGCAATGTAAAATCAGCAGTCCTCTAACCTCAAACGTGTCAAAATAAATTTAACTGAGCAAAAAGTCATTATTATTATTATTATTTCAATCACTCATAGTACAGAAGTAAGAAATGATGACCCACATGATCCAGAATCCAGAACAAATTAATTCATGACGATGGTAATCTGGAACATGAAACATTAGGACAGACAAAACCAAAACCAAATCAATTTAATTCATGATGATGGTAATCTAGAACATGAAACATTAGAAACGACAAAGATGTTGGGTGACATACGGTAAAAACAACCCCGAAGAATGAAGAAAAGTCCATACCTGCTTAAAAGAAGTTAAGGAAAACCCTCTAAAAACAAGCGCCTATTTGGTTATGTTTTCGAAAATTATTTGTATATTCACGAACCAAAAAGAATAATGATGAAAGGTGCACAATCATCCGAGCACTTCCATTCTGGAGTCTCCTATAGATCAAGTTGTTGCCAATATCGGGTGAGGATAACGAAATAACTGGCGACTGATTTATTTCCTTAATGCATGTCTTGGAGCGTGCTTTCTATATGGACCAAGTTGATAGTACTTTCAGTGCTGAGAAAGGTATAGCACACGGACTCTCAGATTTCTTTGCTATGGTGTAGAGCAAGAAATTCTCACCTTTCTCAGTTGTTATCGAACTAAACATCCATGACACAACAAGATTGTTCTCTGCCCTCCAAGTCCTATACTCTAAGTTGCTTGGTTTGGGTTGAGGAATCGCACTTGTTAGATAGTCATCCTTGCTTTGTCCACTCACGAACATCATGGATTGTGACCATTGAGCTTATGACCGATTATGGGAATGAGATTGTTCGTTGTGGTGGTTTGAATTACCCAAAAATAAACATTATGATAAACAGAGTAAACCAAAAATACACGGTTTTAAAAAACTGATATATTATGATAAGATTTCAGTTTAATCAATTTGGCGATAAAGATTACTTTTCTGTACGCGACGGACGACGCTGGACCCGCGACGGACGACGACACCGCTGGATGATGCTGGACCACGATCGATGACGGACGACCACGCTGGAGGCGACCTGACGCTGGGACGACGACGACGACGACAGAGGACGATGCTGGAGGCGATGATATTAGGTTAGCGCATCGTTGTTTTTTTAATCCTATTTATATTATTGAAGACACCGTGTCGCGGGCAGAAGATAATACAGTATATAAATGATCAAGTATCCTATGAAATTAAAAGCAGTGGAAAGCATGATCCAAAGCTCCTTCACCAAAAACATAGGAGGTGTATGGCAATAAAATCTGAGAATTCTATCACCAAACCAACAAATGAACGAATCATCCTAGTACGTAACACATAATATATTCAGATTTTACGATTGAATGCTTAAAAATTGCCTAGATTACCCACTCAAATACTATATATAGTCAAAAGAAGCAGGTGCAGTATCATCATCCTCTACTATGTATGCTAGCCTAGTCAAAACGGAAAACCAAAAACAACAACACCAATAATGCTCGTTAAGCTTTACTGCTGCTTGCTATTGGCACAACCATAAATGTGATCTCACACAAACACAAAGGAGAGAGGAAGCATATGGTTTTTTTTTAAAGAACCAGTGAAGGAAATTAAATTCTGTATCAAATAGTTATATAGGATGCAATGTATAAAATTAATAATAAAATGACAATGCCAGTCGAAAGGAATATTAATCCATCTGCATAAACCAACTAGTTCGGCGCTGAAAGTTAGTACAAGGGTATGATTTTGGTCAACAGGTATAGCAGATGGGTGCGAGCCGGATTGGGGTCTGCGACTTTCCAGGTTTCAAGTTCAGTAATGGGTGCGCGGCGGATTAGTTTAAGACAATCAATTCCCATGTGTGTTTTGCTTAATTGGGTAGTAGTAGAATTATTTATTAACATCGAGGCAGCTTATAGAACCCAGTTTGAAGCTCAACTCAAGACACTTGATTGGACCAAATAGAGATTCCAAACAGCAACAGGTCCTTACAATACAAGAAGATCTAAAACAGCATCAAAAATTGAGGAGAATCATTCAGATATTTGGCTGATTGAATGATATAAGCTAGTTCTTCAAAAATCCAAGACTACGTAATTGGTCGGATTCGGAAACCCAGTTCTTCAAGATCCAAATTTGAAACTGAAACTCAGCATGGCCGTGGCGCTTCTTCCTCCAATTTCAGACGCCCACTTCTCCATCAAACAGAGGGAGAGAGAGAGAGAGAGAGAGAGAGAGAGAGAGGGAAAAAAACAGTAGAGGTCAGGTGAGGTGACGTTGAGTTGAAGTGAAATTGGTTCTTTTGCGTGCGTTGCGTATGGTCGCATCTCTCCAACACAGTGATCGGGCCAAACAAACTGGTAGGGGCACGATGAGAACATAGCAGTCAAGTAATAATATAAGTGGATCTCTACGTTACGAACAAGTGACCGCATAGCGCAGTGGATTAGCGCGTTTGACTTCGGATCAAAAGGTCGTGGGTTCGACTCCCACTGTGGTCGATTAGCATCTCTTTTTCCTTCTCTGGGGTTGGAATTTTTGCCATTGGCTATTTTGTAAACTAAAATTTGGCTCTGTCGAGTAGGGATGGCAATTTAACCCCTACCCGCCAAAAATTCCTGCCCCGCATCCTTACCTCATTTATCCAATTAGCTTCTGCCCCGTTAGCTACTGGCCAGCCCGTATACACGTCCCGCAGGGGAGGTTTTGTGTTTGATTTCTCATCCTGACAAAATATTTTGTCAGGATTTTTCATCGGGCGGCCGGCGCTGGCTGGCCGGGCGGGCGGGGTGCCTTGGACCGGCGAGCTCGGGGTGGGGTGCGGGTAGCTGGACTGGGCTTTGGAGCGGGACGGGAATTCCCGCCCGCCCCGTGCCCCGACGGGACGGGGATGGAGCGAAAAATTTAATACCCGCCGGAGCACGGGACAGGTATAGATAATTTTTTCCTTAGCGGGGATGGGAATGGGGTGATCCAATACCCGCCCTGCCCCGCCCCATTGCCATCCCTACTGTCGAGGAAGATATAAATGCTATTACCTTAAACGATTCCCTGGCAAGTGCCAACATCTATGCCCAATCTTTGAAGAGAATTGATAATTTCATTCTTTTTCCCATGTATCAAACATGTTGTATGTTTTTTACAATGAAATAGTTCAAGGAAAATCCCAGCATAGTCACCAATAAAATGATATAGGAATGCTCACCCCTAGAGAAATGCAGTGGTTAAAAATACGCTTACAGGGAAAACGACGTAAGAAAACAAAAACATCGTGTGGAATGTACGCTCTAATACAGATTTCTTACTCGGGGTTGCTCTTTCTCCTCCTACCACTTTTCTTTACATAGACTGCAGCATTCCCTTCCCCTTCTCCAAACCCTTTAGGTGGATGCTGATCATTTACATGCATTCTTGTAGAATTTATTTGACTCCTTAGCCGCAAAATCTCGCCCTTGGCAGCCATCAACTCTTCTTCCAGCTTTTTACCTCTCTTTTCTAATGTCTCTCTCTCTGTCCCAAACCTCATTAGAAGGTTATGGGCATCTTCCATGTTTTCCCGGGCTCCCTGGGAAATGTTCTTCTGTTCTGAGAGTGACATATAAAGTTTGTCTTTTTCTTGTTCAAGGTCAGATATACGAGAATTGGCCATATCGAGATCACCTGAAAGGTCGAAAGCTTTTCGGTTCATCTCATCGAGTGATTTGGTGGCCTCCTCCAGAACCTCTTCTAGAGATTTACGCAACTCCTTGTCTTTCAAGATTTGCTTCTCCAACAGTTGGAGTTCTTTGTTCAAGGAAGCAATCACCTTCTTCTCTTCCTTCAGATCATGGGCTATATTTTTTGCTTCCTCACGAGCATGAAGCAGTTCCTCTTGCAGACTGTCTCGATTTTCTGTTGCTGAGGCCAAATCACTGGACACAATTTGTAGCTCATCTTTGGATTTCTTCAATAGCTCCTGGGTAGACGTGAGCTCACTGGCCAGCAACTGAGAACTCAGTTTTGACTCATCCAGACTCCTCTGTAATGATTCCCGGGCTTGTGCAAACTCAGACTGAGCCCCCAAAACCTGAGCCTCAAGCTCCACACATAACTTTTCTGATTGTTTTAGTTGCTTTGCCAGATCAGAAGACTCAGTTCTTGATGCTGCGAGCTCTTCCTCAGTAGCTTTGAGTTTTTGTTTCAGAGTTTTTGCATTGTCCAGCTCCATCTCCAAAATTTTACCCAATTCATCCTTTTCTCGAGTCAAGTCAGAAATTATCACCCTGCTTCCTGTAGCCTCATTCAGAGCACTGTGCAGCTCATCCTCGAGCTTTTGAATTTGGTGCTCTCTTTCCTGCAAGATTGTGGAGTCTAAGGCTACCTTCTGTTCAGATGTTTTCTTCAGATCACTATACTGTTCTTGAATAGTGACAAGCTTTCTATTATAATTGTCTCTCTCAACAATCAAAGAACTTACTCTTTCATTTAAATCATCCAGCGCCAAATTCTTGGATTTTAGCTCTTTTTGATTTCCGAGGAGTTCATCTTCACAATTTCCAATTGTCAACTTTGCTTCCGCAAGTTCTTCCTCCATTTGCTTGTAACTGGAATTCAAATTCCGCAACACCAAATCTTTCTCCGAAAGTACAGAACTGAAATTTAGAATGTTGTCCTCTTTTTCCTGGATCTCTGAACTAAGCAAGGCCATCCTGTTCTGTAATGCTTCTATTTCATTAAGCTTCTCCTTCAATTTTTCATCAAGCTGCTTCTTAGTTTCCTCAGACTTCATCAGACTGGTTTGAAAACTATAGATTTGTTCATTAAGTTCTCCAGTTAACAGTTTCTGATCATGCAGCTCATTTCCTAAGCTTGTAAGCGTATTGTTTGTTGCGTTCAGTTGGTTCATCAATGACTGCTGCTCTTCGTTGGCCCTTCTGATTTGTTTACTTCTTTCTTCCTGCTCATTCTGTAGCTTTATCTCGAAGTTCTTCCCCAGCAAGACAATTGCATCCTCCTTTTCTTTAATTTTAGCCTTCATCTGCACAGACAATGCATCTCCAAGTAAGTGGACACTACCCATGTACAGCAACTTCCAAGTAAAGTGCAGAACTTAATATTAAAATAAAGTTGCAATTCATCAAAGCATTGAAATTGTGGATTTAACAAAAAATCAAAACAGGAGTCAAACAAGGAAAGAATTATAATTTCTTAGTGCCCTCATTCGAATTATAAATTAAAAGTAGCCCTGGCAAAATAAGAAGTCTTGGCAAGAAAAGTTCTAGAGATGACTTACAGATTCTAAAGTTGCTTCAGCAGCTTTCTTTTCCGTTTGAGTCAGTGCAAAAAGTGCTCCAAGCACACCTGAACTGAATACTCCAAGCCCATTCAGAAGAGACAAGAAGGGGTTTGAAGGGGCATTGTTTTGAGGTGCTGTCTGTTCATAAAAGCTACACAGTTCAGTTGATTTCAAGTTTTTCTGGTACTTAGAAACATTAAACGACTAATCCAGTACTCATGTAGTCATGTTATCCATTTATTTATTTATTTTGTACTAAATCTGGCAGAGACTCAGACCTCTTGATCGCTCTCCCCTTGCATTGTCACTTTGCCCTCCTCTGAAAATAACATGCATAAAAATGAGAAAGTCAATAGCTACATGATTAATCATGAAAAGAAGGGAAAAGCAAGTGGAAACCATGCCTATGGATATTCTTGATTATGGATATGGAAAAAGAATGTCAAGTCATTCAACTTGTAAAGAAAGGAATTTGTGTTGTGAAAACAAAATGAATTTGTATTCAGATGCTAAATATCTATGAAGTTTGAGATAACTGAGAAAAATACGCATGGTGCACAATGTTTAATATTTTGGGTTGTGGCAAACTTATGCCTAAGTTATTGTTTGAAATAAAATATTAACAGATTCAGATGTCAGAACCCTTTGACAACCTTATGGATGAAATATCCTCATTACACAGCCATAAGACTTGTGGTCCACAATTATGCCATTATGTTGTCACAGAAAGGTTATAATTATCCCAAAAAGGCTTCTGAATCCTCCCAGATTTTATATCTACATAAAATTCTTACTCGCGATATATAATGTTTGTAACAAAATAATAGAAAGTACAAAAACCAGGACAATGGATAAGAAGTTCAATACCTTTTGTCCCATAATTTCATAAAATTCTTATTTCTCTGTTTCGTTTGGGAGGAGGCGGGTAGGGCTTTGGGACATAATTCTATTTAACTCTAAAAATGTTATTTGCATGAATTATTATAAATGTTTAGTAGGTAATCTGGTAATGTACAAAAGTAGTTTGGACCTTACAAACTCATATTCCCCCAGCTACCAAAAATAAAATAATTTTTTATATTTTTCTAGTTTCTCACATGTGCATTGAATTTTTAGTTCATACTGGTTGAACATTGTCACTCATATAGCTCAATATCCCACTTTGGACTACTCACATATAGTTGTTCTATGTAATCATGAGTAACTCAGCAACATGGCCTAATCCAATCAACATGGATGCAAAAAAATTATCCAGCCAATCCTATTTTAAATGTTATGTCATTGTTTGCTCTTGTGATAGTAACATGCTCAACATTTTTTCGTTTCCCTTAAAACTAGAAGATAATCACAAAGTTATGATAAGTTATACCATTCAGTAAGCATCATAAGATCTTTCTTTTCTTCAAACAGCGAAAAACAGTGAAAGATTTAGTAGTAGAGCTAAATCAAATCATTTATACAATCGATTTTCATGCTCCATCTTAAACGTAAACGCACATTACAAAACACTCACTCAAAATATTAGACTCAATGTAAGCAAGGACAATGACAACAAGAAAGAAAACTTCCCAAGAGTTTGAAGTTGGAATAAAAAAATTTATAAATTTAAAAAATAATTTTAAAAACAAAAAACAGCTGGTTGGTTAATACTGTTCCTTTTTAGCTACCCATTCCTCTTCAAGGCTATGCCATCTTATGCGTTATAATATTAGCACCCACGTCCTTTGTACATTTATAATAATAGTTACCATATCTTAGAAACAAAACAAAGTCAAAGCTCATGATGTTAATATCGATCTATTATGCGCCTCTGCATCTAGCATTGGGTAGACCTCATACAATAACTGTCCTAGCTCTACCGTATCTTTTGTTTCATTTCTTCTGGAACAATCACGCAAACTTTTGGGTTTATGGGTCTACTACCAGAAATTCAATGCGTAATCTTAGCATTCAATGTATATTCCTGAATAATCTCATTTTTCAATTTTTGAACCATTTCATTTTACCAAGTTCAATGTTAGCCAGATTAGTCAACATTTTTATGTTTCGATGCAACAACAAGATGTTATTTGTAACAAGTAGTTTTTTTGGTTGGTTAATTGGTCACATTTTATTCATGAAATGGATTGTATTGGTATTGGTTCTTAGGAAATCGACCACATTAATCATAGCTCATACTTCTCCAACCCGAAAGACCCAGTTGAGAAATTTCATTTATTTTCAAATACATAAAATGCTTGTTCACTTTCTGGGTAAAACTCTAGGACCCAGCAATGCATTATTGTCACTGTGTGTGCATAGTATACATACATAGTGAATCTTGAACTTAAGGAAGCAGACCTTCGAGAGCTCTTGCCCGGAGCCTTAGGAAAGGTAGAGCCGAGATACCCACAAACATAAAGGCTCGTCTCCCGCAAGAATCTCCGTTTTGGCAGTTTTCATGGCCCGGAGAAGCCTTGGCTGATGTTCTCTTCTCTGCATTTCTTTTAACCGAGCGCGACACAAAAAACGAGGAAGAGGAAGTGGAAGGAGATGAAGAAGCAATGGGACGCAAGGAAAATTGCAACAAGCAAGTACTACCCGCTACAAAACTCATATTGATATCAAAGAAAGCAGCACCCGGATTCTCTCTCCCTCTCTCCCCCAAATTCGAGCTGCTTCGAGTGCGACCATGATTATGCGCCGTAGAAACACACGTTTCCATAAATGTCCACAATCTTTGCCTTATTTACAGGAGATGCCATTCTTCTTGATTTTAAGTTCGTTTTGTTAGATCTGGGTGTATTTAGTATGGTTTTTAGTTTTTTTATTTTAAAAATTATATTTAAAAATTAGTATTGCTTTAAAAAAAAATGATATTTATTTGGTTAGCAAAGAATATTGCAGAGTAACGGGCCATAAAGGATTCCATCCAAAGTACAAGACAGAACAATAACATCCCATGACACTGTCACCAACAGATCTCTTCCATCCTATACCAGCTATTCTAAGGATTGCTTCAAACTTATTGCACAATTCTTATACCATTGGTATTAGATTCACAATATATTTTTTAAAATTATGCATACTGATATAATTTTAACTTTATATAACTATAAAGTATTATTAAAATACACAATTTAGTTATAAAAAACACTTTATAGTCATATATATTTAATATTGTATCACCGATGCACAATTTAAAAAAATATTTTGTGAATCTAATACTAGTATTCTTATCAGTAATCACATAAATCAACAAGCTTCACTACATATCATTAGTCGCCCCTCTCATGCATATATGGACTTATACCGAGTTTCATCAAACAACAAAGCTCCAGAATAGTTACTTTCGATCGAAGATGGAGAGCTTAACCATGGTTGCAGTAAAAAATATATGCATTTATCGAATTCTTTTAACCCTTCACATGGGTTGAGAGGTCATTTGCATTGGTTGATAGAGGGTTATGTTGGTGTAAATAATGTAGAGTAATGAGAAATGATATCGATCTTGGGGGATTTTTGCAATGATTTTATGCAGTAAATAGAGTTTTTATGAGGAATAGGAGGGATGTTGTACTGTATTTATGAGACAACAAAATGCGATTGACAAATTTGTAAAAATGCAACTGCATTTTAAAAGAAAATAACTTCTGACTTCTCTTTGGGAAAGAAAATTTTATATATACATATATATATATATATATGGTCCACAAACATAAGCAAATAATCAAATTAAGCCACTTAAGGTGGTGGATGAATGTTGATATGAAGATATATTGCAATATTATTACGACTAAAATAGGAGTTTAATTATTAAGTATATTATGAATACTATTTTATTTAATTTAGTCTTCATATATTATGTAAATATATGTTGATGATTATGATATTTTTAAGAGATCAACGGATCCTTAAGGAGCAAGGATTATTGATAGTAGCATGTAATATATATATAATTCGTTATTGTAAATAAGAACGACAAATAGATCGAGGGAGAATTTATCATTGTATTAGGGCACCTAGGGAGATTTTAATGCTTACAAAAAATGTTTTTTGAATTCTTAACCACTTAGCTTGAGAGTTGAGGTTGCAAGAAAGATATGAGAAATTGAACGAGACAATGATTTTGGGAGTGATGACAACCCTAGGTTTAATCCATTGATTTAGTTTCCTTTATCTTTTTTTAAAACTAATGATATTGTATTTTGATTATATATTCTTAATTTATATTTTGGGAATCAAAATTATTTTATTGTTTGATTTGGATTATGATTTGATTGGATTATCAACTTAATTTGTTTGTTAAGTATTCATATAAAATATTATTGTGAGTGGTTGGAGTAGTTGTCATACTACACAATCTAAGGTTAGAAGAGAAGTATTAATAAAATACTGTTACATGCATAAAAAACTCACCTAAAAACAGCTTTTATCATAGTATAGCCCTGGTTATGAGTGCTCAGGGCCCTTTATGTAAACTCAAAAAACTTGAATGTAAGAAAGAACAAACAAACAAAAACAGAGGGAAGAAAGGAAAGAAAGCCTACTTACTACAACACAACCTGTATTTATGATCGCGCTATCAAATATCAATCCCTTATCTGAATCACAATTATTGAGATATGGGCCCTAGCCCAGATGCTTTGGCCCAGATGATTGCCGGCCCTAAGAGACCGTTTACTTTAAGGAGTCTAAACTGCGCAGCCGGCGTACAATAGCGTCACTCCCCACTTGGCCTGAGCTCCCGTCCAGTCAGCTACGTTCAGGCTTCAATCCCCCTCAACTCAACCCCCAATCCCAAAATGCGCGTCCTCTCCGACTCTACCTCCAACTTCACTCCGTTCCGTCGTCTCCCATCGTCGGAAACCCTAGAAAATTTCCCCAATTTTGATCGATTCTAGGACTTACTTTGAGATTCTTATCTCCAATTTCACTGAATTTGGCCCACTTTCGTTTTTTGTTTGATGAGTTAGCGCTGCGAAATTCCCGGAGGTCCTGAATTTTTGCCTACCAAGCTTGAATTGAGGTCTTCTGAGGTAAGAGTTATGGGTTTTAATTTTTCAATTTGAATTTGTTTACATTAGAACGAGGGTATAGTTAGTGATCTAGAGGCAGCTTTATTCGTGTTTTTATTAATCATGTTTTTTTTTTTTGCCCTTGAAAATTATGGGTGCTTGAGTTTGAATTAGGGTTTGATACTTTGATGTAACAAATGGGGGCCTAATAGTTTTTATAAATTGTCAACTGAAAATTAAAATGAAAGCTGTATTTTTGGATGTAAAAAGGCAGTTTTTTTTTTCTTCTTGTTTTCAGGGGGGGTGTGGGTAGTGTTTGTCTTATGGGTTGTGTTTCTGGGCGCTTAGAACTATGAATGAATCATTGATTTGAAACAGGAATTTTGTTTCCGTAATAAGAATTGTACGGAGGGAGAATTAGTTGGTGAGGGTTAAAGAGCGCTATTAAATGGATGACATTGTGGATGATGCGCCATGTCCACGGAACCGCTATCACTCCGACAACCACTGGGCCCCTGGTTCTACACAACGACTAAAACTTCCTGTTCGAGATGGTTCATATCCTCACCCAACTCGGGATCGGTATGCTGATGATGAGGATGACCTTGATAAGGACAGGGAAGAAGAAGATATGGAGGAGGAGGAGGAGGAGGAGGAGGAAGAAGAAGAAGAAGAAGAAGAAGAAGAAGAAGAGGAAGAAGAAGAAGAAGAAGGGAGCACTCAAAAGGATGGTGCCAACCAAAACGGAAGAGATGGTGGTGGTGATGATAGCAAAAATAACGATGGCAATGTTGGTGAGGAGGATGATGATGATGATGATATGGAGAAGGAAGGGGAGAATGAAGATGAGGGAAAAAGCTATAATAGGGTAAGTGATGACGAGAGGCACCCGAAGAAGCGAAAGTTGAAGAATCTAATATCAAGCTATGAATTTGCTGCACGAGCCGCAGCTCCACCATCAGCTGTAATTTCCTCGGTTCCAAAATCTTTTGGCGGGCGGAGTCCACTCACAGATTGGACTGAACACGAAACTTTTGTGTTGCTAGATGCTTGGGGCAACAAGTTTCTTCAACTTGGGAGGAAGAGCCTTCGGTCAGAGGAATGGCAAGATGTAGCGGAGAAGGTTTCAAAAGAATCAAAAATGGATAGGACTGACACACAGTGTCGGAATCGTTTGGACACGCTTAAAAAGAAGTACAAAAAAGAGAAGATGAGGCTAGCAGAGACCAGGGGGGCCACTAGCAAGTGGGTTCATTTTAAGAAGATGGAAGAACTGGTGTCTTCGTCGTCAAAACAGGCTCGACTGCTGCGAGGGTCAGACTCGAGAGAGCTCATGTTTTCTTCAAGGCCCAAGGTTTATTTGAGCCACGCAAATGGGTTGAAGGGGATGAGAAATGGGTTACATGAGGTGAGGAATAGCCCTGGGAATTCAGAAGCGTCCACGGATGAGGAAAATGACTCAGATGGACTTCCACCAAAGAGATTGTTTAGGTCCGGAAAGAATGTGGATGAGGTATCATCATTCAGATTGCTCGCTGATTCTATTCAAAAGTTCAGTGAGATTTATGAGAAGATTGAGAGGGGTAAAAGGAAGCAGATGGTTGAGCTGGAGAAGATGAGGATGGATTATACTAGGGAGATGGAAATGCAAAAGAGGAAGATTCTGGAGAGGGCTCATGCTGCGATTGCTAAAATTCGTCGGGGTGATGATGAAGAGATTGATGTGTCTGCTGAAAATGTCAGTGGCTGATGTATGGCTCTTCTTGAAACCTTATTTTATTTTTATTTTGTTTTTTAATTTGCTATTTAACATTTCTGGTGTTGTATAATATTTAAGAACTTTTTTCTTCTCAACCTTTCCCTTCTCCCCAAGGTAGATAGAGCCTCGCTGGTATGGTAGTATTGCATTTGCATGCCTGTGGCCTCTCAGAATTATGTTTTTTTTTTAAATATAAATAATTATATCATATAAAATAAAATAAAAACTTATCAAAATAGCATCACGATGAGTTTTGCGAGTTTTGACTATCAAAAAGAAAAGATCAACCGTATCGATGCCTACGCCTTAAAAGGAAAATTGGCCGAAATCAGTAGTTTAATAATCGCATATTTTAATCTTAACAAACACTACAATGTTTTTTTGTTTATGCTAAAAGCAACTAGAAAAACAGTTTCGATCATCTTTTAAGTAATCCTGAACGCCCTATGAATTATATAACCGAGAAAAGATTAACCAGCAACCCTAGAAGGCGATTTCTGATCTTGATTGAAAGCGGTGCTACTAAAAAATTCTATCAAATCCTTGTTTCTTCTGGAAAACTCAAAAACTATTGAAGGCTTGAAATGTCTCCTAATAAAACGTGCCAAAGCTGGGAGCTCGGTCACACCCCAATCTTTTATGTTTCATTTTTTGGCTTGTGTTCCTGGTGTGACTATCTCCCACAGCAAGCTCTAGATCTTCGTCTTTCTGGAAACAGTCATGTCCAGCCGAACTGGGGTAGGCACACCAGGGTTTGAGCATTTGATTTGGAGCGTTTTTTTCCTCCGTTCTTAAAGCTTGAGATAAATGGTCTGGCCTGCATAAAGCATGAAATTGAGTTAACCCGGGATTAAGGCAAACAAAACCGCAAGTGTTTTTTTTTTTCCACCTGGGAGTGTTAAAGTATGACAATGCCACCAGCGAGACCATCGAAGGAGATTTTATGACAAGGGCAATACTTTGACACCACATGGTAGTTCAGCAAGCAAGACTGCAAGTGTTTTTTTCCCAGTTTCAATGCCTCCGGGGAAAGGGGAACCATAATTCAGGTGAGTAGCACACAACAAAACTTTCATCTTCTTTTTCAAGTGGGTTTGAAAAAAAAAAAGTCTATATAGAAAAAGTCACCAAAATGAAGCTCAGAATCCTATTATGTAACTTTATTGAACACAGACTTTACGAGCCGACTTCAGAAAAAGTCTATATAGATAAATGTATCATACCCTGTAATATTCATGAAGTGATATGCATGCCATCTGCATCCATTTTTCCTACTGCCTCAAATATCGTTGAATAAGTTATGAGGTCATACTGAAAACCATTCAAATCCATCTCTTGCATCAGCTTTGCAGCCGCCTCAAACATTCCAGCACGGCTAAGACACCCAAGAATAGTGTTGTAAGATACTGCATCTGGCTTAAGCTTCGAATCCTTCATCTTGGAAAACATTTCTATTGCCCGTTGTGGCCCACTGGTCCTAGCCAAGCCATTGAGAATTATATTGTGAGAGTTTAAGTCCGGAGTGCAACCATTCTCTTCCATGGTTTGAAGTAACGAGTAAGCTTCGTATATCATGCCCATCCTCACCATCCCTGACATGAGTGCATTATAAGCATACACATCAGGACTGCATCCGAGTTTCTTCATCTCGTTAAAGAGATTGATAGCCTCAGACAATCGGCCACTTTTTCCAAATTGTTTGATCATCACAGCATAGACTCGAGCACTGGAATGGCCACAATTTTCTTTGAGTTCTTGAAACAGCTCCTGTGCAGCTTCATAACGTTTGGTTCTTCCTAGTGTGTTGATCAGACTACAATAAGCAGCTGGACAAGGCGGAAATCCCTTCTCGTCCATCTCCTCGAGCAGAAGCAAAGCTTTCCCAACCTTACGTGTCTTGCAAAAACCATCAATAAGAATTGAGTAGGTAAATGAACTAGGGGGAATATCATTTGCCTTCATCTTCTCAAACCATGTAGAAGCCTCATAAGGGTTTCCGGATTGAAATAAAGCTTTAATCATGATGTTATATGTCACGACAGTCGGTGTGCAATGAAAAGACTCCATTTCATCAAAAAGCTTAAGAGCATCTTTCAAGCGACCTGCTTTCCCTAGGACATTTATTAAATTGTTCATAAGCACAACATCTGGCTTGCAACCCTCTTTCAACATATCCAAAAATGTGGCATAAGCCTCTTCAACCCTCCTGGCTCCTCCAAGCCCTTTAATCAACTCAGTGTAAGTATAGACGGTCAGGGCAAAACCCTTCCCTTTCATCTCCTGTACCAAGTTCAAAGCTTTCTCAACCTCACCCGACTTAAAAAATATTCCCATCAAAGTAGTGTAGATCTTTGCTGTGGGATGCAATCCATTCTCTTTCATTTCATCAAACAGCCTAACAGCAGAATCATCACGTCCTAGTTTTGAAAATACTGATATGAGTGCGGTATATGTCACTGTGTCTGGAAAACAGTTACCCTCATTACACATCTCATTGTATAGCTCATGGACCTTTCGATGAAAGCCTTGTTGCATCAACATCAAGATAATGGTGTTGTAAGTGTTTGATGTTGGCTTGCACTTTCGACCCTTGATCTGATAAAATATGGAGAGTGCCTTATTCACCATCTTAGCTTCGCCCAGGATTTTTATGACATTGGACAATTCAGCTGGACCAATAATGCAACTTCCCTGAACCATGTCTAGGATTGTCTTCCACATTTCACCGACTAATCCAGCTTCAAGCAGGCAACGGATTAATGCCATATAGGTAGTGGAGTCATGCTCAAAATTCCTTCTCTTTCCAGCCCACTTGAAGAATTGAATCTTTACATTGATTTCAATATCTATCTTCAGAACTTTCCGGACCAACTGATGATCCACTTTCAACTTCAGAACTTCCAAAGCCCTTTCTGCATCAGGTCCCCACTTGAATATCTTCAAGATCCTAATGAATCTTTCAGCCAAGGTCCTAACAGAAGGGTCCTTTCGCAGAGAATTTGGATTCACGGGAATGTGGTGCGCTTCATCAGCCCGAGCGGGCAACTCAAACATTTGGACAATCTCTTCTTCTGCAAACGGACGAAAATAAGTTACACTAACAAGATACAATCCAAACAATTCCTGCAAAACTTAACCAAAACATTTTTCTCAAGCAATGATGCATGGAGCCTTTAAGAAATATTCCGGCTCAGATGCACACTCATTTCATGAAGTTAGAAGGAGAGATTGAAACTGAAACACGAACTCAGCAAATTGGTGCACACAGTGGCAATGAAACAGAAAAATAATTTTAGGTGAGAACCCAATAACCTGTTTGTTTAATTCTCCGACAGAGACGGGGCGAAGTCGATATGTGGCGACTCAAACGAATCCTTCCCGCAATCATCGCGTTGTATTCGATCCCTACCCCCCAAGAAAATTCGTAATTAGACAATGGGTTTTTCCAATTTCCAGGAGCTTCAATGAGGAACTCGCTGACGCTGAGACATGGCTATCCTTTCTTGTTTGTTCTTGCTACATATATTGCAGCCTGCAAGTAAGCTTCGTAAGTAGGTTCAGGTACGAGGAAGCTTAAGAGTGAAAGCTGCCTTGGGGTTCATTTGTCTAATGGGTGGGTCCTCTCGCACTGGCATTCTGGTTGCCCTGAATCTTGATCCATCCAAGCTGCATCACAACGAGATGAGAATCATTGCTTTTCCGAAATATGAACTCGTCAGTTTCAGGGACCAACTGTGGGCAAAACAAGCCATATGCTTCCTTCCTTATAGGAGGGGGCCCAAAAACACAATATTCACTCTTTGAGGCATTTTAACGAACACCTAGGCTGCGATATTCAAATAGACAGCGAAAACGCAAAACACACAAATCACAGTCCAAGCAAAGGCGCCGAATCAAAAACATCATATGGGCAGGTGGGTTTGGAACATTACGTTAGCGGGGATTAATGTCGGAGGAAAATGAGAGGAGAGAGGATCGCGAAGTCGCGATGTAGAGAGGAGTGCTGTTAACGTATTGGAGGAGGGAGGGGAAGCTGCCTGACTGCCTCTGCCCCGCAACGTCGTCAGATGGCGAATGCCAATTTTGATGGCAAAAGTAGATTGGTTTTTTCTATTCGTTTAGGAAAAAAACGAGCATTTCGTCGCCCCCCCTGCCCCTTCATTTCAACACTCCCTACTTGTTTTTTAACCTTAATTTTAATTTTAATAATATTTTAAAAACCATGATTGTAACTGTTCTTTATTAAAAAAAATAATGCTAGGACATATATTGATATTATTCTAAAATTATAGATCTAAACCATACTTTATTTAGATGTTTATGTATAAAATAGCTTTTTTGCTTCTTAGCTATATTTTTGAAAATTGTAAAACTGAACTCCATTATTTTTTCATATATTTAAATATATGATTTTTAAAATTTATGATTAGTTACAAAATATTATTTTAATTCATATTATGGATTTATAAATAAAATAAAGTTTATTAATTTAACTATATGAGTTTATATAATTTTTTTTAAAAAACAATTATATACATTAATGAAATTTCGAAAATGATGTTATTAAGTTGATGTTATTTATTACTATAAATTTATCAACATAACATCACAACATACACAACCTCAACTTATTTAAGGAACTAATAATATTTTAAATCAAATGAAATATGTCATTAATGGGAAAAAGAAAAAGTGTTCCATGCTTTATTTTAAAAAAAATCCAAATCCCAACCCCCCCCCCCCCCCCCCCCCCAAAAAAAACTTGGATCTTAAGGCTCGTTTGGTACGCAAGAATAAAATTGGGGGAAATGAAATTCACATGGGAAACGGAATTGAATTTTTGATTACCTTGCATGTGTTTAGAATATAAGATCAAGTAAGGTAATATATTAAGAAAATTATCCAAATATTCTCAATTTTTTTTTAATTTCTGTTTCTCAACTCATTGTCTTCACGGTTAACAGGGAGGGCAGGGCTGGATCTGGGCGATGGCGTGGGTGGTGGGGTTTAGGCGGTGGGGCTGGATTTGGGTGGCGGAAGGAGGGGCTGGGACTGGGCACGTGTGACAGAGAGGGGGGAGGGTGTTGGGGGCGTGCAACGGGAAGGGGGACCGAGCGACGGGGATTGGGGGCATTGCTATGCGACGGGGGGTGATGGCGCGCTGGTAACGGGACAAATGGTGGGGGAGGGGGCTGGCGACGGGACAAGGGGTGTTGGCGTCGGGACAACAAGGGGGTGCTGGGAACAAGTAATGCAAAAAAAAATAATAATAATAAAGGGCAAAATAATAAAAAGAATCCCTTACATGAGAGAACCTTTGTAAACCTGGGATAAGGGAGAATGTTATACCCCTATCTAGGGGTATAACATTCCCACGGGAATTGTTGATTCCTTTCATTTCCTTTCCCGGGTACCAAACATGGCCTTAGATTCACCGCAATAGCATGGACATTTTGGATAGGTTAGTAGTCTAATGCCACCAAATCATATCATGTTGAGAAAAAGTGCTTAGATATGTTCTATTATAAAAATATTATTATTTAATTTAACACTTAAGATTAAAAAAAGGATAATACTATATACAGGTAAAGTTACACAAGTAATCTGTGCAAAGATACTCTTACTATCTAAAGTTATAGTTAGTAGAAGCAGATAGTTTCCTAAATGTAAAGACAACCCTTTTCATAGTGAAGTAGTATATATTATGAAGAAAAACACGAAGTGATAGAAGTAAAGAAATATACAAAGAAAAGAGAGAGGGGGGGGGGTTGTCTTTAAGTTTCGAAAGATGAGAAAAACATACCAATAACACTGTAATTATGTAATTACTCATTTTCTTGTATTTGATTTTGTTGATAATATTTGAATATTGTAAATCAACATATCTCAATTTTATAGTTGATATTTTTGATATACAGTTTGAGTTATATATGAATTTTGTCTAACTTATGCTAGATATTTATTTTGCAAACAAACGTTTTTGGCAAAATTAGTAAAATACAAAGAAACTTCAAAGCAATTCATTCACCCCTCTCCCCTTATTTGGATTACTTCTAGCCCTAACAATTCAAAATATGAAGATTATGCGGAATATAAAGGTAACTTGGAATTGCTAAATCTTATAGAAGACTTCACTAAAGCAATATTTCAAGCATTAACGAAGGTCAATTGTATAATTCAAGATCTAAAGAGTTTGCCAAAGTTGACTTAGAGTTTCTAAAACTCAATTAATATTTTCTTTATCTGTTAACAGACATAAACACTAATATGATGGTGCGGTAATCAATAATTGTATTTGGGGGATAATTATCATATAGATCTATGAAAATTTGAGAGTTAAAATTTAAAAAAATCATAAGATTCTTTTAGTATATGAAAAGGATGAAGCAGATCATAGTCAAAGATTACTAGGGTTTCCGAATTGAATATAAAGTGACTTTATACATATTGAATACCTTGTACACACACAACTTTTTAAAGTTATTAAGACGGCTTTAACTCATTACACTGAAAAAGGGAGGGTTATGAATTAGTGTTGCCTTTACACTCTTAAATCATTATCTGCACCCAAAACCTTTTCGATTGTAACTTAGATTTTGAGTTGTGGCATCTTTTTACACCCACTTAAATTTAAAACAATTCTTAAATAACAAATACCTCTCTTTATATTTTAGGGTTATGTAATAATAATTTTGTTGTGGTTATTCAACACGTCTAACACTTTTAGATATAACATTGGTAAATATACTAACACATACTAATCTTTACAATTCCCAATGTCAGGGCCGGCCCCGAGATCTAGGGAGCCCAAGGCGATGATTAAGTTTGAGCCCTTAATCATCCGCGGGGCGGCAGCAGCATTACGATGCGGCACAATGACCCAGCATAATGGCGATAGAGGTGTAGCATAACAGCGGCGTAGGGAGCGTGTAATGTTGGCAACTTGGCATTAAACTTAGGCGTCAAGGTCAAGAGGTAGAGTATAACGAGCATTTTTTTTAAATGAAAGAGGATGGTCATACCCAAAATAATAGGATGAACAGGCCAAACAAATAATACAATAAACCCAAAGATGCCCAATAGATGAGGAGTCAGGGCTCAGCCTAAAAATAAAAATTACAACACAAAGCGCCCAAAACAAAAAATAAAAGGATGGGCCAGTCCACAACAAGCCAAACCCTAACTAGGGTTTGGCAAAACAGGGGGGTGGCAGCCGCCCCCTCCTCCAAGGCTGTCCCGTGACAGCCTAGGCCAGGTGAAGGGGGGCCGTCCGAGGCCAGATCTGGCTTTGGGACAGGTACGCGCCTCTGGCGCACGGGCGCAAAGCGAGTCATCGGACGGCACCGGAGGTCATTAGACGACCAAAAGGAGGAGCGCCAAAGGGAAGGCCGCCAAGAGAAGGCCGGAACGCCAAAGAGGAGGCAACCACCGAGGAGGAGCCGAAGAATAAAAAAAATCATCAAATAATATCAATATTAAGCATAATATTGATATTAATAATATCAATAAGCATATTATTATTATTATTAAGCATAATAAGCATAATATTATGCTTAATAATATGCTGAATATTATTATCAATATTATGCTTTATATTATTAATATTGATATTAATATTATCAATAAGCATAATATTATTAATATTGATAATAATATTAATAATATTGATATTAATATTATTATTGATAATAATATTGATATTAAGCATAATATTGATATTAGAATAATATCAATATTGAGCATACAATATTTTTAAATTTAAATACGCATAATATTTATTACAAAATTATTGAATAAATTTTTATTTTAATTTAATCTTTTTTAAAAATATTACTAAAAATAATAATTTTAAAATCATCAAAATACTAAATAAATTGTAATATTAATTTTATATTTGATAATAGTTTTATTATATAATTATTAAATAATGAGACTATTCATATTTATTTTAAATTTTATAAGACTAATAAAATAACAAATAAATGAAAACTAATAAAAATATAGTTTAATTTATATGAAAAAGGGAGCAAGATGTTAAAACTTAATTTATATATTTTTGAAATAATAAATAATTTTTCTAAATAAAAAAGGATCAACGTATAATTTTTAAATAAAAAATTAATTTATTATTTAATAAAAAAGTTATGAATATAAACATGTTATTATAATTTTTCTAGTATTTTATTAATTTGTACATAATATTTTGTTGATTTTAAATTTATTATTTTTTATAATATTTTAAAATTTAAAATTTTGAAAAAATTATTATAATTTTATTAAATATATTATACATGTTTTAAATTTCAAAAAAAAAAAATTATACTCGATATTGATATTATTATATATATTAAATAATATATTCAATTTCAATATGGAGTGTATATATAAATAATTGCATTAAATTTTAATGTTATTGCTATTTATGATATTCCAGGTGGTAATACTTTCTTAACGGGGTTCAAATGGTTATGGCTTTTCACAGTTTTTCATATCAAGTTAATTTTTAGTTTATTTTGCTTTTTTACTTGAATGTATGATGTAATGATAGAAGGATTGATAAATAAAATATAATAAGTTTTAAAATATTCTAACAAAAGGAGAATGATCTATTTGGATTGTTTTTTAATGGTTTTTTTGTTTCTAATTTTTTTTCTTTCAATAAAATTTGTTTTTAGAAAATTCCAACTAGAAAAAAAACTCGTAACATGTTTCGACTGTGTTTTGGAGTACATGTTGTTTTCATTAATGCAAAATTGTAACATAAAATGCATATAAATATTTTGTGTGATATCATTCGAGACTCAAAATGTGATAATACGATCACAAGGTAGTATTTGTACCATGGTCTCCTTATTTTCCTAAGTGCATAGGGATGCTAGGAGAAGAAAAATAAGAAAACATAAGTAGAGGGAGGTAGGAGGTGTTAAAAAATAATAAAATAATAAGCTTAATTACTCTATGATTCAATAGAATAAGCCATTAATTAGTAAATTACAGGACTAATTTATGTGAGCCTATTGAATTAGGCTTTGTAGTTTCATGAAAACTCTAATTTTAATACATTTAAATGAAGAAGACATATGATAGTTCATTTAAAACATAAATTATTTCAAATATTAAGTGTTAGGTAAATTATAATAAGATGCTTAAAAGTGAAAAAAATATGTTAGACTGCTTGTGTCACCTCTAAGTTCCTCTTCTTTGTTAAGTTGTTGATCACACGATTTTTTAAGACATCTTCTAATAGTGTTTGTACAATATCAGGGTCCATCAACCCTGTATCATAGTCTTATCTCACGAGGATCTCAATTGTTGAACAGTATCGCAATAAAAAATAAGGTGTTTGAATAGTATTCTATGTTGTTTTTCCTCCTCAACTGTAAATGTAATAAAGAGGATTCTTATGGATGGACCGAGAGTCAACTCTTTTCCTTTCACTCATTTTATATTCGAAAAGTTTACTTAAAGGTACATTGTATAGTTAATCTACAAATAAACACTCATTGTATGCTTGGATAAGTATAGATTTTTATATAATAATAATAATAATAATAATAATCAAACAACAATGAAAATATTGTGGTATGGATTGCCCGTAAAACCTACTTTTATATATAGCATTGCTCGTATAGATATAATGAAATTAACTTTGTAAATACAACACTTGTATACAAAATTTGAAAAACAATATCAACCAAATGAGTTTTGTTTTTTACATATAATAATACTATTTTATACATACATTGTGTAGTTAATTCGCACATGAATATCTTTCATATTGATTGATATGAAAAATAAATTAATAAAAAAATTAATACCAATTTAACCCACGAACTAACTATGCAATGAATGAATTTGTACGTAACATTATCTAAATATAATAATACTATCCATAGTTATTTTGACTGATCATATAATTAATAATTATATATATTAATAAAAATTAAATATTTTAAACTAAATATTAAAAATATTTTATTAATATAAAACTATTTATTTTTAATATATATTTTTAACATAAATTCAAAAATTTATTAACATAAATTTATAATAAAAAATTTTAAAACAATATTAAAATAAAATATCAATATTAATCATAACAATACTACTATACTGTATAATTAATCCAGAATACCCTCCATATCATATATTGTCCTTTCAAAAAATTTAAAAAAATTCAAATGCATTAATTTTAAAGTAAAATTAATTAATATTATATAAATATTATATAAAAATTTATATCAACTTCCTTAATATATTAATAACGGAATTGACAGGGAACTGGATCTGTTCCGTCACCAAATTCCACCGTGGTTTTTTCGTCTATTGCTTTACCCAACCAATACGCAATAGTTGAGGCGGCTTAATTTGAGACCAAATCTTGATAACAATTAAAGCCAAACTTGGAGACCAGCCATCTGAATGCATATTCTAAAAACGAACAATATCAGGCAATGGAACTAGGAAAAGCACGACCCCACCCCAAGAAACAGGCACCTCATCTCATTGTCTCAGCCCCAAGATAACGGAACCAGGAAGAGCACGACACCACCCCCACTCCAAGTAACAAAACCAAAAAAAAAAAAAAAAAAGTGTCATCCCCTTCAAAGGAGACAAGATAGCAAACGCTCGCTTTGCAGACAACCGCCAACCTAAATCCTGAACATTCAATGATTCGCTGTCATGCAACGAGTGCGTATGAACCACATTTCGGCCTGGATTATAGTACAAGCCACCCTAACTTATGCAGAACCATTCAAGGCGGAGTCGGGATTCACAGTCTCCATTGGTTCAGCAGCTGTGGGTGCCTCACCATCCTTGCCTGCACTCTCACTACTGTTGGTATCATTTGCAGGGACCTCGCACCCTTGAGAATGGCTTTCATTTCCTTGAAATTGTTGGGCACTCGCTGCTTCAGGAGCTGCAGGCTTAGGAGGTGAAGGTTTTGGTTTCGTCATTATTGGCCTGCAAAAACTGTTGGAAGCAAGCAGAAATTTCATCACTCAGGCACCATGAGAGAGACCAACAAAAAAAAAACTGCATTCATGTCCTGCCACTGCATTTGTTACAAACAACTTCAAATAAGCCTTTTTGTTGTTTAAGGTTCATAAATTAAGCAACAAAAAAAAGACATTTATCTTGTCCAATAAAGTATGGCCTCGAATCTGTCCAGGACAATCCATATTAAGAAAACTAAAGCGTGCGCACTAAATAGTTACTTGCAAATTAGATGATACCTATCTAGGGTTATTTAAATATGAATTAAATGATACCTATCTACAGCTTCAGTCTTCCTCCTAACATCAGCTGTTAATAGAACTGGCCTGGCATATTTTGGTAGTGTGTCCTGCAACTGCCTTTTCTCTCTTAACCATGCTTCTGCGCTTACACACTCGTCCAAAACCTACAAAGGGAAAGTAATATATCAAAAAGTTCAATCTGCCATCTGCTCTGTATTTACGGTTATACAAAGCCTTACCTTCTGTTTTTCTTCCACTGAAATGTGATCAAACTTAGGATCATTAGACACTGCTGCCTCCCTGTAGCTATTAATACAGTATACAAGTTGATCAATTATAGGAGCCCTTGCCGAATACTCCTTGTACCGTTCTTCAATGGGGTCACCTTGCTGCATTTTATTAGTTATCTCCTCAGATAAATGTGCTTAAGAATACCAGCCATTGACAATAACCAAGGCAAAGCACTAACCTTCTTGAGCTCTTCAAGCTTGGCAATGTAAACACCTTTCGTTTCATCCTCACCATCCTCATACAGCCAGTCTTCCACCTCCTGAAGTTTAGTGACCAAACTGTCCCTTTCAGGATCAGTTACAAATTCCTGATACTTGTCACACAGCTAGGGGCAGCAAAAACACTAGTAAGATATCACAACATGAAACATACATAATATTTACATGCATTGGTCAGCACAACCTACCTTGTTTCTCATATCATAAACATATGCCTCTACAGCATTCTTCTTGTCTTTAGTTTCTTCCATGACTCGATCTTGCAATGCCATTTCAAATTCTTTCTCGATCGCTTTCTGAATATCAACAGGCAACATCCCACCATACACCAACTCGGTCACAGGGATATCCGTCTTCTTATTCTTCTTCTTTGGAATCTCAGCCTGCATTCACACAGCTCAGTTCTAGCAACAAACACAATCCAAAAGAGGTTTAAATTTCAGTAGGAACATTTTTTAAAAATTTATTCACACGGTATAGGTAAAACCCTCAATCACGTGCACAAACAGAAAGTACAAATAACAAAGGAGGTTTCTGGACAGTGGGAGTCATTCAAGAAAATTAAGGGAGTCCACTAATTGATCAAGCGGTTTCTGGACAGTCGGCGTCATTGAAAAAACTTAAGGGAGTTCACTAATTTATCAAGCAGGCTCTCTCTAGAGAATATAAACTTTCTTATTTCCCACCCACAGTAGGATGACACTTTTCACAGCTTAGATATGATTTCAAATATTCATAAATCCAGATGATGGGTGCAAAGAAGAGTGATGTGAACAGCTTTCAAATACTGAAATCTATTCAAAAGATAACACAATGTTTCTCCAGCAAATAATTACAAACCTTAGCATCCGTATCCATTTGTACAGGTTTGTCCCCCGTCTCCATAGCACCATTTTCAGCCCCACAAGCATTAGAAGGACCCTTAGCATCTTGCATATTGACATCGCCGCTTGCAGGGTTACTGGAAGCTTCATCAGTTTCCATCTTAGTAGCCTCTTGTGCATCAGTTTCAACACTTGTGGAGTTATTTGGACCTTCAGTCTCAATCTTGGTAGCTTCTTTTGTTGGTTCTCGTAAAACTGGAACATCTACTTCCTCTTCTTCTAAAAGCTAAATATAGATCAGAATTCAGAAGACACATTAAAATAAACTTATCATCTCAAACCAACTACAATTATAAACAACATCTGTCCTGTAATACTTACCAATGCTGAGTCGACAGAAACAATTCCATGAAGATTCAGCCTAACTTTGATCTTGACTTTGGCTGCATCACCTTTTGTGGATTTAAAAGGCCCAATCTGAGCATTAGCATACCAAAAAGAAAGAAAGAAAGAAAGAAAAAGGGGAAATGTCAGAAAAATCATAGTAAATTTTTCTACCAAACGTAATGCTCCACTAATAAAGAAATAAGTTTAAGGCATCTTAAGCAGATTCCTTACCGTACAGGTGCTGATCTTTGGCAGAGCATTTACTTCACCTGGATTGGCATAATGCACATCAATACTGAATGTGCCTGATTTGTAAAACGTAAGAGCCTTAACACTAGGTACTGGATTTCCTTTGGGAAAAACAGTTGAGGTTTGCTGATTATCTGCTCCACCATTCTGTGAGTCTGGGGCAGAGCCTTTCCATGACAAATTGATAGGAAAGGGAAAACTTTCATGTACCTTTGAAATGAAACAAAACAGAACAGAGGATAGTAAATTTAGAGACAGATTAAAGGCATCAAATAGGAGAAAGTTTTTCATGAAACATTCACACAACAAATAGTTACCGGAAGAATTTTATCAGGTACAGAGAGAAGCAACAGAAACCAAACAAATGTTTATACTAAACAACTAAGCATCCCACTTCCAAAAATAGGTAGTTATGCATTCCGTTTCTAGAAAGGAAAAAGAATGTAACGCAGGCCATCCATATTTTGCTCAGAATTTACTTATTCAAATAAAAAATATAATACTTGCGATATTAAAAAGGGTAAATCAAGTTCTCATAACAAAAAAAAGGTCCGTATATCCAAGGCAGAAAATAAATGAGATATTAAATTAATAAAGAAAAAACAACAGAAAAGAAATAAAAATCACCTGGAATTCCCGAACTTTAAATGTCGGACTAAGCATAGCACACTGAAGGGCACAACCTCTGGCAACACATTCGCTCGCATTCATTGTACGCCTAGGTTCCTTCTGAAAAACCTCCGTCAATAGTTTTATGATTGCAGGAACGCGAGACCCTGAACCAACAACCTCAACTGAATGTACGTTCTCATGCGTGAGACCAGCGTCTGAGAGAGCCTTCTCCAATGGCTTTTTTACTCGTTCCAATATTGAAACACTAAGTTGTTCAAACTCATCCCTGTTCATGAAGCCCCTGACATCCTTCTCATCGATCAAACATTCAATATTTAAAGGTGCCCCAGGATTAGCACTAAGAATTTTCTTCAACTTCTCACAGGCAGCTCGGAGCCTGAGACAAGCCCTCGCATTCTGATAAACGTCTATTTTATATTCCTCCTTGAACTTTTGCGCAAAGTGCTGGAACAGAACTTCGTCAAAATCTCTACCACCCAAAGACTGATCGAATGAGTGAGATAGTATCTTCAGCTGGCCTTTCTTAAAACCAGCAATGCAGACTTGCAAGCTAGCGTGGCCAACATCAACAAACGCTACATTTAATTGATCATTCTCAGGTAAATCAGTCTTATAAATTCCATAGGCCAAAGCTGTTGCAGTGGTTTCATGAAACAAGCGAAGAGGGCGCAACCCCGCAATTGTAGCAGCATCCAACACAGCTCTTCTTTGGAGATCAGTAAAATAGATTGGTATCCCAATGCAGCAGTCCACCACTGCAGCATTCAAGTTCTTCTCACCAATTTCTTTCAGGTTTGAAAATACCATCGCCAAAACTTGAGTAGGAGTAAATGTCCTTGCTTCCCCCAAGTACCGAGCATGGATTAATGGATACCCATCAGGTCCTTCAGTCACACGGAAGGGGAGTGCATTGAGATCCCGTTTCAGTCCCGGATCAGCGAATGGACGCCCAATCAACCGCTTTATCTGTGAAATGCAATTCTGTGGGTTCATCGTGGCAGATGCAGCTCCTGCCGTACCAATAAAACGCTGCTTATCCCCAAAACATACAACTGCTGGAGTTTCCCGCTTAGATTCATCATTGAGCACAACATCGATCCCCCTTTGCCTGGCCACAGCAACTATGCCACTCTCATTTCCGAAATCAAAACCAACAACGCTCATCTTTACTGGATATTACGGAATCTGATTATTGTAAATCCCCAGGGGACGAAATTGAACTCTGTAGTTTAAAACTAAAAGATTAAATTGTAGCATTAAGAAGCGAGCTAAAATCAAAGAAAATTTATAAATACCAACATAAAATTAATACAGATCCCTCCATATAGCTACCCAGTTTAGGTTTACATGGGTGTAGTATGGCCCAAAACTATAGAGCCATCTTGTTATCCCGAAAACAAAACAAGACTACCAATAACAAACGATAATAAAGCTCGATCATCACGAGTCGATGTACCAGACATCCAAAGTAACGTAATATCAAGTTGCGATTCTCCTCCCTCCCACACCCACATCATGAATGCTCTCCGCAATTTAAGATCAATCATGACTCTAAGAAACGGTCTAAGGAGGCTACAGAAATTTAACACATTGTAACGTCTAATCCAAACAGTCCAGAACAAATCATAGTTGCGACTCTCCTCATATTTATGGGACATGAGTGAGAATGTAGGTGTGGAGGCAAACCACGCAGGAGACAACTAACCCACCTTAGCGCTAAAGGTTCAAGGAATTAGGTAGGAACATTACCATATGCATAACCATACACATCTGACCCATCAATGTTACCAAAACAAACAAAACAACCCGATACAACCATCAATGTAGAAAAACACATCAAATAATATAACTAACACGAATAAGAAACATAAACCATCATAAACAGTCGACCAGTACAAATGTAACAGTCCACTGCTGGGACCTCCAATAAGAGAGACAACATCAACAGTCACAAAATCATCGTAAATGTGGTCGAGTCTGGAGAACAAGCGCCTCCACAAACACCTAAAAATCTGGGGAAAAAGAAAGGCACAGATCTAGGAACAGCAGGAACGAGAACCTGCGAGAAAAACAGCAAGGGCGCGAGGAGATCGAACCTTGAGCGATCTGGAGACGACGGATCGAATGTGCAGCGGCGGAGCAAAGGCGGCGGCGGAGGCGGAGGCGGCTACGACCGAGGAAGTTCTCTAGAAAGCTCCGAGGACTGCAACCCGCGCGGTGGGGCGGGCAGTGGAAATGCGGTTGTGACTTGTGAGGGGGGAGCGAGCGACTGGGGAGGGAGGGACGGTCTTAAAAGGCAGGAGGGGCGGAAGGGTATAACTGTAATATCGGGTCGGTAACATTCCACGTTTTCTGCTTTTCGAAGAGGCGGTTGAAAGTCCTGGATGTGTCTAGAGCCCCGCAAGTGTATCAGCGCTTCTAGAAAGATCTTCAGGCGTCGTCGCTCACAGGTGCTTTTGGGGTGGGCCGTGATGGGCCGGAAAGTAATCCGGCCCAGGTCCATGTTTCAAAAAAAATACCCTATCATTCAAACCCTAAAATTTAGATAATAAAAATAAAAATTAGAGAGATAATTTTTATATTTAGAGGATTATTATTTATTATTTAAATATTTTTTAAATATATTTATCATTATAGGTATATTTTTAATTGATTGTAATAAATAAATGAAATTAAAAAAATATTAAATATAAAATTAAAAAATTATAATTTATTATATATAGATAGAAATGGAGGGTGATGCATGTAATTTTTTAAATATCTTTAAATTTTTATTGTACATCAATCAAAATAGGGATAGAAAAGATAGAGCGGTTGTAGATGCTCTTAAATCATGATTCATTTTTTTCTTTTGATTAATTGCAATAAAATTAGCTTGGATATTATATCCCAACCATACATCGATAAATATGGGGCTTTTAATTTCTTGTTTTTGTGCTTCTTCTTCTCTTTTTTATCAGAACTATTTACTAACATAATAATAATAACAACAATAATATTATTAATAACAATGAAGAGGAATTGATGATCATGCACGTGTCGGTGCAAAACTAGTGTTATTTTGTTGGCTTTGCCCAACCGGCAGTAAATAAATATTATAATTTAGTCAAGTCACAAATTAACAGGTAAAATCAATGAGTGTTGGATTGGTCATTTTAATGCTTGTAATTTTTTAATTTATAATGTGGGTCTGGATTAAGTAGCCTAGTCATTCGAATTTTTTTAATTTATATATAATTGATTTTTAGTTTTTTTTTTTCTCTCTCAATCTCTTTCCTTAACCGCCCAACAGGCCAACACCTCCTTCTTTTTTGTTTTTTTACATCTCTTTTGCAGATATATAGCTGGGCTTTCCAAACAGGATTACCAAAATATCAGCATAAAGGTTGGCTTCTTGTATTATTACAGACTGTACACTTCGAACATTCCATATCCGGCAGACGTACAGCACGAACTGCACGATGTATGTGGCCCTCGGTACTAAATATCAATATATAGTGTGCCTCCCGGATTTTGTTTTTTGTTTTTTGTTTTTGTTTGTTTTTAAGTCTCCTCCAAAGTCCAAACACTTCCCTTTGGTCTCGATTTAAGAGTATACCTTTTATTTATTTATTTATTCAATTTTAATGCCACGAAATTTTACATTATCGATATTTTACATATTTATTTTTTTTTAAATATTATATGATTATATTTTACCTTTGAATTCTATAAGAACATCTCTAATATGATTCTCTATCTACTCAAATAATTAATCAAAATCTAAAAAAATATTCTAACACACTCTTTCCTCCCTCCGCATGCTTAAAGAATGTTACTATCAAATTTGTTTTTCTTTTCATCTACATTAGCTACTTACGTAAGAGAAAAAAAAGTTAAATAAAACCAAATAAATATTATTTTAATACAAATAAAAAGTATTCTTAAAATTCAAGTCGCAAAATGAGTCTTCACAGTAAAATAAATTCTTAATAAAATAAAAAGTACTGTTAAGATGCTTAATTAAATAAATATCGGTATTAAATATTCAAATAAATACAATAAATATAAGTATAAAATGACAGTTTTTGTTACAGATTTTATTTTTTAAAATATTTATATTTTTATAAAATAAATATAAAATATATATTAAAAAATCATTTAACAGGTATTATAACAAAATTAATACTAAATGAATAAGATACATAATTATAAAATTATGTTTATACTCCCATTTATCCATTTATCCACAGTTAAAATTATTTATAGTTGAGAGAGTTAGACGATTTTTAATTGTAAGCTAAAAATGAGCTAAGAAAGAGCCTTCATCTCTAAACTTTATTTTATTTTTTTTTTATAAAATATAGGAAATAAATTAAAAAAAAAACTCCAAAACATGTTATATCCAGGTCCCTAAAATAAAGTTTAGAGATAGGATTTTTTTTTTGTTTTTATATATTTAAGGATTGACTATTTATTTTATAAAATTATTTTTAATACTTTTTTATATTTTGTTTGAGTATTTTTAAATTATTGTAATTATGAGTGATTATCGATCGATTCGGTCGATTTATATATAATTTTTAAATCAAACAAAAAACATTCGGTTTGAAAAAAAATTCAAACCAAAACCAACCAATAAAGGCTAAAAATCATCGGTCCTTGGTTTTGTTTGGTGCATAAAGTTTGATTCAGTTTATCGATTTGAAATGATTTTTAAATTTTAATGATAAATTAAAAAAAAGATATATTCATCTCAAACATTATCACCAATCAGATTCTAAGTCACATGCAAAAAAAAAAGTCTAAAAACATTAGACATTTATACAAGATAACGAGATATTAAATCTGAATTTGAAATGTCACCATCTAAAAATCCAATAAATAAAGCCCAAGATATGAGCAACAATATTAAGTTCAAATCTTCTTAATTAAACAACATACTAAGGGTTGCGAATGATGTATAAACCTATCAGACTATATTAAATTTAAGAATTAACGAATATCTAAGTATGTTCACAACAAGATAGTATGTTTAGTTGGTTCGGTAACTGAATAATCAAAACCGTAAACTAATCAAATAAAATCGATTCTTCAAAAATAAAAGCCAAATACACAAATCTTATTTTTTAAGCCAAATAATATCAGTTTGGTTTGGTTTGGTTTACGGGTTTGGTTGGGTTCTTAATTACCCCAAGTTGTAATAAATAGATGAAAGAGAAAAGAGTAATACGAAAAAAATTTAAGAATAGCATTTTAATATAATATAGAATTTATAGGAAATAAATTATAAAAGATTTTTTGAAAATAAGTAAAATTTAGAATAAAATTATTAGTGTGTCCGTTTTAGCTACATTTTAGGAAAATATTTAACTATAATTCACCTTTTTCCTCAAAAATATTTTTGTACTTTTTTTATATTTTATTTGACACATGTGTATTTTCAAATGACCTTAATAAGTAGATAATATAGAAAAAAGTAATACTAAAGAATATAAGAATAGTATTTTAATAGAATAAAAAAAATTATATAAAAGGTTTTAAAAATTATACAAAATTTTAGAGCACATCAATTTTAGTTAAAGTTGGAGAAAAAATTTTAAAAATAATGTGAATATTTGTCGAACTTTGTTGAAATTTTATTGTGATAAAAAAACATATTTTTTAAAGTAAAATTATATATTTTGTTAAACATGCAATATTTATTTTATTTGATAGAACTCATTAAATACACATCAATGTTTTGTTAAATAAGTACATAAAAAGTTAATTATTTATATATTATCAAAGCATCTCCAATAATAATATTCATTTGATTTTCACATGAGAAGAATTCTTTATTCTTTAATATATAGTAATACTATTCATTTTAACTTTTTTTTTTATTAAAATAATATTTTTATTATATTTATAATATAATAACATTTCATTTGGTGAGAGAAAAGAGGAAGTAAGATAAAAAGTAATAAAATAATATATAAATAATATACAATGGCTTTTCGAAAATGAAGAGTCATTATAGCCTTTGGTACATGTGTAAAGTCAAATGAAAAATTTATTAGAGTTTGTTTTTGACATTTGACTATTTATTGATAATATAAAACCTTTTAAAGTTGCATGTTAATAAAAACAATAAAAAATATCCATAAATGAGGAAGAAGGGAATTGCGTCTTTAAAACAAAGGGGAGGAGGCGAGGAGCACATCTTTAAAAGAAAAGGTTGCCCTTTTAATTATTCACCGCTTGTCTTAATCCCATGCCATAACTGGAATTTTTTTAAAAAAAGTAGCTGATTTATTTAATTAACAATCAGCAATAAAATAGTTATGACATTATTAAACCAGCGACCATGCACATGGTTATGGGAGCAAATGAAGATCGTGGTTGCGATTATATTACAGTATATGATAATATCAGCCGCGAGCTTGTCTCTATTATTCAAGGTCCTTGTGCTCATCATATCCTTAAATAGACAAAAAATGGTCTTCAAGAATAATATTTCAGAACCCTGATTCATAGACGAGATTTTTTTTTTTTACAGCAGATTTGTTTTGCTAATTTGTCTTTTTTAAGTATGAAATGATTGAAAGATCACATTGGCATTTTGTTTAAACTGCTCTCTCTCTCTCTCTCTCTCTCTATACATATATATACATATATGGGTGAATATTAACATTTATGAAAAATATGTATTAGCTTTGTTTCATTCAAATTAAAAAGAAAATTGATTGATAATCTTCTGACCTTCCTTATTTCCCCATCCCAATAACATGGCAAGCTTTGGAATTTGGATACAGGAGAGTTATTTCCTAAATTAGGTATGCATAAAGAATAATACTATTTGCAGTGAGGGACCCAAATGATAACATTTATAAGATCAGGGACTATCCCGGCAATTCGGGAAAACTTACGTTACACGTCTCGTCTCGCTCCACTCGCCGCCGTCGAATTGGACTTCCGGCACCTAAGCGTCGCCGGGACTCTGGCCGAGTTCTGTCGGAGAACAATGATGAGGTCGACAAACGCGCTTATAATGTACCTGTACGACGTCCTTTCATTCAGATTAAGGTAGCAGAACAGCAGCTCCTCCATGAAATCCCAATCCACCTTCGCTCCTTCCTCGTACCGCGACTCTATCATCTCCACCATCGACCGCCGGAAATCCCCGTACGGTTCCGGAGAGTACCTCAGCACGGCGACCGAATCGTCCCGCAGCTTCGATCGCGAAGGCAGCGGGGTCTCCGAGCCGTCGCTGAGGGTGGTGCTGGACGGCGCCGTGTTCTCCGACGTCGTGTTATCCGACATTGTCGAAGTGGTGCTCAGGCGGACCTCCTCCGCCAGCGACCGGGACTTCCCGGCGGGGACGAAGAACCGGGTGGGCTCGCTCGGGTTCTTACGAGCCGTGCGGCAGGCCTGCACGGAGGTCTCTTCCTTGTCGGTCAGGTAGAGGGACCGGAAGTTGACGGAGAGGAATTGGTCGATGTCGGAGAGAGTAGCGGAGTGGCCTGGGTCATCGGTACCGTCTCCGGTCGAGGGTGAGGGTGAGGATGAGGTTGAGGCAGAGGCCGAGGCCGAGGTGGCGGCAGCGTCTTTGTCCCGGGAGAACGACACCGTTTTTGGGTACCGGCAGCCGGATAGCATCTTAACAGTAGTGGATGATGGTCTTCTGAGCTTCGACAGATAAATCTGAAGTGATTTCTTAAGCTTCTTAGGCATTCTCTCTATCTCTCTCTCTCTCTCTCTCTCTCTCTCTCTCTCTCTCTCTATGAGATCTCTGGTTTTTTGTCTGGACCATAAAGATGGGAGAAGGATGGGGGCGAGCAGGGTCATATAAATGGAGTCGGAGGGAAAGTTGCATCAAGTTTACATGTATGATGCCGTTTCTGAAGTTAATGAAATTTACATTTACTGTTTTTACCTTCATTTGAATTTAATGTGCATAAATTTAAGATTTTTCATAAAAGGGGACTAAACTTGGGCGTGCGGGTAAATTGTGCTAAAATTTAATTTGTTTTTTTAAAAATAAAATAAAATAAATATCCCACTTGGACATAGGTCACCGAATTTTGTGATATGTCAGGGTCACCAACTCTTAGGCCATATTATTAGTTACAGAAAAATATATATAAATATGATGAAGCCCCGGTGATTGATGCTTATTTCACATATTAAAGTTGGTTGACTTTGTGCAATTCATATTAATAACCACCATGGTCCATTGCTATTATGCTAACTACGTATGGGCAACTTTTTGTAAAGCACCATGGTCCATTAACTTATATTGTTGATTGTTGATGTTTGTTTAATGGCCCTGGTACAATTACAGGACAAATATTTGTTAGAGTTTTAAAACTCTATTTTAAGGGAAAGCCCAAACGGGACAGCAAATTTTTAAAACTCCTTCTGTCGTTTTAAATGTGAATGTGTGACTTTTTTTTTTTTTTTTTCATGTTGGGAAGAGGGTATTTTTGGATTGAAGGGGTTAGTTAGCTTGTAGGATGACGTTTCCCTTGTCTCGTTGCTATGTAAATATTCCTTAATCCTTATCATGACCCCTTTTTTTAACACTGCTTAAACATTTTACACTTACTCACATAAGTTGAAACTGACCTCTCCTCCAACATGCAAAAAAGCTACCAAACCAAGAACTAAATCATGCATATTGGTGCTGACATATCTATTGCTAAGAAAGAAGATCATAAGAGCACCAATTCAATTAAAAAACAACAGCAAAAAGCTATTTATTTGATAGAAATATTGTACGTTATGAAAGTTTTTTAAAACGCCCTAAAAGCAAGGCCTGGTTAGACTTAGAGAGCCCACGAATTATACCCATGAATTAGTTGTGACTCTACCCATGAATTATAAGGGGCACTGGTAATATATATTGGGTCAATACCTTTTAGATCATGGGCCACTGTTAATAGATCATGAATTATAATTATGCTTCTCTCGAATTCAGTACTTTTCCTCGGTCGGGCAAGAGTGGGTAGATCAAGAAACAAATGATCGCCCGAATGTAAGTTTGATCGCACCACAGATCGACCCAAAAACCAGATTTCCACAATATATACTGTCTGCCTTGTACTTGCTGCCTGATATTCTATTTCCAATTTATATTTGTGAAGGACAAGGACAACCCACATGGAAGTGGCATTCACTGAGCTTCCTCCGCATGGGATGGGGATTGAACCCACAAGAAGTTGAAGTCCATCGCCTTTTCCAAGTTCAGCTGGCACGACACTTGTCGGCGTCTAGGTAGAGCGCGACTGAAGGAGCAAGGAAGCTTATATTGATAAAGTTTGGCCCTGTCTTCCTCACAGGAAGAAGCCGCTACGATCGTCTCAACAATTACCTACTGTCATGCTCTTTCCGAGGCACGATCTTCAATTCTTTCATATTATATGTTCTACCAGAACCTTTCCCACCTCAAACTCAAACACAAAAGAGCCACCACCACGGCACGACACACAACTGACACAAGCCGTCGACACCCCACATCTTGATTTCAGTCAGCATCGTTGCCACCGACGCTGTTTATAGCTGCCCGCGACCGACAGGCCACCACTCACCAGTTCCACTCACCACTGCATACATCGTGTCACACAAACTTCCATGCCATGGTTGCCGCTCTCTGCCACATCACTTCACCGTCATTGAATGCGCATCACACGTACGTCAAACGGTCATCACTCTTTGATCCGACAACTCACTGCTATGATCAGAAATGTTTGACACTAGCAACTAACGTATTTAATTGTCTCAGTTTTGTTCTAATTAGTTCAGGGATGCAATTGAGATTTACTCCTATAAAAAAAAAAAATCAAAACAAAACCAAGTACATGCCTCTCTTGTTTCATACTAAAATACGGCAAACAAAATTACTCCAACAGCAGTAGCAAATGCAGATGCCTTGAGTAGCGGCGGCGGATGAACAAGTCTCTCTTCTCCATTAATCGAAGCGTCGCCTGCGAGATTGATTACTCAATTCTATGAGGACCACAAATCATTTAAAACATTTAATTCGAAGGGAATAATTAACAGTAAAATTGCAGGGGTTCAATTGTGTCGGTGGTGGAGTGACTCACCGCACGCGGTGGTGGTGGAGTTGAGGGAGGCGGAGCAAATGCAGAGGTCTCCCTGGGTTTCCGTGTCAAAGCCACAGGCGCCACCGGACTTCCGGCAGCGGTCGCATCCGACGTCGGGGACATTATAGGACAGTTTGATCCCGTATGTCCAATCCGCCGCCGAAACGCCCTTGAGCCCGTACGCGCCGGACACCATAGCGTAGTGAGTACAGTCCAGCATCTCCATGCTCATGTACTTCAAGGTGTCATAGCGCGTGAAGCAACACGACGACGGCGCTAGCGTCACCGGGGAAGCAGAAGGAGGAGGAGGAGGAGGAAGAGACCCAAATATACTGCTCCCATTCCCAATCCCGCTGCTGCTGCTGCTGCTAATGACGCTACTGCCGTTGCCACCGCCTGGCTGCTGCAAAAGCTGAAATGCAGGGCACGAGTAGAGCTCGTCGCACGTGTGGCCGGACAAGGTTGGGGCGCACACGCGGCTGAGGCGGTGGAGCAGGGGAGAGTCGGCGGAGCAGTTGAGGAGGGCGAAGAACGTGTCCGGCGAAGGAAAGATGTTGAGGTACTGCTCGTCGGAGAGGGCAAAGTCGTGTCGAGGCTGGAGGGAGCCGCCGCACGTGGACATCGCGGGGTCGTAGATCACCATGGTGTTGGCGCGGTAGTCGATGGACTTGACCCCGTAGCCGCCGGAAGGAGTCTGAAAGAACAACTGGCCGCCTCCGCCGCCGTCGATGACGCTATTGCTGCTGCTGCTGCTGCTGCAGTTGAACATATTGCGGAACTGCCGGGCTCCGCAGCCGTCACGGACTCCAAAAGGGAAGGCGACGGGGACGTTGCCGCAGGTGTCGGGGCAGATCGTAGAGCCATCCGACTCCGAGGCCGAGACCGATAATACATATGAACGCCGTGGGGGGAGCAGCAGCAACAGCAAGGTAATAGTTAGAACAGCAGATGCCATGTCCATACAGGCAATTTCATTCGCCTATGAAACAGCTAAGTTGATTTGCAGATCACACATGCAGTGGCCAGTGAGGGAGAGAAGAAGAAGAAGAGTAAAGTTATGATGATACTTTACAATTTACATTGCTATGGTACTTTTTTTTTTTTTTTTCTTCCCGCGAGAGCCGTTGGATTGCCGCAATTTTCAACGCGATTGGAACGTTAAGCTAGACAAACAGCTGCTGCTGGGCTCCACAATTATTTCCTTGATTTGCGAGCCAACACGCGTATTGCCTTTTTTTTTTTTGTTTTTCCTCTTCTTCTCCGGGACATTTATTTATTTATGGATGAAACTTGGCAACCCGAGACCGCCGTTTATTTTTATTTTATTTTTGTCGGCAAAAGTATTATATTTTAGTTAAAATAATGCTATGTTTTACGATATAAAATAGATATACATTAAACATAGCTTTTTAAAAAATGTTATTAGGCGAATAATGCTAAATAATGCTATTTTTATATTTTTTATAATTTATTAGGCGGATCTTCAATAGTGATATATACGGTGATTTTGTTATGATTCGAAAAAACATCATCATTTTGTAAAAAAAAAAAAAAACAACAATAACCCCTGTTATTCTCCATCTCTCTCACCCGATGCTTGAATCTCTCCGGTAACAATAATTCTGTGATGATTAATTTGCGTAATGCTCCTGATCAGTTTACACCCAAAAACACAAATACCTTACAAAATAGATTCTATTCATAATTTTATCGACAACCAAGAGAATCAAGAATTAAGCATTATAAACCATATACAATTTCAATGTATACCATGATACGATCTCCCACACCTTCCAATATTTCATGGGTAACAAAAAATCAAAAATGTGATAGAACATGCAGTGGATCGAGTACACACGCCACCTATTACCATGGTCAAATAAACTCAAGACAAGACTGATACAAATTAAGCCTTAGCAGAGCACTTGTACATGATAGTTGCAGACCTTGGCCCAGGAAAAGCAACTTGGACTAATATATGACATACCATGTGATAGGGTGAAATCCCAGAACATATTGTTGATACTTGCATATTGATATGAGATTTGAGTCATATTCTAAAATTTGATCCTTTGATCCAGGAAATAGATAGAAGCTCTCCTTGGCACACACTTCGAAACAAATTCCTACGCTTGATTACAAAACAAGTCCAAAATTTGAAATAATAACACTATCCAACTAGCTCGAAATGCAATGATGTAAAATGGATTCTTAGCAACCAAAGATCCCAAAGCATATTCATGTAGTTAAGTACTGAGAAAAAGAAAAAAAAAACCCATAAAATCTTCTCAGCAAGACAAATTTTATATATATATATATATATATATATATATATATATATATATCTACCCATATACATTTAAATTAATCACAATTCAAAAAATGTTTCCCAGTAACCAAACAACCAATAGATGAAAGAAAGCACAGGGAGAGAATAACACTCCGCGATGTCGTGATCAAAATCGTCTAGTGTACATGATATATATACTTATCATATCACATATAAATAATAAAAATAATAATTATAATAATTAATATTAATAATAATATTAATAAAGAGTGTATACTTTTTTTTAAAAAATAATTACAAAGTTTATATAATCATATTATAATAAAAACTAAATGTACTATTACTATTTTAACATAAAATATAAATTAATTAGATTCAAATTTAGTTTTAATTTATTAATAAATTAATTTATAATTAGATGATCTAATCAAATATTATTTGATTAAAAATATATTAATATTTAAATTACTAATATTATTTATATATTTTATTAATTTTATTTTAAATATGAAATATATACTATCAAATGTAAAAAAACTTAAAACTCAATTTCACCATAAATGACTCAAATCACACATAAAATAAATTAGGAATACCAATCATATTAATTTGATTAAAATGTAATTTTAAAATTATTAATATGTATATTTAAAACTAAATGATCAAATCAAGTATTATTTGATTTATAAATACATTTATATATAAACTTGTAATATCATTTACATGATTTATTATTATTTAAATTTTTAACTCAAATATGAAATACATATCATTTAAAAGTATATGATAAATAAATTTATAAATGAGCAAACTTGTATAATAACCGAACTGAGCTTGAACAGATTAAACATGTGGAGTATTAAACTTGAACTTAATCGTGTTCATTTATAGGTCTGCTCCATTCGGCAAATAATATAACATTGTATATTATTATTATTATTATAACCAAGGTGTCACCTTCCATCAATGGGACCTAATCTTTTGGAACCAGCTTTGGTTAAATCGGTTGCAAAATTGAAGTTCCCATGTTCGATCAACAGTCCGTTTAGTCAGGGCCTCGACTTGCCATATATGCTCACTTGATTGGAGTTCCCATATTAGATCAGCAATCCATTATGTGAGTCGGGGTTTTAATTTCTCATATACTCAATCTGCCAAAGTTCAACATCATGTCCTCTCTCATAATCCTTCACATACTGCGGAATCTGCAGGAGATCAATGCATTTGCTCACAAAACAGGGTGATGAAATATTCTCGTACTCCTTGGATTCTGCATCAAGAGCAAAAGCACATCATAATATGAACCCGATGGGGAAGACAGTGAATCAGTTTTTTAGAAAAAAAAAAAAGCTAAAATAAATGCTTGATAAAATATAAATTCTAAAAGTAAATAATAGGTATTTAATAAATCAAAAATAAAATTATTGTATATGTTTAAAAAAACAAAATATTTTTATTTTTTAAATTTTAAACATATACTCATTTTCCTTTTGATTTTTAAATATGATTAATATTAACATTTTTCAAGTTTCAAAGTTGTTGTCTGATAAAGTAATTTTGAAGAAAAATTCCTAAAATGCTTCCGTTTTTTATCATAAAAAGTTATATATATATATATATATATTAGTTTACCAAATAAATTTTACTCCTTTAAAAATATTCTCTCAAAAACAATACCGAACTGGGCCGTAGTCATAAACTTTAAAGCGTACCATCATCATTCTTCAAGAAGCTCCTGAAGTGAGAATACGCATTCGCAACAACATCAAGATCGTTAAGACTGAAATTGTAGCGCTTTTCCAATGCCAAATATAACACCTGAAGTACAACAACAGCTGAAGTAAATTGTCTATCTACTTTTATTTCCAGGCTTCTATAATTACAAGCACCCACTACTTATGAAACCACATATTTTAATTTTTATCAACTCAGCAAGTAAACGTAAATCAATTAGAAAGTCTAGTTGATGTAGAAAATGTCCTGCCAGTTTGGGAATTTAAATTCTAAAAGATGCTTTAGGCATTTAATCAACATGGGCAATCCAACATTCACCTCAAAGGAAAGTTTACTGCATGGCGACTTTTAGCTAAGGCAGAGGCTGTAGGGACTTAGAATAGGGTAGAAGTTGTCATTAGTATTTACAAGTCTCTTTGAAGCCGTTAATGGGCATACGTTTTATACTGTACCTTGTCCGAACCCAGAGACATTAGTTTCTTGAGAGTGCTGAAAAATGCATCTGTGAGGTCGTCACTGTAAATTACATCAGCTGCCACAAGAACAGAAGCCCTCTGGACTTCTTCAAGTTCTTCCGAGGACCAAGAATACCTAGCCAATACAGGGAAACAAAATGACTTGGAACTGAAAAGTTGATATCATTCCATCAGATTGATAATCAGAGCATCAACTCTATCCAGAGATTTCACCTTCTATTAGGAGCAGAATTATATGGAGCAACTGAAGGAGGCCAAGATTTTTTCCAGTCAAGTTCACGCACGCAAACAGAAGCCCTATCCTTAAAGACCCCAGAATTTAGATTAATATTTGTAGTACAGTTTTCGAGAATTTCATCACCCTTATCTGTCACAATTTTAAACTATGACAATCAAAGATTTGATAGAACAAAACAATAGACTGGTATTAGGTTTGATTCAGCTTGAATAAAATGAACAATGCACCATACTTCACCTGTTACGAAGACCGTCTCAGCAACCAGTGCAAGCAATATACTAACCAACCCTGACAAATTCAAATTAAATTCCATCCAAACCAAACCAACAAGCCTAAATCCCAATAATATGGGATCAAATTAAATTCCATCAAGCAGAAAATACTATGTTCCAGAAGAAGAAGATTTTTGTCAAAATATTAACAAACTGAAATCCTCACATAATCTGAAAAGGCAAAAAAAGAAATCATAGGCGCGAAATCATAGTTTAAAACTTTCACAATGTGGCTATTTTGACAGATCAATAGATGTTTTCATTCATTGTTTACAACTTCAACAACAAATCATTCCTGGGTCGCATAGTATGAATAGTCAAAATCTGACTTCCTGCAGCTTATTTTGGTAATGTAAATAAATTCAGAAAGCACTACCATGTTTCCTGGTCAATGGAAGGCGAGATATAATCAGCAGAGTTTGTTATTTCTCAATGATAAACTTAATGACATCTAACATATTGAATCTTGAATTTTTTTTTCATGTGCTATAATGCAATTCAGAATTTATATCAGTAGCAACCTAGTCCATCCTCGAACCAACAAGGTCATGTCCAGATCCTCTGGTTGCACTCATCAGGTCCTTAGAAAATAGTATATATGCACAGTTTCCCCACTCCAAAATTGTGGACAAGTACACGGACCTGCCTGAATGAGCAGAAGTGATGCTACTGATAGGTTTATTTACAAATAGTATAAGAACAGACCAGCTACAAAAACAATAACAGAAAAGTGGCCAGCTGACTTGCATACCTGTTCCAGCCCCCAATTCTAATGAGACAACCCCATCAAATTCAGCAGTTGTAAATATCTTATGCAATACAAAATCAGCCAATACCAATTCTGCCAGCCACACCTGATGAACGAAATCAGACACGCATACTAAAAAATAAAGCACAAAGCGTCACATTGAATTGATTGTGTATACCTGCAATCCAACAAGTGGAATCGAAGATGTGATATTGTGCTGGATGGTCACACACAAAGTCCGACTAGATGGTCCTGAGCATGAAAAGAAACCCATCTCAGATTAACTTGCTATTAAATGTACACAACCCATATAGCAATTAGCAAGACTACTCAGCATTCTTTTAAACCTCAACCATCACCATTCGCCAATCGGCACTTCCATGGCAGCTTAATATATACGAGGGACTAAATTTATCAAACTAATTCAAACAATGCAAGAGGTGAGAGATCGAGTACAATTTTTTTCTTCTTAACCGAACCACTACCATAAGACCTCGGTCAAACAAACATGTTTTTTTCGAAGAAAAACATAAACACTAACACCGAAAAAGGCAAGAAGCACTCGGGGTTGTGTGTGCACGCGCAAATGGGAAACTCACCGCTGCGTCTGGGAAGAACAAGGTCTCCATCTTCGTCGGAGGTGATGACTTGGTGGGCTGTAGCTGGAACTGGGTCGTCCCTAAGAACAGCACCATTGCCTCTTCTGCTGCACGGAGGATCGATTCCTAAATGAAACATAGTACAAAGTTACGGGTTAACAACATATAGGGAGCTAGAAAAACACAGATAAAGCAGTACCCGGTGGGAGGAAGAAGGTGAAGTGGGAGATGTGAGGGCCAGATAAGCCAGGTGGGCAGCCCAAGTGGACCTCGCTCATCACTTGCTCCGCCTCCGCGGCCGAATCTCCGCCGTGCGTCGGCCTCTCCGACGTTTGTGCTTCCATGGATTCAAACACGGTTTTGCAATCCCCGGCCTCGTATTTGATTGCTTCTTTGCCAGTCGTCGTCACATATAGCCGAATCGACGGTGCTGCGTTCCAAATTTTCACCTCACATTGGTTTAACATAATAATAATAATAATAACCAGAGATGCCCTTTAGCTTTTAGTTTTTATTTAATTCGTGGAATCATCATATTTGATTTGATTATATTAAATTTTTTAAGATACAAAGATTACCAATTGTTTCTTGCAGTTGTGTTAATTTTGCTTTAGCTAATCTTAGTCCTTATTATTGGCAATTGGTAGTATGTGTATATAGAGGAAGTCTGTAAAATGTAAATTCTGTATATACCCAAATGGGTATTCAATAAAATTAATAAAGAGATTCAATTTCAATTCTTATGGTTGGGGTAAAATTTTCATTTTTATAATCTGATGACATAAATGCATAATGATACTTTCTGCACAGATATAGACATAGCATGACAACTTTTTTATTTTTCTTTATTTTTTGGAAGAACCATTTTAGGTTAAAAGAAATTAAAAGTGAGTTTACCCTTTTGTGAATATGTTTTGTCAATTGAAGAGTATGTGATATATCCATTTGGAACCGCGATAAATCAAACTATTTTTCTTATAACATGCGCCCCCAAAAATGTAAATGCGTAGCCAAAATTGCAGTTAGCCAGTTACTACAATATAATAAAGGAAAAAAAAGAAATGGAAACCACTTAGCTCCAAAACAATATTGAAAATCAGCTTCATTGATGTAATTGCAACTCTCCCCGAAACATGTACTTTTTTTTTTTTTTTCTCAAATAATGAAAAACAGCCTGGCCGATGCTGAGCAAGCATCTAAATGCTGTTCCCTCTTCTAGATTGTTACATTACATCCCCCTGAGAGCTGCCACCCGAGCTGCCAAACCTTCAAAATCAGGCAGCTTGGGGTGCACATGCATGTCTGCCTGCATGGAAATGGCCCGAACATGTCCCTTGGGCGCGTCGCTTGGAGTGGCAGGAGCCTCCACCGGGAGAGAAGTGGTCTTGATTGGAGGGCCATAAGGATTCGACTTAGGCCGTGTCAAGTTCTCGCCAATGGCCTGGTGGGGTTGGCTTGCTTTTGGTGGTACAAAATTGGGCTTCTTTGAAAAATGGTCCAGAAGGTCATCTATTATTTTCTCATCCTCCTCGCCATCAATGTCAGTGATCCTTGAGTTCTGCAAGCACTGCCTAGCGCCTTCTGGCCTCGGTTTTATGGGTTTCCTCCGGACAGACCTCGGCTTTGGATTGCTGCCGATTGCATCGTCCTCCTGTTTAGAACAGCCCACCTTCCCTTCCACTGGGCCGCAAGAAATAGTAGTTTTTTCATGCTTCACCTGAGGAGTGGGGGTCATTTTGCTTTGGGATGCTTGGCTATTATCTTGATCCTCCCCATTGTTAGGATGAGACTTGTTTTCCCTTCCACGACCATGTGGTATGTACCTATTTTCTTTCTGTTTGTTGTTGCCAGCCTCTATCTTGTCTCTTAATGGGAAATCTTCTTCATCTCCATCTTTACCAAATTTCTGCAAATTACAAAAGGAAAAGATATTTGAAAGTCATTGATTGCAAATATTGTGAAGTAAACGGAGATGTGAAAGGCCATCGAAACAGGAGGGAGGCTAACTTGGGTGGGTGCAGTGGAAAGCTTTCGTTCCAAAGCCTTGGAATCCCATTCCATGGAGAATTCTTGTGCAACATCTCGCACTACCTGGATCTTCTCATCCTTGGTGGGATGCTTTTGCTTCAACTTATCCTCAAACTGCACAAACATGGGTTAGTCATAAAATCGAAGTCTCTAAACAGAGAGCCCAAGTATAGCAGTTTTCTTCACACTCCTGGGGCAATCACCTGTTGATTTACGAAGCAATCCAATGATTTTCCGTACTTTTCAGTAAACATGTCCCTTAGCTCACGTAACTCGGGCAAATCAGCAAACCTTGCTGCTGCAAACATCAGTGATGGCACAGCCTCCTTGCACTCCTCGGGGCACTGGCTGTTGTAGAAAATGGAAACAAACGTTGCAAGGGGGAATCAATATGTCATAACCAGAAGAAGCTTCATTTCGAGGGCCGTGGAAACTACTATAATGAAAAGAGAACACACCCAGTCCAAGAACAAAAATAATGGTAGAAACCACCCAACATACCTTTGCTTGCACATGTCTGAAACATGATTCGAGATGCAACCACAAAATTGCTCAATGAAATCGTAACACGACATTATATTAATCTCAACAATGAGAGCTTCAGTCTGCATCAGAATCAACGGCGAACTGATCAGAATAGCAAATTTAGAACACAAAATTCACAGACAGGAATTTCTTCTGCGAGACGGGTTCCTGTCACATGTGAATCATTCGACATAAATTATACCAAAATTACCCATCTCCTGTAAAATGCCCATTCAGGTCAATGAACAATTAATACATAGTTCAGAGAAAAACAAAGTCATGGAGGCACCATATATAGATCAATGTCTACGCTTTCTGTCTCAAAATATCCAAAATAAGAACCAAAAAACATGACATAAAACATTTAAAATATTAAATAACCGGTATTATTTATAAAATAAAATAAATAAATAAAAAACACAAACCCAAACATTCCCTAAAGAGGTATTTGAGAGCAGAGTAATTAAAGCTAGAAGGCATATATAAGAACGCTGTATAACATGTAATGAAATGACAGAAAGACAGGAGAGGAGAGATTACTATATATATGTTACCTTAACGAAGGCGTTGGAATCTAGCCCGGTTCTTAGGAGATCAGCAACGTCGTTCTTGAGATACTTCTGCACCGCACCTCTCTTCTTGCGTGCGGCCTCGAGCCGCGTCATCGTCAATCTGATAAGCGATTTGCTGCGCGCATTCATTTAAAACATTAAAAATGATTCAAACCCAGAACAACAAAACTAATTAAATCTGACTCTTCATCGGATTTCCCAACACAAACAAACCAAATCTTGGGTCCTAATTAAACTCTAACCATTTAGACTTGAATTTCCGTTCTCCAAACATCTTGGAATCAGAAAAACAAAACAAAACAAAACAGAGTGGCCCCAAAGAACAGATATGAAATTAGTAACCAAAACCGGTAAGAGAGAGAGAGAGAGATTGAAAAAAATGAAGCTGGACAAGGAAAGAAAACGGAAGGCCTCTAATCTATCTATATATTTGTATGTACATATATATATATACACACACACACACACACATTTAGAAAGAGAGGTAGAGGTAGAGAGAGGGAATAGATTGGACCTGGAACAGACGGAGGCTGGCTCGCTTCCCTATGTAATGTGTCGTAACGGTGGATGTTTTAGTTTCCCGTAATACCCCTCCATTTCTTTTCTTTTTTTTTAAGCCCACCCTCTGAGACTTTGAGGTTGCAGTGGTCCAGTGGAGGCAAGTTTTGAGGGTAGATTTGGTATAGAAAAATATTAGTGAAACTGCCGTAACGGTCGGTTGGGGGTGACCAAAAAGGAAAAAAATAAACGCGGGAGGAACGAACAGGTTGGGGAGGCTCAAGAGTCGGAGGCTCACGCCGTGATTGACTCACGTCACGTCACGTCACGTCACATGCTTGCTTCTTCATTTTTGTCTCATTCTAGACCAAATTACCCTTTTATCCGGGAAAATTAAAATAATTTTTTACCGCCAAAAAAGTATAAACTTATTCGATACTATATTATTTTTAAAACTAAAAATACTTTTAAAAGCAATAGATTTGATGATTTCTAAATTTTAAGTGATAGAAATTAATCGAGTCCTAAAGTTTTTAAACAATCATGATATACCAAACAATACCATAAGCATCTTTAAATTAATTCTCATTTAATTATTTTTATTTTTCTATTGAAATAATGTAATAAACCTATTAGTTAAAAAAACAAGGAAAAAAGAAACCGTACCTAGTATGAGGTGTCTGTTACTGTGTAATATAGGGTATCAGTTTTTTTAATATGAGATTAGATTATTTATTTATTTGAATGTGAAATAGAATGAGAAGGCATGCCATCTTGATATTAAGATATTATCCAATCATAATATAATGAAGTGATTATGATTAATTCTATTAAAATAAATCATTGCAATGTATCTTCAAATTAGCTCTAAACACTCACTGACTCACGGTATATGCGACAACTAGACATTTATATTTAGCATGACATTGAGAATTTGAATAATGTTATATCAAAAGGCTTAAAAATATATTTATATACATAAATAATTAAGTGACTAATAGTTAATTATGGTGTCAATTGCAAAATAATTATTTTCTTCGACCTCTGTGATTGGGTATACGGACACCAATTTTCAGATATATTTATTTATGTCTTTACCTTAGAGAAAAACTTACCCAATTTGGTTTAGTCTTCTATTACTCTCCCATACAAAGCTAATTCTAGTGCCTAATTGCTTTCAAATCCCATAATGAGTGCACAACTCCTTTATTTAGTAATTATTGTCGATTGTGTATGGGGAAAAACAACATGCGGACATAATCAAGTAATTACGATCATGTGTTTTTAGAGACCGTTCCAATTCCAAATGAAGGGAAAAAAACCTATTGTACAACGTGTAGGATGTAGGACCTGGGGGTGGATATAAGTCGCCTAAAATAGGGCCTGTAAATTAGTACACCAGCAAATGAGTATTCCTTGTTAATCATTGGACTCACTACTCAAATAAAACAATAATGGACTGTGTATTTAAAGGCTAGAAACATTTCCCACTCAATTGTGTTTCAATTCCTTGTTTTTTCAGTAGTCGTCTCCCAATAAAACCAGAATATAGATCATGTTTGATTTATTAGTTCTATTCCCTAGTTTTCGAGACAAAATCCATATAAAAAATAAAATTATAAAAATAACGTTTGCTTTTGTTAGAAAAGTTTAAAACACAATTTATACTAGCCAATGCATGCCCTCTTCTTATCAAAAACAAAAACAAACAAAACAAAATGTTCAAATCAAGACGGAAAAGCAATTGCTCCCTCAGCATATAGGTCATTTGGTGCGAGAGGGCTATCAAAGACTCAAAAATCTTAAGTTTGACAAGTACTGGCGTATTTTTAGAAAATGTGCAGAAAAAATCACTTACTTGTGATGGAAAAAAAATTATCGAACATGTAGGATGACCTCTGCATTGATATTAGTGGCCTAAAATAGGGGCTGCAAATTAGTACACCAGTAAATATGTATTCATTGTTAGTCATTAGATTCATTACTCAACAAAATAGTAATGCACAGTCTATTTACAGGTTGGAAACAAATTTCCTAATCAATTTTGTTTCAATTCCTTGTCTTTTCTCTCCTGTCTCCCAACAAAACTAGAATATAGATCATGTTTGATTTATTTGTTCAATTCCCTGATATTATAGAAGAAATTCATAGAAAAATAAAATTGTAAAAATAATGTTTGCTTTGTTCCAAAAAGTTTAAAACACAATCTATACTGGTTGATGCATGCCCTTATCCTTTGTTCTTATAAAAAAAAATAGTATCAGGAGAGAAAAGACACTCACACTCTCGGTGTAGGTTGGTGCGAGGGGGCTATAAGAGACAAAGTTATGAGTTCGAATCTTGATAGTGTGGCAAGTACCGATTATGTATTTTTAAAGACTGCCAAGAAAAACTATTTGTTAAGGAATCATTTTCGAAATAGAAGATTATTTATTATTTATTTTTGTGTGAAATAGAATGAGAAGACATGCTGCCATGAGAATATATCTTGATGAGTGATATTAGCTACTTAATCAATATTAAGCCTCTATAAATTTTTCATCCATTTTTTTTTTGTGTTTGAATAACGCTCTTAAAATATTGTCTTATCATAATATAATGTGATTATTATTATTATGATTATTATTATTATTATAAATCATTGAAACTCTAAACACACACGGTAAATATGCGACTACTAGCTAGCTATATTTAATGTGACATTTACAATTTGAATAATGTTATATGCATAGACTTAAAAAATATATAAATACATTGGGTAATCATAAATACTTAAGTGACTAATGGGTAACTATGGTGTTAAATGCAAAATAATTATTTGCTCCTACTTGTTAAATAAAAAATAGAAGTAAAAAAGAAATGAATGTAATTTATTTATTTTTGTTTTTGCTATGTTTGTGTTCAGTTTAATAAATTTTCAATTTAATTGGTATTGCATTTGTAGAGTTAAATTACTCTTTTTAGCACACGATACTATACACATGTGTAAGTATTAGATTTTTTTATTCTTTAGAATAACTTTTCTAATTTGATTCATGCTTTTATTATATTACATTCCTAAATTTTAAGAAACTCGTAACCGAGTAAATGACTCATCGTGTACCATAAGAGTTACGGCATTAGTAATTATTATCGATATGGATTACACTATGGGTATTGTCCAAGTCCCATCTATACAAATGCACAATGAAAATTTGTTATATAGTCTCTTTTGAGCACAAGTCACCAATTCTTTGATCTTTTAAATACGGGCATAAGAAAGTCATGTACTCAATTTGACTTTCCAAAATCAAAGATGCGACAAGTTAGACCAAGAGAAAGAAAAAAACAATATTTTGGAGCAAGTTCTAATACCAAAAAAGAAAAATGTCATTGGGATCAAATGAATTTTCAGAAACAAACTCAATGAGGATGATAAGATAATCTGAAACAAGGCTAGATTAGTCTACAAAGGTTTTCACAAATAGAATGAATTGATGTGGATAAAACTTTTGTCCCGATAGCAAGGCCGAAAAGCACACAAAAAGTACAAGGTGTACCAAATGAATGTGAAATTTACATTTCTTAATGAATTATTTAAGGAATAATTCTATATAAAGTAGCCAAAGGGAGTTAAGATTTCAGGAAAAAAAATGTGCAAATTAAAGAAAGTCATGTACAACTAAATGGATAATTATTTGAGAAAGGATTTGAGAAAAAGTAAAATGGATAAGAATTTGTATGTACTCATTTATGATAAAGGAAGGATGGTCATTATTGTGTGTGTTGATTGTTGGAATCGATTCACACATACACACAATGAATACGTAAGATTTAACGTGGTTCGGCCAATAAATGCCTACATTCACGGGAGAACTGATTTCAATATAATAAAGATGAATTTTACAGATTTCACACCTCTCTGATTTTACACAAATTTTTGTTTCTGTTTTCCACACATATTACCAGATCGTATGTTTATATAGCAGATGAGAGGAAAAGAGAAGTTCAAAATAACTTCTCCAGACGCAAAGGTAAATGCCGGCCATGACTACCCACAGCCATCATGTTTGACGCCGGTTGCCGGCGTACCGCTTATGGCCACCAAGCCAAATTCCACATTGATGACATCATATTCAAAAGAGATCATGTAGACTTATGTGAGGAGTTTGCACACAAAATAAAAGGCGGAGTTTAAGATAGTAATCATATCTTAAATTAAATATGCTAAAGAAATTTAGAATGGAGGACTGTAAACCTGTTAACACTCCCATGATTACAAGTTGCAAATTGAGTTTAAATTAGGAGGAAAAAGTAACAAATCAAAAGGACTATATAAGCATGAAATGAATTCTTATGTATTTCAATGCCTCTAAATCTGATCTTATGCAGATTTCAAGCTAATTTAAAAGAATCTAATATACTGTTAGTGAGAAGGATTTTCAGGTATATCAAAGGGACTTTGAAAATGGGTTTGTGGTATCTTGTAGAAGATTCAGTCAATTTGAAGGCATACAAAGATGCAGGCTGGATGGTGATGTGATTAACAGAAGATTCATTTGTACAGCAAATTGTGCGTTAATAGTGCTTTGGAGTCTTTCTATGCTTTTTTTAATTAAGATGTTTTTGTTAAAGTTGCAGGTTTCAGAAAAGTAGGAACTAGGAAGAGGCAGCGAATAATGTTGATCGATATGAAGTGGTCAACGCGAATTCATTTAGTCGATAGGACTAATTAGGTCGATATGCTCGATAGAGCACGACATGGTCAACACGATGCTGTTTCTGGTCGACATACTTACATGTTAAGTCAATTATACTCTTCCCTGCTAAGTTGCGAGCTAAAATTTAGTTTAAATTAATGAGGTATGCTTTTTCTAAGGCGCCACAAATCCGAAAGTGACCAAAACGAGGCGCTCCTGCGGCGTCGTGGCAACCCCCAAACCAAACCAAACCAAACGTTGGCGGTATCCATTTTCTCCCGGGTAGCACCCGCCAGTTCTGCCACACAAACTCGAAGGAAGCGAGGATTCGTCTCCTCTCCATCGCCTATTTCCTTGGCTTTCTATACTAGCATATATATATATATAGATATAGAAATTTATAAGAAAACCAAATTAAGATCATATATAGAAAGGGTTTCAAATTTTAAAATTGGATCAAACTGCTTACATCACAATCATCAGTACGTTCATTTAGGATTTTTAGTTTTTTTTTTCCCTTTTATATTCTTTCTTGTTGTTAACCGGCGTACGTTTAGGCATGCTGCGTTTCCGTTTGTTTTGGTGGGTTTGATATTGGTGGGTTTTGATTTGCCGGGGAATGGGGGTGGGAGAGGGCGATGGGCTTTTTTGGCGGGAGTTTATTGGGAGCAATTGGGGTAAGGAGTTCGTGGCCGGCGGTTTCGGAGGTATCGCTGGCGTCATTGTCGGTCACCCGCTCGACACCCTGAGAATCCGGCAGCAGCATGCCGGGGGCGGCTCCTCTTTGGCCATTCTCCGGACCACCCTTGCCACCGAGGGGTCTTGTGCTCTCTTCAGAGGCATGTGTGCTCCTCTGGCCATCATCACTTTTCAGGTCTCACACAAACACACGTACTCAATTGATATATATATATATATAGCACTCTTCTTCTTTTTTTGGTTACCTTTTTGCTCTTATATGTTGGATAGGCCTTTTTGTGGGTTTGATAGTTGGTATTGGATAGGCTTTGCTCTTAAACTAATGATTGATTTTACTCCCTGCTTTACTTTTTTTCTGATTGAGTTTGTGTTTGAATTTTCGATTTCCGGAAAAAAAAAATCATCATATTGGATTCTTGAATCATGATTTGGTAACGTTCCTGTAAAGAAGTGTAGATATTGTCTCAAAGCTGCTGTTGTTTCTGGCATCATTGATGTGGAAGATATATATATATAGAGAGAGAGAGTTCAGGCTAACACGCTTGTTTCCCCAATGCAGAATGCCATAGTTTTCCAGAGTTACGCCAGCCTGTCACGAGGATTCGACTCCTCTCACGCTGCAGGGGAGGACCCTCCATCTTACAGAGGGGTTGCTCTGGCGGGAGTTGGGGCTGGGGTGATACAGGGCTTCCTTGTCACCCCGGCTGAACTAGTGAAGATCCGCCTACAGTTATTAAATGCAAGCAACTCCTTGAAGCCGGTCCACAGAACAGGTTGCCACAAAGGCTCTGCAAGCGTGACCAGAAGCATACTCAAGGTGGAAGGCATAGCAGGTCTCTACCGGGGGTTGACCATCACCCTCATGAGAGACTCTCCCTCCTATGGTGTCTACTTTTGGACCTACGAGTACATGAGGGAGCAGCTTCACCCCGGGTGCCGCAAGAGTGGCCAGGAGAGCCTCCGCACTATGCTGGTTGCAGGCGGGTTTGCAGGCATTGCAAGCTGGGTTTGCTGCTACCCCTTGGATGTAGTGAAAACAAGGCTGCAGGCCCAGTCAGCTTATACCTCACCAGAGTACAGAGGCATTGCGGATTGCTTCCGCAAGAGTGTGAAGGAGAACGGGTGTGGTGTGCTGTTTCGGGGATTAGGGACTGCAGTTGTTAGGGCATTTCTTGTGAATGGACCAGTTTTTGCAGCTTATGAATTAGTCCTCAATTGCATGTTGAATAACAAAGTCAAAGACCAGTAAACCAATAAGCAGAAAAATACATTCTAGAGTAAATTGGCCATTGAATTTCTTCATCTTTTTTAATGGAATGATATATAGCATTGATTTGGTAATGTAATGAAGAAGAATAAACAAATTGGAAATAAATGAGAAATATTCATTTCTATGGGATATTTTAATTATTGATTTATGTCACATCATATTGAAGTTAATAAATAAATATAAAATTATTTTTTATTAATTATTAAAAATATATTTTTGAAGCTGTCACTAATACGACGGAGATGAATTGATAGATAGTAAAGAATTTTAATAGGTGATTGACATTTGTGGTCCTTTTATCAAACCTTATTAAATAGCATAATGGCTAATTAAACTCGCTTTCACTCCTACAAACTACTCTTACAACTACCATCAATTCTATCACTAAAGTTTTGTCATCGTCAAATCGATCATAAAAACTACCTTCCAGCATTTAAATTCATCAAATCATTTCATCAAAAAACCATAGCTATGATTCATCAAAAATCTTTGCTTGTCAATTTCAATAGCTGTAGCCACACCTAGCAACCCAAATATTTCTTAAATAACTAATTAAAATTATTGTTTATTTACAAATGAGATGGCATAAATTAATAATTATAAAGATATTATTTTCATTATGTACCATCATTCATTTGTAAAATAATTATAGCATATTCTTTATTATTTATAAATAGAAAATAAAATTTTAAATTTATGCTTCAATATATTTTTCATATAACTTTCCATATGTTAAATTTGCTATGATAACTCTTCACAAATGAAAGTCACTCATTCTTTATATATTATTTTATATTTTTTTAAAGTTTTTTTTATATCCTTTTAATTAAAATAAGCCCAACTCAATATTAAAAATAAAAAAAATGAAGAGTAATGTCGAAGGTATATATATATGTGTGTATGTATGTATGTAAAATGACTCTTTATATTTAAAAAAAATCTTCATGAATGGGATAAATATAAAAAGCAATATTGAAGATGTTCTAACATTGTTCATTTAAGACTCCATATATTCATTTGGATAGTTGAAAAAATATATCACATGAAAAAAAAAAATTATGGACACCATTATATTTTAAAAATATAATTGAGTGCTTAAGTATGTATGTATTTTCTTTTACAATATGTTACAATGAAATTTTAATTGAGTACATAGCAAATTTTAGTTTTGTTATTCGTTTATTTTTTATTTCCTTTTTAGTACATAGGAAATTCAGCCAGCAAATTAACCAATCATGCTATCATGTCATGGTGGTAAAATTCACGGATTAGGCAAATTCTTTTGTCTCCTACCAACCATGTAGAACGGACGCGAGTTCGGTGCGGATGAGCAAAAAATCCGCACCGTACGGATATTCAATATTACGCTATCAAAATGATGTCTGTTTCAAAAATCAACCGTTGGATTGATTATTCGTCTTGCGTATATTATGCATGTAAAATTTCATAATGATCTAATGGTTACTTTTTACACAAATTCAATTAGAACAATTTAAAATTTAAATAAATAAATTTACTGGGGAAAAATAATTATTTAAATTTTAAATTGTTCTAATTGAATTTGTGTAAAAATTAACTGTTAGATCATTACGAAATTTTACATGTATAATATACGCAAGACGAATAATCAATCCAACGGTTGATTTTTGAAACAGACATCATTTTGATAGCGTAATATTGAATATCCGTACGGTGCGGATTTTTTGCTCATCCGCACCGAACTCGCGTCCATGTAGAACATTCACACCAACTCTATCTTTTCTATTCATATTTTAGGATATAAATAGTATAATATTTAATATATTTTATTTATCCATCGATATCTTATTTTCAATCTTTATTTTTATTCTTTTAAATTATATTTTTTTTTTTTTTTTAGCTCTTTCATGTATTATAACCGATCAAAATTACATATATGTTAAGAAATATATTTTAAAAATATTTAAATAATAAATAATAATTATTTAAATGATAAATAATAATCATTTTAATATAAAAATTAAATTTTTATTTTTATTTTGAAAATTTTTATTAAAAATTTAAAATTATCTCTAAATTATAAAAAAAACTGATAAATCTAAGAGCGCGAAAATAAATTAAAACAGCACATTACCTTTTTTATTTTTTACTTTCATCAATGCTGTGCAGACCCAATAATTTGAAAAATCAGCCACAAACCACGTGGCAGGACTAAGAAATTTGAACTCCCCAGCGCGGGCAGAGCTGGGTCGTCCGAGTGGACACCGCGCGACAGGTTCCGTCTGTTAGAACGACGGCTGTGACGGTGACGGTACTCCTCCGTGACTGCCAATTTAAAACGACGATGGCCCTCTCTCACCAAACAGACCACTCGATTTCTCACACGTGTCACTCACACACGCGACCCATGGCCCACCCTAGCCTCCTTCAAAAAAATCAAAACAACGTCTCTCTTTGACTCTCTCGGCGCCACTGGAAGCGACGCGACTGTGTGTGTCGTTCTCTCTCTCTCTCTCTCTCTCTCTCTCTCTCTCTCTCTCTCTCTCTCTCTCTCTCTCTCTCTCCATTGTTGTAGCTTATTCTTTGTCTTCATTCGAAACCCTAACTCTGATATTCATAGAGAAGTAGAGATTTAGGGTTTGGATTTCGGAGCTTCTCACCCAATCCTCGAAGACGAAGATGAATGCGGTCGGGAGACAAAAACCCAGTACGATGATGAATCATCACCAACGTAAGTACTCCGACGACAACACCAAATGGATTCAATCGGATGGTCTTCAACACACCCAGTCCTCCATCCCTTCCTCGCAGGTTCTGAATCCTCTGCTTCCTTTGGGTGCTTCGTTTGTGACTTGTGTGTGATGTGTTTGTATCGATTAGATTGTACGTCCAATTTTGTCCGCATGCCGGTTCCTCAATCACAGTTCTGATTCGTTCCGCATATGTGTGCGATTACTTGGTTCAATCGATTTCAGGGGTACGGGTGTTACGGAAAAGGACTGGGATCCAAAATGTACGGAAACCAGTTCTGGTCTGAGAGTCTGATGAAGAGCTTTGAAGGGGATGTTTCAGTTTCGGCGAGCGACTTCAGTCCTGGTCTTTTGGATCTGCACTCTCTCGATACTGAACTCATTTCGGAGGTCAGTTTCTTTGGTGTTTCGTGATGAACTATGAATTGAGTTAAGTCTTTGTTGGAAGTGGCTATTCGTTGTCTTTTCTAATAAATTGTTACATTCACGGTTGACGCTCATTTCATACTCGGATATTAATGTTCATAAGGTTATATCTTTCCCGCTTTCTACAGCTCTTGATGTTATTTAGTTTATTAGATTGTTTGATTAAATGCAGTGCTTCTCAAGTAGATCTCATGGCTTTGAATGTTATTTGATATGGATGTTCCCTTAATTTGGATCAATTTGAAAATTTGAAACCATATTTAGATCATCTGTTTGAGAAACTGATAGCTATATTGTACTTTAATAATTCTTAATGTTTGCTATCTAACTCACCAATGCCATATTGTTCCTCTGCTCCTATTTTTTTGTTGATTCTGATTATTTTTCAAATTGAAAGGTTTTAATTTACACCCAGAATCTCGATTTGTTCACCCACATCAAAAAAGTTGGGACCTTAAAAATTGCCTATCTTTTGTTAATGTATATGTTTTCATAATTAGAACTTTACACTAATTGGATGCCTGGTTTGGATGTGCATGCACTGATATACTGATGTTATTGTGTCTCTGATTGATAGATGTCACTCCCTGGCCTGTATGATGGTGCTTCTTTTTATCATTCTGCTCGGGGAACGAGCTTTGATGACTCTGAAATAAGCAAGCAAATTGGCAGAGCTAATGGTTTACCAGAGAACAACCTCCTAAAAAGTGTTTCTGTGGATAAGGAAAAGGCTAGTTCTGTTGCAAAGATAAAAGTTGTGGTATGTTTTTTGTAATTTTCTTTTGCATCTTACCATTTTTCCCACCCTAATGCTGCATCTGATATTTTCATTCTGATTGGATCTATGGTTGGTAACAGTAGTTTGTAAGCTTCTAATGATTGTTTGTTTGAATGAAGGTGCGCAAGAGACCGCTAAATAAAAAGGAGTTAGCCAAGAATGAGGAAGATATTATAGTGACTCATTTAAATTCTCTAACAGTTCATGAGAGTAAACTTAAGGTGAGCTTTTACTGAGATGAATGTGCTTGTAAGGTTCTCGTGTATTCAACTGTGAGCATTAATAAATCTTAATCATTTTGTTAGCCTTTCTGTTGATGCCTTTATATTTAGTTCCTTAAACGCTTTGACTGGCCACTTTGTATATCATAATGCAAAGACCATGTATATCATTTTATGTTCATTCAAGCATCCACATAGTTCAGGTTTCAGAAAATGAAATTTTAGTGATTGGCCTGAGCCTGATTTCAAGTAAGCTTCTTTTTGCTTGTGCCTACTTCTAAATATGCTTTGACTCAGCGAAGGCCATTTTATCATAATTCAAGCATCCATACAACTTGTGTATATTTTAGGCTTGCTGGAATGGCAACCAAAAAAACTCTGCACCTGCTTTTTCAGCGTAGGTATTAGTTTGAATAGTGCCTCCATGTGTGTGCCACTTTATTCATTACGTGGTTAACTTGTCAGGTGTCCATCTAAAAGAGTTTAGTAGTTATGATGATTTTGATCTCCTTGTCGCTGCACTACTTTCATTGCTCATTTGTTTGCATTATCTGTTCAAACGATTGCCAATCGGTTTATGAAACTTAAAATTATCTAGTAGTCCTGATGTTTGCAGGTTGATTTGACTGAATATATAGAGAAACATGAATTTGTTTTTGATGCGGTGCTCAATGAGGAAGTTTCAAATGATGAGGTTAGCTAATGAAAAGGGAAAAATAATTTTAAAACATGGCTTTGCATTATTGTTGTGGTTTTCTTTAGCTAATTCGCCTTACTTGTGTTGTTTTAATAGGTGTATTGTGAGACAGTAGAGCCAATAGTTCCAATAATTTTTCAAAGAACCAAGGCAACTTGCTTTGCATATGGGCAGACGGGTGAATATCTTGCTATTATTAATAAGCATGTTATGTTTTGACATTATTTTAGTTTCCTTTCTCAAAAATATTCTTAAAACACAACTAATTCACACACCACAAATTTTGTTGTTTTCCAACTACCAATTAGGGATGGCAATTTTGCCTTGCCCCACCCCGACCCACTCTGCTCCGGACCGATTTGTTCTGTCCTAACATGCCATTGGGTCAGGTTCAAATCTTGCTCGACCCGCACTTTTCCAATATTTTTAAATAGGATTAAGCTAAAAATAATGTCCGATCTGACCTGAAGTGCCTAAACTGGCGGGTCGGAGCGAGTTCAGGGCAGGCTGTGAAATTTCGGGTTGGATTTGGGTCGAACAGTACCCGGGCCCAATCCAATCCGTTGTCATGCCTACTCCCAATTTCTTTGTAAAGGCTTGATTGACAACTAGGACTATTAATGGAGATGAACTATCTTAAAAGTTCACAAAAAGTTTGAACCAAAATTTGAGGTGAGCTTTAAATTAGGTCTTGGCTCAAGCTTACGAGTTTGTTTAACTTTGATTGAGCCCAATTCATTAGAGCTCGTATGGACTTGGCTTGTCAAACTCTTTTAAAATTAATATAACAAATCCAAAATTTCAAAATTAGATAAAAAAAATATGATATTAATACATTTATCACAAAATTATTAAATTTATCACAAATTAGTAATATAAAAATATTATTATAAACCAATATTAATAAACAAATTAATTTATATAAAACATAAGTTCATTACACCTAGATTGAAACATGTTAATCTCAACTTGATTTTACAAGGGACCATATGAATTTTTTCAAGCTGGTACCAGGTTAAATTCAAGTAGCTCAACTTGTTAACAACCCTATTAACAAAGTATACGATTAAAATAAATAGTAATTTATAACTAGAATGAATTAGGAGATGCAGAGTTAATCAATTATCAGTATGCTTAACAATTTTGTTCCCAAGGGTTTATATTTGGCTTTAGCTTTGGGCCTTTGGTCTAAACTTGAAAATAACAACTACAATCAATGTCTACTGTCTAGAAAGGACTTGAATAATTGACTTTAAAATTAATATCTTGGGGAAACGAAGCAATTAAAGCGTTGGACTTTGTCCCAATGTGGACTATATTTAGGAATCCCAAGTATCTAGGCCATTATGTAAAAGGATGATAGAAAATAAATAATTCTTTAAACTTTATTTGATATAATTTGAAACTTTGAAATATAAGGTCCCGTTTGCCTAACCTGTTTTATTTTTCAAAATATGATTGTTTTAAAAAACTGTGGTATGCCCTCAAACCAAACGGGCCCTTAGGACTGCAGATTTATTTTTTGAGTGATTCTAAGCCATTACTTCCAATTGCAGATTTCTGAATGCTTTCAAACTACGGAAATGTTAAAATGCTAGTATTGTCTTGAACTACTTATACATTCTCTTTCATTTGTAGATCTCTTTTTTAACTATGATCTGCTTGTTTGATCAGGGAGTGGAAAAACCTATACCATGAAACCATTGCCTATGAAAGCATCTAGAGACATTTTAAGACTGATGCATCATACTTATCGAAACCAAGGATTTCAGTTGTTTGTCAGCTTCTTTGAGATATATGGTGGGAAACTTTTCGACCTTCTTAACGATCGGAAGTATGTGTTTTGTGCCATTCCAATTCTATTATTGTCATTTGCAGTTTCTAAAGTAGCATAAAATATAAAACCTTGAGTATATGCACAATGCAGGAAACTTTGCATGAGAGAGGATGGTAAACAGCAAGTTTGCATTGTGGGGTTGCAAGAGTACAGGGTATCAGATGTGGAAACCATTAAGGATCTCATTGAAAAAGGGAGTGCTACAAGAAGCACAGGCACAACAGGAGCAAATGAGGAATCTTCCCGCTCGCATGCCATACTTCAGCTTGTTATAAAGAGGTCTATTGATGGTAGTGAATTAAAGCCTCCCCGTGTTGTTGGGAAGCTCTCATTTATAGATCTTGCTGGAAGTGAACGTGGTGCAGATACTACGGACAATGATAAGCAAACAAGGTTTGGTTACCATTGTATTTCTGTTTACCTGATATAGATCTTACTTGTACTTCCCCCTATCTCCAAAACCGAAATATAGTGTGCTTGATAATCAATAGAGAATTCGGCATGTTTAGCTGCAAAACTTATATAATGCACTTCTGTTTACCAGCACGACTGCACCTGTAAAATACTTGCAATGTTTCTGTTTAAAAGCACAAGACACTTCATTGAATTTTGTGATGCAGAATGGAGGGAGCTGAGATCAATAAAAGTTTGCTTGCACTGAAAGAATGCATAAGAGCTCTTGACAATGATCAAGGCCATATTCCCTTCAGGGGAAGTAAACTGACTGAAGTCTTGAGGGACTCATTTGTTGGCAACTCTCGGACAGTTATGGTTTCATGCATCTCACCTAGTTCAGGATCATGCGAGCATACTCTCAATACACTAAGATATGCTGATAGGTGAAATTAAGCTTTTGTTTGTAAATGATATTGGGTATCAAGTAGTCATTTCTATTGTTTACCGATGTGTGGCTTTTTTTTTTTTTTTTGAAAAAGGGTGAAGAGTCTTTCAAAAGGGAACAACTCCAAGAAGGAGGCTATGTCGTCAACAATAAACCTAAAGGAATCAATAAGTTTACCACTATCTTCTGTTGTCCTTAATGCACCGAACTTTGAAGATGTTAAAACCAATGCGTGGGGCCAACAAACTGAAAAAGTGGATTTTGATGGGATAGAAGAGTCATATGAACAAGATGAACCACCTCTGTGGAAGAAAAATGGAAGGGAAGAGTTGTACCAGCATCCTGCTTCTGAGGATAGCAAATTCAATGACCAGACAAACTGGAAGGAGGAACCAAATTTTGATGCAGAGCACTTGCGTTTAGATTATAGTTTGGAATCTCTGTTAAAGGTATTGTAAGATACAATGATAAGTGATTTTTATGTGTTACCTAGCATAGCTTCATTTAAAATCAAGTAAAGCTTGCATTTACCTGCTTTCAGGAAGAGGAAGATCTTGTCAATGCTCATCGGAGACAAGTGGAAGAGACTATGAATATTGTGAAAGAGGTTTGTTACCATCAGCATTCTACCACCTTTTCCCTCCATTGCTACTTTATTTATTAATATACATCCTTTCCAAAGGAACATGGCTTTTCTAATAATATAATATCAACATTTTAATGTAAAAATGCCACGGTATTCAAAACATCTCTTTTGAAATAATGCACTCATTTATTGCATGAAATTGGTCTTAATATTACATCTCTTTGAAGTCATAAATCTCTTTCTCTCTCTATTGGCTGAGTTTGGATAAGATGCACTATATTTTTTTTAAAAATATAATACATATATATATTAAAATTATAAATTTTAATTTTAATTATATATATTATATAATTAAAATTAATTAGTAATATAGTTTATTGTTTCATGTTACTAATTGTAATAGTAATAAATAAATTATACAATTTTAAAAAATTATCTGATTTGATTATTAGAGGATTTGGTGAGTTTTTTTATATTTTTATATTATTACTTGTTACTTAGATAATGCTAATTGTATTTTTAAATAATAATCTCAATAATAATCTCTAGACATGAGTTATACAATTTATATTTCGGTTCTCCCCAATGAAACTTCATGAATTCGTCCCTAAGTATATTACTTTTTCACATCCAGGAGATGAATTTGCTGGTTGAGGCAGATGAACCAGGGAATCAATTGGATAATTATGTGTCAAAACTTAGTACCATTCTATCCCAAAAGGCGGCAGGAATAGTGCAACTTCAAACCCATTTAGCTAATTTTCAGAAGAGCATGAAGGAACATGAAGTGTTGGTATCTTCTTGTAATTATTGATGTTGCCTGGATATGCATATGAAGAACCTCACTTCAGGTAACTGCCAATGAAGATGATGACGAGTTTGTATGTGGGTGTCATGATTTCAGCATGATCATTGCCTTGTAGAAATTTTTGTGTAGTGTATCTGTCAAATTGTTATTGATTTGGCTGTATTAATTGTAATTCTACTACTGAGTCTGGGGGTTGGCCTTGTCATACTGGTTTTCTATCATTTTTTTAATTTTTTGCATATGCAGTTTTTCAGAGATAAACTATTCCATTTACATGCACATTAGCATGCTCTTGTAAAGTATTATGTAATCTTCTTGTTTCATTTTTTTTTTTACTTATTGAAGGAAATAAATGGTTTGGAAGTGCAAGTGTCTAGCCTAAAACAAAGTTTGCATGAAATTATTGAAATTATAGGAGAAAGAAAGTGAGAGAATTACAAAAATGTACCGAATTTAGTCTCCAATAGATGTCATTATGTTTTGTGGGTTTTGAACTCATTTTATTGATTTGGTTATTATTATTAAAAAGTACAAAAAAATCCTTAAATTTCGTGAAATACTAACCGGAAGGAGAAGATAGTTAAACAAAACGGCGTGAGTGCCCGCTTTTTGTAAGGCCGTCAAACATCATCAGCCACATATGGTTCCCACTTTTTAAAGACCATTCATTTATTTGGACAAAGATTCATTCAATGGAAGACATGTTTGCATATACCCACATGGCAGTCATCGGGGTTTGAAAAGGGTTGTGCAGGGTGTATCCAGGTGAGTAGACAACAGAGACATGAGCTGCTGGTATTGGGTGGGGCTGAGATTGTCAACAAAGCCTCCAAATGGTCTGGCATGGTGGTTTTCAGTAGGGCAATCCAAGTCGTTGTCGTGGATAGACACTCGGTGTGCAGCAGCCGGGGTGTAATTGTCCCTAGATTTGTAGCCGGGTGGATAGCCATGTAGTTTGTAACATCGTTCTACGACGTGGCCTGATATCTTGCAGTGGGTGCAGTATGGTCGATCTCTCCTTTGGCCTCTGAGAGTACTGGAGTTTGAAGATTTGATCGGATCGCTGCCTCCCCGTTTGAATGAGCTTGTCCTGGTGGCACATGCAACTGGTCCGGTGTGAACTGGGTTAGGTGCCATTTGTCGCTGTTCTTCTTCTTGTAGGACAAGGGACAAAGCACAGTTGATGGGAGGCATGGGATTCATGAGGAGAATCTGGCCCCGGACTTGCGAAAAGCACTCATCAAGACCCATCAAGAATGACATTACATACGCTTCTTGGTGACGATCGTTGATGTTCTTCACGCCTCCGCATGTACACTTGCCGCAAGTACACCCGGGTCTGTAGCTGTTAAGTTCGGCCCAAATTGTTTTGAGCTTTGTGAAATAGACGCTGACAGTGGTCTGTTCCTGTCGAAGGTTCCTCAATTCTCGTCCTAATTGAAAGATTCTGAGGCCCTTGCTCTGCAGGAATCGATCTTTGAGATCGACCCATAACTCTCGGGCCGAGGCCGGGTACATGATACTGCCAGAGATGTCCTTCGAGACGGAGTTCAAGATCCATGAAACCACTCTGTCGTTGTTGCGAGCCCAAAGGTTGAGCAGGATTTGATCTGTGCCTTGGGGTTCTGTGATGGAGCCATCGATGAACCCTAGTTTGTTCTTGGCTGACAAGGCTAGTAGCATGGCACGGCTCCAACTGGAATAATTATCTCCAGTGAGTAATTGGGATACAAGGGTTTGGAGTGGATTTTCGGTGTGGTGTAGGTAATAGGGGTTCGATCCCTCGTGAGTCATCTGAGGACCCGTATCAAGATCGGGGATAGGCCCTGTAATGGCTGACATGCCGTGATCAGGACAGAGGATGAGAAAAAGAAGAAGAAGAAGAAGAAGAAGATAATGCTCGATGGAGGAAAGGACACGAGGGATTAATCGATTTGCTCTGATACCATGTTGGATTTACAGTTCCTGCATCAACAAAAGAACTAGAACGGGAAGATATGCAGAGAGGAGGAAGACGATGAAGCAGTTATATTATTGTTATCGTATTTGAATACAGCTGAGTCAACCCTTCATACATGGACATATAAGGGCGCTATCATTGTTTTCCCATTTTACCCCTAATATGCATTATGTAATATTAGATTGGCTACGCAATCAAAATTTTACCAGGCCATCATTGATCCAATAGATTGAAGGCTTTGCTTCTTCTACTTCGTTGTCTACTTCTACAGCCTAGTTATACCAAACTACAAATTAAAAAACAATGCATTTGGGTCTCTAAACCCTCCAATATCAAAATGTGCATATGACTATTTTGCTACATATGGCAATGGGATGGGATGGAATCTAAGTAGTGAGTAATTTGAACTCATCTGGTACGAGTTTAAGCTAAAATAAATATATAAACTAAAAATATTTAAAAAAAAAGATAGATAAGAATGGATCGGTCAATACTTTATCTTCACATCCCTATATTTTGACATCTTTGTATCTCACAAATCTTGAGTAAGAAGCTATTAAATTTATTGATAAATTGAGCTTCATTACAAGTGCGTCTTATGGTCTTATTTGTAGATTGATTGACTAATAAATCAAAAATAGTATGTAAACAGAAAGTTGGCAACTGTAGGTGGAAGAAGAGACTCCATCGTCATTGAATCATAAAATCTATCTGCAATAATATTACTAGACGATTATCTAAATTGACAAATTCAGCATATGACTTTTGACTAAAATTCTAGCATTATAGACACTTTTTGCATTTCATGGTAGGCCGTGACTTGGGGTTTTCCAAAATGCATGAGATTGCTACATTGATGATGGAACCTAAATTCCCTGCTCCAGTTTCAATTCATTTATTGACCCATATCATAATATGTGCTTATTCTCAGCATCTTTTTTAAAAAAATTCAAACAATAATAACTTAAAATATTATGATCCAGGACCATATGAAAGAAGTGCTGAAAATATTATTCATCTTTTAGAGTTTTTAATATGAGTTTCACTATCATGCCATGAATTCCTTGCCTTTCTAGTGTTTTGAAGTTGTGCACATTATAGATTATAGAGAGCTTGATGTTAGAGACATTTGTTGTAGATTGCTAGGAACAGAGAAATGGCTTCAGCAGAGATTTTCCAAGGTGCACCCAAGTTGTGGACATAATGAGCAGTTTAGGATATTTGGTTATTAATAGCATGTGCTTTGCTTTAATGATGACAATCGAATTGAAGTTTGTTCAGGCTTGACAAGGTGATTTTACTATAAAACTTCGTATTTTGAAAACTAATCTATGACTTTAGGGTTTATCAAGCATTAATATACAGTAATTTTGTTTGTCAACATTTAGAAAGTAATTGTGATGACATAGTGATCTATGCATTAAAGATTCAATGAAAGTTTATTATAATTCAAAAGGATATATTGATATGTTGTTTCTTTTTTATCTAAAGATTCTCTTACCATATGAAAATAATGGAGAGGATGCAATAGAGGTTCTATAATTTCCTATTTGTTTTAGGTTGTGTATCTATAAATAAATGAATTTTGTATCGTTTATGATATGTAAATGAATGTGAATGAGGGTGATTATTAATCTAGAAATAGAGTTATACTTATTTATTTATTCATCTTCAAATCTGTCAAAATCTCAGTATAGGTTTTCATTGTAATTCTAGCATATCAACATTTATTCTATTCATATAGTAATTGAGTTATTATGATTCTTGTTTTGACTCAATATCTACTTTTGTTTGATTTCTGCATTATATTCTTTATATATTTAATAAGTAGAGTTTATGAGTTGTGTAAGTTGAATTAAGCCCGATAAAAATTCATATATGGTCAATTAACTCCCCTAATCTAGGTGTTAAGACATATATTATTGATAACTGCGTAATTTGTTATTAAATTTGCATTTAATTTATAGACTTTAATTTAATATTTTATTGAATTAATGTATTTTTATAATATTTTTTCTCAATTTTAATTATTTACTGTTTTAATCACTTTTATAGATTTAATATTAATTTTGGTGTTTTTAATGTTAAATTGATTATTCTAATTTTAATATTAATTTTCTGAGCTTAATTGATTGTTTTAATTATTTTTATTTTTATTTTAATGTTTTGTGTTTTACTTTTATTATTATTATTATTATTATTATTATTATGTTTTGCTTGTTACGATAAGTAGGTTGGAGCAATTGAAAATATTATGACATGGGCACATAAAGAAGTCAAAGAAGAAAAATTGGTTGGGCATTCCGTGATTGCATGGGATTTGGAAAGAAAAATTGGTTGGGAATTATTATTATATATTTGGAGAGAAAGAGGTGGCGTCGTCTTCGTCCAGGAACCCTTCTCATCCCACGCTGCACTCAGCGCTGCCATAGCCCATCACGCCCATCATCCATTTATGGCAGCAAGGAGAGAAGACCCACATCACCCAATGCAACCTCCGCCTGATCTTATTCACAAAGCAGAGCGGGAGAGATCAGGCAGGGCCTTCGGCGCGACACTGCAGAACAGTTTCTGTATTTTATTTTCTATGAATTAATTTGTATTTAATTTAACTTTTAACTTTAATTGTTATTTTGAATCTTGGTTCTGATAATTTATTTAGGTGTTATTTTCAATTATTGATTTATAACTCTTGTTAATACAATTCACATTAACATATATCTCTTTGGTGGTCTTCTGCATTATTACGTTTTGAGTTAATCTATAATGAGATAAATAGATCAATTATCAATTATTACTTTCAAGTTATAAGAGTTGCATGTCTCTCTTTCAACTCTTATAAGAGCTACCTTAAGGGAGACATGCAAGTCTCCTTAAAGAGAAGAGTTGAATAATCTCTTTGGTGGTCCTCTATGGTAGCTTGCATGTCTCCCTTCCTTCATTATTATTATTCTTTGATGGTTGTTGATACATTAATGTATTGAGATTTATAGATAGCAAATACCACATTGTACTATCTTAAAATTCAAAGTTAAAGGTTAGAGAAACCATGAAATGTGGGGACTTTGGCTAAGTCCTTGAAATTTGTGTTGTTACCCATGAAAATAATATGTGGATGACTTGTTTTGATATTTCTAGGTGATTGTACTATGATTTAGAGATATTGTTACAATGACAGGATATATATGTTACGAAAACAATCATTTTAAATGAGAAATTGGTCTTTAAATGGCATAACAATGAAAGAAACATATCACAATAATGAATAAAAGTTTTTTTAAAAAAACTTTGTAGCGGTCTAACAGACCTTAGTCGCAAGAGGGTTTCTTCTGACTAGATTATCCATTAAACGAGTAAAAACAAAAGCCATTAATAGTTGGCCATGTAAACAAAAACATGTCAATATATGCTCGAAAGTGAACCTTCTGCTAGAAAGTGCAACATTCAAGCATATCAAGAATTTGAGCATGTCTTTGTCATTTAGAAAAAGTCATATGTAGCATGACGTGATTGGATTTTATTTTCTCTCCCTATATTAGATGCACCGATTTAAAAGTTTTCGCTTGTCGCAATAACATAATAGGTAAAAAGTAAAATCTTGAATTCAAAATTATTGTTTTCCATAAAAATGATTAAGGCATTGGTTAATTATTTCAATATTTAAGTGTTGACTATTTTGGGAACACCAATTGAAGTATGCGTAGATATAATTAGCTTATTATAAGAAATTATAAATTGGTAATAACTTTTCCAATGGTATTAGTAAACATTGATCAACTAAAACTAAATTTAACTTGTTACGGTATCATTTTAGCTGATCATACTATAATGTTGCACTATCTTCTTTTTTTACTAAAATTTTTCACATTTACTCTTATTCATCAAACATGGCTAAATTATTGTTTGTTGTGTGAATACAGAGAGGATTGAGTGGGATTTCCCAATTTGGTTCATGGCAATAACATGGAACCTAATATTGTTTTTGAAGTGACACTTTGATTGTAATAAACAAGCTCTTATTTAATTCAATAAAAGATCATTTATGTTCATTTATTAAATAATAGTATCGTTTACGAACATAATTATAGTGTTCATGAACGTTCATAAATAAGTGTTTACGAAGAGTTCGTGAAAAGTATTTATAAATGAATAATTAACAAATCAATTACTATATATAAATATATTTTTTATTGAATATATTTTAATACAAATACACTTTTAAACTATTATTATTATTAAATAAAAACATATGTTTTATTTATTTATATTATTATTACTATTATTATATTACCATGAAATGGATATAATAATGTTCAAGGCCAGCCTTGAGGGCAAGCAACCAAGGCTTGTGCCTAGGGCTAGGGATGGCAACGGGTCAGGTCAGGCCCGGGTATCACCCGACCCAAACCCGACCCAAAAATGATTATGTTGACCCGAACCCGACCCGACCCGGGGGTTTGGGCAGTTCAGGTTGGGGTGGGGCGAGTCGGATCAATAGTTTTTATATTAAACTTACTTAAAATTCCCGAGTCGGGGAGGGTCGGGCAAGACCTGGGCCCGACCCAATGGCTTGTTGGGGTGTGTCATTTCGAGTCGGGGCGGGTTGGATTGCTTTGCCATCCCTACCTAGGGCTTCTCAAAATTGGCCCAAAATTAGGGCCCCATCCATCCATATGGTCTGGATGGTTTTAAAATGAAAAGAAATTGGAAATTATTAAATTCTACATAAAAATAAATATTTAAGATGTTAAATATTTAAATTTTTTTATGAATGAGATTATATTATATATCATTTAGGTACATGTGAAAAACAAATTTTACTTTTGCCCAATAAGGAAAACCTACTGGAGCCTAAAAATCATGAATAATTAATGATTCGTATTATACAAAATATATACTTTCATTTAAAGGTTTGGGATAAATTTTTAATTTTTTTAGTTTTAATAGTCAATTTATTGACCTAACACGACAGTTAACACACACAACACTCATCTTCGTCTTAAGCAACCTATGTTCTAGCCTCTGGGCCTAACATGACGTGAATGCCTCTATCTTTGTCACGCTCCAGCTAATTGACAATACCAGCAACATGCTCTACAGAGTCGCCCTCCTGCCCACTACCTTACTGCAAGCCCGCAAATCCTCTCTCTCAGTTCCTGCAGGCCCGCCATAACGTAGCTGGCCCACTACTGCGGCAACGGCAATCCGTGAATGCCTCAATCCGTGACATTCAGTCTTGAGCCTCCTAGATTTTGGGACCAATCCTGATAATGTTTTAATATATTAAACAATGATAAATCTAGTCTAACAGCTAAGTAATTGTCTTTTTATGATTATGTAATTTTGTTAGGCTCGTGTTTAAATCTCGTATTTGATTGAATATTAATAAATTCATTTGAATACCAACTTGATTTGACTTGTTTACCACCCTATTTGCAATATTAAAATACTTGTGTATTATACGGGTATTGTAGCTTGGAAAACATAAGTAGTCAAGTAATTGTTAATAAATGAAATACAGTTTAAAATTTTGAACTTGGTGAACAAAAGGCATTTTTCGAAGTTCATAAAAAATGCTTATAAATGAAAAAAAAATTGGAAAACAGTTTAGGCACGTGAATTCTTCATATAATGTCGTCACATAAATGAAAAGATAAAAATAAAAATATAAAAATCTCACGCAATACATGTTTAAAAGCAAAATTATTAATTTTACTCTCGAATTAAGTCTCAAAGTTCAACTATACCTCCATTAAAAACATTTCTTTCTTTCTTTCTTTTTTTGGTTCAATTTCACCAAACTCTTTACTGCCGTTTCATTAAAAATATGTTAAATGGAACCGGAATAATTTAAATGATAATTACAATTGTACTGAACAATTTAATCTTTTCCCACCAATCATGGATCTTCTTCCACGGTTGTCATCATCCTCACACCAAAGCAGCTGTAGTTAATGTCCACTCACCATCATCGCCCCGATTCGACCCCAGCGCCCACCTCAACCCAGACCCCAGATGGATAATGGAATTATAATTGTTTAACAGATGGAGAATGGAGGACGAAATTAACTCGATCTAAAGAAGAGTACGAGGTTGAAATTCAAAAATAATAATAATAATAATAATAACGATAATTTGAGGATAGAATTTTGAGAACATAATCGATACTTATTCCTTTGTTTAGAGCGAATTATAATTAAAACTATTTTGCACATAATTATATTTCATGTTTCGAACAATATAAACTAATTTAATTGTTCTTTAAAAATTCAGACATCGCAAAGGCAAACAAGGGAGGTTTACTTGAAATTACTAGAGTAAAATAGAAATAGACATACAGTAAAGACATTATAACAACTTGTGAAAGTGTTCAAAGCCAAAAAAAATCCAGAAAAAGAAAAAGAATAGAAGGAAAGAGATGGCAGTATCCAAAAGTGGACGTCTTGCCTCAATCCCCCAACCAACACACACAAAAGAATGAGTGCAGCTCAGCAGTCGTAGAGACACCCTTTATTAATATTGTAAAAGTCAATTACATATGATTTACCAACAATCTGTACACAAGTAATGAATTTTATGCTGTAAAACAAACAGCGCCAATCAAATCCTATAATAGTCACAGTAAAGACATACAAGAAAATTTTTGCCTATGCAGATATGTATCTACGCTGCTAATGTAGTCACAAACAGACAACGCCTATCAAATAGTAAAACCTATCCTATAATAGTCAGTCATGAACATACAAGAAAATTTTGATGAAGTACTGAGATGGGCAAACACATGGCGGCAGATGAAGGCTGGCTGCTGCAGTACCACTATCGATCAGTAAATTTCATGACCATCAACCGTTGACAATACTGATTCCGACCAGCTCGAATATATAGAAGAATAAGAAGAAACCGATGCTTCTTCATATTCAGCTGTATCAGACAGCAGCCTATTTGTAAAGCTGAACCCCCCTCCCACGGCCAAACCATCATCTTCCTCCTCCGAATCATCATCACCATCGCACACTTCACTGCCTTCAGACTCTCCCTCCTGATCATCATCTTCTATATCATCATCAATTCCAGACACAAATGGGTGATTCAAGAGCATCTCAGCAGTCCACCGGAACATAGCCTTCTTCACCAAACATCCCTTCAAGAAACTCCTGGCCTCGTCAGAAATCTCACTTGGAATATCAGGCAATTTCTGTCCACTACCAATCACGTACAGCAGACTGTCCATGCTAAAATCATCTTCACAACCCCAAGCAGGCCTGCCGGTGAGCATTTCCAGGACGCAGCAGCCAAGAGCCCAAATATCAGCAGCCCCCTCCTGCACGCCTTCGGCCACAGCCTCAGGCGAGAGATACAATGCAGTGCCTCTCAAGCCATTAGGAGGACTCAACCTCCGCCTCTTGCTCTTGCCAAAGGCAGCCATGGTGGCCCTCTTGGCCAATCCAAAATCTGCGATCTTGGCAACCAATTTAACAGAATCAGAATCACCGCCTTTACATGCCGCTGGAACAAGCAATACATTATCAGGCTTCAAATCGCAGTGCACGTAACCACAGCCGTGAATGTGATACAGGGCTCTGAGGATAGATCTGGTGTACCTCCGAACATCCGACTCTGGCACTGAATCGCCGCAGGAGGCGCATTTCTGGATGAGAGAAGTTAAGTTTCCAGAGGAAGCCAACTCCAACAGCAAATTATAGAACATCTTGCCATTTTTAGCGACAGTGATCTCGTCCCCAAAGCAGTATATGATATTAGGGCATCCACAAGTAAGGAGGCTGCAGAGAACCTCCTTCTCCCTCTGGAGAGTGGCGGAGAGCGAAATCTCCGCGGACTTGACGGCCATGATGGGAGGGAAACAACTGAACGTGGAACTGGAATCCCTCAACCGAGCCTCAAAGACGGACCCAAAGCTACCCTTGCCAATCGACGGCCCTCTCACCCATGAATTTCCGTCTCCGAGACTGGGATCATACGCAGCACCAACACCAACACCAACACCAAAACTTTCTTCTCTTTGCTTCCGCTTCATCTCTTTCACATACTACGAAACCAATTTCTGGGTTTTCAAGATTTTACTCGCTGAGGAGGAAAACCAAAATCAGGACCTTCCGATTCTCAAATCGCAAATCGAGCAAAGTAATCGAAAATCAAAAATCTAGGGTTTTCTCTTCTCGTCAGAGAATCCCAGATCTAGAGATTTTCCTGTTCACGACAATCACAGATCGATCGAGAGCGGGGACTTTCAAATTCTTAAATCGCAAATGGAACAAACGAATCGAAAACACAGGGTTTTTTCTTCTCTTCGAACAATCAAAACTCTTGGGTTTCTTCGCAATAATCACAAACCGATTGAAAATGGGTTATTGGATCGAAGCCAAGGAACGAACGCGAGAGCGAAAGAGTGAGAGAGAGAGAGAGAGAGAGAGAGTGTGAGAGTGAGAGAGAGTGAGAGAGTGAGCGATGATGAATATGAACGAGCCAAGGGAAGAGAACAGCTTTGATCTAACGCTACTGCCTTTTTTATTATACATATATATATATATATATTAAATAAACAAAAGAGCAAAAGACGGTAAATTAATTTAACATGGAATAAATAGCATTATTTTATTTTTACTTTTATATATATTACAATATACACGAAAGTTATTATGTGAACAGGTTTTGATTTATTAAAATATTTTAATTAAACAAAATTAATATAATAGAAATATATAAATTAACAAGTAATTAAAACCAATAAAATTGTATCATTAATAATAGAACTCAATTATTTATTAAATAATAAAACAAAATAAGTGTACAATACATGGGCAATGGATTTATCAAAAGCTAACTTTTATCTAGGAGTACGAGTGTGCATCTATCCGCCCAACCCGCTTTATCCGCCCGATCCAACCCGAATCTACTCGCTACTCGTGAATAAAAATTATATAAATGAATGGGTCAGTTGAAAATTTTAATTTTTGTTGGGTTGAGTCGATTGGTGGGTGAGGATGCTCAAACCCGCTATTAATCCGATCCGCCGCACCCCATTATAAAATTAAAGTAAACTCTATTAGACATTAGTTCATTATTATCTCGCCCATTGCGAGAGGTGAGAGCTATGCGACACAATGCCTATAATTGTGAGGTTGTGATGTTGTGATTCATAAATCTGACATATTTCATCATATGTAATTATAAATATTTAGTGAATAAAATAATATACTTTTGATTATAATTATTTTAGAATTTATACGTTTAATTTTTTCAGTATATGTCGTCTAATTATATACCAGTAAATGACAGTTGACACCCGCTCTATTCGCCATACCCGTGGTTAGTATCCACCAAAAAATTAATTAACCCACGATTATTGAGGTTGATGGATCAATTCAAAGGTAAAAGAATTAGTCACCCGATTGATGATTTAGCCTTTCACTCGATCCATGCACACCCTTACCTTTATCTAAAAAAATAGATAACTTATGAAAAATCATTAACTTTTAGCTAATAAACTTAGTAATAAAATATTATTTTAAAATTAAATAATAATCCACCCCACCCACCAAGCCGCAATCTTCTTATCCTCTTGCGTTTACAACTAAAAATATTTATGAGCCATATAAATTCAAATGAGAATTTATTGAATTTAAAAATAAAACATACATAATCAATGATATGACAACATATCATGATGACACGTGTCTTGAAATTCTAATCTGGCATGCCCGGACCCGGTTTCTGTTTCTCGTTTCGGTTCCTGGTGCTGTCAACCTGTACTGCTGTACACAACGCAATCACATTCAAGTCTCACTGTCTCGTCTCGGCGACTCTTGGTTTTGGGGCACGACTATCTACTTAACATGTTCTATTTCTGTTGAGCTTGAAGAATTGGTGCAGCTTCATATGAACCTCCCCATATTTATCAGCGGTAGAAATACGACTTTTAATCCACTGCGGGAGCTTGTTAGTTGGGTGAGAGGAGCTTCTTCTTGAGGGATCTGTGGCATACCTCGCGTCAACTAACAAAATAGCTGCATAATCATTTATATGTCGGATAGCTCGACCTGCAGTTGACAATGAAAGTCAATCAGAAGTACACACTTTAATGAAAACTCATTTCATCCTATGGTAGCTCATAAAGCAACATTCCAGCAGATTAAGATTTATTCCACTATGCAACAGAAAATTCTGAAATGCACCTACGTGAGCGACACAAGCATTGGTTTATCGTGACACAAGCAGGAAATTTTCATAAAACCATACCAGGTTGGAGTATAGCTCCTCAATTTCACTATCTATGTGATAACAGAGTTTTACACTCTGCTAGCTATCCAGCGTGACAGATAGGTGAACTGAAGTTAAACCATTTTTAGAGTCATTCCCAGTGAGTTCAGTGGTAACTGATCTGTGTATCGTTGGAATTCACAACAGCACGAGCATTGTACCAAAGTAGCACTAGATTTTCTATTTACTGCATTGCACACGGCAATAATTGGATGGGTTCGATGAAGAAAGAGCAAGGTACTCAGGACTCACCAATTGATTGATTTACAGCCTTCATGCAAAGATTTTCATAGTACTCTTTTCCTCTGCGCTTGCAACTTCTTAGGATCTCAAACCCAGATTGGACATCTCCTTCATATCTTTCATTATTCAGTTGGGGCTTTCTTAAACTTGCATCTCCCTGAAATTCAATGTGCTTCACCCTCTCCATCAACTCTATGTCAGATGGACTAGGGTATGGCAGCCCTACCATGATTATACACCTTCCCATCCCATCACTAAAGTTGATACCTTCAGATATCTTCCCACCAACTACGGCTAAGAGTATTGCACCATTGGACAATGCTGGATATGCTGAATCTCCTCTGGACAATGAATTAATTGTTTCCTTGTATTCTTTGAGAACAAGTTCCACTTCCGTGTTTCTTCGAGGCTCTCTGAAAATACGCTTTTTCTTCATTATCCTCTCAAGGATGCCCAACTCCTTCCACACATTGTAGACCTGTCCCTCATAATCAAATGAGGAAAAAAACACGACAATTCCTTCAGGAATCACTGTAACCAAATTGCAGATCAAAAGACCCAACTCCTTAATCTGCAGATCAAGGCAACAATAAGCTATTAGCTAGCCATCTACTGTAGTTAACTTTTAGACAAGTCCACTTTCTTTAAAAACAGAATATCAGGATGAACATCCTTAAATGAAACGACAAATATATAGTAAATCTCAGAAAACTTAATAACGAAGAAATAGGACCGCAATATATTTACCACACTTGTGGAGCTTCTACGGCTGTAGCTAAAATCAAATACTAGACCAGATGGGCCACGGGAAATGGCAAGTGGTAAAATACTCTCAGGCGGGACTATATGACTGCAGGAAAAGAAACATATTTGGTCCAACGATAACCAAGGGAATAGTCTTTCCCTTGTCTCCTCTATAGGCTGCAGTGTCCCCCCTGCCAGTATGATAGCTTGTGCTTGACTAGCAATCTGCAGAATGTTAGCATAGGATTCTGTTATGAGCTGTAGAAATCTACCCATGAAATATAGGCCTATTCAGAGACAAACCTCAGAAAACATCTTTTCTCCACTGAGCATTATATATTTTATGTATCCTCCTTGTTGCCCAGAACATGCTGATCTGATCCTTGAGATTATTATTCTTCCATCTCCATCATTATTTGTCAGTGAAAATAAAATGTCAACCAATGCTTGAAAATTGGATAAAATGCTTCCCCCCTCATTGCTGTCTTCTCCCTTATTGACAACTACATCTTTTTGTAAGCTACTCATTTTATCTCCATACCCACTCACCTGAGACGTAAATATGAAGGAAAAAAGGAAACATTGAATAGAAAAAGTATTTTAAAAAAACCCAAAAATGATGGGAGGATTGAGTATTCACCTTGTGCATAATATTGCTTTCCTTTATATATTTCACCAATTTTACTAAGTTGATGTTGTCAATATTGAGAGAAAATAAAAAGTCATTAATGGCCATTGAGGAATCAGAAGAACTATCTGCCCCAGGGGTTCTTCCATGGTTACATTGAGGATCCCTATAACCGGTCTGCTCTTTATTAAGCACAACATCAAGGAAAGCCTGGGTGAGAACCATAAGAGTCTGAATGTATCTTCGATTGGCAGGGCCTAGCTGATTGCGAAATCTTTGGAAGTACCCTTCTATCTGTGAATGGACATGATCCAACTGCACAGAAAATAGGTCAGCCGTCAACATCTCCCAATGATCTAAGCTCTATCCGAAATCTTCCCTGAAAGATCTCAGAACTAAAATATATATAAATTAGATCAAAGTCAAGCAAGAAAATACCCTCTCCCTGCTACAGACCACAGTGACAAGTAGACAAAAGCTGTAAAATAGTTTTGTTTTACCTGTGACAGTGTGATTTTGGCATCATACATGCTGATGAGAGAGTCAGCTAGATTGTGAGCCTCGTCTATTATAATGATATTGTTCTTCAATTTGAGACCAAGGGACTCACGAGATGTCTTTGATAGAAGAGATTGATAAGGAAGAACCACAAGATCAGCTGTGGGAACCATGCTTCGGGAACCATAATAGGGACAAGTTCCCATCTGTCTCCCGAGGTGAACAAGATCTTCAATATCCAAGGCTCCCTGTTGATAGATCTCATCCCTAAATGCTTTTTGGGTTTTATGCTTCCTTAGCATTGGGCATCCAGAGAGGGCTTTGGTCCGTCGGATTTTCCCCCCAGCATCAACACTCTGCAAATGAACAATGTCACTTCAGTCATGGAAACCCATCAAGCCCAAGTAAGTTGGATTTTTTAGTACATTGAAACTCTTTATCAAGATTCAATCCTGCCAAGAAAACCATAACACTAACCATATGAGGATGTAAATCTAAAGAACTGGTCGATGTACTACATCTGTAATGACATGCAATTTTCAGAGCAGAAGCATTGAGCATATTTATCAACCCAAGATATAGAAGGTTATGAAAATTATGGGTGTATCATCAGGCTATATAAACTGAATTTTTATCATTTGGCGCCAAAAGTGCCAATTTGTTTGGAGATGGACACATAGTAGAAACTTGGCATGAGGTGGCTAATGAATCGAACATAAGAGAAAGGGGACAAGTTCAGACATATTCGGCAACATTAGTGGTTCCTATATGTAGAGCTCACTGGCTCCTGGTAAATTAATATCTATGTGAAAGTAGAATATAGCCTACAAGATGCAAAGCAGGCAAAAGATGAACTCCCAAGATATTAAAAACAAATTCAGCTCAAACGTCTCCCTCTATCTGCAAATTTAATGTCATTTTTCCAAATATAGTTTAGTTGTGTATAACATCCATATGCAAAGTTGAGGTTTCCAAGATTGGGAACATCGGAGTAGTGAATTAAAAAACCCATGTATATGTAGATGCAGAATTTGTTAATTTAAACAATGCAACTATTTTTGGACCAAGTAGTTAGTTAATGATGACTGTGCAAAGCATAAAAAAAATTAAAAAAACAACTATTTTTTGACAAAGTAGTTAGCGATCAGCTCTTGCCTATGACCTTGATTTTTGAAACTCCATTTTTCGTGTTCTTTTGAAGCTCCAAACACCTTTCGTTGATCTGAGGTGTGATCCTAAGCTTCAAAACCTCTAGAAAAAAATTCACAAGGAACGGAGTCAAGAAAATACAAATGCTACTTTGCTAATATACAAAAAATTGTTTGGATTCCATATGGAAATTTGAAAGGCTTATCTTGCTCTACACATGAGTTCAGGGACATTAAAAGACGCTCCACACTGTAGTCTACAACAGATAACTAGGGTAACCACAACGAATTAATGTCGGAGAATTATTTCTAGGATTTCACGAATGCCAAAGTCCTCCAAATTTCAACTTAAGTCCTCCAAATTATTGCTATAGATGGGCATACCATCATTGATGCAGAAATTCTTCCTAGACCCCAGTGAAATCACATTCAACTCGTTAGCAAATTCAGTCTTTTTCAACTCCTGCACAAACTGCGAAAGCTGTGAATGAGTCCTGCTACAAAAATAAATCTTCAGCCTATCCCCCTCCCCATCGTCGCCGTCATCATCACTATCGTCACTGGAAGAAGTACTGCAAAACCCGCCACCCTTGCGTTTCAAACCCCCCTCACCACCTTCTTCTTCGCTCTCATACTCATCCACCAGAAACACTTCATCATTCATCTCGACCACATAACCATTCTTATCCTCAGTTTTCATATTGTCACTCGATTTTACTCCATCAAACACTCTCTCTTCTTTGCTACGACATAATATCCTACCGAATTTGTTCGACCCAGCCCCTGTCTTTTTCTTAATCTTCATCTTCATCCCTATTTCTGGAACCCGATCGGCCTTCTCCACGGCGAAGTTTTTCAACCAATCAGGCTCGTCATCGGAATCTCCGGACTTTTGGTCCTTGTGGGAGCCAACCTCCGCCTTGGGTTTTTTTGTTTGGTCGACGAGCCACTGAAAAGCACTGCAAATGATGCTGAGGGTTTTACCAGTCCCTGTAACAGCATGCGATGACTGAATCAATCGTCGACCCGACACGCGGACTACAATAACAGTAATCGAAGAACAAAGAAAGATGATAGGGAGGGGTGGGGGGGGGAATGATATGGTTTACCGGTGGGGCTTTCAAGCATTGCGATGCCGCCTCGATCGAGAGACTGATAGAGGGCGGTCATGAAATCGATCTGAATAGAGTAGGGTTTGTATGGAAATGAAGGGAACTTCATCTCTCGTTCGATCGCAGCGTCGCCTTCGAGTGCTGCGATTTGTGGAGCCATGGTTCTGATGCGAGCGGCTAGGAAGAGAGAGAGAGAGAGAGAGATGATTCGTTCGTTTGCGCGATCTTCAAGGTCGGGTGTGCTGTGTGTACGTGTGTGATATTCTAGGCGGCAAGGGAAGCATTTTCCCGCCAAAGAGCGGGAAGACTATTTCTTACTTCGAAGGGTTTTTCTCTATTCTCTACTGGTCAAATTACATAATTCTGTTTCATTCCCCCCGTTACATTTTGAAAAAGGCAATACTCACTTTACATTTGTGTATTTGTGTTGATTAACTATTTATTTTTTATATTATATGATATTTTATTTTTTTTGTGCACGTGTAATAATAACATAAATAATAAATAAAATACAGGTAATACTAATTTAATAATCAAGATAAAATAAATAATAATATTAACATTAAAGTTATAAAATTACTTTTCATGTGTAGAAATAAATAAATATTAAAAATGCTTTAGGTATTGTTTAGATGATTTGAGTCCTATAAATGGTTAGTTGGGGGATACATGTCTGTTCCATAGTCAATAATTTAATTATGATAGGGTTGATTGTTTGAATAATTGATTTTATATGTACTCAACAAATAAAAAGTAGGCTCAAATATGACCCAATGGCACCTGATAAACATGGGTGAAATAGCCTTTCCTTTCGGTTTTGTATAAAAATAATAATTATGGGTTAGAAAGTCATATGGTACCTTAACGAAATATTATAATCTAACTCGAGACATTGTCAATAATAGACATATTTGATGATCATTACCCAAAAAACATGGCCGAATATATGAACTTGGTTTGGCACAAAACATTGCTAATGTCATTTAGACGATCATGTTCTAATGACATCGAGAATATCATATAATATTATATAAAAAAAATTATGCGATAAGACCTAAGATGTTATAAAACCGTATCTAAGTCTCTATACTTAAAAAAATATTTTATATTTTAAAATAGTATTGATATTGTAGTAACTACGAGTCTATAAAGTTCCATATAAAAAGGAAAAATCACTATAAATATTTCATTCATCTTTATTTCTACTCGCTTACACATTGTGATATAAAACTTTTTTGCAAAGTTTCTCATTGTGCTTGTGATTCCCCTTAACGTTCTCTTCCCTCACAACTCCTGTTAAAACTTGATTGGCTTTGTCTTTTTTGTACAGCGAAATAAGTGTCATGCGGTTTATTAATTTCAAAGCTGAACTCTGCAACAGGATGCCCAAAACCGTATTAAAATCCCCAATGAATTTTATTTCACTCGCTGTATATTAATTAGTGACTGTACAATATTGATCATATTTTTTTTTAGTGTTTGGAATGGGTATGTACTTGTGTTCAAGCGTGAGTTTTTAATTTAGTAAAATACTTCTTTATGATAAACGCACAATTAGTGTTGGTGTGGCATGTGTTTATTAAGTTCAGCATAATGTATTACAACTTATAACTCAATGAATTCACACATCAACGTGAACTATGTCACGGTTGTATCTCCCAATTATATGCATGAAGGTCTTTTATTTTCCTTATCAATGTTTAAAACGTGTAAATAAAAGTTTTTCTCAAAGGTTTCAATGGAGTCGAGTAATAAAATTATACATGTTTTAGCATGGTATTTAGATTCACGTGTAATTACATGTATTCATATGAGTTCGACGTTTGTACTCAAGCTTATCTTATTATGTGATCAATATTATTTATTTGGAGTCGTCGCCAATTGTCTCAAATTATTTTTGTGATATATATTTACTTTCATTAAAACATGTAAGAATATTAGTATAGTTTATGACATAGAAAAAATTAAATACAATAATAATATGAAAAAATAAAATAAAGATACGAGTGACAATAACATACATGGTATACATATAAAAAGAATGGTAAGTTTAACTATTAGTTAATGCAAATGATTGATATGATTTATTCATTATATTATTTAGTTGGCATACTATTGTCAAATGTAGCAATAATTAATAAAAGCGTTTAATAATTGTATTTAACTTTGTGATATGATTTTGTAGTTTTTTCTCTATTAAAATAATGGTTTGAATTCAAAATTATAATAAGAAATTATGTTTGATAGGACAAAGTTTTTTTTTCTAAACACGTGTTTTTAAAACGGAGTTTCATACAAATTATGAAAAATAGTAAACTCATATAATAAAGTAGGGAAAATAGATAAAAAGTAAATAAAATAAATCACACATGAAAAATTAAGTTAGATTTAAAAATATATAGGTGTGTTTGATATGCATTTTTCATTTTTATGTTTTTTTCATTTTACTACTTTATTTATTTTATTGAAATTGAAGTCCCTCGAATACAAATTTTATTCAGATTTTTTTTAAATGAAACATCTTATTTCACGAAAATAATAAAACCAAATTAGAATATTGTGGGTTCGGCAATAAAATAGAGAAAATAGTTTTTTTTTTAAATTAAACCAAATAATTAAAATTAATTTCAAAATAGAAAAATTGTAGATATGTTTTTTTAAATAGTTAATTTATTTAAATCAGAATTTGAATATGTACCAAATACATATTATCGGTTGTATTTTTTTTTTAAATGAAATCATGTCTTAAAATATGTGAATAGTTGAAATATGTTTTTAAAATATTTTATTTAAATAAAATGTTATTTTATTTTGAGAACAAAATATTGGCTTGAAAGTAACGATCAACCAAACAAGAGTAACGTATGAATTGCAAACTGGACGACGAGTATGGCTCAATCATATAAGACGACGCCACTTTGGGTTGGCCCATGAAGCGTGAGGCTCAGTGGCGCACAGCCCATAGCCCACAGCCCACCTACCCGCACCGTCATTTTGGGTATAAAACCTTTCTTCTTCCCAAGAAACTCTGCACCTAGGGTTTGCTCCAGTCTGCAAAACAGCTCCGATGGTAAACATAAACATAGACGCCCACTTGTATTGTGATGCGACAATCTCTTCGTTTTGGTTGTTTTTGTCCTCTAGGTCTGAGGTTTGATCTGATGATGTAGGGTAAAGGAACAGGTAGTTTCGGAAAGCGCAGGAACAAGACCCACACCCTGTGTGTGCGCTGCGGTCGCCGCAGCTTTCATCTACAAAAGAGCAGATGCTCGGCCTGCGCCTTCCCCGCAGCCCGTATCAGGAAATGTAAGTATTACATATGTATTCGGTTTTTACGTTTCATGTGCGTGCGTGTATGTAACTGTTTTGCTTGTTTGTTCGTTTGTTTTGGTTTATGTAAGTGTCTGATCCGTGTAAGTGGTTTCGAGATTGCAGATAATTGGAGTGCGAAGGCTATCAGGAGGAAGACGACTGGAACTGGTCGAATGAGGTACCTCCGTCACGTCCCTCGGAGATTCAAGAGCAATTTCCGCGAAGGTATATTCCTTCAGGTTTTAGTTGCCTTTAAGCTTAGAATTCTAGGATTAGCTTCGGTTTTACTCATTAATCTCAGAAGGTGGTGCTTGGAGACATTCGATTTTTTTTGGTTTTAATTAATAAATTATTTTTCCTAATTTGTTAGGTACTCATCTTTATAGCACTAATAACTGTTCGCCGGTTTTTTTGTACTATTGTTTATATATCCTCCCTCAAGCACTCTGTATTAATATACTGAGTGAAAATCTATTATTACAAAATGTATACTACTTCATAAAGAAACAATACTTCATGTTATCTGATAAACCCCGCATCTTATACCTCCTTAATTTAAAACTAATTTGTTATATGTGTCTTCGGTATTAAGATAATGTCAGAGTGAAAGCTCAAATGTATTTTTTCTTTCCACATTTTATGTTATTGACATTATAGCACAATTATGCTTCATGTTATCCGATAAACCCCACATCTTATACCTCCTTCATTTTTGCACCTTCTCAACTGCCTTCATTTAAAACTAATTTGTTATATGTGTCTTCGGTATTAAGATAATGCCAGAGTGAAGGCTCAAATATATTTGCTCTTTTCACATTTTATGTTACTGACATTATAGCACAATTATGCTTTAAAGAATTAAATTTTAAAAGCCTACTTATTTTGATATGCATGTTCGTTGTTCATTTAGGTACCCAAGCAGCACCCAGGAACAAAGGTGCAACCTCAGCATAATGTAATGTAGGGTAGCATTTTTTGGTTCTACTGCTTCTGTTGAAGGTATCACAGCCAGGTTTTGTGATAACAGGATTTGTTGGGTGTCACTTGTTTTTTCTAATCTACTTCTTCTCTGCTATGTAGTTCCTTTCAGATGTGAAAAGGATCAGAGAGATTATTGTTAGTTTGTATTACTTTATGACCTCAGACCGTTTCTTATGAATTGTGTTTCTTACTTTTGTTTAGGTTATCCATTACACTGCTATTTTCTGCAGGGATGGATGGTTTGTATTTCTCGTTTAAGCTTCCATCAGAATATGAATGGTTTGTGTTTTTAGTTTTCTATCCTTTGTACTCGAATATACCCAGGTGTCATACATTTAGGTATTGCATGTTTTCTGGTTGTTTTTGTCTTCAAATAAAATTTTAGACAATTGGCACTGAGCAAATTGAGGTTTTGCTTATGTTGGTTATAAACAAGATAAATGAATTGTCTGAGACTTGCTGTAGAATGTAAAGAATTCTGTGGTTTGCTATTGAGCCATTTAGTGTAAACGTTGAGCCATTCTGCGCACATTGTTGGGCTCCATGTGGCAAATGTATAGCACGTTCTTGGATTGTCTAGGTTATACACCATGTGAGGAAAAGACGTGTAAAAGGGGCCGTATGGAGGCGAACTTGGAGATGGTCATATTTACATCTGAGCCCTCGTTGCTTCACATTAAAAAGCTCTCCAATCGGGATTAAAATTCAGAAAGTGCAAAAATTGTAGTTATCCTTTGATTCTATCATGACCTCAACAATGAAACCATAAAAAATCATGTAATTATCAATTGAGTTCGTGGGTTCTTTACCCTCTTTATTTTTTCCGTTGGATATTGTTCCCGTGACGGAGGAAACCTAGAACACGTATTGGGTGGCTGATTTAGATGCTCCCGCTGTCATTGCTACATATTCAGCCCTGTGTTGCTTTATATGTTTTACTTATTCAGTTCGGTTGGTTGCATTTGTGATGATTCGGGCTCGAGTTTGTTTACTTCGCGTTTTTCGTAGCGCATGAATTGATTACACGCTTCATTTTCGTTTGATCCTTAAATTAATAAAGCCGCAAGAGGTCATTTTTAACGTTGAGTCTGCTTGCAATGTAAAATCCTTATACTATGTTTTATAAAGTTTTTTTAAAAATTTTTTATATAGTTTTCTATGGGGATTTGATTATTTAAATACCAATTTATTTGGAATTTTTCTTTATAGCGTTCTTGTTAACAGGTAAGTTGTTTAATTTGGTATTTTTTATGTCTGGTTTGAATTTATAGTGTTTTTATTATTATTTTGGTTTTGAATATTTATTAGAACTGGAGTTTATTTTTTTATTTTTTAAATATTTTTTGGTAGGAGATAAAATGTGCTTTAAATAATTTTAAAATTTAAGTTTTATGAAGATTAGAAAAATAAAAATATGGTTGGTTCAATAAATAAATAAAGAAAAATCTCTTTGTTTCTTTTTAGTGTTATTTTATTTAGATGAGTGTCTAGTATAATGGTATTATTTTTTAAACAAGATTGTTTCTAAAAATAATAAGTCTCATTTGAATTTATAGTTTGTAACTTAAAAACCTGTTTTTGAACCTAAGTAATGTTATGTAGGTATTTTTTTAAAAAAATTATCTATATCATTCTACCATAGCTTTTCTTTTGTGTGAATAATTTATAGTAAACTTTTCTTTGAAATTAGAACATAGCTTGTCTCGGTGGTGAGATGCCCTTTGGGATAAGTTATTTAATTTTGTATGCCAAAGCGCGCGCGCAAAAAAAGTCATGTGAATTTTTTAATTTTAAAAAACTTGGTTTTCATGTTTTAATCTTAAAAGTGACAGATAATGGAGTTTACGATTTTATTTAATTGTTTTATGTTTTTGTTTTTAAAGTGTAATAGTTTTTTTAGGATAAAACATATAAAATTTAAATGGTATAATATTATTTTATTTTTAAGATTTTAAAATTTAAAATAAAATCTTATTATTTTTTACTTGAAAATAATTACTAATTTTTAAAAACAAAAATGAAAAACAAAAAACGTCTTAACCAGATTTACCTTAAATACACATGGATATTAATATTTGCATAAAATAAATATAATAAATTAAGACCTAACTTTTCACTTTTTGAGCTCGAGTTAAATAAAAAGATTAATATCCATGACCGTGATAATAATAATAATAATAGTAATGTCTTTCCACGTCATTTACGTGCTGTATTTTGTTGCAGCCATACCTAAATGATGTTGTTTTAACATGTTTATTCATACTAGTTGACTAAGCCCGTAATTAAGTTCTTTACTCTCTCTGTATGTATTACAAAATTATTATCAAGAGCATAGTTCTTTAAATTTTTACCATTGCAAAAAAGCATATATTTCCTTCAAAGTCATAAAAATGGAAATATTATTTGTTTATGTTACAAAATTATTTGGATTGTCAAAAACTTAAAACAATTCATATTTTTATTTTATTTTCAAATAATCATTTTGCTACCTTAATATTTATCTGAAATTTACTTCTTTTGACTGATATTGGCATATGTTGTATTTCATTTTGATCAAATTTGCTTATATGGTATATTTTTTCAAACTTTATTCTCTCAAATTTTAACGATTATTGTGGAAAGGAAATTTCTATCGTTTGCACGACACCGTTTTACCTTTTGATTCAGCTTAGACCACGTGTTAGTCTTGGAGAGCGGTGTCGGAGCTTTACGGACCCAGTCATTTTACCCGAACACACACACACACACACACCTCTCTCTCTCTCTCTCTCTCTCTCTTCCCTTTGAATTAGGGTTTCGAATTTCTTGATCATCGTGGATTACGAATCCATGGAGGCAGAAGATGGATTGTTAGACAAGATTCGACCACCACGACTCGAAGACGCAGGCCTCGAGGACTGCGCCCTCCCCCCTGACGCCATCCACGAAGCCTTCCTTAAGGCCTTCGCTGCTTCCTCCATCTTCTCTGTGCCCGCCGATGACGGCGATCTCGAATCCATCACCGACTCTTTGCCCGACGGAGAGAAGGGCGGCGTCCCACCGGGATTCGACGGCGAAGATGTTGAAGTCGCCGGCGTTTCGGGGGGTTCGACTGCTGCTGAGGTGGTAGTGGGGGCAGGGGACTTGCCGGAGGCAGGGAAGGCTTGCGTGGAAGGACGGGTGAGATTGGAGATTGACAAGGTGCGGAAGAACAAAGACGATGGCACCGATGGTGAGTGCAAGAGGCTGTCTTCGGTTGAAGTTCATTTAAATTGAAACGTCTGTGTCTATTCAAGGATCTGAATTTATCATTATTATATTTAAAATTTAAAATTTTGATGTAGAAAACTTGGGTGTATGGGTTATTTATGATGATGGGTCATGAATTGAATGGTTTGTTTGCTGTATTTTCTAAATAGATGAAATTTTAAATAAATGGTTTGTGTTATTGCTTCTCTGTTGATTGAGTGAGTGCGCTTTATGCTTTTTGCGAGCAGAGTTGCCCGGCCATACATCTTCGGTCGTTCTGTCCATTCGGGCCGCTCCGAGTTCTCTTAGTTAATGCAACCCAGGAGAGTCTCAGTGTTTCCTTTCCTAACAGCCATTGCTCGAGTTGTTTGTCCTTCCGCTCCAATTTTCAACATGCTTCTTCCGAAGCTCCCCGCATGGTGATGTGTGGTTCTTGGACTATTAAATGTTGGTGTTTTGTTGGGTAGCCTTGGTAAATGTGGATGTTAATGGACGTGCCTGCGCTTTGAAAAGGGTCCTTAAAGAAGAGCGCTATTGGCTGGTTGACTGCTGGAGGGAGTACGAGGAGCAGGGGTCTGTCCTATTCGAGAGGACAGCAATGCATTTGGTTGACTGGATTATTGCTGTAGTGGGTTGTAGCTGTAATGGGTCATTAAAGATGATTACAATGACAAGTTTGGATTTGATTGGTGAGGTGATGAGTGCAGTTATAATTAACGTTTGGATTTGACAACTTTGGGTTGTAGCCAATTTGAGGTCATCAGGGGAATCAAGTTGGTCCATGATCAAACCCAAAAGAATTGGTTGAGTTTCTTTCGCTGCAGTACTTTTTGGTGCCAACAAGTTAAAATCATGCACAAAGCCTCATTGAGGGAGGCGAGATAAGCTAAGATGTTTCAAACCCTGTGAAGGAAAACATCCAAACGGAGGCTTCATTCATGGTGGTTGGATAATCTTTTGATACCTTTGATTTGGGTGTTATGGTTTGGATATTTCTTTTTTATTTTTAATTTTCTTTGTACGGAGAGTAAATATTAATACAGGAGAAAAGGGTAGGCACATCACGTTTTCCCAAGCCCGGTGCAATGAGCTAGACTATTTATTGAACGCGATAATTCTGTTTTTGACTAGACACCCTAAACAATGATACACGCAGGAGCAGCTGCCCACTAACTCGCTTTCACGCCGTACTGGCCAAGATTTTAGAAGTGGATGCATCGATCCGGTGGGGGTTAGCCCACACCGTTCCGGATTATTCAAGGCGTCGGAGCACCCAACGTAGGCAAAAGGGACAGACAATTGATGAATCACATAAACAACAATGGTAATGAAAACCCATCCCATGTGTTGCCGCAGCAATGCAGCATGTTTTGTTCACTGGTCGGTCCCACGTGTCCTTATTGCGTGGGGTCTATCTCTATCTGCAATGCAACTGGATAAATTTAAGGAGAGGAGAGATTGCATGGAATAGAAAAAAATATAATAGAATATTATATAGAGGGTGTATATTAATTTTTTGTTTGTGAAAGAATTATTATAATAAATTTTATTTGAGTGAGATAAATAGTTTATTAAAGTGTAATTTTTAAGTTTGATTATCCATTTGTAGAAAAAAAAATGTAGGGGTTTTATTTTATATCCAATGGATGATTGGTTTGTAGACTGTAGTGCTTGATAACCAAAAGAGTGCAGCCCCTTTATCTGTTTTGTTATGATTTTTTGTTTTGATTTTATTGAAATTTTAATTTAAATTTTGGAGAAAAGTTTTTGTTTACTATTGACTTTTGTTCGGTGAATCTATATTATTTTTGTTTAAATTGATTTTTATTACGTATGATTAGTTTTAAGTTTATTGGACATGATTATATTTTCAAAAATAATATGAGAATCATCATTTAAAATGAGTGTAAACATCGGATCAATTAGGATTGGTTGGTGAGAACCGAGAACTGATTTGCTCACCCGATGAGCAGCCACGCGCAACCCAATCAGATGAAAGGCACAAAAAAAAGGTGGTTTTAGGATAAGAGAAGAAAAGAAAAACAAACATCATAAGAATTTATTTTATTTTATAAATACTTTTAAATTTATTGTATATTATTTTTAAAAATAATTTTAATTTTAAAAATATTATTATTATATTAAGTGTATACTAAGAGTTATACTATTATATTAAGTGTATACTATTATAAATCTATTCTCAAAATATAAATCATATATTTAACTTTTTTTATTACATTTATATTATATTTTAATATAATAAAAAGTATTATTTATATGATTATTAAATTATATTATAAAAATTCCTCATTCTTTTACTTCTTTCATTTTAGTTTGTCATGACTTTATATATATAATATTAAATTATATAAAAATATTATTAAAAAAATATCAACTATTATTTTAATAATATAAAAGAGATTAAAGTAATCTAATGGTATATATTTATATAATATATAAATAAATAATATATAATATATAATATATTTATCTAAGAAGGCACGAAGAAAAAGACAAAAAGGTGTTTGATGAAAATAATTACCAAACAAAAATACATGTATTCAATTCAAATAAAATTAAATTTTGAATACCGTTTTTGAAAACAGAATAAAACACCAAACATGTTTTCAACATCACGTTTAATATTAAATTGTTTTTGTGAAAGTCTTGACGTGGCCGTACCAATATAATTTTTTATAATCATACGAAAAACTTTTAATTGATGACATTAAAATTTATAATAAAAAAACAGGCAATAATACGTAATAAAACAACATATTGTACAATTGTGTAAGGTAATTTCATAAATGCTTATCAGATTGCTCAACTTTAATAAAACAATTTGATATAAACAAATATGCTACTTTTGCTGTCCTCTAGATTAATATAAATAAATTGAAGAATTGCTTATTTGAGAAGAGTAATTACTCATTTTCTATGTTATATAATATACATTTTTTTTATCCTTTTTCATATTCATTTTATCCGAAAGTGTGTTAATAAATGGAATAAAAGAATTAATAAAATAAAAAACATTATTTTAATAAAAAATAAATATTGAAATTAAAATCATAAATAACACTATATATCTAAAAAAATTCTCTAGAAGAGTAATTTTAGAGGCATTAAATAATGTATAAGTTTTAAATGAATATATTACAAAGGTATTAGTATACTAACTATAATTATTTTGAAATTTAAATAGTTAAAATAATTAAATTTAAATAATATTAGTTAAAAATTTAAAAGTAATATTTTAATAAAAATAAAAATAAATTGAAAAGTAATATTGAAATTTTAGGTGTAAAATTGCTCTCTATATTAAAAATTCTTCACGTTCGAAGAAAGTATAGAGTGGGTCGGAGATGCCAACCGTACACATCCAGTGGGTCACTGTGCAGCCAACATGTGGTTGTGTATCTTGGCGCAATGGCGTGACCACTCATTCATGTCAATGTCAGATAGAGAGAGATGAGAGAGACTAGCGACTAACTACAACGAACAACAATTTCATTGACATCCACCGTATCTATGCCTACCGTTCAACCTTTTGAACCATGGCTCGTCTACTACAACCATTGGGGCTATAACTCACTCCACATAATTTCCCGTTTCTTGGAGGGATGAGAAATGGAGCCCAGAATGAGCAACTGGGTGCTATCCAAATTGAGGGCTGCAGAGGCTAGTTCAAGAGTTTGGGGTTTTAGCGCACTGCCGACAGTCCTTGTGATTGGTGTTACTGTTTCTGGGTTTGTCCTCTCTGCAAAACCTATTATGGGGGAAGAAGCTTCAACTCTGAGCGTGACTGAAGAGATAGAAACAAATTACTTCTGGGATATGTTGAACATTCTGTGGCAACCTGGCAGGCTGGGTTACCAACATACGTGGCCGGTAAGTCATGCTCTGGCTGTGCATTGATTTTGATTGTAATTTGTAATGACAAATGCTATGTGTTTCAATTATAGTGCTTGTCTGTTGTATACTTGTCTTTAGTTTTAGTTGGTCTGTAGTCATCAGCTGCGCCGCGGGGCTTAGTACATATCTTTTTCCTATATAATTAAAAGAGAGTCAAAGTGGAACTCATATTCACCTAATTTTGAGCAATATTTTCGTAATCCAAGATAAAAAAAATCATAATAATATATGTAAGTGAGAACACATTTTCATTTGCCTTGCTACTAGAAAATTGTCTATTTTAGTATTATAAAACTGGAAAATTCATGTCATTAAAAATGTAGAGAACTTTTATGATTATATAACTGAGTTTCAGCTTATTAAAAATTCTACGAAATTGTTTATGTTATTATTTTCTTAATCTGATACGATTTGATGCTACTTTTCATCTTCACTGCAACTCCTCACTCTCTGTAGATAGCGTAGTTGATTTTCTCTTTGTAGTTTTTGCTGTGGGCCGTTTCTGGCTGGCTTGTTTGGGGCCGGTGCCGTTTGATTGTACAGTTGGTTTTTTTTTACCGGAAAAAGAAAAAACTCCTCATCTCTCTAATCTCTCTATCCAGATATTTATTTATCTGATGAGTTTTTAATTTTTTAAATTTATTTATTTACCAAAAGAAAAAAAAGAACATAAAACTCCTCACCTCTCTAATTTACTTATTTTCTTATTTATCTGATGGGTTTTTAATTTAGTATGAGTTGATTTGAGTTAAATGGCTTCTCTGACTTGCAGTACATGGTTTGCAGGACATGAAATTTGGCTGGCAAATTATTTTGGGTACAGTAGTGGGATTCTTGGGAGCAGCTTTTGGAAGTGTGGGAGGTGTTGGTGGGGGTGGGATTTTTGTTCCCATGCTTGTGCTGATTATTGGGTTCGATGAAAAATCATCCACAGCAATATCAAAATGTGAGACATTCATATTTGTTTATACTTTATTTTGTTCACATTATCTATTATTATTACTATAAAACACCATATGTAAGCTACCTGAGAGGGTGCCGAATCTATTTTTTAGTTGAGTGGTTTATATCGTTGTCTCCAAGCATGGATTTGGGACTACTGCTATATTGAAATGTTTGACCTTGCGTATTTGTCCAGGTATGATTATGGGTGCTGCATCTTCTACTGTTTACTACAATCTTAAGCAGAGGCATCCCACACTTGACCTACCAATCATTGACTACGATTTGGCACTTCTAATTCAACCAATGTTGGTTCTGGGGATCAGTATTGGAGTTATGTTCAATGTGATTTTTGCAGACTGGATGGTAACTGTGTTATTGATTATTCTATTTCTAGGTACCTTTTAAAATTTTGAATTCCTGTGCTCCCCATGTTTTGATTTGGACATTTTCTTTAATGGACAAAGGTGATCTGCAGGTACGTCTACAAGAGCCCTATTCAAGGGTGTTGAGACATGGAAAAAGGAAACCATGATAAAGAAGGTTGGTTTAGAGTGCACTCTATGGTCCATATATTGTTTATATAAATTATTAAACTAAAGTGTTTTCCTGCTGTGTGTTCATTCAATGTTTCTGAACATTCAGCAAGCTGCTAAGTACCAAGAATCACCTGGTGAGTTAATGTATTGGCTGTTGGGTTGCTAATATATTGTACACTATTTTCAGTATTATACCATAGAGTTTAGTGGTCTAACAATATAATCTTCTGCTCCCTTATAAGGAACCCATGGCGAAGAAGGGGAATACAGGCTTTTGCCTGGAGGTCCAGGAGATAATACTAAACCAGAAACCACAGAACCTAACGAAAGAAGGGTAGGAATACTCTAATAATAGATGTCCGGGTGATTTTTAGTTTATGGTTCTGACTTTGTTAAAATACCAGGTCTCTCTTTCCGAGAACATCTTCTGGAAGGAACTTGGTATACTTTTTGCTGTCTGGGTTATAATCCTTGCATTGGAGATAGGCAAGGTATTTGTTTTTTCTTCTGTATAGCCTGTAAGGCATTATATAATTTTTCATTGTGTGTTGATGGATGTGTATTGGGTGCAGAATTACACGACGACATGTTCTGCTGCATATTGGATATTAAACCTTTTGCAGGTACCTAAGCTATATTTACGACTTTTGATAACTGTTGTAGCAAATAGCAAAAAGCAGATGACACCAGTGAAAAAATAATCAACAATTGCAAGCATACAATAAAATGTGTTTCAATCACCTGATGACCTAAATTAAGGGGTGAAAGAATGGACTAGCATGATAAACAACATGAGCGATTACAATTAACTTCTACTGCAATTGGAAACATTGAATCAATTAATATAATTGTTCAATCAAATCTCTTATAACTAAACACCAAGTGTACCGGGATCTTAGTAAAGTCTCTCACAAGTTTCAGAATAGTTCTCTCTTAATCTTGGCACAAATTGGGTAGAATATATATAAACCAAGGCAAAAAAGGAAAATTGTCAAATCTTTTTCTTCTGCGACTAGTTGCCTGATTCCACAATCAACTGTCCAGGTGATCCCAATTAGTTGACTAGTTGTACTAAAATCTCAAATTTGCAATTAGTTCAAAATCTGTTGACTAATGAACACAGATCATTTGAGTATGTCTTAAAGCAATTGACTGCATGCTGCCACCCAATCTGCGATTGTTTCCAGAGAATTTGAAGTCATAAAATAAATTTCCACCTTGACTTCAAATCTAAAAACCACAATAGATTCAACATCTTCCCAAATACCTATATACTGATGTGAGCTAACATGGTGCAAGAAATGATAAAGGTTTTAGAAAAATACAGCATTTCAGGAATACCACAAAATTACAGGGCCAAAGCCCCAAAAGGGTGACAAAGTTTCAGCTATCCTCTGAATATCCCAAAGGGACCATCAGATTAAGATTGAGCACAACCAAGTCCAAAAAAATATTGAACTTGTTTGAATGAACCAATTTGTGAACCTGTCTGGGGGATTGCCTGCAGTATCAACTTTTCTTCACCATAAATGAAGTGATATCAGATTTCAAAATACTTGGTTATATCATAATATACTTGATGTTTAGTAAGTGTATGGGACTTTGGTTGTTGCAGAACACAATTGAACATGCTTTTTACTAAAACTCAAGCTTTTCAACAATATTTTCAACCAACCTCTTTTACTTCTTTTTCCTACTAGCGGATACTCTCTCTCTCTAGTAGCTTTCTAACTAATAGACAAACCAGCTCGAGTGAAACTTAATTAGTTAATGATATCTTCTTGTTAGTATCTTCCACATAATTAAAATCCACAAAACCAATAATTTATGAACTACTATCACAAATCTTATACCTACCTCTTAGATAACCTCACCCACTGCGATGATCTAGTTATGTATCTATTCACTGAACTAATTGCATGTGAAATATCATAACAGATGTAAAATAAAACATACATAATACCACCCACTCTGATAATGTAAGAACTTTTCTTGAATATCACTTTAAGGTGTTTTGTAAGACCGCAAGCTTGAAGTGACATGCTAACAGAGCATTAACTAGTCTAAACATTTTTGCATAAGAAAATGTTCAAACTCTTTTCACTGTAACTCTTTTACAATAGATATGATTTTCTTATGGATAGATAAAATTCGGATAGTCCTCCCACTCTCGATAATAAGTTAGTGCAAAGCGATCATATTATTGTTGAAACTGATATAACCACTTGTTAGGCCAATTGGAGTGATCCTCTCACTCTTAGCAATAAGTTGGTGAATGGAAGCTTGTTGCTACTAGTATGATTAGTATTGGCGCACTTCCATTGATACTAGTTGAGCTGTTGCCTGAGTGGGAAGCATCTATTGTAGCATTATAGACATCTTATCAAGTTGGCAAAAAAGGACTGATGAAATTGGGGTGTCTCTATTTATTCTTAAAAACCATATTTTTAGAAATCTACAAAAAGTAAACTAAGAAAAGAAAAAGGAAATTCTATTTTTCTTCTTTTTCTTAGAAACTATAAATAAAAAGGAAACTTTTTTTTAAAAATAAAAATAGTTAGAAAAAGAAAATCTATAAAAAAGGAAATTTGTTAAAAAAAGAAAGAAAACAAAATAAGAAGGAAACCTACAAAACAAGAAATAGTTAAAACAAAACAAAAGAAAAGAAAAATAAGAAACCTGCAAAATAAAATAATAAACTAATAAAAATAGATTAGTAAATCTTCAAAATGAAAGAGAAAATTAGCAAAAAATAAACACGAAACCCTTAAAAAAATAGAAATAAGAATAAATTGAATCAAATTCGCTGCCCTTGACAAGCAACAATGCCAAATTGAAAAGAGGTTTGTCATAAATTGAATAAGTATAGCATATGGCTAACTTAGATCTTTCACCGACTAAAAAACTTATATAATTTAATTTAATTTAATTTATTCTTTTAAAAAAAGCTAAAGAAAAGCTAAATCAGACTGAATTAGAAATTGAGGGATTTTGTTTGCAAAATTGAAATTAACTATATATATATATTTGATAGGAAAGAATAATTTTATTATTAAAAGCAAATTATACACAAGAAGTGCGCGAGAATGCGAAATTACAATCGAAGATAATAACCCAATCAAAAGGAGCAGTCATTAACAACATCCCAAATGGAAGAAAAATACAACTCGCTCGAAGCATACAACCAATTACCCAAATAACGAAAAAAAAATACAATATAGCTCAGCACCGAGCTGCTCCCGATCATCAAACACACGCGCATTTCTCTCCCGCCAAATACTCCAAAGAATGCAATGAGGGACAGCCTGCTACACCGCTGAATGCTGCCCCACATCGCCCAGCCAACCAACAAACAACGCGCGAAGAGACGAAGGCATCACCCACTGGATGCCAAAAAGACCCAGAATCATAAGGGCAATGATGGAAAAATGATCCACATGCTTCGACGAAAACTTGCACATGTAACAACTACTAACCAAAACAAAGCCCCGGTGTCTCAAATGATCAGCAGTCAAAATTCTCCCCAAGATAGCAGTCCAAGCAAAGAAGGCTACCTATGCCTTCCAGATGCTCTACCAAGGAAAACGCTTAGTCCGGATTGGCATAAGCAAGGAGTAAAAGCTTCGAACGAGGCACTCACTCTCCCGATTGAGGCGCCAACATATCCCATTAACTTCATCGATAAAAATGATTTTTACTAATTTTAATTGATCTTTGACGTTATTGAAAGAATTTAGGTACTTTCTAAATTTTTCATTTTTTTGGTATTTTTGAATTAAAAGTACTTTCCGCGAAAGACTATTAGTATATATTTGAAAGAGCTTTTATGAGTTATGCAGTTGTATTATAATTTTTTTCGTTGGCTTTTCTCACATCGTCAAATATAAGCCTTTCTAATACATGATAATTTTTCATCAGCATTCTCCAAAAACTTGAATTCTTATCGTCAAGTTTTTTGATCTCGTATGAATCATTTTTGGACACTGTGACTCCCACTTGATCTTTTATGTATTGGAGGTAGAGGTGATCGTCGGTTGGTTTATGCGGACTACATCACTTTGTTAAACTAAATTTTTAATTTTCGATCGAATTGATAGAATTTCTCAATCCACCTAAATCGATTTATTCAGTTTTTGACTTATTCGATTTTTGATCGGTTGATTTGTCGGGTTAATAGTTTTCCTGCTCGACCCTAACATTACTAATTTCTTACATTAAATTCGTACCATCAACACAAACTAAAATATAAAATCTAATATCTAATTTCAACTAATCAAATCAAATAAATTATTATCAACAAAACACCTTTGGATTAAAGCTAAGAAGTCCGCAATCAATAGTATTTGTCATCAAAATTTATAAATTTTTTTATATTTTTTACCGTGTCGGAGAAGATTTCTCATCAAAAAGTGTTTGTCAGTCGATTTGGGCGGATTGTATTATTTATCTAATCTGTTTATTCGATTTTCAGTTGGATTGACAGGTTAGTCAACCCACCTAAATAAATATCGGTTTATTCGATTTTTAATCGGTCGATTTATCGGGTTAAATTGATTTATCAGTTTTTTTGCTCAGTCCTAATTAGAACTAAATTAGAGATGTAACTAATGCATTAGAGATGTAACTAAATTAGAGATGTTAATTAGAACTTTTGCTATAACTAATGCATTAGAAATGTTCTTCGAATTCAGTAAGGATTAACAATATGCAGAACCTACAATGCAACCCTATAGAATATAATGATGTACCCACCTTCATCCCCAGAATATAAAGATGATGTTTCAAATACAATTCAATGTAATGTAGAAACCTTTTAAGTTTTGCTTAAAAACTTGCCGCCGTTAATTGTATAAATATTGTCATCTAGTGACAGATGTATAAACCTTCACTACGAGCCTTTTAATCCATTTCTTTAATTATAGCTGAAGTCGTGTCATATGGATAAGCTTCTTCCTGAGCCCTTACAATACTTTCTCATTGAGGCAAAACCTTCATCTTTGTAGGCTAGAGTGAAAACAGAAATTTCCAAATCCTTTTCCGCTGTGACATGTCACCTGGTTGATGCTAAGCAATCAAGTGATCTCAGTAAAATCTAGGTACGAGTAATTCAAAATTTGTCACCTGATTCACACAAAATTGTAGCTAGATTGGGTCACAAAGCAGTCTAGCTCCCACACTTTCGGAAACCAATGAATTTGAAGTCACATTCAACAATAAACACAACCGTTTGATTTGTTTTTTTTGTACTAACATGTTTTGGACTTAAAATTATGCTGTTTTTCCTTATTGTTTTAGATCCCAGTGGCTGTTGCGGTCTCTTCCTACCAGGCAGTGAACCTATATACGGGGCGGAGAGTGATCACATCCCTGGGAGAAGCAAACACAAACTGGCAAGTTCACCAGCTTGTTCTGTACTGTTTTTGTGGCATGCTGGCTGGTGTTGTTGGTGGACTGCTTGGACTTGGTGGAGGGTTTATTATGGGTCCTATGTTCCTGGAGCTGGGAGTACCCCCTCAGGTGTATTTCATACTAAAATGAGTCAACCTTAATAGCGTCAAGTAATATCAATATTGCTGTAATTCCAAATACTATTTTGCAGGTTTCAAGTGCCACTGCTACATTTGCCATGGCATTTTCCTCATCCATGTCTGTTGTCGAATACTACCTGTTAAAACGTTTTCCAGTTCCTTATGGTTCGTCATCTAGCTGATCTTCTTTTCTGTTATTAATATTATCATTATAACTTCAAACCCAAGTCATAGATTAGTGAAAAATTATCATTCCTCATATTTTGATTGATTATGACATTACATTTGCATTCCTATTTGATATGTTTAATTTTCATTATCCATTTTTGCAGCTCTCTACTTCATTGCTGTTGCTGCTGTTTCTTCCTTAGTAGGGCAGTTTGCGGTAAATAAGATTATCATCATACTTGGGAGAGCGTCTATAATTATTTTCATTTTGTCGTTCACAATTTTCGTGAGTGCAATTTCACTTGGTAAGTGGTTCCCTCTTGTTGGAGCTTCTCTTAGCTTTCATCAATTTTTTTTTATTAATTTTATTTTACTGCTAGAAGTGAGTATTTATGCTTGGTCTTTTACTAGGTGGAGTTGGCATATATGACATGATCTATAAAATTGAGCACAAGGAATACATGGGATTTGAGGACCTCTGCACGTCTGATAGTTAGCGCGCTAAATGCTGTTAATGATATTTTGGGGCTATTCAAACTCATTTTGCACTGTGTCTATTCTATCCAATGTTGGTACCTAATAAAGCAATACAGTGGCTTGTGTGGTCGTCAATTCAAATTCAAATTCACATTGATTGGACATTGTGGAAATTTCATCCAATGATTGCATTTAATAATGCAATACAATGGCTTGTGTGTTCAATGACCATGTGTAGACTTGTGTTGTTTCAAGGCTACGCCATTTGGTCTATTATTTGAATTTGTATTTCCTTTATTTTAGAAATTTATGAGTTTTTTTTTTTTCGTTAAGTTTAGTTATTTGTTTTAGCGGAGTTTAGTTGAAAGTGAAAGTAGGGAAGGTTGTTTTTTAGTTGCTATATTTTTATATGTTGTAAGGCTTATTTAAGCTACATTTATTTTTGAATAAAAATGAGAGTTGTTTTCTTCGTTGAGACTTTCTAGTTCATACATTTGTAGGCAATAATTGAACCTCACATGAGTTACATTTACGACTTATAGCGAGTTAGTAAAAGTCACAGCTTGTTACTTGTTTTAGTTGAGTCTGTTATTAAATTCGAGTTTAATAGTATTCAACTTGTGAACTTAATAATATTACTTATATTTATTAATTTATATTAATATTAATATTCATTTTAAATTATTATGTTAATGTAAAACTTAATAATTTGATATTAAATAAATTAATATTATGTTAAGTTCAAACGATTTTAGTAAGTTAAACTCAAACAAATAAGTTAGAGTTTAAATAAGCTTAAAAGATTAAGTTCAAATGAATTATAAATGAGTCAAGTTTGAACTTCCTCGCTCAAAGTTCGGTGTAGGTTCACAAAACACAACTTTAACTTGTTAAAGTGAAAAATTAATTTATTAATAACTCAGTTACACTTATATGCCAATATCATTTGATAATGTAAAACTTAATAATTTGATATTAAATAAATTAACATTATGTTAAGTTCAAACGATTTTAGTAAGCTAAACTCAAACAAACAAGTTGAGTTTAAATAAGCTTAAAAGAGTAAGCTCAAATGAATTATAAATGAGTCAAGTTTGAATTTTATTTAAAGCTCGCTCAAAGTTCGGTGTGGGTTCACAAAACACAACCTTAGCTTGTTAAAGCGAAAAATTAGTTTATTAATAACTCAGTTACACTTATATGCCAATATCATTTGATGACACCTCCCATTTTACTAAAGTGACTATACAATGCCTTGTGTCAGTAATGAACTTGTTGGGAGCTTTCAATGTATGAAAAAACTTCTATAGAGATATCGACCTAATACACCGGGCTCTTTGTGTTTATGCCTTTACTTTGAGATATCAGTAAATTGTACTTCTATTCTATGTTCGTTGAATTATTCTTTAAATTATAGAAGTATTGAACATCTACAAACTGATGACCAAATTGAAATGACAAATATGACATTGGACAATCTAATCATGAGTATATGTGGAGAGAAATCAAAGCAGTGGGATCATGTTTTGGCAGATGCAGAATTTTCTTAAAACAATTTTGTTCATTGCACATGAGGAAAATACATTTTTCAATGGTTTATACAAAGTCGATGCTACATGTTTTAGATTTGGCACAATTATATAGCGGCAAGGATGGAAATGTGGGTGTTGAACACATGACCGGATAGTATCAGTTTGCCGCTGCAAATATTCAAGAGAAGATTAAGCGAGTTAATCCGAAATATAGGGTGATTGTTGATTTTCTTGCATTGGCAACAGAAATTGTTTGTCGCGGGACATCAAGTGATGATGTTTTTGCATAAAGAATAATTTTCAGTTTGCAACTACAACAAGTTACAGCTAAAGAAAGATAGACCTTGTGAGATTGTGTGCAAGATCAAACACAAATTCTATGCCATTGCTTTACCAGATAATATGACAAGTTCTTGAGGTTGAGTTCTTTTCAGGTGAGAGAGAATGACACAATGGTTTGAGACACAAAGAATTTGAGAATTAAGCAACTTGAGAAGCAAATAAGACTTTTCTTTTCTTTTAATCAATTACTTTTATTTCATGACTTATTAACATTAATTAGTTTTTCTTTTTATTTTTTCATTGCTTAATTGTTTAGTTATGAGTTTCTATTTAACTAATAATTCTATAATTACAATTGTAACACCCTTGAGGGCTATAAATAGACTTCTAGTAATATTGTAAAGATAAGCAATTTTCAAAAATAATTCATTGAATATTTTTTTTGTTTAATTATCATAGTCTCTTAGATTAGAGGCAATTTGCTTGGATTGACGATCAATTTAAGGGATTCAATAGTTGTCATTGGTCTCTTATAGTTCTCGTAACTTTCATGTTGCATTGTGAGTGCCATAGAATTTCTAATGACTTTTTATAATTAGTAATGAGTTAAAATTATATACGGACAACATTGATGTGTACAAAAGAAGTAAACATGGTATTGGAAGACTTAAACAAACCAGTATAATTGGTTCACTTGATGTTGTCAATTTTCTAATCCCCCAAACATTTACATGTTTGAATACTAGATTTGAAACCCGAATTTCACAAGATTTGTAAATTCAAAGTTTATGGCTAGGAAGCACAATTACTTATGAGGGTTTATAATAGAAATCAAAGGTGGATCTCATGAAACTATGTATATTTAATAATAATTCCCCACAAATGTTTCTCTACAATAGCTAGCCTTTACCGATAATGTAGATTCCCTCTCTCCTCTGTTGACAATCATCCTTCTATACTTGCTTGTTTCCTATATCTAGGTAACATTGTTCCATGTGGATGTAAAGTATTAGTTCTTATTTTAAAATGATTTTTCTTGTAGCTTAGATTATAATTGTTATGTAATTCATCTAATCTTAAACAAGTATTGAACCACATAACAAATAATTACTTGATAACTTGAAATCCTTTGTGCATAAATTTTATTATGGTAATAATTGTTAGAAATTGCAAACACAAACACACATAAGAAATTGCAAGGTAGAAAAAAAATAAGTAAGGAATGACACAAAGATTTATGAGGTACGGTCAAAAAGACCTATGTCTATTGTTACACTAGAAGTTCTTTTTATTCGTACTTAGGTTTACAAGTGTTACAATCATACATAAAAAGAGCTACAGCTGGACCAAAATAATGGGACAAACATCCTTATGGTTTTTGTATTTTTTTTCTAGGATTTCAATTCGAAGAGAGAGCCCCCACGAATTGAGAGGGAAGAGGGGTTTTACAGAGAGGATCTAGGATTTAGAGATGCTTGAGGGCGGCGGCTATGGTGGTTGATGGATCATGGTATACCATGGTGAGAACCCGGTTTGGCCACGCTTTGGCTCGGTTTTGATTCGGTCGAGAGAGAAGATATGGGCGAAGTTGAAAGGGGTTCGAGCCGAGAGAGGGGGTAAGCGTGATGGCTGTCTGCGTGGATGAGGGAGAGAGAAAGAATATTTGATAAAATATGTCAATTCCGGGGATAAAATAGGATCTAATACAAATCAAATCCAAACTACTAAAACGATTTTCATTTCTTTTATCACCTCCCTATCTATGCATATATGCATATATATACATTTATACAAATAATATTAAATATTATTTTAATAGTCTAAATAGAAAAGCATATTTAAATTGGCATACATACTAAACATATTATATTTTAAAAATCACATCATCAAAATCTTTAAATAGGCATAACTTGTTGGCGTTAACTTTTCCTTTCCGGGATCACTCGTCAGTTGTCATCACTGACTTCGGATGTACGTGCATCCCCTCTTATGAAGAACGCCCAGTAATATAATAATGGCATTTCATGATCCAGCGTATACGCATGTCCGCCAGTGAATAGTGATCCACCTCATCAGGTATTTAATAATATTATTACTGTTACTGACAACAATTAATGAAATCAATTGATGGTGGCCGAGATTGAATATTCCAGCACTTAGTTGTATGCGAATTTCCTAACTAAAAAAGTTTTTTTTTTTTTTTTTAATTTTTTTCAAGAAGGTAAATGAGCTTTAGCCTAAAAATGATATCAATCTTGTTTGTCTCAGGGAAGGTTCAAATTTCGTTTCTGTTGACCCGCCAGCAATTACAATACATAAACTAAAAGGATGCGATTTACAGCCAACTGTATCGCAAATTCACCGCCGTTAAGGGTGGCGATGCAGACGTGCATGTGCTTACGCGTCGCTATATATATACTCGTGACATGGAAGAAATTAGTACATTCGTATAATGGTTAAGAGCTTGGGGCCAAAGTCATTGATAATGGTGCTATACCTCCATCGAATCATTTGACTTTCCAAATAATGGTGAATTTGAGAGCACGTAAAATGCTTTAGTTATAGTAATAATTAAATTTTAATTAGTTAAAACTTGAAAAATTCTTATCTTAATGGTTTAAAGATACCAAAGGCTATACTTAACTTTATCAATAATTCCAATTAAATTTAACCAATCAACTATGACAGCTTTGGAGTTCACCATGGTGGTGCACTGGAGATGGGATGGATGTAGTGGTAGCACTAGTAGCAGGCAATAATGGTAGAAATTAAAGATTAATTGATATTTGATGGTTAAAGTAACTGACTAAGTCACTCATAATTAACCTGATATTATCTGAATTTAAGTTTAATATCTGATTTTATTTTTGGTGGGCTAGCTGCACCACTCTCCAAGGTTGCCAACCCTTGCCAACCTTCAAAAGGACTCGGGCTAAAACAATTCCCACGCTCTCCTTAAGTCTGTGTTTGGTAAGACAAATTTTAGAAAAATGGGTAGAAAAATTTTAGGTGAAAAAGGTAGAAAAAAAGATAAGGAAATAAAAAGGATAGGAAAAAAGTTTTCCCAAGAGGTAGAAAAAAGTTTAAAAATCATTTGTTTATGATATTGTAAAAAAAAAAAAAAGAAAGGGAAAAAAATGTATAATATATGAATTGTCCTTTTTTACACTCACTGTGTTATAACTTATACGAACAAAATAAATAACTATGGCTGGAAGATGAGGACGCGCTCTCTTGTAAAACCCCAACATACCCTTCACAACCCTGCTCCTCCACACTAGGCCATATTCACATGTCCTCTCCATATTGCACTAGAGCTTCTGCACTGCTTCAATAGCCTCGCGCGCGCTGCCAGCCACACACGCCACCTTTTCTCGCATCCACATGCAGCCTCATTGTTGGCGTCGACCGGAGCTGATTCGCTCATATTGCACCATCTCTCTTATTGCCTCACGCTATAGAGCTCCTTATTAATGTCAACTCCACCCTCTGTTGCTACAATCATTGACCCAACACATCACCTGCGCTGATGGACGATTCAGAGTTATCGTTGAGTGCCACATTGCCGATCTTTTATATAATAGCCTCATTATCTTGGTTAAGGGTGGGCGGTGATAGTGAGTGATGGATGAATTGTATTTTAGTGAATTAATAAGTGGCCTAAAGCTTAAATTTATAATTATTTTTATATCAATCAAATTTTGGATTTTACTCACTTGAACAAAATATATTTAATATATATTCAATTATTTAATAATGATAAATTAAGGAAAATATTGTTAAGCCAAAAAAGTACCATTAAAACATGATTAGCTAAAATTATGGCTCAAATACTCAGCAAGCTAAATTTATATTTAGCTAACTAATTTTAGCTAAGACATAAATGCTCTTATATATGCTGCCAAACTTTGTTTAGGTCTAAAGAAAGAATCACAAAATAAATAAATAAATATAATCCCCCCAGTTGGCTACCACTCATTACATATATAAATCCTTTATTTTGGATTTGCAACAAACTTTCTTTGTTGACATACCATATATGTACACTGAGATATGTATCGACATAATCTAATATTAATAACTTGTTCACGTAGTATTTTTAAAATTATATTATTTATGAGAAACTTCAAAAAAAAAAAAAAAATAACAAGTTGCAAGATTGCTTCTCCCCCTTTACATAAAAACCGCTCAGTTTGTGTTCTCAAAGTATTGACATCGGTCAATTTAAACTTAATTTAAAATTTGATGAAAATTAATAATTTTTCATAAATTTAAATTTTACTTATTTATAATTTGATATTAAATTATTCATTTTACTCATCAAAATAATATATTATTATTATTATTTTAATAATAATAAATAATTATAAATTTTCAATGAGTTCTAGGTCTACGGGAATGACATGGGGGATAGGGGTAGGGATATCGGATTGGACGATATGTGGTTTTGGCGGGTCTGTGGTCATCACTATATTTGGCCAAGAGCCACAATTATTGTAGCTTAAATAAAGTTAGAAATTTTAGTTTTTATGAAACGATCTTTTTAAAACATTCATTAATTTTTACATTTATATTCATTTCGACCATACCAATGCTCTAATAAACTTTTGGAAAATAAAAATGTTTTAAAAGTGGAGTCTTATGGATATACTATTTGTTATAAATAAATCAAATATTTATGAACATTTTTATTTGTTTATGTTTGTTTGCTGATAAAGTCAATTATTTGTTATTTTTATATTCATAAATATACTTGATAGGGATATAATTTTAAATCGTTAAATGGCTGAAACGGGTCCAAACCAATTATCAAATTAGTTCAACTTGATTTGATTTGGTCCAAGAAACAAGTTTGATTTGTTTGATTTTGTCCACTGAAAAATATCAAATTATTTTAAAAAATGATTTAAACAGATCAAAACCTTCACCCATAATGCTTAATGTTTGTGAACATTATTAAAGACATTGTTAACTGATATTATTTATATTATTCATATCAATAATTATTAATTAATGCATATGTAGTTTAAAATTTAAATTATTAAATTAATATACTTTTTTATTCTTTTTAAATGACATTATAACTACATGTTACATAATATAATTAATACTTAACATATTAATTAAAGTAAACTTTTATAATGCTCACAATTTTATAAAATTGAAAATCTTATATCTTAATACTTATATTAAATTATGATTATATTACTTTTCTATAAAGAATATGAACATTATTTCAAATTTTAAATATTATCGAAATTAAATTTAAATAATTATTTTTTTATTTTATCATATCATAAATAGATTTTATAAATAATTATGTGACTATTCAAAAGTATTCCCGGGGTAACGGTATAGCTAGTGGCCATAACACTTTCATTTAAAAAAAAAAAAACACATGAACACCTCATACTCGTTTGCGGCCCTAATATGGCGCTATCTCAATTTCAATTTAGATGGAGAAGTGGTGGTCACCATGCACGTCCTCCCACTTGTTTTTTGGGCTGCTTTGACCTCGAAAGAATGGAAGGACAGCCATTCAAACCCCCCCAACAACAAAAATAGGTGAGGTAAAAGAAAAGTGTGAGAAAGGAAAAGAAAAAAAGGGAGGAAAAAAACGAGAAAAGAATCATCATTGACAGAGACAGAAACCACAAGACAAATTGTTTTCTCCATTTGATTCGTCTCCTTGCCGACTTGGTTGTTCATGGTTCTCTTTCCCTGCACATAATTTTTTTTCCTCCCCCACCCACATCCTTCTTCTAACTTGAAACCCGCATTCAACCCATAGACAAAGCCCTGCACAAGGATCATAATTTTTAGCAGAGCCACCAAATCATTTGGGAAGCTTCCAGTTTCTTCCACTTTTTGCTCCCCAAACAAACAAACAAACCGACAAGCAGATAAAAAAATAAATAAACAAACAAAAAAACAAAAAAACAAAAAAACAAACCACGTGCTGACAAATCCTAAATCTGTGTTTCTGTTCATCTTTCCCTCAGTTTGTTTTGTCGTCATGCTCTGATCAATCAACCCACAAAACCAGAGCCCCCCACTGCCCATAATTCAAAAAATGGTGAGGGCACTGGAGCAGGAACAGGAGTCTTACAACTCCAGGCGTCACCATTTCAGAGTAACGCATGAGAAAGGAGGAAGGAGGGCCCAGAGCATGGACGTTGATATTGACAACGACGACGGAGCCTCGCCACCGGACGAGAGGGCGTCATCCAGAAGTTATGGGTCGACCCCTTTGGGGTCCCTGGACAATCAACAATTAGGGACAGTTTTTAATCCCGCAGAAGAAAATGGTCCGAAATCGCGGTTAGGCAAAGAAGCTGGAGGCTCCCATAAGCAACCGACAGGCGAGTCAACCTTTCGTTATTATTGATGATCATACGATATAAATGAAATAATTAATGATGATGGGCAACGTCACGGGTTTCATTCATTATAGTTGCTAATTTGGGTGCTTGATTGCTTACCAATTAAAATGAAATCTAATGATTTCTTTGGTGTTGCCCCCTAATTTCGTTCATGGATTCGATTTCTAAGCAATAAGGCCTAGAAGGTGGAATATACCATTAATCTTTGTTCTTTCTTTCTTTCTTTCTTTCTTTCTTTTTTTTGGGGGGGTGTATATTTGATTTTCAGATATGGATCAGCTCAAGGAAAGATTTGCAAAGTTGCTTTTGGGCGAGGACATGTCTGGGGGAGGCAAGGGTGTTTCATCAGCCCTGGCATTATCAAATGCCATCACGAATCTCGCTGGTATATTATTGCTGTTTCAATCTCTGTTGCTGAAAAAGTTTTTAAAAAATGTAATGTAGAATGTCTGTTGACAATTGAGGGGTTAAATCTTTATTTTATTTCATACAAAATTACTAATGATGCGTTTTTTCTTACATCAATTGTTCTGTTTTTTGTAATGGTTCAACGCACAGCTTCTGTCTTCGGCGAACAAGGAAAATTAGAACCCATGTCAGTAGAGAGGAAGGCGAGGTGGAGAAGGGAAATTGATTGGCTTTTGTCAGTTACAGATCACATTGTTGAATTTGTTGCTTGTCAGCAAAAATCCAAGGATGGAACAAACATGGAGGCAAGAATCTCCCTCTCCACAGATCTACCTATAATATATATATATATCCATAAAACATAGTTAAAATCTTATGTTTCTTGATTCATCAGGTAATGATGACACGGCAAAGAAACGATCTTCACATGAACATCCCTGCCCTGAAAAAGCTTGACGCTATGCTTATTGTAAGAGCTGCGGTCTCGTTTTTTTTTTCTCTTCTTCTTAAGACTTGAGTAAAACTGCATGAAACTGGCATGGTGGAGGTTGTTTTTATATGTAGTTTTCCGCGGTTTAAATTTGCAGGATTGCCTAGACAATTTCAAAGGTCAAAATGAATTCACCTACGTGTCTAAAGATGCCGATGAGGCAGAGAAAGCATTGAACAAGAGAAAGGATGACAAATGGTGGCTTCCAACTCCTAAAGTTCCCCCAAATGGTCTATCCGAAGTTTCAAAGAAATGGCTGCAGTTTCAGAAGGATTCTGTGAACCAAGTACTCAAAGCATCCATGGCCATAAATGCTCAAGTACTATCAGAAATGGAGATTCCGGAAAACTACATTGAGTCCCTCCCAAAGGTAAAAGAAGAAGACAAGAAGCCCCACCTAACAAGCTCTACATTAATTTCTATACATGGCAGAACTTTTTACATTTTGTTTTCTTTTGAATTGACAGAATGGTAGAGCAAGTCTTGGAGATGCAATATATAAGAGTATTACAGATGAGTACTTCGATCCTGGACATCTATTATCAACTTTGGACTTGTCAACGGACCACAAGGTCCTTGATCTCAAGAACAGAATTGAGGCTTCCATTGTGATATGGAGGAGAAAAATGAACCACAAAGATGGAAAGTCTAGTTGGGGTTCAGCCGTAAGCGTGGAGAAGAGAGAACTGTTTGAAGAGAGAGCGGAGACCATCTTACTCATTCTCAAGCAGCGGTATCCAGGAAGCCCCCAATCCTCACTAGACATAAGCAAAATCCAATACAACCGGGTAAGAAAGAGCCTCTCATAATCCTTACACATAATTGCAGCCCATTGCTTTGGTTGATTTCTTACATTTTGGGATTCAACTTCCTTCTTCTGTTAGTAAGCATCCCATAGTTTGTTAGAATCAGTACCAGCCCAGAGTCATGCAGCCAAAACCTAAATATAATTATACTTGTCCCTGCTATCAAATCCTGAGATGCATGGTTTTTTAAGGTAATTATACAACTGCGTTGTCATTATTTTCTGAGTGTGTTTATGGTTTTGGCAGGACGTAGGGCAGGCTATTCTTGAGAGCTATTCAAGAATTCTCGAAAGCTTGGCTCACACAGTCATGTCCAGAATTGAAGATGTTCTCTATGCAGATTCTCTCGTACAAAATCCATCACTCGCTGGACAGAAAAAGATCCAATTGAAGGAATCCATTTCAGTAAAGTTTCCAAACCCCAGAGAAGAGATAGAGAAGCTCAACAATGCAGACTGTGGTTCAATGACGCTTTCAGATTTCATGGGATGGAGTGTGGATCAAGAAGAAGCCGATCAAAAGGAATTGCCATCTAGCATGGATTGCACCAAGGAAAGTGAAGGAAAGATGAGCAAGCTTGCAAACCTTGTAGTCAACAAGAAAATTTCCTACATAGAGAAGCTTGAGAATTTTGGGGGTATGAGAAGTCCAACATCTCGACATTGATGGAATATATAGAGGCAGTATAAACTATAAAGGGGTACACTGACCGGACAACAGATAAAGGAAGAGTGAAAAGAAACATTAAGAGTTGGGACAATTTTAGCTTCAAACGCAATGTCTGACCCATGTAGGAGTCTCTTGTAAATTCTTGTTTTTGTACTCTTCCTTCCATAATAAGAAGGAATGTCCCTCTTGAGGGTTTGAAGCAGTTTCAATCTGCTTTTTTCTGCACACAAAAGGGCACTGTATACTAGTAGATAGTGGAAGGAAAATTTGCCATTAACTATCTTGTATAAAAATTATTTCAAAAAAATGTTTCCAGCTCATTATATGCCTTAATATTTTCCAGCTTACAGATTGTGAATGGAGGTTAATTTTTAAAATGAACTCTTACTACAGTAACACATACAAGAACAAAAATGAATAGATAAGCAAATAAATAAATCATAGCCATAGCCATAGCAACAAAATATGAGAATAAAAAGTGGTGCCGCTAATAATCAAAACCAATATCCTTGAACAATCAACGGGAATCAACTTACAAATTGGAAAAAAGCATATAAACATCAACATGAAAAGCCTTATACACGGGTCCCAAGACAATTAGATCTTGCCACGTGGGCCGAGCTTGGGCGGGAGTTGCGGGCCCTTCTTGATGGGTAGAAGATCATCTGGCGCTGTGGCACTGAGATACGCGATGGTTGACCCACCACCCAGGATTAGGAATTTGAGAAGTAACCCTCTCTTGGTGAATGGAGCGGCAAATGTCTCAAAGAACTTGCTCTACAATCCCATGCATAAGGCGAGATACCCATTAAGGGAGACAAAACACACACACACACACACACAGATTTCCATATTATATGTATTATTTATGCAGATAGAGATTTGAATAGAACTGCTATCCAATTTCATTTTAGTCTCGACTGATCAACTCTTCTACTTTATATAGTTCATCAAACATATACGTGAATCGATATGAACAAAAACGACTTAAACACATGGCCACGAAATATAGTACTACGAAATAATCATTACAAATGTGTTAAAGAGTTTTTTAAAGGAAGAATTAGAAACCTGAAGAGGGTTATAGGGAGAAGGAGCGTCTGATCCGTACAGATCCCACTGGCCAGTGGTGTTGCCCAAATCCTCCAAATCAAAGTACACACTCTTGTCCCCATACTTAGCAACAACATGTACAGCACCAGCCCTGCCTCATATAGAGATCAATGAAGTGAAATGTTAAGCCAAACAATTCTTGTAATAATTTCTATATATATATATATATATATCATTGGCGCCGTATTCTTAACCTGTACTTATTATTACTGAGCCTCACGCTCCGGCGACATGGGTTGACGGATATCCTAGCTCCGGCGAGGGAGCTTCCGGCGAGACCCTTAGCGGAGATGGAGGGTTGCAAGGCGGCCACGGTTGCTAGAGACGCCATTAATTTCCAGTCTGCTGCTAGCTCTGCGTTCGTCCAAAAAAAAAAAAAAAACTATCTTGTTTGCAGTGGGTTCTTCTGTTATATCAGCGATTGCATATAGTTATTATATGTTGGATGGTTGGACACGGGGTTGCCATTTGGCGGGGTGACCAATGAAATTCCAACTAGAAGGTGCCACGTGGAACAAAGGTGGATTGGCCTATCCTATCAATCCTTTTTTTTTAATTATTATTATTATTATTTACATAATTGCACCCATGTCACTATGTCAGTTTCGAACTCTCATCCAGGTAATAGAGAATCGGTTTATCCAGTGCTTCGTGTTGTCGCTTGCCATTATGAGTTGTTTTCAATAAATTTATTTAATTTGCCTCTTGAAACGGTAAAGACAGACAGAAACTCTAAAGAGTTGGGACGCATCACCCATCAGATGACGCTGCATCAATAAATTAACATAAAATTTTGCTTACATTAGCAACCACAAAACCAAACTTCAATCATTTGGGATAACAAGAAAGTGAAATAAAAGGGAAAAAAACCAAAAAGTAAAAAACCAAAAAACACTTTAAACTTGTTACGTACATTAACTACAACCTTTTCTTTAAATTGGCATCTATCTACTATGATTATTTAACCTAAACCATTAACCATCTTCACACTGCAAGCTTGTCTTAATACTTCTTAGTGTGCATGCTATGAGAGTGTTAACCGACTCCACCGACTCTGCGGTTAACTTGGCTGCTGGAGAGGGATTCGCCTGGATTTGGAATGCAATGGTGAGCAAGGACCCTCCTTCCGTGTTCTTCTCCTCTGGCTTCGAAGTGATCACCATCGGCCGGCATTCCAGCCCATCCGGCAGAATCGAGAAACCCGATGCCAATAATGCAACATTGCTGGAATCGCACCCTGTCATCACTGACTGCATTCCGGCTACGTCTACGGGGGCATACACCACCATGGATTCAAAGGTGTTCGTGCAGGTATCTTGGAGTATCCACATGCTTTCTTTTGATTTCATCGTCTGAATTTTTGGAGACCCAGATGAAGAAGTTAAGTTAGAACCAAATGTAAATGGCAAAAAAAAAAAAAAGTCTCATCCCCATTTTTTAGTGTTTGCTTTGCAATAGAGGCTGCACTAGTACTTGAGAAGAAGGGAGTTAAAATTCTATCTAACTCACTTGTATCGTTACTGTGTTCCCACGATCTTGACCTTTAGCTAAGTTTGCAATGGATTGAACAGAACCTCCATTTGACATGATGTCCCACTGGTTCAAACAAGAAAATTTGGTCCGACAGTACGTTAAGACAAGAGGCATGTCCATATATGAAATATCCTTAAATCAAGTTTGTGTTTATGGAACACTATATATGTTATGTCATGTCATGGGTTAGCCTTATGTAAAGAGTAATCTAACCTCACTCCGTCGACCTTCATCCCTGAGGAAATCGAAGAGGACACAAGGAGAGACCGGCAACCAAACTGAAGAAGCTGCACATAAGATCAACCCAAGAGGTTCTCCCGGATCATTAAGGTTCTTCCTAGAAGCCACCCTAATATCATCACCTGTTTTACTAGGGACCTTGGTCCATGTGTGGTAGCTCGAAGCCCCAAGCGCCCAGCAGAAACTCCACGTCATTCTTTGTGCCAGCCTCAAAATGCTCTTCCTCCCCGCTAGGGTGGCAACACCTAAACTACCAAATTTTATGAGCCAAAACTTTCAACAAATTTTTTGATACGAGAAAATAGAGACATTTATGCTTCTGCTTACCACTTGAATCCTTTGTAGGGACATTTGTCGCCATGAAGAAAACGAGCCGCTCACACTGGAGCTGCAATGTGGCCATCCAGTGTCTTGCACCGAAGGCTAGACCACTGTTAACAATGGACCGGTACATGGAGTGGACGGCAGATTTTTGGCACTCCAAGTGTTCAACCCAGATCACCTAAACTCAAGCATATGTTCATTTAAGAGAATCACTGAATGATCATGTAAGTAAACACTCCCACCCCCAGTTACTTTATATTGAATACTTCTAAGAACTGTACTTAAACTTGAAAATATCCGCTTACCTTACAATGGCCATTGGATTTATCCTCAATTATGCAACCAGATGGGCGTTTTCTACATTTCACCAGGGAGGCATCAATGGAATCTTCCACTTTGTCAATAGACACGTCAACTATTGCCCACTGGTCAGTGCTCAGTTTTTTGCTATAGCGGACAAAGTAAACTTCCCTGGTAGACACCATTGGTGTCATCATTTGGAGCTCTGCAAACATCTGCAAGTAATACATATTGAGAACCTGAACTGCTTAAAAGTTAGCCTGCAGTGAAGTTTAGTAACGAGTGTTGACGAACGAGTGGCAGGATATATAGATGATAGATCAAGAGATGCCCGATCGGCGTAATAGTTTTCCTATGGTGAAGGTAGTAATCGGTGATGACTGATCACATAGAGAACCACCTCAATTTTTGGACGAACGAAAATGCTCTGATATTCAATTTCAGACCAGCTTAGCGATTTGACAAGCAATGCAGTTTTTAGAGAACCACCTCAAATTCATGTCAGGAACGCCATGGGAATTCCCTTCCTCATAGAATTGGTTTTATGAGGAACAATACTTAGAGAGATACTGAAGCAGTTTAGTTATTAAAGTATAACAAAGTTCGGCTATGGGTAATGACTTTTCATAGAAACAAATTATCTTGTCCTGGAGGTAAGTCCCACTAATTCAGATTATTGGACTACCCATAAATTTAAGTGTACTAACAAAGCAAATCCTCTTTACTTTTTATTTGTTCTTTCTTAAATTTAGACAGTCTATGCTCAGTTCAGTATCATAAATGGCAGAACAAATTAGTCAAGAACTTTCTAACCAATTGTACAGCGCCATCTCTGCTTTTATCTTCACCGCTGCAGATAACATCCACCGTTGCTGCCTTCGAGATCAGGCATGGAAACATCTCCTTCCATTGATTCTGAATCAAAAGAAAAGGATAACAGAATGTAACAAATAAGTAAACAGCAAATACTTAAAATCCAAGAGTAAAATGCACATAGAGCCTTCCAAGATAAACTTAACCCTGAATTAAAACACATGGAAAAGATGGTTTTTACCCTGCAGATACTTATGTCAACCACAAAGTAGTTGAAAGTAAAACAATGCAAGTTTTCAAAATTTACCAAATCCATGAAGCTTTGAATCAATCGGGGGAGGTCCACAAAGACAACCCCTGTCTCCCTCGAGGCCTCAATGGACCGTTTTGGGTGGGTACTGCTTGAATTCTCAACAGAGAACTCTTTAACATACTCATCGTAATTGAGAATCTCCCGACCAGTCTCAACGCTCCGAACCCAGAGTGGCTCCCCTGCAGTAGCCATCTTCTTGAGCTCCTCCATTGCTTGATTAACCATCTCCAATATCCTCGACTTCTCAAGCCCGAAAATCCCAGTGTAGAAATCCAAAGAGCTCTTGGTTTCTTGATTGGTCCCAGCTGAGCAGGACGTGCTTGGTGATGTTGCACCCGGGGGCTGTTTTCCAATGGCTGCCCTCAGCTTTTCAATTTCAGATTTGAGCCTGGCATTTTCGATTCGGAGCTGCTGTTCCTCTGTTGTCAAGCCGGTATCCTTACCACTGGTGGTGGCAAGGCCACAGTTGGGGCAACAGGCCTTCTGAATGGTTTCCCTCATGGCCTTGTTCTCGTCTCTCAACTTTTCAATTTCAGATTTCAACAGAGAGTTCTCATGGCGCTCCTGGATGGCCTGCAAAATAAAACAGCAAAAGCACAAATGCTTCATCTATACAGACAAATTAACCACGCATACAGCATCACAAAACCAAACACGTTTCGTGATGGGAGTACTGCATTGAAAAGATTTAGCAAGCACTGCTGATAAAACAAAATCACATGAATTTAAGATACCTTGATCTGGGTTCTGCGATTTTGGAACCAGAACTTGACTTGCCTGGGAGCAAGGCCTAGCTGCTTGCTCAGCTGCTGCCTCTGCTTCTCATCTGGATGGGGTGACTCTTTGAATAGGCTGTATTTTATTCATCAAATAATGGACAGTTTCAAAAAAACAAAAAACAAAGCATTGAATCTCTGAATGCTTAATGATGGTTATTCACCTATGTTTGTTCAAAATCAATTTATACAATATTTTACTTAGTGAAGTAGCATTGCGAAATACATAAACTAAATAAGCATACATGAATATAAGTGGCCAGTCATTCACATCTCGTGAATGAAGACACTGAGAGACAATAAACAATTTTTTATTTTTATTTTTTAAAAGCCCAAAAAATAAATTAGCATTTTTAGCCTTTCTAGCCCTTTTTTTTTTTTTTTTTTCCCTTTTTTATTTATAAAATGTTCGGGCGTAGTTTTGCAGGGAAAGCACAAAGACGAATGAAAAACAACAACATCCATCAGAGGCTAGTCTACTATTCGTTTCCCATTAAATATAAGTAGTCCAGGCACTGCTAACTCTTTCATGGACACTCCGACTGGTTCTGAGCTCGGGAATCAATCCGAGTCAACCCAATAACTCGCTCAAACCTTTTTCTCAACAGAAACGCATTTCCAACCCGAGCCAGCATTACTAGAAGGTCAAGAGAGAGAGAGAGAGAGAGAGAGAGAGAGAGAAAGAGCTCTCACGCTTCCATTTCTCTGATTTGCTCCGCCGTGTGTCGGTGATACTTCTTCCTCTTCTTCTTCTTCCGGCCCTTCTCGCCGTCGCCGTCGCCTTCATCGTCGTCCTCATTCTCACCGTCACCGGCGCCGGCATCGAAGTCGTCGTCGGACCTCGATCTCGCCGGTCCGGAGGTCTCGCTGCTCACATCCACCGCTGCGTCCCTCGCCCCTCCGCCTGCGCCGCCGCTACCTTCGCCGCCGTCCTCCACCTCCACGGAGGCGGAAGCGGACTCCGGCGCCGCCGGACCCGCGTCCCTGAAAATCCCAGCCTAACCAAAAAAAAAAAAAAAAACACCCACGAAACGAAAGATTAGTCAAAAGACACAGCGAAACAAGCAACCACAGTCAGACGACACAGACGGGAACATATATTAATGGAGAGTTGGGATTACGAGGGAAAGGGAGAGAGCAGGTGAGGCGAAGAAGTCTTTGGTGCGGGTATCTGGAGGGTTCGACATGTCGACGGAGCCCATGGCAGGGCGGGAGGTGTAGCGGGTCCGTTGTTATAAGAGTTTTTTTTTTTTTTTTTTTTGGGAGGGTGTTGTTTTAAAGCAGAAACGCCAATGGTGGTGTGCTCAAGGCAGCTACACCTCTCTCTCTCTCTCCCCCTCGGTCTGCGCTTGCTGATGGGTGGTGGGTTAGAGAGAAAGAGAGAGAGAGAGGAAGAGAGAGGAAGAGTGGGGTCTGTCCGATAGATTTAAGGGTATAAAACAAAATAAATTAGACGAAGCAAGCAATTCATTACTCTTTCTTTCGCGTCTGTGGATTTTGTGTGTGTGTGTCAGAGAGGCTCAGGCTGGTAGGAGTTGACTGTTAGATATTGGGGAACAGATACATGGTTAGAGAGAGAATGTGTGTGTGTGTGTGTGTGAAGGTGAGAGGCTCGGCATGGAGAGAGATAGAGGGGGAGAGAGAGAGAGAGAGTGAGTGGGGGTGGAGGAGAGACACCCAACTACCTGACTTCAAAAGGGGAAAGTTTGATTTCAATTCAACCCCAACCGCCTCTTTTCTTTACTTGTTTTGAGTTATGATTAATGTGGGTGGCTCTTTCTTTTAGGAGAGCCCTCCCCTCCCGTTGTTCCCACACCACCTCACCAAAAATAGGCGGCAGGCGTAGGCTCTAGCCAGCAATCCTCACTCTACACTACAGCCCTCTTCTTTTAATAGCCTTTTTGGCAAGCTTTATCTGTCTTGCGCTTCCAAACTATTGGCCATTTTTTACTGGGATTATCTTAACGACGAGACAAGGCGATGCAAGCAATCAATGCTAACTATCGCTCACTTTATTCCCATTTGCCCCATACAATTTTTCACACCCGCCCCCAGCTAACTACACGCCTGCTCAATTCTCCAAATATCAATGCTACATACAACTGTAATCTTTGAATAAAGATACTCGTAATTTCATGATAATACCGTAAGTAAGTCGATTGCATGAATATATTTCTTTTTTGAAATATAATAAAAATAAATTTATATGAAATTAAAATATATATATATATATATAAATTATTTTAAAAAAAAATTATTATTTTTAAAAATTATGAGTTAAAAGATAAATGTCATAGTGTACTAATGCTATCTATCAAACCCAAACTCTCCTCAGTGTGTGTCCGGGTGACTACCGGCTCACTCGTCCCGTCCCGTCCCGTCCCCCCCGGCCGGCTCGTGGCCTGCAAACCCAACTTTATCACTCACGTTTTTCTGGGTTCTGTTGACCCACCAAATGGGTGTTCGTCGCAGCGTTGGCTGCCTTTATAGATAATACGCCCGATTTAACTCGCGACCTACACTAGTCCGAGGTTACTAGATCCCCACAGGGTTTGACACCTCTACGACCGCGCATGATTTCACTTCCTAGTCCTGTGGGGTCGGTCGACATGCCAATTCAACCAAAACCTAGTTAAATAGAACCAGGTACAGTAACCAAACTAACATAATATTATAAAACTATGTAGTTTTAATTTACTCTACCATAGTTAGTTAGTTACCCGTAGTCCAACGGCTTTGCCGAGTCCGACTGCAGGAAAGGAATCTCCCATGAATTATAATATGTGCAGCGGTAAATCAACTAATTAATTTAACTTTTATTTATGTTTGTAATATTTTTAAATATATGTTTATTCATATAGAGTATAATAACTAATGAGCAGTTATTAATAATAGATACTTATTTACTTGCTTTTTACAAAATACGTGCAAAGTTTTAATTATAAACAGTTGAGTTATAATATAATTTCTATACTTTGTAAATTATAATTAATGTATATTTCAAATAATATAGTTACTAAAATTTATGTGTTCATATTTTCTTCGATTAACAATTTTATACAAGTTCACGCCTACAAAATTTTAATAACTGTATTCAAATATTACAACACAAACAATCATATTCAATTCATAAAAAGCATTAACACTAGTTTTAACTTTAAAATTGTTACTAATTTTATTATTCAATATTTTTGATGAAAGGCTATAGAGTATAAACTCTAATTAATCCATGATTTGAAAATTAAAATTTTAACTTTTGGGGTATTCCTTACTTTTATTATATGTAAATAAGTTTAATTTTATAAGTGAACAAACAAATGAAGAATGTCTTGTTTGTGCAAAAATATTTGTGAGATCGAATTGTTTTTACAATTATATTCATCAATATACACGCTTTGGAAAACAGAAGAAGACAAAGAAGAAATAGAAAAATTAAGAAGGGATCATTTTTGCCAAAAACATGTTCGATCCTCACTCGTGTCTTCGAAGTTGTTTGGATTTGAGTCTCTTCGAAATTATATTCATCAATGGCGGCGTCAACCATGAAGGTAACTTGGTTTTGCTGACTTGGCATTTGTATGCTGTCTTCCTCCTCTTCTCCCAGCCCATGACAAGAAAACTCATTTTTTTTAGAAATCATTATTTTTTTTTAAATGATTGCATTTGATAAGAGGAGATTAATAATTATTTTTAAAAATGATGGATCTTATAACTGTTTTTTAAAATTATTTTTAATTATTTTCTGTTTTTAAATATAAATTTAAGATTTAAATAATATTTTTATTTTATTATCTAGAGATTCATATGTTATTTGTTTTTTTTTTCATTTTTATGAATTTCAATTGTAAAAAAAAAACTTTAATATAATACAGAAATTAACATTTAAGCTATTAATGGCAAGTATTAAAATAGTTTAAATATATATATATATTTAGCCGGGGACGACATTTAAACATAATTTAGCCGGACTTGACATCTGAAATAGTTATAGTACGAACCAATTTCGGCTCCTGTTATTTTTTAAAAACTTAATTTAATTTTTGTAGGCTCCGGTTCTGGCCATGCCACTTGACGTTTGTCATCGCGCACACGACCCACAGCTGACCGGGGAACGTTGGGACGGATTGGTTTAGAAACACGTTAACTTGAACAATTATTAGCTTCTAAAACAAATAGCAACAAAAAAAAAAAAAACACAACATAAATGCAATTTTGACCGGTTGTCAGTCTGCGGTTTTTATATGGCTGTGTCTGCATATCATTTAAGAGATTGAAAGGATATAATACAAATTATGAGCCGATCACCAAGCCTTTGAAATTTTTGAGGTGACAGGGATTGGTGCCAAAAAAGGACTAGAGGAGCTTGCCAATAAATCAAATCTGGCAATTGGGTATTGTATTATATATGTTTACGTCCGGGTATATTTAGTCATTAGTGAAAATAATGTGTTTACGAGTTTAATTCTTGGTTTTGGATATAACAATGTTAATTTTATTATATTAAAAAATTAACTTACAAGAGTAATATTACAAAGTCTAACATTTTATTAGTCAAATTTAATTTGAAATCAATATAACTTAAATTTGAAGTTCAATTCAAATATCAGGTCATATAATTATTTTAAAACTAGATTTATGATTGCTACATCAATTAAGGAAGCTAATAAATTATATATATATATATATAGTATAATTTATTTATCAGCTCATTAATATATATATATATATATATATTAATTAAGGATGATAACAAAATTTTGCGCCATAAATATTAAGTTATACAAGAATTTTAGAATTAGCCTAATATTATTATTGATTCTAACCTTTTAAAGCAATCATAATCCAACACAATTTAAGTTAACTTGACCTGAACTCAAAGTTAAGTTCAAATATTGAATTATATAGAAATGTTTAAATATGGCCGGATTTAATCAAACCAAGCCAGATTGAGGAATAAAAGGATTATAGTTACTCAATAGTATGAAACTTTTATCAACAATTACATATTTGGATCAAATAATGAGAGAATGTTGAATATGAATTTTAACAAATTAGCAAAAACTAAAGAAGTGATTAAAACAAACCTACTTAAATAACCTTATATATTAATTTGAATAAATGATCTCAACTATGCATACCTTGTAATCACTTATTATACAACAATGATTGAAGTTGTAAATGCATTTACTAGCTAAAATATTTATCAAGCAAGTTTCTCCATATAAAGAACTTATAAAGGAATATGCAGTCCAACTTTAAAATAGAAGACTGAGAGCCTAACAAAAGAAAGTTAAAATAATAAAGGACTTTTAAATAAAAGTGTTAAGTATATAAAGTTTGATTATTGTCATAGCTTTTTTGATTGCAAATGCCTCAGGAGAGGTCTCATTGCTTGGACTTTGTTTTTTTTTTTTTTTGTCATTTTGGCCTAGTTGGTAACTCCTCATAAATATCTAATGTGTAAACCCTATTTTTACAATATAGTAAATACCTCTAGTGCAATCGTGGATGTATATCTTTTTAACCAAATAATGTAAATCTTGGTGTTGTTATTGTTCATTCTCTTTTTAATCTTACGATTACTTGTGTTTGCTTTGACGATCCCGTGTGCAATGAGTCCTTAAAGTCATAGATAACCTTTGAGTTAAAAGAGTTTCTGCCTCAAATTAAGGAAGATAACTCAAACACCAAGAAGATACGAAGTTATAGTGTTTATCTTAGAAAACCTTACGCGCTAGATTAAGACCTATTGCTCAATCATGCAAGACATTATTAAATTATTTAAATGAATGTTCTTAAAAGAAAAGCAACATTCTTGTATGACATGCTAACCACAATACAATGAATACATATGATAAGAACAATTCTAATGAATTATTTATTATTTATAAATAGATAATTAAATAATATAATATTATTGTTTACTATTTACATGTAGATAATAAAAAATTTATTATTTTTTGTGAATAGTAATAAAATAACTCTTCATTTAATGTTATAATTTCTTTTTAATTCTTCATTCTCTTTACATGTATTAATAAATATAGATTTTAAAAAATTAAATTAAATTTTAAAAAAATATTAGTTTAATCAAAATAGAGATAAAAAGTCAAAATAAATTTTTAAAATATTATTTTAATCATTCTCTAGAGAAATATTGAAGTTAAAATTGTGAAATGAATAAAACTATTTATCAAATGTAAAAATAAAATAAAAAATTTATTGGGGTTGCTTTAATCCTAAAAATAGCAAAACACTTAAATAGAGAAGATGATCTAACATTTAAAGTGAGAATGTTAAGGCAATCAAACGGCTATATAATATATAGATGGAATATGACAATAATCAAATATTTCAAATTAGGAATAATATAATGACACAAATGCCTTCTTAGACTACAAGCATTTATGGATGCTATTCCCAAAAGTTATTCTCCACGTAAATCAATAACCTTATTTCTTGGAGTTTGTAGCAATGGAAAGAAGAAATTACTCATTATATTATCACTCAAGACAAAAGGATATATACATCTCATAAAGAAAGAAAATAATGATTGAGGATATAATTGGACACATTGATGTGATTTTAAAAAATTGAGAAAAATATTAAGAAGCTCGTGCAAATGTTAAACTTTCATTCATCATCTTCAAGATTGTCAAGACTACATTAAACCACTTAAATTATCAATAATGAGTTAAAATAATTGTGTCACGTACAAAAGACATTTCAAAGCAACAATAAAAAATATTAGTGAAACACTAATGAGCATCACCTTCGCTAACATCAAAGATACATTAACCTATGTATTTTGTGTGTATTTAATTTTGTTATTATTGTTGTAAGGACTCAATGTCCTTGTCCTAATGATTAGATATTGTACAAGTTTGTCTATGAGCTTAGAATGCAACTAAGTTTCTTGTTAAAATTGACTAGTTTAGCATATGTTTAGAAAATGACTTAATAGAATATTTCACACATTGTAACAAGAGTAGCTTAAAGAAATAAGTCCTTGAAGTAATATAAATTGATGTGTCCATTGTTGTTATTTAATATGCTTAAAAATTATTGTCTGTACTTAATAATAATAATAATAATAATAATAGCAATCATTTTCATTTAAAAATAATTAAAAAGTATTTATAAAAATATATTTAATAAAATATATATATATATATATCTATATCTAATAAAAACAATATTTATAAGTATCAATAAAATTTTATTGATACTTAATTATATGATAATGATGATAATATCATATATATATATATATAGATATGTAACCTAATTATTAAATATAATATTATTATTGATATAGTTCCAAATTTTACCATTTGTTATTGTTATCTTTAAATAGTAATAATTAAATTTCACTATTGGAAAATCCATATTTTGAGTAATAATAAGTTGTATTAAGTACGACTTGATTACAAAACCAAATTTTGTACTGCAAATCAGGATTTATAAAATGTTGATGTATTTGGTTTATTTTTATTTTGAGAAATTAAATTATTAGTCTCAAAATCTTTTTTCGTAAATGTATGGTGAGATTGATTTCGCAAAACATTATTTTGACCACTTTAAAAATAAAAAATCATTAATTATTAAGTATACATTTATTTTCATAAGATTTTAAATATAAATTCAAAATTTACCATGTGTAATTATGTTTAAATATTGAAAAATAAGCTTATATATCAATAATGTTGTTATTTAATAATCAGGTTATATTGCTTAATATATACAATAATACATATATAAACTATTATCATCATTTTATTATAATTATATTTACATCACTATTATGGTTTAAGATTTAAATAGTAATATTAATAATAACTATTGTTAATTGTATTTTTATAATATTAATATATATGATTTTGCAATGTTATATTAAATTATTATTAAACATATTAAACATTGATGAAGTATTTTAATGGTTAAGTTATTGAAATCCTTGGAATATTAGGTGTAGGGTTTGAGTAATCTTGGTGGATTTTTAGAATTTCACAATTGATTTGTTTGAGAATATTAACGAATATGTTTATGAATATAAATGGACTTAATAAATGTATATTCAAATTCGTTCGTTTATGTTTGTGAAGAAAAAGTTTTATTCACAAGTAATATTATTTTATAATGAGCAAATATAAACAAGTCTTTTGTCGAATCAATATCAAAAATGTTATGTTCATGAGCATATAAACAAACTGAGCATATACAACCGAACTCATTCATGAGAAAAAAAATCTTATTCATTAATAATACTTTCTTTAACAAAGAAATATAAACAAGTTTTAATCAATATAAAAAATGTTCAAGAACATTTTGATTTTTTTAAATCCCTAATTATTATAATTAATATCAATTGAATAAGAGTAAAATAGATATATCCATAAAAGTCATTATATTATTATTTATATAATATTTTTAATTCAAAAATAATGACATAATGAAAAAAATTATCAAAATTCACAGTAATCTTAATTAAGTAAACTAGTAATGTAGTTTTTTAATTAAAAAATAATATAAATTTTAAATTGTTGGAAATTACATTATATTAATTAAGTAATTTATATTCAAAAATTAAAATTTAAGGGAAAAATAAGATGAAGACGAATTTGGGCCACCCCATAGATAAGATGAAGACGAAGTTGGAAATTACATTATATTAATTATCTTTACACCATTTTGTGTTACATCTTTGATTACAAAATCAAAATATTTTTATTTATACTTTAAATTTAAAAGTTTCAAATTAATACATAAGTTAAAAGAGCATGATATATCAAATTTGCAAATCTACAAAATTTCATAATGTTTAAAAATGTATAAAGCTTTCAATTCAAGTGATCAAATGAAATGCGATAAAAGTTTTGATGTTATTATTGCATTATATAATCGTCTAAATTAAGATCTCATAGTTTTTTAAACAACTTGAAATTTTGAGTGTTTGTAAATTTTATTATACTCTGTTAGCCAATATATCTGAAAATTTTAAAATTGAAATACAAAATAAAATATATAATTTTTATCAGAAGATGCGGTAGAAAAGGTGCACGCCATATATTCTTTATTATATAGAAATATTTAAAAAAAAAAACGTGCTAAACGTCTCCCGGTTGCCATCAAAAATACCAAATTTGCTAAAACGTGCTAAATGTTACATTTATTAATAAGTTTTCAATGACTTTTATTTTAATTTTAGAATACATAAAATTGAAGATAAACATAGCGATTGCGATACATATTTGGTCGGCAAGGGCGGCGAGTAAGATTATCAATTCATGTTTTCGGAAAGTAAAGAAGCCACTTTTGTTATTCAACGGGTGTGGAATTTTTTTTTTATGAATGATGATGATGTGTGGAAAAAAAAAGTTCAAATAGGGAAATTGCCCATGCGCACGTGTGTGGAAAAAAATTCAATGAGGAAATGCTAATTATCTCTCTCTCTCTTAGATTAATTACTAGCGTAATTTTATTTAAATATATATAACTAAATTGATAGCTGAGTATACATCTTACATTCTAAAATTTCTAATATCGCAAGCTTCAACATGTCCCTTGCAACCAATGATAGTAGCTTGATGTTTGAAAATCAAAATCACAATCTATATTTGACTTTGACAGTTGTAAAATTGAATCGAATTGAGGTACATAATATAAACATATAATAAATATAAGATGAGGAGGATAAGGAGGAGGTTATACCTATTTTCTAGTGTAAATGGTGAACAAGTGAAGCATGAATCGTACCATCTCACTCCTGCAAAACAATTCTTCACAATCTTCATCTTCATCATATTGTCTTAAATCGGCAACCTCTGCGGCTCTGCCTTAAAATCATAACAATCCTTATCATTTTGTTCGTTTGTTTTTCCTTCTGGATCATCAAATTCATATGTTAATTGCTCTAGCACCCCACCACCAGTGTATTAGGTTTTGAGCATCTCATTTGTTCTCTATTCAAACAACCTGTTATTCCTAAGCAAGTTGAGCACCACCAAATCCCCCAATAGCTTCTGGTTGAAGAAGATCATGGCACTGAAAACCTTTCCATGTTATTGTGTGAATAAGAAGAGGATAAATTAGAAAAATAGATTTAAACTAAAATATATTATTAGAGATGTTTTTAGATAAAGTTATATATGACAAATTAGATATAAATATATTTATTTAAATTTAACTAACCAAAATGTTCTTAATAACATAAGTAGCAAACATTCAGGAAAGATATTTAATCGAACATTAAAATTTTGACAAATAAAACAAATTTAATGAAAAATAAATTTTAGGAAAAATCATAAAATTAAGAAAAAATAAATTAAAAAAACATAACTTTAAAAATTCATAACTTTAATAAAAAATCATAACAAAACATAACTTTAATTTTAGAAAATCTTAAAATCATAACTTTTATAATCAATAAATTTTGAGTCTTTAAAATCTTCATTTGATAAATAAAAAATAATTTTTCCCCTATCAAACTCATCATACCCATAAAATTTAAACGGTAAATTATTTCATATTTTATAAAAAGTACTATTCAAAAAACATTAAAATCAAATCCTACATCCAAGTTTTAGTGAAAAAGTGTACTTGAATATATGTATTATTTGTTAATGTAAGAATTGTGTTTTAAAAAATACACACGAGTTGCATACAAATGGACATAGAAATGTAAATCGCCCAATTTTACACAAATGTTACATTTCTGTTCTCCATCTAATTAATTAACAGGTTTATAGCTTATAATCATGGCAGAATACACTAACTGTGCGTCTTTGTGCCCGAGTTTAAATTTTATGTTAGAGCATCGGCTCTATATTTATCATATTTATTTTGAAGAATATAGGAAAAAAAATATTTAAAATATTTGAAAAAAATCATCTATCTCATTTTTCATTTCTATTTTTCCATATCCAGTAAACCATCCAATCCAACCCACAAACCTTCTATCCAAGCAACACCATGCTCCACTCCACGGCCTTCTATTCAACCATCTGTCCAATCATTAAAATCAATCTGATAATCTAAATTTAAATATGAAAATTTTCTTTTCAATTTTTATTTTAAATTTTAAGTTTTATGATTTAGAGGATCTCCGTAATTTTTATTTAAAAGATAAAATTTGTTTTTTTAAAGATATTTTAAAGTAATTAGTATGAATACTTTTAACACTTGAGATATGTGCACAGAAAACGGTGACGTTTTTTTTTCTTTTATTATTATTTTTGAAATTCCCGATATCGCCTATCTTTTAGAGCTCGACCATAGAGCGTTAGCGTAGGTCACCGCCGGTGAGGTCAGAGGTGGTGGTTTCCGGAGATTCTGGGACCTGGTCTGGTCTGGATATTTATTTTTTTTTGTTGGGTTTTTGTTTTCCGCTGTTTGGTTGTTTGGAATGGTAGATAATAATAATGGAGCATTCACACGAAGTCAGAATTATATAACAACAACAACAACAACAATAGTAATTATATTAATAATATAGTAAACCACACTCACGCAAACACAATCAGAGATCAATTCATTGGAGATGGAATGCTTTTGAATTTGTCTCGATCAGAATTTCCATTCATTCTGCATGAATTCCATGCACCTTTTTGAATATCAATGGGACCCCAGCAACGTAAAAAGAAACCACGAAAATCTGGCAAAAGAAAAGCACATGTCTTGCTTTAGCTTCAAGTCTTCAACTTAGCAAAATGATGATATATACTAATTAAAATGAATGCAATAATAATAATAATAATAATAATGATAATAGATTGTTAGAAATGGCTCCTGATATCCTGTGAAGCCTGCCTAGGAGAGACAGTTAGATGTTGAATAGCAGTTGAAGTGGTAGGTTTTGGATGTCAGGTGAGCAAGCATGTAGCTACCACAATGTAATCAATGAGATCTTTATTGGAAAACAATCAAAACCAGCCAGATGCGAAGGTGATTTTGTGGTGGAGGTTTACTATAGACACTTTATGAGAGTGGATCTGAACACTTTTAATTATGTCACTCGTTAATGAATGCCATTTGTTTTACACTGGGATGGTGTTTAAGTTTTCAGACAGTGGACCTCCCCTGCCCAACCTCCATGTGTTTGTCCTTCCTCAGCTAGTTGAACTAATTAGGTAATTTAGAGTCCCTACTCCGGACACAGTTATTCTCCTCCGCCCTCAAACTGCACACAATTAGACTTCAAGATAAGATCCCCTGGACCCTGCAAGCCATGTTTCACTGTCAAGTCACCGAAAGTTAGGACTGCATTGAAACATCACTAATTTCAAGTTTGGAACTTTATGATGCATATGAGCCACCCAAGTTGTTTATTAATTTATAGTTTCTGAATTCTAGCAGTGTTTAAATCAGGTTCCGTCTCCAGACTCGAGTGTTAGGTACGCAGATGTAATCGTAAGGGAATTTACATCAAGCCGACTTCAAGTTTTCAATGTTGTCTGCTGCAAGCAGTAATCCAATTACAGTTTAGCACAGACTAAATGATATATATATATATATATAGTCGTCCTTTCAAATGGCTAGCACACACACACACCACACACACACACACACACACATATATATATATATATATATTGACAATCAGAGGTTGAACAAATTAATTCACTTCTGGCCTGTGAGCTGGGACTCTCATTGGTTTTCACTATGAAAATTGAAATATATCTTCTTTACAAACTGCTACGTATATACAAGAGCGACGCATATTGAATGGACCACAGATTTACGGAGGTCCAATCACGTCCATATCCCTACATATCATTTTTCATCTTGCTTTAATCCCTAATAATGTGAATGCTGGCTACTTGGATAGTCAAAAACAGATGAAAAATCAAATAATGGAGAAAATACCTACTAGTCTACAACTACCACTCTTCCCCGCGCCTTTCAACATTTTCGGTTTAAAAGATATTCAAGCGACACAAAAAGTGTATTGTTTGTGCCCTTTTTCGGCAATGATACCCGCGTTTTAAGTTAAATAGGCGATGTTTCCCACTATCAAAAGTGACACAAATCACCAAGAACTGCACTCTATAATAATTTAAAAAGCAGCACAAGAACATGATGTAGAAATAATGCTGTCAGATATGGGCATCACAAGTAGAGAAAGTAATTAAATTACTGCAAACAGAACAAAAAATATACTAGGTGTAGGAATTAAGGCCACTACACAAGGCCTGGTGAATGGTCAGATCACTCAACGATGCACACATACCCAACACCAGTGTAACACCACATCCTGCAAAACAGAAAACAGCAACTTACAATTACAGGGTTTGAGATCATAAAACAGCAAAGCTAGTCAAGCACATCTACAGCTCCAGGCTACTCGTGAGCATCTTGACAACCCTACTTCTAGATGTTATAATTAAATGCATGACTGCATTCCTAGAGCCGTGCTGGCATTCCCAAACTAAGTAAAAGTCAGCAGATAAGATAACTTACATGTAACTGGCTTGCTTGTCATTAACAGTCAAACGAATGGTGGGAAATACAAGAGTCGGTCATATGTATTTGATCTCACGCAAACATAAATCTCAGAATATACATCTACCTAAGTACTAGAGAACGTAACTATCAATATTTCACAAAATATTAGAATACTTGGTTCAATATATATCTTTGAATTATATTAGGGATAGAATAGTCTAGGATACAAATGAACGATCTTGCAAATTAAACCTATTTCGATAGGAAAATCTCTTCCTATCATGACAAGGTGCAGCGTAAGTACACTGTACACCGTTCTAAACCCCATTCCCTATATAGAGCCTATACAATACCATAATTATGCTAAAATGAAGACTTCTCTTATGACATTCCAGAAGCTTAATGTATACATTAAAAGCAATGGTATCAAATCAACCTGTACGATACACCACTGACCATTGTGCCCATGGTACTGAATGCACAGGTAATTAAGCCTTTTAAACAATATCTAATTTCAATCAATGTAAACCTCTAGTAACAGATTTTTTATTTGAACGTTGTTAAGCTTTTGTTGAGGCATTGTCCGATATGATTTTTTTTTAAAAAAAAGATCTTTCAAACTCTGTTTCCATACCTGCAATGTGTTGTGTGTGTGTGTGTGTGTGTGTGTGTGTGGGGGGGGGGGGGGGGGGGGGGGGGGGGGGGGGGGGGGGGGGCGCTGTGCTGTTTTTACAGGGACATGACAAATTAAAGTTTAATTGGGCTATAGGATGGTAAAAAAAATTATTTGCACCCCTAAAATATTCCTGTCTGCCTTGAATCGGTGCAGGTATGCTCGATATTTCCTTGCTCAACAGCTGTCTTGCTCGTATTTTACTTTGTCTGGCAGATTTGAGTTATCGTAATATGTAATTTGCACCCATTTATAAAATTAATAAGGAGTAATGTTACTTGCTGTAAAAAACAAAATGCCTAAAATATACTACTAATTAATAAAACATTCCTTTCTTATGCCTTACTAACGTATTATTATTAGTGAATCACGTTAAATATTAAATATGTGTTTTTGTGTTATCCATTATCTTTGTTTGTCTTTATTATAACAAAGTGATATTAGTGGTATACGAGATTGTGCGAGAGTTTGGTGCGTGATATAATTTTATTAATAGTTTGGATGATTTAATAATTAATTTTCATCTTGTGATATTAACTGTTAGATTGAATATTCATGAAATTTTCATCTTGTAAAATTTTAGGATGATCTAATGATTAATTTTTATATAAATTTAATTAAAAAATTTTAAAAAATAAATATATTAAATTTTAAGTATTTTTTTTATTTATTTTTTAAAATTTTCTAATTGAATTTGCGCTCATCTTAAAATTTTACATGCTTAAACTCAAAATTTTGAGATTGGTCATTAAAATTGACAAGCTTAAACTCCAATACAAAATTTTGAGTTTCAATTACACTTCAACTAGTTGAGTATGATTGAAAATAGAAACTTCGAATTCAGCGAAAACTAAAAAAATTATATACAGTAATCATAATTCACTAATTTAAACTTCCATGTAAAAAATTGAGTCACTAATTTAAACTTCCATTTAAAAATTCAAGTTCCAATCGCTTTGGAAAATTTAAGGTTACGTTGGATAATTTCTTATTATTTTTTAAAATATAATTATTTTTAAAAATTATGAGTGATAAATTTTCATGACTCATAAATACTTTTAAATTTATCGAATCTATTATTTTTAAAAATAATAATATTTTTAAAAATAAGATTTTAAGTTATCAAAATTTAAAAATTTTAAGCCAGCCATCAAATTCAGTCTGTTTTTTAATTTCTTTATGACTCTACATGCTGTTTATTTGGGTTCTTCTGTCACATAGGACGAATGCAAACAAATCTTGATTGAACTTAGATTTTTCTAAACCAAAATAAATTGAAGAAGCAAGATTAAGTAAAGTAATAATGCCATGCGTCAATACACCAAACTATAAGTCATTCTTTATCATTCTTTATAATTATCATTTTTTGTAATTATCATTTTTTATAATTACGTGGTATTTTTCCGAAGGGATCACATGTAATAGCAAATTTAAAAGGAAAACTCGGACTCAGTTTATTTTGTTAAATAATGATTTATAGTGGATTTGATTGACTAAATTAAACATTTTTTTTGTTTGATAAGTAACTAAATTAAACATTTTGAATTTTGGTTAAATTCAACTTTAAGTAATATATAACTAAAAGTCATAACTCTAAATTCATTTGTAAGACCGTGAATTCTCCCACAAAAGTGGAAATTTTGAGATCCATATGAACTTACTTTTTATGAAAGCTAGTTATACAAACTAGCAGTACGTGGATAGTGTCAAGGGACACATGACTCCCCCCCTTAGGCCAAAATAGAAAATTGGACCTAAATACTATTAAAATAGACTCTATGAGTCTGTTTGGCGCCAGTTCTTTACGGTTGATTTTTTTATTAAAATACAGAAAATAGCCAATGTAACTTGTTTGGCAAGCATACTTTTTTTTTTAAAATTCAAAAACATATGTTTTTAATTTACTCAAAATGAAAACACCGTTAGGTGTTTTCATTATTTATTTTTTGTATTTTCTTTCCTCCCTCTGCCTTTGGAGCTCCGTCGCTGCCCCAACCCCGCTATTAAATATACACCCCACTTCTCTGTGTTTTTTTTTTAAATTATTTTATTTTTTATTAAAAAAGCTTCAGGCTTTTTTCCTTGAATGATAACTTAAATTTCATGTCCCGCTATCACATGTTGGGTGTCACAAAATATCTTTATCCAATTCAGGTAAGCAAGGGTCCCTGACACTGGACTCAAATGAATTACATAATTTAAAGTCTTGCCACCTTCTATCAGTTTTTCCCAAAGAATTTACAGGATATAAGGTCATCTCCTACACTACTCTTTATTGGAGTCATTTTCAATTCAATATTTTTTTCAAGTTATCTTTATTTTTATTAAATAATATTTCTTCCATTTTATTTTAACTTTTTCTCTTTCTTTATTAACACATGCGGAAAGACCAAATAAGAAAAAATAATATTATTATATAATATAAAAAATAAATAGTTATTTTTCAAAAATAAAAAGTAACTATATCATTCTTCAAATGCAAAAAGGAAAATGAAGATTGTATTTCATTACTTTTTTGGGATTTGGAAAGCCATATTGAAAATGCTCTAATTCTTGCATATATCAGATGATGTTAGGCAGTCAACCAATGGTTCAATAGGACCTGGGATAGGAGGGTCCATTACATCACTTGGATTAACCTAGACAGTAAGGAAATAAAGCATTCACTTATGTAGAACATACACTTAATGAACAGAATTAACAAGCTTCTAATCTCATATTTATATTAAGACTCACCATGATATTTTGATAGTCATACTCCACCGATTTCCCAAGTTGAAGTTGACGATATTTTGGCCCAGGTCAGAGTCCAAGAGCCACAGCTTTTGCAGGGCCGAACTTTCCATGAATTTCAGGCAGTTCACAAACATAAATCACAGAAATCTCACCTTGCTTCACAAGCTCAGAAGTTTGGCACAAGCTTCTGGGTGAGAAGAGTTCTGAAATTTGCTTCCTCACTTTGATACCCCTTTCTGGAGAATACTGTGACCCTTCCAAGGGAAAGGGAACTGGCATAAGAGGAATTGCTGATATTTTGACAACTTCATCATTAACAATAACAATGAATCATGGCATCCTTCGATCAGAAACAGCAACCCCATTGGGACCCTTTGGGGACACAAAGCCATGTGTGTGAATCATGGCATCCTTCGGAATAAATGACCGCATAGCATAACTAAATAGTTGAGATCTGACAGACCCATATTTTGACCTTCGAATAATAGGGAGAAAATTAAAGTAATAGATAGTATGGTGCAATCTTTATTGAATATGAACATCAAACTGATGGTGGAATATGAATACGTGACAGATGTCAGATGAATCATATTGCTACTCAGTCATTCCTATTTCTTCAATGCCAGCCAAAGTCAACAGCAGACCTGTGGCGCAAAGAAGAAATTGAACATCTTTCAAACATACAACCATTTCATTGTATCACAAGAAAATATTGAAGTTGGAACCTGACATTTGGAATAATTATCAGAATACAAAGAAGACACTTATATCGGTTTATCCACTAAATCTGAAGCAGATCTCAAAAGAACAAACCTGGAAGCCCCACCAGCAGTTTTCAAACAGACAGAACAGAAATATGTGATCTATCTGTATAGAAATACATATATAATTAATCAATCAGGAAAAATCCCCATAAACAGTATAATTCTATAAGGAACACACATGAAATTCTTGGATATCTCATACCTTTGGTAGTTTAATCTTATGCTCAGTACAGAAACGCGCTACAATTCCTGGAATGAGATTAACATTTTAAATATAAAGTACCCTGGAAGGTTTGTAAGAAAATCCTTATACATAATCATAATCATACAATCCCAGCAATTGTCTAATTATAGGGTACATTGACAAGCACACAAGTCTCAGTACTAATTATCAGTAGCGACCTTACTACAGGATACATTCTGTGATAATATGAAATGCTGAACAATATTTATTTTTCAGTTTAAGCTATACCAAGCCCTGAATTACACTGCAGCAAGCCAACAAGTACCTCTAAAAACTCATTAAATCAGAATTATCTGCCTCATCCTTACTGAGATTTTGGAACAAATTTAACATAGTAGAGATATTAATCTCAAAATATGAATATAACCTTGTTTAGTAAAGTAAAACAAGGATGCTATTATAGTGGATTAGGCTCCATATGTTAGTATCATCCAATGTTTACCTCCCCAGCATTGAATATAAACCTTTTTTTGTCCAAGAAAAGCAGCACTGACGGCGATGTATCTTGTGTGTCCATCCCGGTCCCCAAAATCTGTATCATCCGTTACAAGTAAAAAGGAAGTCATGCTATATGATTAATTAAGATAACAAAGGAAATTCAACGGACATTAATATGTACAGTAATTCGAGGAAATTCACTGACGGGGATGTAGCTTGTGCATCCATCCCAGTCCCCAACAGTAATCCAAGCTCAAATCTCTCTCTTTCTCGAAGCCCAAGTCTGGATAATTTAAAATTTTTAAAAAAAATTACGGGCCCTTGAATATAACTTCGAAAAAATAACCAGACCCAATACTCAGGACAAGTAAAAAAATTAAACCTTCCTCGCAGAAACACCAAAAACACAGGAATATGAAACAAACCCAGTTCTTGAAATCATTAAAAGTAAAAGATAAAAACAGAACAAACAAACAAACATGAGCATAGCAGATGGTATTGATGGGATTGAGCTTGCGTACAGCGTACCTTCAATTGAAGGTTTCTTGGATTAACGATCTTGTCCCTACCTTCAGCTCTTTTCATGTTGAACCCAACGGCCTCGGCCTCCTCCGTGGCCAGACCCGTTTCTGCAGAGCTCATGGGCCTCCCGTCGGTGAGACAAGAGTGGACTCGGCGGGAAAGATAGAGAGGGCGGGGGAGGGGGTTTCGGTGACTGCGAGAAGAGAAGGAGAGGGCAGTGAAGTAGTGATAAGAGGAACAAGGTGTTCTGGGTTTGCAGAGGAGAGAGAAAGAGAGAGCGGAGGGCTACCAGGCTTCTCGAGACGGGAGAACTGGAGAAGAGGAGGACCCGTTTGGTGCATTGATTCGGGTCTACCCAAGTAGTACCGGTAATTGGTTGGGTTACTAAAGTGATGAAATAAGTAGTTTCGTTTTTCGATTCGAAGACGTAGCTGGATTAGCTCAGTTGGTTAGAGCGTGTGGCTGTTAACCACAAGGTCGAAGGTTCGACCCCTTCCTCTAGCGAGTTTTGGATTATTTTTATTGATACTTCAGTTTGTAATTATTGACATAAGCATTTTAATTTTGCAAGCCTAACTTTTTTTCCCCGCATAAATAATAGCATTGCTCCAAAAAAAAAAGAAAAAAAAAAGAGGATGAGAATTACTTATTTCATAGTTTTCGCTAGTCAGTAGATAATTAATAAGTAAAAGTTAAAATAATGACTGGTCAAATGGGAGAATAGGCGATGGAGCAAGAGGAGGTGGCGGCATGATAGCAAGTGAGAGAGGAGGTTGCAGGGTGTAGGGAGAGAAATTTTATTGAGGCTATTACTTCATAACCTAAAATTAAGCTAGCTATAATTTATAAAAGCTCATTATTAGACTAAATTATAATCAAAGTCTATTGAGGTTATTATAAATGCTCTCACATGCTCCAACTCTCCATATTCTTCTTCCATCTCTGGCTAATGAAAATTGACATCATCGTGATCTTTATTTGAAAGAAGATAAGAGGAATTGCCAAGAGAGGAGAGTAGCCCTCGTCACCATTACTGACGCACTGTGATATATTTCCCTTACATCTGATCTATATAGTGATGCGAGATAGGGAGGACGGGGCTCATCCCCACAGCTCACTACTACTTTAAAAGATAAAATTAACATTTTATTAAAATAGTTAAAAGACTAATGAGATAAAAAAATTTATAGTTAAATTTTATAAAAATAAATTCTTAAATTAAATTTTAACTAAAAGATAATTAGGTCACTACTAATAATTAAAATAATAATTTTAATTCTAGTTTAAATAAAGTGTGTTATTTTTAAAACACCTTTTACTTCAATTTTCAAATTATTTTTAAAACATTATTTAATAAGATTCAAATGCTTTTTCAATAATTAAAATCAGATTCAAATTCTAATAAAATAAAAAAGTCATGAAACTAAAACATAAAAACGCATACCAAACATATAGCCATTTTCACTTATCAAGTTTTCCAATATATTCTCCTCTTAATTGAAATGTATCTATTCTATTATGCTTCTTATCTTTGCTTTTTTTACAACTAATTGTTTGTTGTTTTTGTTTTTTTATAAAAAAATTTCTATTGTCTTTGATTTTTTACAAAAAAAAAAAAATCGTTGTCTTTGCTTTTTTACAAAGAATTAATTCATAATATATTTTTTCTCTTTGTTATCGCCTGTCTTTCATTTACAACTTACTTTATTACATTTTATAATAATTTTATCTTTATCATCTTTTATATATACAATATACTACAAAAAATTGTGTTTTGATTAGATTTTTAAAATAGTTTTTTTTTTCAACCCTTGAATATATATAATAGAAGAAAAGAATAATAAAATAATGACAAACTCAAGTAGAGACATTCACTGGTATGTGCCCGCAAAAACTACACTCTTTAAATGTCATGTGCGATTGTGTGGTTTACTAGTGTTTTAATATCCTTCGCATGTTGTCGTTAGTATACAAAAACCTCATTGTCATCCAACTCGTTTGAGCATGAATAAGAAATATTAACACTCTCCCACACTCATATTTCGCCTATGGAAGTTGTGAAAGAACACACAAGGTTTTGTTCATGGCAATCCCTAATTCGGAAAAGGTTTTCGTGCAAATATAATGCACACCAATCACACACCGATTGTGCATGGGATACTATGCTATAAGTGAAGTGATTCATTTTTTTAAAACAAATATATCACTCTACCAGTAGTGTGTTGTCACATACAAAACTAAATCACTCATCCATTAAGTGTCATTTTCATAAACTTTACCTGCTATGTAAAGAGTTATGTTTAGGTCATTTATAGTTAGTTGTTTGGCAAGATATAACATTTAATATTTTATAGATGGTTGAGGTGAGTTATTATGAATGAGTTTTTAAGGAAAATAAATGTATGTATGATGTGTTCGTTGATACAAGATTTTTTAATGATTATTTAGCTCAAATCAGAGTTCATGGGTGACAATGTGCTTTGGTATTTAATTTCCTTTTTGTGTCTCTATGTGATCAATATTATTAGATTTATTGGGTTATTGTTGTAGTCATTGCTTCATTCTTCCATTTAATTTTAAAGGTTAGGGCTTCCTTATTCAATTTCCTATTTGTGTTTCTATATGAATTTTGTATGGAATATGACAAATTGTTTAGAGGCTTATAGTTAATATGTCAGGGAGATTATATGTTGCTAACTATACCCATTATTGCTTGGTTTCCATATAAATAGGATTATGGTTCATATTTGTTTTATTATAGCCTCTCCAACATTATTCTTTATTTTTAATCCATATGTAGATAGTTTTTCATATGTGAGAAGTCATTTTACAATTTCAACTTCACCACTAATTTTTTTATATTATTATTAAAATAATATGTTTTTCATTTTATTTTAACTTTCTTTTACTCATTTAAAGCATTTGGGTTCCATTAATTTTTATTTTTTCCAAAATATATGGATAAAATTTGAAAAAAAAAACTCTAAAATATGCTCATATTTAGATCCTTAAAGTAAGATTTGAATGTAGAGAATGAATAATACTTCCCTTAATTTGGGGATATACTATTCATTCCATATAAATTTGTTCTATAATTTTTTATATTTTGTTTGATACATATGTTTTTTAATAAATATAATAAATATAACTAGGAGAAAAAAAATAAATAAGAATATTATTTTAATATAATAGAAAAATTATAGGAAATGGGATGTATACATTTTTTTGAAAATGAGTAAAATTTAGAATAAGTTTTTTATATAATTGACAATTCGCATGATATTCGTTCGACTAAGCTTGACTCAATTATTATACAAGCTCAATTCGAATTCAGCTAAACTTACTCGAGTTAGCCTACTTTTATCTCTCCTTTTACACACATATACCGTTCTTTATCTCCCTCTTGTTGTAGAAACAAGTTGAGAAAGAATAAGGGAATTAAAATAGTATAAATTTAAGGCTATTTATGTAAAAACAAAAAAAAATTAAATATACCTTTAAAAAAACTCCACATTATTGTATTTGTATGGTGTTTTGTTTTATAATTAAATATTTTTATTTATTTTTTTGTTACAATTTTTTTAAAAGTAAAATTAAATAATATATTGAGGTAAGTTATTATTTTTATTGGGGTGATATTGTTTTTAATTTTTTTGTTTAAGGGTTTTACACCATGCATCCGGTTGATTTGTTTGTTTTTTTGTTTTTGTTTTAAAAAACAAATCAATATTACGGGTGCTTTTCCTTTTTAGGTCAGCCATATCGGGCCCGGATGCGTCGTCGACACGCCATGTGGCCTGTCGGTAAAGGGACAGGTGGCACTTTTCGATTGCCCCATTCGCAATTCTGGTTACAACGGGCCTCTCAGCATTTCTGGTTAAGAAAGAAACGAAAAGAACAGAGAGAGATAGAAGAACAGAGAGAGAGAGAGAGACAGAAGAACAGAGAGACAGACAGAGAGAGAGAGAGAGAGAGAGAGAGAGAGAGAGAATGGTGAATTCTCTGGTGGAACGAGCCACGAATGATATGCTGATCGGACCCGATTGGGCAAAGAATGCTGAAATCTGCGACATTTTGAATCACGACATTGGGTACGTGAGATCTTCTTTTTTCTTCTCATTTTAATCGACCTATTTGAGGTTTTGAGGTTTCTATAGCATTTGCGTTTGTTTGCTTGCGTGTTTGTTTGTTCGTCTTCAACATTTTTAATCACCATTTTGAAATATACATTTTGGCCTAACCAAAATTGTAATAATTAACAAAATCTGGGTTAGAATTGAAATTTTATGCAAGCGATCGTGTTGAGTGGAATTGAGTTTAATTTGATAATATGACATTCAGGATGTCGATGCAAAACTTTAACGTTTGTGTTTTATTTTTTCCCTACATTCCATTCTGTTCTCTCTTTTTTTGTGTGTTTTTTGTTTTTTGTTTTTTAATGGGCCTGAGAATAGAAGGGCAAGATCATATTTCCACACCATATATGGCTGCTGTATGAAACTCATTGATCAATGATCAATTGATTAAGTTGCTACTGCTTAATGAATTGTATTTTAACATACTGACATAATTAACGTCTATATTGTAGTTTGTTCTAGTTGCACACATATTTAATGTGAGGATGAATATGCATGCTAAGTGGGTTTACATGTTGACTCTTTCTGTGCCTTCCAATGAAAAAGTTCTTAGTTTTATTCTAAGTTCTTATGCCAAGGATATTTCCTTGATACTGAATCTCCATGTACTGCATGTTGATCACCAGACAAGCCAAAGAAGTTGTCAAAGGTATCAGGAAGCGTCTTAGAAGGAGGAATCCAAAGGTCCAACTTCTTACTCTCACAGTAAGAACCCAACATACGTTTTACCTCTTTTGCTATTGTCAACGTTTCTCCTTCTCTAGACTTAGTTTTAGTGAGGACAGATCTCTGAAACTATTATCAGAGGTGAAGAGGAGAACCCTCTCCTAGCATCACTGCCTTGAGCATACTTCTGGAGTATTTTTATTTATAATTTGCATATCATTCGAAGTTTTAAGCCATTTTGTTCTAATTCTTGCTTAAATGTGCTGCTAGCTTCTGGAGACAATTATGATGAACTGTGGGGACATTATCCATATGCATGTAGCACACAAAGATATTCCCCGAAAGATGGTGAAGATGGCAAAAAAGAAGGTTGCAATGTAGATTGCATGTTTTTCCTAGTTTTATCTCTTCATGCTTCCACTTATTTTTTGGTTAGATTTGGTCACATAGTCATGTTCTTCCTATGCAGATAGATTATCGTGTCAGGGAAAAGATTTTGATTTTAATAGACACTTGGCAAGAAGCTTTTGGAGGAACAAGGGCTAGATACCCACAATATTACATTGCATATGAGGACTTGCTGGTATGTACTGTTGGACATTCTTGTTATGAGATGGGGTCTTACATATATATGAGGTAAAGAAAATAAAAATTATAACAGCAGCCATGTGAAAACGCAACATTGAGTACAACGATACAAACAAGCCCAACATTGAATAAGACAAACATAAACTGAATGGCATATGCTACTAACAGCAAGTTGTTTGTATGATTTTTATTTGAAAACTTGGTGCAACACCGCATGCGTTATGCTACATTTCTCACTATATTTATTTGGTCGTTCCTCAGCATTTAGGAACCATCTTTCCTAAAAGATCCGACAACTCTACACCCGTATTTACACCTCAACAAAATCATCCTTTTGGGTCATACCTTCATGATCCACATAATCCTAACAACCATAAGGGGGAAGTTGAACCAACTGAAGATTCTGAGGTTCCCACGTTGAGGTACAAAGACATCAGTTATTTGTTGTTACTCTGTTAGTGGTTCTCTCTATTACAATGTCAGTGGTAGTATTCTGAACTGTTTCTTCTGTCTTTTTTTCAGCATGACTGAAATCCAAAATGCACGTGGAATAATGGATGTCCTTTCAGAAATGCTAAATGCTTTAGACCCAGAGAAGAAAGAGGTACTTTGGAGACTATAACTTGAACCTGACTTCACTGACCGCTTCTTTAATCCAGAACATAAAAGACATATATGCTTGTCATAATATTAAAAAAAATCATCATATCAATAAAAATGACTGATTACACGTCTGTAAAGCATATGAAATGTTATAATTTCTTAAGATGGCCAACTGAGGTAAAAGAGACATTAATAAGACAACTTTTTCTTTGTCGAGCAATAATCTTGAAGCTTATGAGAGTGGATGACAAGATTTGAACACAGGAATTCATCATTTTCAGCACAATTATTCGAGATTTAGGTATATGCTGTTAAGTTGTTAATTTAAAACTACTCCAATCAATGTTCAACTACATTGACTCTCAGGCTTGTAACGTTAGGTGGGTTTCGGATACAACCTAGATTATTGCTAGAACTCTTTTCTATAAGGTCTCAGGTCTGAGTTCAAACCAACTATCAATTTTTGTCTGTCCTTAAGATTTTAGGTTAATTGTTTGCAGATTTTGATGACATTCCTTTCTTCAGGAGGACAAAAAAGATTAGTAAAATGAATGAAATTCCTTGATTACCATTTCTAAGTTGTATGCCTGTCCTGTCCTGAGCACTGCCTCTGCAGTTTGACATAGAAATTACGTGTTTTATTCAAAAAAATTTAAAACTTCAAAGGAGGTATATCCTGAGATATATAAGTTGGTTCAAATTTTAAAATGTAGTTAGATTATTCCCTACATGCTAATTTAAGAAATAGGCTCAACCTGATTGCCATGATTATTAAATCATTTTAATGTGATTTCTTTATTTTTTTGGGTTTACCAAATAAAACTTGGGGTCATATAGGTTATTTTATGAATCCTATTTTTATTTTTTAAAATTATATATTTGTCTTTGTACTTTTTCCCAGGGAATTAAGGAGGAGGTAATAGTAGACCTGGTTCAACAATGTAGTTCATACAAGCAGAGAGTGGTACACCTTATTAACTCAACCTCGTAAGAGCTTCTGTTTTATCTTTTCACTCTATAGAAAATGACAAATGCTCGTGCTGTGTACTCGTTAATTTGTTAATATGCCATGTTACTACAGCATCTAAAATTTGTCATGGAACATTTACTGTTAATCCACCCTAAGCTTGTTCTACTACTATGAAAACAAAATGAATTTTAATTACTATGGCAATGATTAGATCATTGACTTGCTTCTAATGATGCTTGAATTAATTATGATCATCCATGATATGATTAAAAGGAAAATTAGAGGGAATGTCCAAGTAGTTCATAAATTATTATAAAATGTTGAGAGTTCAAATGTTGGTGTAGAAAATGTTTCAAGTGTGTAACAAACCATAACACTTAGATTTGCCTAAACACATTTTCTTATGTCATGGCTAAGGGTAGGCTATGAGGACATGGTTCTTAAAGTTTAACCTTATGGTTTACTTAACTGCTATAGAGTGAGAATCACACCCTGGATGGAGATGTCTTAAAATGACTCAGATCTCTAGAAATGTTTTTAATGTGACCTCTTTAAATTTGTTTTCAAGTTAGTTTAAAACATTGGTGTGTTACGCACGCATAACTAACTATTGGTAGACATATTTTTAGGGATAACAATCTTAGTCCAATCTGTTCTGTCGTGGCTGAGTTTAACCCATCTGAATAAGGTATTTGAATAACCTCTTCAAATTTATTTTTAATATTTTTCTATATTTTTAAATAAGTTTAAGTTAAAAACTCTGCTCTGAACTGCCCAAACCATCAGGGTGAGGCAGATTCAGATCAAAACTATGCATGTTCGGGTCGAGCAATACTTAGTTTCGAACTTATCCGTTGCTATTCCTAATATTTTCATGGGTTCACCTACTTAATTGTTAAATTTCCCATGTAAGACATTTAATTTATATTGAAATTCGGAAGCATTGATATAAATTTTATTATTCGTAAAAAATGACACCATACATGTGTATGTAGTGTGTAATATAGTTGTGTTCTCATATTATTTGATAGATTCTTACATCTTCTTTGTGTCTTTCAACTTAACAAAGCACAACCATTGAAATCTGTTTGGTTTATATATATATTTCAGTAATGAGTCCCTGATTAATGAGGGGTTAAAATTGAATGATGACTTGCAACGTCTGCTGGTGAAGCATGAAGCAATTGCTGCGGGAAATTCTGCTAAAATTGAAGAATCAAAGGCTGTTCCGGCCCTTATAGATGTAAGTGATCTAGAGGATAAAAGTGATGCACAGCCTGATGGGAGGTAATATATTTTAATGTGAACTATTTAGTTTTGTTCAGGTCTATGATTTACACGAGAAAGCATATCCTTTTCTTCGTTATTTAATGTCTAAAAAGTGTGCTCTTGTGCAATTTAATTTTGATCTTTCAGGAATGTTCAATACATTTTCTTTCATATCATGAACTACCTCAAGAAAAGCTGTTCCTTAGGTTAGGGGCAGCATTTATGGGGACTTATAAAATAGCTAAATTCTTAAAGTGAGTTCGGTTGAAGTTTGTGATCATTTTACAAATACATAAATAACTAATACATGAAAATAAAATGGTATTTGGCATGAGAATAACCCTGCTCCCCTAAGGAAGAACCAGCCCCACCTCACTTTTGAAAAGTTGAGTGCCTTGAATATGAGATTATATGGCCAACGGAAGCTTAAAAGACTGTCTCCCCCCTTCGGGATAATATCCTACCGAACAACATCATGTTGGACCGCAACTTGGTAAGCATCATCAACGTGGGGTTGGTCTGGCAACTGGCCCTTCTCGGGATAAAATCCTGATTTTACCCCTAATACTCCCAGAAACTACGAAACATGACAAAGTATTAAGCTAAATCAGAACATGAGCATAACTCCAAAGTATGCACTGCCATTTTCTTCTTTTTTTCGTCCTTTTAAAAAATGGGCACAAAGTTCTACTAATATTCCATTTATATCACATTTTTCACTAATGATATTGCATTATTTTGTACTTGCAAGTCATGGCCTTTGGGATTCAATGCTTTCAAGTTGCAACTTAAACCTGTTGAGGCTTGAAGACGTGGTCAAGTCAAACTTTATTTGGTGTTCATCTTTAAGTGTACAATGTAACCATGTTTTCTAGTTTCCTTCATTAATTTGTAGAACATAAATATTTATATCAAATGGAGTCTTTGGCATTCGGAAGTTAAATCACAAAGTGATTCTTTCACTCATCCTATTTTAAAAGGTTGAATTTTAACAATTTTTTAGTACTAGATTCTACTTCGGGAGCTTTTAGGAAAAACACACTATCATAAGGTCTAATTCATTTTTCTTAAGGTTAGTAATTCTTTAGATTTCTACTATGTCTGTGTGAAGAAGCTTAGGTTAGTAATGCATAATAAAATGTATTAAACTGATTTTCTGACAAAAAGCTACCATATTACTGCAACGTGACCTTTCTAGAATATTTTCCACTCACACTGGTCACAATCTTAATTCATTGATAGGTAACCTTTTGACAAATCCGAAAAGAGGGACATTTTTTTTCTTTGTGTGTGCAGGGATCCAAACACAAGTGCAATGAGTGAGACTCCTGTGGATCTATTGCTTCCCACACCTTCATCTGACACTTCAGAAGCCACTTCGAAAAAGGTCGATTCCCAAATGGACCTTTTGAGTAGCGAAGATTTCTTTTCATCTGAACCTGATCAGTCCCTTGCTATTGTTCCTGTTGGAGAGCCTCAGCCATCCTCCCCGAAGTCTCAGCAAGACTATCTTGCTCTGTCTGGTAACATGTACCAGAATGGTGTTGCAGAAAATGCCTCCAACTCTCAAACTGGAGACGGTTTCCAATCCTCCAACATGGGTATACCTCAAAATGAGCAGCAGTTATCAATATATGGTAATGTGCTGCTAAATCTTCTCAGCTTTTGTAATTCTCGTCTAATCCATGCTGTCCCTATGCCATGTGTTTTTTGAATTATATGTTCACCAAATTTGCGGCCTGCCTGTAAACTACATGCGCCTGACCAATGCGGAATGCTTGTTTGTGTCATTCATTTTGATGTGTGGTCTCCCGCCCCAACCTCTCTCGATTTCCCTCATAACAATTTGTGATATCTAGAGCCTAGAGTAACCAAGTTCACTATACTAAATATTCATTTCTGAACCATATCTATCTATCCATCTAATGATGGACAGTCCAAATGGCTAAATTACATTTCTTTTCCAATGTTTAATGAATGGCTATAATAGGAAATATTATCACTGAAGAATGTCATGAAAATGTCAACTAAATATAAATATAGTATGACGTCTAATTAAGATCACGGGAAACAAACATCTATTATATTTATAAACACATTAGCATGTCAGTTGCTAAAGGAAACCTTGGTTTGTTGAACTCTTCACCAACAGGGGTTCAAGAAAAGGGAGCCCTACCTCGGCCGCCATGGGAGAGTCAATCCGACAGCGACAGCCCACAATCAGCAGGCCAATATGATCCCCAACAGCTTCAATTCGCCCAAGTGCATTATGACGGGGCACATCCTCAGCAGGTTGGAAGTAACCAGGGAACTGGCGTGTATATTCACAGCAACCAGGTAGCCATGTACCATCATAACCTGCAGCCTGCTGATCAGAGAAACCTGCAGCTAGTTGCGATGGTTCCTCACCCCTCACAAGGATACCAAACGGCCAGCATGTACGCGCATCCCGTGCAACACGATGGCATGTTTTCTCTGCCACCACACAGCAATCAGTTTCATGGCTATGATCCGCAAACCCAGTTTCTTGAGCAGGGTATGTACGGGCTCTCCATGAGAGATGCTGGTGCCGCTGCCAATCCTTCGTACTATCCTTCTACATCTCATGTGCCGTCTGGCAGGCCTTCCAAGCCTGAGGACAAGCTGTTTGGAGATCTTGTGAACATTGCAAGATCAAGACCCAACAAGCCATCCCCCGGGACTGCAACAACAAGCACATGATGCTATTTATATTATATCCTTCTCGATCTCCACCGTTTCTTCCCCGTGTCTGTTGGATTCGTGTTGTTTGTAGCTGAAAAAGATCTTATCTGTTCCACTTGTGGCCTCTTCTCGTTATGTGCTTCAGTTCTTGTCCGACAATCTAATTATTTGGGTATACTTCCTGCACAGATAAAAAAAAATAAAAAAAAAAACTCGTCCATTTTGGCGACTTCATGCAGTTATTGAGATTAAGAATCCAAATGTAGACTTGATATTGTGTCTCTCGGAATAAAATTGAATCAGGTATGTTGTCTATAGAGTGAAATTGTTGAGATATTGGTGCAATCTCTCTCTCTCTCTCTGTTGTGGGAAAAAGGCAAATAATTAGATTAAACATACAGCGACAAATAACAATAAGAGGGCGACTTGGAGGAACACATTTAACAAACCAAATTACAACATAAGACCAGAGCGCGCCCGAAGGAGGGGGAGGGAGAAAGCGAGCAAGCTCAAATTTGGAGCTCCAATGGCGTCTCTGCTGTTGAAGGCGAACTACCGCTGTTCGACGGTGCTGCAGCAGTTCTATACCGGCGGTCCATTAGCCGCCGCATCCAACGGATTGTTCCTCGTCTGCGCCTGCTACGACGCAGTAAAAATCGCCGACGCTTCTAATGGCTCCGTCAGACCCGCCATCGAAGGCGACTCCGACAGAGTTTCCAATGGCTCCGTCAGACCCACTTGCGGCTTCTGTGGTAATGTCTTCTCGACAGGCTAGCATAGTCGGTTAACACCACCACTAGCATAGCTGGCAATCCTGAAGGTCTGCCATTATTTGCAACCATGGTCTTCTATTCTGGATTCTGCATCATTTACATTGTCAAAACAAACATTAGAATCCACGGATTCTTGAATAAGAGTCCTCGTCTGATATATGTAGAGACAGTGATATTGACTTACTCCCATTTGCCCTCTTGATGCCTCTTTGTGAATCGTTTCCAAAAATCTCGAAACATTCTGCCAGAAAACAAGGTAGCACAAATGCTATTATCAATATTCCCTGAAAGAATGGCCCCTGCAAGACCAATACCACCACTCTCTGGGGACTTGGTTTGATATTTAAGCATTCAATTTTATTTGAGCAAACATGCATCATGGCCTCAACCCAACCCAATACCACCACTGTCTGGGCATTTGTTAGCCATTCAGCAATGCCATGTTGCTGTGGGGTACCTGCAAGAGTTAGCAGCCTGTGTCATATCATCAGGGGCCAACTTGATGAGCTGAAGACCAGCTTTTTCACTCATTTCAAATTTGTTATGCACCCAACAAAGCCTTCCAAGTGACTGCACTGTGTTTCATTAGCATGGATATGAATGAATATATGATGATCTCCTCTGCTTCAGTGCTCTGTCGAGTAAACCACTGCGGCCCCAAAGGATCAACCATACAACTGTAACGCGCAATATCTGAATATCTATCTCATAATCATGATCAGAATGCTCCCAATGTAATTTCTTAACCGTTTGGTTAAACCCAGATAACGCTTTATAACAACAGGTAGAGACAGCTACGTGGACGCGAGTGGGGAGCTGCGTCGGATGGAGCGAGTTGGGAGACGGAGGGTGGTGAGTAGGCTCTCTCGACGATTTGGACCTTCCATAGGATCCAAATTGACGGCGAAGGCCGGCAGCGACGGTGACAGTCTTCGCCGGAGGTATTTTGAGAAACTATTGGTTTTATATATATATATATATATATATATATATATTGCCCGACAACTTCACCTTACTTAGTACATGAATTCAGTTTCTGTCGTGAGGAGGAGGCGAGGCGAGGCGAGGCAGAGAAGAGAAAAAAGTATATATATAATAAGATCGAAGCCCTGGGTGGCTGGGTCGGGGCTCGCGACATCTCCGCTTACGCTATTACTGTTTCCTGTATGATTGATCGATTGATTAATTATGAAGCAACACGGGATGCTACCCAAGCTACAGAGAACCTCTGCTTCTGCGCCATCCACACTCTCCTCCCTCTTCAACAGCCCCTCCTTCACCTCCTCGCTCCTTGGCTCACTCCCATCCCCCCTCCCCTTATCGCCCTCCCGCCACGACCCTCTCCTCAAATCCTGCATTTCCCGGCGAGCCATTCTTCCCGGAAAACAGATCCATGCCCACCTCACCGTCACCGGCCTCGGCCTCGACGTCGCCATCGCCACCAAGCTCTTGAGCCTCTACTGCCTCTGCGGCTCTCCTTCCACCGCCCACCACCTGTTCGACCTAATCCCCGAGGAGAAAAAGAACGACAACCTCTTCCTCTGGAATGTTCTAATTCGCGGGTACGCCTGGAACGGGCCCCACCAGGCCGCCTTCTCGCTCTACGCCCGGATGCTCCGCCGCGGCCTTCTCCCCAACGCCTTCACCTTCCCGTTTGTGCTCAAGGCGTGCGCCGCGCTCGCCGCGCTCAAGGAGGGGAGAGAGATCCACCAGCACGCCATCCGCGCTGGCCTGGAGAAGCATGTGTTCGTGGGGGCTGCGCTCATCGACATGTATGCCAAATGCGGGCGTGTGGAGAATGCGAGGGAGGTGTTTGAGAAAATGCCCGTGAGAGATGCTGTGGTGTGGAGCTCCATGATCGCTGCCTATTCTCTAAACCGCCGCTCTGAGGAGGCGCTAAAGTTTTTTAGTGAAATGGCGTCTTCCACCGTGGCTGCAACCCGCTTGATGTCCACGGAAGCTACCCTGATCACCATAATATCTGCGGCTTCCGACATTCCGGCCGTTCATCAAGGCAGGGAGGTTCACGGGTTTGCTTGGAGACACGGGTTCCACTCCAATGCCAAACTTAATACCACGCTGGTGAACATGTATGCCAAGAGTGGCTCAGTCAGTGCTGCTCGGATTTTGTTCGAGAGCCTTGCAGAGAAAGGGATTGTGTCTTGGAATTCCATGATCACAGGCTATGCAATGCACGGCCATGTCATGGAAGCTCTGAGTTTGTTTGAGGAGATGGTAGGGCGAGGACAAACCCGGCCTGATCATATAACTTTTGTGGGAGTTCTGTCAGCCTGCAGACAGGGTCGTTTGCTGGATGAGGGGTGGAAGTATTTCAATTTGATGAAGATGAATTATGGCATAGAACCAATGGTTCAGCATTATACTTGCATGGTTGATCTCCTTGGACATTGTAACCGATTGGATGAGGCTTACAGTCTTGTACTGGAAATGAAGGTCTTGCCAGATTCTGGTGTGTGGGGCATATTGTTGAACTCGTGCAAAATCAACGGTAATTTGGAATTGGGAGAAGTGGCACTGGAGAGGCTGGCACAGTTTGAACCCGGAAATGCTGGGAATTACATGATTTTGTGTAACATGTATGCTCAGGCGGGGAGGTGGGATGGGGTTGTGAGGTTAAGGCGTTTAATGACAGACCGGTGTCTTAACAGGAGCAATATGTGCGGCGGCTGGGATTGAAGTTGGGAACGAAGTCCATGCTTTTCCTTCTGCGGACACCTCTCATCCCATGAGCGCGCAGATTAATGCAGAGTTGGAAACTGCAGGGACTGATGATGGAAGCTGGGCATGCTTCATCCCAGTATTCCTTGACTCAGAGAATGACAAAGAGAAGATGGATTGCAGCCATAGTGAGAAGCTGGCAATTGTGCTTGGCCTGATTAGTACACCCTCAGGGACTCCAATCATCGCGAGCAAGAACCATAGGGTGTGTGAGGAATGATGCCATGTCACAGCAAAGTTCAACTCAAAGATCACATAGAGAACTCATTGTTAGGGATATCACCCGCCGCTACCATTCCAAGGATGGGGCATGCTCATGTTGTGATTTTTGGTGATTTACATAAGCTACAAATGGAGTCCACCTTGAGGATGACACCGCCTTGGCAACGCTTACTCTGCGGCATATAGTTCCCACGCATTTAGTCGCATGCAGATTCATGCAGGTAGTGAGCGGAATCTCCATCATAAGAAAATGACATTGGCAACTCAAATTGGAGTATTATATGGGGGTATGCAACCTTAAATTATTTATAATGAATCGTCATGAACGGAGGAGCCAGAAAATCCGCTCGGGTGAAAATTTATTTTCAAAATGTTACACATTTATTGTTGGGATTTGCACCGGCCCAGATCCGACAATATATATATAAAGGGGAAAACATAGAATTTTTACTTGAAAATTCAAATCAGGAAAAAAAAATCGGCACTTATTGGGATCAATAGTTAGCTATTAAAAATGAGTAGATTTTTCTTGCGAAAAAAAGGTTAAAAAATATAAAATTATTTTAATTTATATTTTTTATGAAATTTATATAGTATTTTTTAACATATTTGAAAGTATTATTTAATTTTTATAATTATTAAATTATATATAATTTTTTTTACCTTTTTTCTTCTTATTAAATTATAAAAAAATTAATATTAAATAAAATAAGTAGTATAAAATATTATTTTAATGATGTATATGGTAATTTAAGGAATGTATTGTGATGTATATTTGTATAAAAAAATAAAAATAATTTAAAATTATAAATTTAATGAAACTTATAGGAAAACTTATGCGAGTGCTCTTATATAATTCAAAATTTATCTTTTCTTTTCTTTTATCTTATCTGAGCAACAACAATCTTTTCGTTCTTACAATTAACTATAGAAAATGGGTAAGTATTATTACTTTGATATGAGTAACAATATTTTGCTTTAAGTTACTTCAAGACAAATCTCATCGACTTGAACTCTTTTAAGTTAAGCTACTTCGGTTTATACTTCAAGTTAAATTTCACATTTCAAAATGAACTTTTCTTATATCAAATATCTTCGATGTAAACTACATTGAGATATCAAAGTCTCATTTTGAACTAAATTCTCCAATCAATGTTACTTCAACATTAATCTATTTGAGATATAAATTCCGTCTTGAACACTTTTGTGATATGAAATAAATTAATTCCTGAATCAAAGTCTCTTGTCTTAAATAAAACTTTTCTCTTTTAAAACAAAATCTCTTTGTAATGCTTCATGATGAATTCATCTGACTACAATATAAAAGTTTTCATCTCGAATCAAAAGTAAGTTAAATTGGTATAACTAATTAGAACTTGTATCAAACATTCAATACTTAGAGATTTTACTTGAAAATTTGAGCATTTTGAATATGTAACACTTAGGTATTTTCTTTGTTTAATAAAATTCAAAGATCTAACACTCTTAATTTCTTTATATTTATTTTTTCAATATGGTCACTACAATATCCTTAGGCCCCTTAGAGAATCCAAACTTTGTTTGTTAGGCATGCCCCATTCGCTTATTTCCCCTACTATAAGAGCTAGCAATTTTGTAACTAAAATAACATGTACACAAATGTGAAATGTAATAAAAGGAACTAATTTTATTGAAAGCTTTAAAATGTAAAATTACAAATACTCATTATTAAAGTTTTTAGAAAATTAAAATTAACACTGTAAAGACTCGTATTTGGGTAGTCTTGAGAGATAGTCATTCTATGGGAATGTAACTATCAGGACGGTAGTGTAGCCGTCAATGTGAGCATTTTGATCGTACTTGGGCCCGATTCAAGTCGGGGCCCCGTTTGACCCGATTGTTGACTTTTCGGGGTTATTGGTTGACTTTGCGTTTGAGCGGTCATTTGGGTGTACTAATATCGGTAGTATTGTGCTCGTCATTTCGAGCGTTTATAGTTTGACTCAATTTGGAGTTCGGGACCTTGGAGGTTAATTATTGACGGGTCAATGGTTGACTAGGTCATTGACTGGCAAAAATATAAATAGGGGAAAGAGAGCTTCACGTTACGTTTCAATTTCGCATCTGCGTTGGAGAGCTTAGAGAGAGAAAGAGAGAAGGAAGCTTGGAGGCCTTGGCGATTTGGGGGCGTTTTGAGCTCGTTAACATCAAGAATCATTCCAAGTAGGTGTTCCATTGATTCTTCACCCTTTTCTTGCTTTTTTTGGATTAACATGTAAGAATTTGATGAAATCATGCAAATTCGTGTTGAACCCTAGAATTTGGGGAAAAACCAATTTTGGGTTGAATCTTGTATTTAAATGCGTTCGAGGGGTAAGACGTGATTTAAAACCTAATATATAGTATTAGGTATGAGTTTTATGAGATTCTGGGATGAATCCAGACAAAAAATGAAAAACGATGATGAACAAGAATGTCGTGAATCGAGGAGAAACCCGATGAGATCGACTGGAAATTGAAAATTTCGAATGTGCGATTTCAAGGTTCGAAGGTAGGTTCGATGTAGTGTAATCTCGAGTGTCGAATGTGCAATTTTTGAGTATCGTTTGAAGGTTCAAGGTACTTGAAGGGAGTTTAAGGCAGCCTGGGTACTTGAAGGTAGTCTTGAAGGTAGTTGAGTGTAGGTTCGAGAGTAGGCGGTCCGAAAAGAGATTGAAAATACGATTCGAAATACAAGAAAGGCGATTCGAAAATGTAGTTTCACCTTGCGATTCAAATACGGTTTGACTGGACCTATTTACACCGTAACCTATACCCATCTACACATTTAAGTATTATGTAAATAACGAAATACCCCCCATTTGGATTCAAAGAAAAATACTAGAAAAATTAATTCCCACTATTTCAAAATGTGAAAATTGGGTTTTAGTGTAAAATCTGGAAAAACCTAAAAGTTCGTAGTGGTGAATTTTTTGGAAAGTGGGGTTAGACATCTGGAAAAATCCCCAAAAATCGATTATCTTATTTATGCTATGGGAACCCAATCCGGGACTTTTAATTTCAAGAAAATATGATGGGTACGTCCTTATAAATCAAGGGTTGAGGATTTACTTGTGAAGACCGCTACAATTCTAAAGGAAATGTTGAGAATGACATGCCATACTAATGTTAGTATGTTGATGTGAGGTATTGGGGCATGGACTCGTGACTTGTTTGGGTTCTCACCGTGATGCACCGATGGTCCTATGTGGTTGACGTGGCGCATATGAACCGATGGCGGCCCTGTGGCGACGTGGCCGGGCATATTGCGTTGTGGACAGGCTAAGGCCTGAGCTAGGCCGTCGAGGCTTGAGTGCCCTGAGCCGGGATCCCATGGAGGATCGTGGACAAGTTGTCCTGATATTTGTTGCAGTGCCGAGAGTCGATGTTTGTGCACACTACACGGTGCACGAGTACACCGAGCATATAGTATAGACTTATATGTGTTGCATGATGTGGAGTGTTAGGGTCACCTACTGAGCTTGCCGCTCACCCCTACTTGTTGTTTACCCTTTTCAGGTGTGACCCGAGACTAGTGGAGGACTTTCTTCCAGGAGGACGCCCACTACTCTTGTTGGACCCTATTTTGTCCGGGTTGGACGCATTTCATCAAATCCAATTTTTCCTCTACGCCGCCTCGTTTATTGAAATTTTGTAGAACGATGGAGTTGTGATCGTAAGTCGTAAGTGCCCAATTTCAAGAAATTATGCGAAAGGCCCTCACTTGCCAAAAAGCCGGTCCTAGGCGATAGAAAATCAAATTCGATGATCAACGCCATCAACCGCGCCCAATTGTGAGGTCAAACGGGGAAAATGTGGTCGAAACAGCGTTCGGGCCGCCATCGGAGGTCAAAACGGTAATTGACTTTTCAAACGACACTCCGGATCAGGTTACGAACCTCACAATCTCATTCTACTCGTCGTTCTGAGAATTTTGACATATATATTGCATATATTTGCGCCCGGGGCCTTTTTCAATAAAAATCAAAATAAATACATTTTTCGGTAATAAATAGTCGCAGTACAGGCTTAGCGTAAAAATGGAGTCGTTTTCAAATAAAATTGACATGGGGTCGCTCGTCACGACGCCCCGAGTCCGAAAACAATTTTTTCGAGATTTTTTGAAATCCGGATCATCCTGCCGATCCCAAAAACTCAAAGACAGCAGTTAAAAAATACTAAAACACAAAAAAAAAGGAGAGTCACAAACCCTAGCCGCCGCCCTCTTCTTTCTCCCATATATCTCAATCCACATGTCCTCTTCTTATTGGCTTAAGAATTAAAAAAAAAAAAAAACAACAAAACAAAACAAAATAAAACAAAAAAGGGACCTCGATCAACTCCCTCGTCTTATCCCTTTCACGCGGCTTTCTTCTTCCCCAGGCGCAACAACGACGCAGGCACGTTTTGGGCATCACTGCCTTCCCCTGTCCCCATCTCTTCTTCCTCTGCGCCTCCCTAAATCAGCTTTCATTCCTGTTGCCACGCCGCCCGATCCATCACGTGCCTCTCCCTCCTCGCCGAACCCAACCTCCTCATCAACTATGGCTGTAACCCCGGTTCTCCTCTCTCTCTCAAATCAAACCCATCATCTGGCAACACTAACCCAACACTGGTTCGAGCCGCCGCTCCACCCTTGGCTCAACCCTAACTCCTATGGCCTATATAAATGCAAACACAGATCGTCCAGGGGGTCTTCAAGTTTTGGGGAGAGGAATTCAAAATCCGAAAAGAAGAACACACCATAAAAGTCCCTTTCTCCCTCGTCACCGAAACCCAAAACCAACCTTCCCCTGGCCGGAATTCGCCGCCGGCCATCGACCCTTCCCCATCGACCTCCATCTCCAAAGCTTTCCTTTCCAAACCAACACAAGGCCTTCTCCATCCTCCCCTTTTTGCGCCGACCGAAAACCCAATACCCAGAACCCAAAGCTCCCTCCACCACCTCTGTCATCGTCGGCCACCCTTGTCCCGTCCCAGCAAAGTCGCCTCGCCACCCACGTCGTCATCGTGCCAACCGGTCGACATCAACGGCCCTTCTCCGTCACGTCTCGCCCCGACGACTGCGCTGACACCCTTTCAACGACCCGCACCACAGCCTATTCACGGTGCCGCCACATCGACTCGCCGACTCTACTCCAAACCGCCGCGGATTTATTTACCGTGCGGCACCGTGTGAAGTCGACTCGGTGCTCCGTGACAACCAGCCAGTTTCGGAAGAGACGCGCAGTCGTCAACAGGGCCTGCTTGGAAAAGAAGAAAATTTCGTGTGTGTGTGCTCCATCAAAGGCCGGATGCCCAAAGCCCCATCGCGGAGCTCGCTACTGTCTTCTATCTGTTCGTGATTTCGAACAACCCGGTGTGCCACCTTCGCAGGCCGCATCGGAAGAAGGGATCGCCAAGTCGCCTGGGTTGGTTGTTAGTTTTCTTCACTGTCAATATTTCTGTGTTTTGGTTGAGTTCGAAGGTTTCTCATCACTGTTTTTGCTTTGTTTTATCCTAATTGTTGTTCTATTCTTGGTGATGCGTTTGGGTTGCTGCTCTGGTTTGGGTTTTATCTGTCATGGTGTGTTCTTGGGGTTGACGAGTGACTAAGGCTGCCTCCTCTGTTATGATTGCTTGTACACGTTTCTGGGTGTGTTTTCTTTTTGGTTCACGGTTTGGTCTTGTTTTCTAACGCTGGTTTGGTTTGGTTTCACTTTAAATAAAAAAACAGCATCTCTTTACAAAACAAAAACGTTTGAGGCCTAATTGTTCGTAGTTTGATTTGGTCTGGTTTCAGTCTCTGAAAAAACAGTATCTTTATACAAAACAAGAACGTTTGAGGTCTGTTTGTTCATGGTTTGGTTGTTTTCTAATTCTGGTTTCAAAAAAAAAAAGGGCATCTTCTTTAAAAAAAAAAAAAAAACATTGCAGGTCTGGCTCGTTGGCTTGTGCTGTCTTGTTCTGTTTTGGTTTGGTTTTTGAGCTTTGGTTTGGCCCGGTCCACTCTTTGTTTTAACCAAAGTAGCGTCTTCACAAAGAAAAGAAAACGTTGGGGGTTTCTGAGTTTGGTGTGATTTGCTTTGGGTTTCCTGTGGCTTGTGTTCTGGGTATGTTGACTATGTTTTATTTTGTTATTTTGTTTGGTCCACCGTGTGTCGTTTTGTTTTCTGTTCTTTCCTTGGTTGACGCCAGTTTTACAACACCTTAGGTTGTACGTTGTACTGTTTACTTTCACTTTGTATTTTCATTCATGTGAACAACTTACCTGTTTTATTTATTTATCTTTGTCAGGCCTTAGGCAAGTGTTAGGGTGGCCATTGGGAATTTTGTATATGTGGGTTCATGACCCAACGCAATTGTAATTTGTAAATGAGTATAAAAAAAGAGAAAAAAACAAACACAAAAAAAGAGAGAGCGAAAAAAAAGAGGGAAAAGAAAAGTGAGTATACTTTTTGTTTTGTGGATGGCACACTATCACACACTACACTTGTTTTTTTTTAAATTATTTATTTATGTATTTTCCTAAAAAACATTAAAAAAATGATTTATACAAAAAAAGGGTTTTTCAACTTAATAAAAAATAATAAACAAACGAATATTTTTTTTAAAACAAAAAAAAAGGGTTTTCCAAAAAAAAAAAAAAAAAAAAAAAAAAAACAAAAAACAAAACAAAACACAAAAGAGTTTCCCAGATTTTCAAAAGTTAAAAAAAGAATGTTCTCTCAAAGAAGCAAAAAAAAAACAACAACAACAAAAAAAACAAAAAACAAAAAAAACAAAAACAATGTTTTCCAGATTTACAAAAAGACGTGTTTTAAAAAAAAAAACAAAAAAAAAACAAAAACAAAAACAAAAACAAAAAACAAAAACAAAAAAAATTTTTTGGTTACACTTGTTTTTTAGCTTTCAAACAAAAATATTTTTCAAACACTGGGGCATTTTAACATTTGGGCTTTTCAACGTTTGGCTTTCACGTACAAGCATTTTTAAACACTCAGGCTTTTTCCTTTATCTTTCCTTAGCCCTGTTGGAGGTCTTTAGTTTAACACTTAGGATTAATTTAACTTTGGTTTTTTTTGTTTAACCTTTTAGATAACTTAGATTTAAATTTATGTAGTTAAAGAATAATAGTAAAACAAAAAAAAAAAACAACAAAAACAAAAATTATTTAGGATTAATTTAACTTTGGTTTTTCCTTTAGACTTTTAGATGACTTAGATTTAAGTAAATAGATAAACTACAACCAAACATATCAAACAAAACAAAACAACAAAGATCAAATCATTAGGATTTCCTTTAGATGTTTAGGGTAAATTGGACTTAATTTTATTTTAACAAATAACTTAGAAAAATAAAAAGGAGATTAGACTTTTAGGTTTTGTAAATTCAACATCACCTAAGACCTCACCTTTAAACAGTTAAAGCAAGTTAGAAACCTCCAACTCCTAAGATAGGTACCGAAAGGACGTTGTGGGGGTGCTAGCCCTTCCCCACGCGTAATCAACTCCCGAGCCCATCCCCAACGGCATAGATTAATTTTTTCGTTTAGGTGGCCAACCGCACCCCAAAAAACGGTTGGTGGCGACTCCGTATTTTTCACCATTCGGATGAAGGTCGGGGGGAACCGCACCCCAAAAAGCGGTTTCCCCCCGGACGAAATCCGGTGATGACAACTCTGATGTATGATACAGTTATATTCTGTATTGTTTTATGTGATATCCCGGACATGGGTCCGTGGACAGTTGTATTTGCATACTATATGATGTGATGTCGTATGTTGTTTGACTCTTTGTATGCATGATGATATATGGGAAAGTACAGGATTACCCTTGGTGTATGATCGTACAGGGTTGCATATTTGAGACAAGACCGCGGTGTAGTCTCCTATTGGTGCTAGTCACCAACCCCTTGACCTTTCGGGTGCGGGCAAGGGGAAGTCATGTACCCGGTTCCGGGTTCCCTGGAATTCGGGGGCGTGACAAACACTTTATTTCCTAGTGGGCTCCTAAGGCACCACAACAGATTCCCTTCTCCCTCGCGTCTATTCTCTCGAGATGCACCAATAGAGGGTTTGTGATAAAGTTTGACACACCGGTCATCTTAGAAAAATCTAAATACTTTGTTTTCATCAAGGTTTGAACCTTCCCTTTGAATATAGTGTAATTATCAATATCATGACCTATTTCACCACCATGGTATATGTATTGGTCCTCCATCAAATTCCATTTGTTTTAAAACCTTTTTCATCATATTTATTTTAAAACCATTTATCCTTAAATTTCTTTTTTAAATATTTTATGTTAAGTCTACCCTATTTTTTTCCATAAACAATTAATTTTTTTAAATTTTATTTTAAGCATCAAACCAAGAAAAACATTTCAATTCTAATTATGTATTAAATTTTAGATATAGTGGGATGCTTAGTACCTTTTTCATTCATAACTGACTTCGAGACTAATAGACTTTGACAAATAGACCATTTTAATTTGCTACCCTTGATAACAGTTGTCAATCGCACTATTATTTTCAGTTGGCAGCGGCCCTAGAAGCACAATTTATTTATATAGTTTTTTTTCCTTTTCTTCAACATCGAAACCAATTGTGAATCACATCCTTTTTCAATTTAGGGGGAAATGCTATGAAATCTAATACTTATTATTTAAAAAACTCAAAAAGGTAGCAAAGGAATTTAATTAATGATTTTTGTATGGCTGTCTACAAGAAATAATTTAAATATTTTTATTATTTGTTATATTTTATCCAAAAGTAATTTTTGAAAATCATATAAGCAATCGTAATGCTTTAAATACACTTTCTCTCATTTAAATTAAATGGGGTATTATTATACTATCATCATAATGTAACATTTTAAAAAATAATGTTACATCTAATCGGATAAACATAATGACATGACAATATATCATATGAGAAATAAAAAAAAATATGACCGTTTAATTAATTAAAGTTTTACATCGGTTACAAAATATTTTAAAATTTTAAAATTAAAAATTAACTTTTTTATAATATCAATCGATTAATGGTAATGTTGTATTATAATACTTTATTATTGTATATTTATTTTAGGCGTTTAATGTGAAATATATGAGTAGAATGTATTAAAACTCGGTGGAAATATATAAAATCTATGTAAAGTTTGATAGATGTAACTTAACTGGTTTGAGAGATTACTTACTTTGATGTCTTTGAATCGCTCGGTGGCATTGAATAAAAAATTAGAGCCCAAACCAAAGGAAGTGTCTCTCTTTCTTAAATCGCAATTAAACGAGGAAAAATGGAAATGGTGTGTTGTCGGGTGATTAGCGGACGTCCAGGTGTTGGCCCCGGAGATGGCCAAGTAAGCAAGCAAGTCAGTCCTCGGCGGGGGCTAAAGACTCTAGAGAGAGAGAGAGAGAGAGAGGGAGAGAGAGAGAGAGCTTCTTCCCGCTGCTTCCTTCTTCCACAAACCACTCCCCCCTCGGAAACCACATCGTTGTATTGTAGTGCGCCCAGCACCGCCCCACCCGCCTCGCGATTCGCGTTGTTTGTTGCTTTCCTTCTCGGTCTTGTTCTGTGGATTTCAATGGTGTCGGCGATTTCGCTTCGCTCTTGAGTCCTCATTCACGCTCACACCCGAACCAAGCCTCCGTGGCTCCGTGTCGTCGGCGTCATTGCTCCGCGTCTACATGCCGTTAGCTTGATTTCGATCCCGGATTGAGGCTCTCGGATCAGCTTCCATTTCGCGATTCGATTCGGGTCTCAGATCGACGCTGCTTCTGCGATCGATCCGCGTGGTAGGCTGTTGAATCTCCCCCCCCCTCCCCCCCCATTTCTTTGATTTGTGTTTCTTGACTCTAGGATCCAATCAGAAATTTCTCATCTGCTTGTCTCTAATTTTTTTTATATATACAATTTCAATCATCAATTCTTGGCATCTGCGTGCAAAGTGGCTGCCAAATCCTTGATCTACATGCGAAATCTTGTATCGTCAGATCTATGTTCATGCTCATTGTGTTTGGATATCGATTTGGATTAATGCCTATCGCAGTTTTTTCACATTTCATGTCCATTTACATATGCATATACATATTAATGATCTGATAAATTGGTTAAATCTGGTGCGATCAGTTTCGCGTTGATAATTTCAACTCCCTGTGATTTTGGACTGCTTCCGCGTTGTATTTGGGTATGCGAGGACGCCAACGTGATGTTTCCTCGTATAAGCGAGCGTCTTCTATAGAGCGAGGAGACAGTCCTGGTACTCCTCCTACGTTACTTCTCTATGCTAGCAATTTTGTTTTTCCGGTTCATTCCTCTGTTTCGCATTGCCAAGTAAAGTCATCACTGTTTTTATGGCTGACTTGTCATGTTGCATGGGGTCGTATGCTATTGGCATTTCTCTACTCTTTGATGTTTTTCCACTGTCAGTTAATGGGGATAAAACAATGGCAAAGTCAAGTCAGGACTAAAGAGTCATTTTGTTAGATCAGCGCGATTTATGTTTGTTTGGAATTGTGTAATTTAACAATGGTGTTTCGAAGTAATAATTTGATCGTTAATTTAGGGAAATTGTCTTAACGTCTTCATACTTAAAAAATTGGTTTTGAAATGCTGATTCCTTTTTTTTTTTCTCTGGTTTCAGGCCGGCTGCAGAATGGTTTCGGGAGAGATACAGCACTCCCTTCATGGAAACACTCGTTGCCACATGTACTTGTGGCCACAATTTCTTCATTCTTATTTGGCTACCATCTTGGGTTTGATTTTTTAACCTTCATACTTTTAACTCATTTCCAACACACCATATTATTAGGAGTCCAGAATTAACACTATTGTTTTGGTGTATCTGATAAATGCAGAGTAGTTAATGAGACACTTGAAAGTATTTCACTAGACCTTGGATTTAGTGGGAGCACACTTGCGGAAGGTGCCCTGTTTTGGACTGCCATTTTCTCCTGTTGTTTGAACTACTTCATTTTAATTATGTTCCTGTTGTTTGATATAGGAATTACAAGCATGAGAAGTTTGATATAGGAATTACAAGCATGAGAAGTTTTCTCCTGTTGTTTGAACTACTTCATTTTAATTCCTATATTTAATTTGTTATTATATCAAATGAAGGTCTTGTGGTGAGCACGTGCCTTGGGGGTGCCTTAGTTGGATCCCTATTTAGCGGTTGGATTGCAGATGGGGTTGGACGGCGCAGAGCATTCCAGTTATGTTGTTTACCAATGATAATTGGAGCTTCAACGAGGTAAGTGTTGTACTGTGAAGTTACCATTTATTTTCACTCTCCTCATAGAAAACTTCTTGGCGTGTTTTTTTAGTATTTTAAAGGAGTAGAGAGATAAGATAAATCTGTCTTCATAATATGTTTCTTCCATCTTCATAGATATCCTTTTCTCATGTTTTGTATGATAATAATTTTTTATGGTTTGAGTTTTTATAATTGCTACTCGAAATTGCATGAAGCTTACCAAACAGACTCTGAAACCTGATCCTGCAGTGCAACGACCGCAACACTTGAAGGTATGCTGTTGGGGAGATTTTTTGTTGGAATTGGGATGGGAATCGGACCATCGGTTGCATCACTCTACGTGACAGAGGTAGGATGATGTTATCGTGCTGTTTTGTTAAAATTGAGTTGTCTTTTATGTGTTTGCTCTCTATCTTATTGTGTTATGCCTACTCATGCAGGTTTCACCAGCTTTTGTAAGAGGTACTTTTGGGAGTTTCACTCAAATTGCAACATGCCTTGGAATTTTAGGGTCTCTATTTATTGGCATCCCTGCAAAGGAAATATTTGGTTGGTAAGAAATGACAGATATTATTCTTTCAGGCATTCTATTTTTTTCCTTTCGTGTTTACATACCTAAAGAAACTTTCCTCCTTTCTTCCCTTCTTTCTATGAGGATGTGTTCAGGTGGAGAGTTTGTTTTTGGGTCTCTGCTATCCCAGCTGTAATGCTTGCCCTTTTCATGGAATTTTGTGCTGAGAGTCCTCATTGGCTTTTTAAGGTTGGCTACTTTTGTTTCATATGTACATTTCCAATGATGTACAATATTAAATCTTGTGTACATTTTTAAAAACTTTTAATCTGGCGGTAATGTGTTATTTCTTGATGGATCTTGTTTTCTAGTTACTGATGTTCTATAAAGTTAATTAGTCCCAATCCTTTTTATCCAGAAAGGAAGAGGAGCTGAGTCTGAAGTTGAATTTGAGAAGCTTTTAGGTGGATCACATGTCAAAATCGCAATTACAGAATTGTCAAAGTCAGAAAAAGGGGATGAACCAGATGCAGTAAAGTTTTCAGACCTATTCTATGGTCGCCATTATAAGGGTATTTCATAAATTTCCTTTTCTCAATGAAACGGTAGTTTATTGTTTCTAATTTAGTTCTGTCTAATGATTTCCTTTTCACTTTATCCTGCAGTGGTTTTTACTGGGTCTGCCCTATATGCTTTACAACAACTCTCTGGAATAAATGCTGTATTCTATTTCTCTTCAACTGTCTTTAAGAGTGCTGGTGTACCTACAGATGTTGCAAACATTTGTGTTGGGATCGCAAATCTATCAGGTATAATTGGCTTCATTCTTAAGTGGAATCACTTATGCAGTTGGAAATAAAGTCTCACCTTTTTCTTCTTTGATTATTAACCTTTTTCAGGGTCATTTGTTGCAATGCTTTTGATGGACAAATTAGGAAGGAAGGTGCTTCTTGTTGGGAGTTTCACGGGCATGGTAAGTACCCATTTTGCTTTCATGTTGAGAAAAAGTTAATCTCTGGAATTGTTAAGATGTATTGTGGGATTAAATGTATTTGTATGGATCCTATAATTTGTGTGAGCTTTTGGGAAAAGTGAGTATTTTCAAATGGCATAGCTTGAACATGCCATCAAGGTTACTGTTGATTTGCTGATGAACATATAGAGGGATGCCTTCTACTTTTCTCAATTACTTGCATAATGTTTTTGGCATGCCACTTTTCCTCTTGTAAAATCCAAAAAATTAGAATATACATGTTGCCTTGATTTACAATTACATTTTAAAATACATTAATGATGCATGTGCTTACCTGACTCATATGCCTTAGCCAGAAAGCACTTGTAGTCCACCGTATTATTCTAAATCAATAATGTTAGTAACTTCTTATGAAGCACCAACTACAATTACGTATGGTCATATTGACATTATAGGACACTTTATACTTTAATTTTGTGAACTTGAATAATTTTTTATGTAGAAAATGGTCAATGTTATCGGTACTTACACACCACATATAGGTTTGGGTAGCCAAGGTCAATTCTAGTGTGATGTGAAATAAAAAGACAAATTATATTAAACATGTGGCTAAAGAGGAATTTGGTGAATCTAAAGATAGGGTACTGCTGGGTTACGATACATCATAATGAAATGAGAAAATAAAAAAAACTATTAAGAATAAATGAATGTGTTATAAAGTCTTGACAAGGATAAAGATAAAGTCTAAACAGGGATAAAGCAAGAGTGTATTAAGATTTGTATGAGTGTTTGGATTCCAAAGAGAGAAAAAAAAATATCTATAGATTTAGGTGTCCTAACTTGTATTAGGGGCCACAATTACAAAGTCTTAATGAGAGATATTGATATTAAAGGAAAGCGAAAGAAATATGTTGGCAAGCTCTTCAATGGTCACTATGTTTAGAATATTGGCAGAAGAATTAAATTGTAATTTTCTATAAAGAAAGGCAATAGGCTCAGATGAGATTCCTATTAAGGTTTGAAAATGTTTTGGTGAATTTAGAACCTAGTGGTTCATAATATTATTTGACAAAGTAATAAGATGTCTAATGAATGAAAGAATATTATCTCAATATCTTTATATAAAAACAAAACTGACATACAAAATTATTTAAATTATAAAAGAATAAAATTAATAAGTCATACTATGAAGTTATGAGAAAGGATTATTGAGTATTATTTAAGAGAGCATGCTAAGATTGCAAAAAATTAATTTGGTTTTATGTCTGAAAGATATACTATAGAAGCAATCTATATATTAAGAAGACTTGTTGAGAGGTTTAGAGTGACAAAAACGAATTTATATATGGTCATCATAGATTTGGAGAAAGCTTATGACAAAATACCTAGAGATGTGCTTTGGTGGGCTGTGAAGAAAAAATAATTTTTATCAAATATGTAAGTCTAATAAAAAATATGTATAAGGGAGTTGTAACCAAGTTCTAACTAGTAGTAGATTAACAGGTAAGTTTTCAATTACAATAAGAGTGCATCATTGATCAACCTTGAGTCGTTTCCTCATTGCAATCATAATTGATGAGATAACAAAAAATATTCGTGAGGATATATCGTAGTATATGTTGTTTGATGATGATATTATTTTGATTCATAAGTTCAACTAAAAAGAAAATAATTACATAAAGTTATGGAAACAAATTATAGAAGCTCGGAGATATAGGTTGAGAAGATTGAAAACTAAATATATAGTGTAAGTTTAGGAAAAAATAATAATAAGCAAAGTATAATTATACTTTATAACCGATAGATACCAACTATGAAAGGGTTTAAGTACATGGGCTAAGTAATTTTGCGAAATAAAGATATTAATGGTGATGTCAACCATAGGATAAAAGCAGGGTGATTTAATTGAAAAAGTGCAGCGAGAGTTTTGTATATCCTTATATGCTACTGAGTTTAAAAGAAAATATTTATATGACATTCATTGGACTTTCTTTATTATATGAAACAGAGTGTTGAGTTAATAAGAAATAACATACGATGTGAATGTTTAGATAAATATGTGGTAAGACTAGGCTAGACAAAATTAGAAATGAATATATTCGTAATATCGTTAGGTAGCTTCAATTGAAGTTAAAATGAGAGAGAATCACATACATTTAGTCATTTAAGACGTAAGCCAATTGATATACCTAATTGGAGATTAAAGAAAATTGATATTGAAAAAATAAAAAAATTAGACAAAAACTATAAATGACTTAAAAAGGAAATGATAACAAAGGATAATGGCTGGTAAAAATATTTAGAAGAGGAGAATTCATGTATTGAATCTCATATAAACTTTCTATGCATCTTAGTTCATATAAGCGGCCTTATATTATTAGAATTAAGGCTAGCTGATCGGTTTGATTATTCTTTATGTAAATCTTATTCTGAAAACGGTGGCAATGTGGCCTTGACTAGTTGTTCATACAGAACCTGAGTGAATGAGCATTTATTTTGAAGTTTAGGTGCTATAAATGGTATTTCTGTCCACAAGTTTCCTAAGGTTTTATTAGGAACCCATCAAAATTTTTCAGATTACCTGACCTGTTTCATGCCATCTAATCTGCAGGCAGTATCAATGGGTATTCAAGTTGCTGCAGCCAGCTCATTTGTATCAGGATCTGGTGAACTCTATATGTCCGTTGGTGGTATGCTACTGTGAGTAATGATTACTAACCACTTCTAGACTTGCAGGACTTAAAAATGTATCCAAATGAAATCTACTTTCTTGAACAGATTGTTCAGTTTTCATTTGATTGGGAGTTAATATATATTGCTGCTTATAAGCAGAATTTGCAATGAACCACACTTAGCAGCGTGTTTTATTTAGAATTTGAAACTCTCTTGCATATATGTAAGAATTTTTGTCACCTTGGAATCTGAAATAACTCATCCACCTTTGCTATCTAATGACACGAGAGGTATCATATTGCCAATGACACTATATGTATGTTAATCTTGAATTCTATTTTATTTTATTTTTGTGCAGGTTTGTCTTGTCATTTGCTCTGGGTGCTGGTCCTGTTCCTGGTCTACTTCTACCAGAAATCTTCCCCAGTCGAATTAGGGCAAAGGCACTGGCAGTCTGCTTGGCTGTGCATTGGGTAATGGATACTGAAATTAAGCCTCAAGTGGCACATCATTCTGCCCTTGAATTTTACTTTCTTATCGCTTCTTGTTTCCCATGTCCATTTTTTCAATTAAAATTTGCAACCTATGATTAGCGGCTGAATCAGTTGATTGTGTTTTATTTGGGATTGCAACATCTTCAGGAAACAATTATAGATACGCATAAAACTCCTTGGTAATGATTTTATAAGATTATTATATTTTTTTTGTCCCATGGAATATGTTTAGAAATTGCCTCAGGAAGGTTTCCACATTTATTATTAATATTATAAACTCTATTGTACTTGCTAAAAATTCTTAATTTCCTATGGCCAGGTTATAAATTTCTTTGTTGGTTTGTTGTTTCTGCGCCTTCTGGACCAACTCGGGCCACAAATCTTGTATAGTATATTTGCTTCATTCTGTCTGATTGCGGTAGTTTTTGTGAAGAACTATATTGTGGAAACAAAAGGAAAGTCGCTTCAGGAGATCGAGATTGCGTTTCTTCCAGCCCAGTAGAGGTAGTTCTACTTCACTGTTTTTTTTTTTTTTTCGTTTTTTACTTTAGCTACATGCCTCTCTACTAAACTTGAAATCTTTGGCCTGTTTGATTGGATTTGATTATTTTTTAAAACATAATTATTTTTAAAAACTGAATTTAGATGAATTTATATTACTTATAAATACTTTAAATTTATGTGTTCATAATTTTTTAAAAATAATTATATTTTTAAAAATAATATCATTCTACAGCTTTTAATTTCTGTTGTTTCTTGTTAGTTTGACTAGAATCTTGATATGTTGAACATAAAACAAATCGCCATAGACATGGCTAATTCTGGACTATTTTTGGTTTGCACGTGGTTACCAATGTCATCCATCCAATATAGCAAACTTAATTATAATTCATTCCCTTGAGTTGCATCATTTTCTTTTGCAGGTCGTGGATTGCCCTCTGCTTGGGACCTTTTTCTATCCAACCCCACAGGAGATGCATCATCACCGAGCGTTTTTACCCAACTCTATATTATCATGTGAGTTCAGAAACTTGAGCTCATAAATCTTAAGTCTTATACAGGAGGTTCTTAGTGTTACAGTTGGAACTTGGAAGGCTAGAGAACTTACAAGTGGGACTATATATAGAGAGAGACACACACGCGAAGTGCAGCTTCCCATGGCGCAATGACATGCAAACCCAAATCTTCTTTTGCCATGGAGAATTCTCTAGCAGCCTTTTGCGCTGTGGAAATTCTCAATTTTGAATTTGCTCGCGAGGGAGATTATTTTTGTGATTTTGACCTTTTGTATTGGACATGAATATCGAATGAACGCCGCCTCCATAAAATTTTTTAAAATACCTTTTACACTACTTTTGGAATATAGCTTCTTTTAGTGCGGTTTTAATGAATTTTAATGAGATGAAATTTGTACTCAACGCGCGTGCGTGTTAACTTACCGAGGAGTTCGAATGTGCTATTGGATTGAAGATATTAACGTATCTTTGTTTGGCATTTTAAATATGTATATTAAAATACAAAGTAAAATATTTATATACTTTTATATCTTACAATTATAGGTTGCGACTTTTATTCTTTCAATTTTAATATCAGGAAGGACCTCTTTGGCCTCAATACTTTAGAAAGAAATGTAACATAACACCCTATTTGGGTAGGTTCGTGTAGGTTTATTGAGTAGTGCTCATGATTATGTCGTAAGCTATTTTGAAAACTGTTAGAATAAGCTTATGTACATTTTAAAGTGTAAATAAGCTGTTTTTGAACTTATTTTATACCAGAAGTCTTATACTTTTTAAAGCTATTAAATTTAGTCTTATAAGTCATTTCATCTACATAATTTATGAGCACTCTTAGCGTTAACGAGCAAGCCAAGCTTTGACCTAAACCAAGCATGTGTTCAACTTTGGGGCGAGTTTTAATGCGTTAATCTAATTAGTTGATAGTGTAAAAATGTTGGTATAAATTAATTATTATAAACAAATTAATCATGATAATATAAGCTGAGCCAAATAACACGAGGCTTGGAATTAGGCTACACAAGGCTCATTAAACTCGCTAGCCCAATAATATCAGGCTTGGACTTAGGTTCGGGCTCGGACTCGCCAATCGCCATCATTAACAGCCCTGAGCACTGAACTATACCAATATTTTTTCAACTTTTAAACTGCTAATAAGCAACACTATCTAAACGGGTTCTAAGCAATACGTTATAAAATAAAGAGGAACCTCCATCTATCTAACCTTACTTTTAAAGAAATATTTTTTTATCATCTCTCAGTGTACGAACACTACTTACTGGGCATGTTTCATTTTCAAACCAAAATATGATTTCAATCCATGTTTTGTGAAAAGCATGTTTTAAATTAAGTTTTGTTTTATGTATATGTTTTAAAAAATATTTGTTTTATGTAAATCATAGTTTTTTTTGTTTCTGGTTCCGCCCCTTATAGTGGAGTTGTTTTATGACGTGAAATTAATATCTTAATCAACCTATGCAAGAAAGGAGCAATTAACCACATGTAATATTCATCAATATCATTTCAGTGGGATCAAAAATTGGCAGTGAAAATTGTAGGTCAGTGGGCATGTTTCATTTTCAAACCAAAATATGATTTAAATCCATGTTTTTTGAAAAGCTTATTTTAAATTAAGTTTTGTTTTATGTATATGTTTGTGAAATATATTTGTTTTTAACTTTTTGTTTTATGTATAGGTTTTACAAAATATTTGTTTTATGTAAATCATAGTTTATTTTATTTTAAAGTAATCAAAACCAGACAAAATGCAGCATTTCTCCTTTATTTGCAACTTAAATTTTTACAATTTAAAACATGGTTTTGAAAAAAAAAACTTAAGAACAAAAAAACAAAAATTATCCAAAACATTCAAACCATGGTTTTTGATGAAAACCAAGTTTTATCCTACCAAACCATAATTGGAAAGGAAAACCAAACAATCACTAAATACCTTAGATTTTTTTTTATCAGTTTTCCACGTTGACAAATGAAATTATATCAATTGAAGAGCTTACTCACTTTATAGTAATTAAATTAAATGTTCACATAGGCTAGTGTATCTCCTTATTAAATTATTCCCTCTTTACCACACCGTCTCTTTCTTCTCTCTCTCTTATATTTTACTAGTTCAATAATAACATATGCACATACATATACTAATTATTATATTCATATTTTTAATCTAAATAAAAAAATAATTAGAACATATTAATCATCATCTATTCAATGACATCAATATTGCATAAGAAGGTACGTTTTAAGAACAAATATTGTGCTATTTTAAAAGTTAAAGTTGAATTTTATTACATTATTTTGATATTAATAAGAATATTTATTACATGAAATTGATAATAATAAGAATCTTATGCAACTCACTCAATCATAACCCGAATAGCTGATAAATGTTTTGGAATCGATTCGCAAAAAATTCAATTTACAAGTCCAAATCCAAGCTAATGGTATTTGACTTGAGAGTTAGAACTTAACAAGCCTAAACTTATTATAGTAATTAATTTGTTTATATCGATCAATTTATATCAATATTTTTATATTATTAACTTATTATATTAATGTATTAATGTTAGATTTAATGAATTGATGCTAAAAAAATTAATTATTAACTTTAGATAATTCAAGCAAAATAAATTTAATATTTTAAGTTTAAACAAGCTTGATAAGCAAGTTAAGACAAGCCAAGTCCACACAAGTTAAGACAAGCTAAGTCCAATAAGCTCATTTAAGCAAATGATTTAACATTTAAACAAATACACACTTGCAAAGTGGAGGATAAGTCCAAGTCCAAGCTCCATAATTACCTTTAATGTATGACTATACAGGTTTTATTAAGATAACACCTGATGTAACAATTCAAGTCACTCGTAATCCGATATTGTTCCGCTTCGGGTCACTGATCTCATGACTTTTGTTCTTGGTAGTGCCCATTGGCACCCAAAATGCATTGTGCTAGAGAGGTATCCATGCCCTGTTTATGAGATGTGTTTCGTTCTCCCCTCGGTCCAATGTAAGACTTGTGAAATCCATGAACTCTACACCTGATGTGCAGTCTCTATAAGTACTAGTCATCAACCTATTGATCCTTTGGGTACAAGCATGAGGAGTTATATATTTAGTTTCAGATTCTCTAGAATTTGAGGAAGTGTCATATAGTCCCAAAACTGAAGCAACTGCTAGAACATTTTTGATATGCTTTCTTAGATTGTAGTTTCAAGTTTCTAGTAATTATTTCTGCAACTTCATCAGATGAAGAACAAGAGAAATTATTGCAAGTTTTATGGAAGCATAAGACAATATTAGGATGGCTCATTAAAAGAATTAGTCCATACATACGTATGCACGAGATTTTAATGGAGGATTCATTTAAGCCATGTATTGGGCATCAAATCATACTAAATCCATAAATGAAAAAAGTCATGGGAACATAAATTTTAAAGCTCTTTAATGCTAGAATTATTTATGCAATTTCAAACTGCTCATATGTGAGTGATGTAAAATGATAATAACAACCTTCTCTAACAAAGACAGTAACAAGTTAGAAAGTCTACATTGATTATTACAAACTTAATAAAGCTACAAGGGTCAAATATTAGATAGACTTATATGTTACGCTTAATTAATATTGCTTCAATAGATACTTGAGATATAATCAGATTACTATAGCTCCATAGGATCAAAAGAATACCATATTCACCTGTTTTTATGATACTTATATTTTTAGAAGGATTCCATATGAATTGTATAATGTTCGTCAACACCTTAATGTTACGTGATAAAAAAAACACAATTGGAATAGTGTGTCTCAAAAGACACGTCGGCTCACTTATTTTTTTCCAAAAAAACTTACATATTTATGGTAAATCAAATCCCTCATCAACTAAAGATGTAGACACTGTTGCATGTCACCTTTCTCTCATTTGACTCTGAAGCAATCATTATCTTCATCGGCTCGTCATCCACTCTCATCAATCATCGATCTTTACATTCATCATCAACGTTACCATTCTTTATTTCATTCGATCTTAACCTCAACACTAATTGGCATCACCGTCCCCTCTCTTTCAGTCCATCTCTACACTCATCAGTGTTATCCTCTTAACATTCCTACGTGACCATTACTTGTCTTTGTCGTTGTCTCTCTTGATCTGTTCGTCGGTATTGCCAGTATTGTTTTCCTGGTACATATTTACATAGTTTCGGCAGCTAAAAATTATTTCATTTTTCAACACTTATGATTTGTAAATAATTTTTGAATTGTTGATATGATTTGTGTGGATAAGTTTTGTAAATATTTTTTGGTTTTTGGGATTCATTAGTTTTTAGGTACTTTGAGTTGTTTCAGCTGTTGATTCTGCCATTAATCCAATTCTTATTTGGATCTAAAGAGAAAGACCTCCTTAAATCCTATATGGTGATGGAATTCCTGTAGTGCCATTTAATTGATTCTTATTTGGACCTTTTTATTCACTAATTCTCTGCTTCCCTCCGGACTTTAAGCAAGACCCAGCAAGGATGAAATATATTTAAAACATTTATTAAATATAAATATTGATATTAAATTAGATGAAATCACCGCATGTGTCAGTTTACTTGAAAATATATTCATTTCAATAATGATATTTTCGAGCATAATAATAAATGTTCTATAATACGATTTTATTGAGAAAAATCAATTTTGTACTGTGCCATGCATATCCGTATGTAAAATTAATTATCGATTAAACATACAAGTATTACTTAAAAAATAAACTATTACAAAACGACGCCGTTATGTGGATCGACGATCATCTTCTTATCGGAATCGACGAAATCGATTTTCTTCTTCTTCTTCTTCTTCTTCTTCTCTGTCCTTCTCTCTTCCTCCGTCGTTGGTGCTGTCTCCGTCGCTGTTGCCTGCCGCTGCTCGCTGCATAGCAGCGATCGACACTCCACATACAGTAAGCCCCACAAAATTTGATTTTGTTTTTGTTTTAAATACATTTTAATTCAGTTCTTTTGAAATTTTGATTTTGATTTACATATTGTAAACTCTAAACTCCATAAATCAGTTTTCCATTCAATTGTGAAATGTGAAATACTGAAATAATGAAGCTTATCATACTGTGTAGTGTGAACTGTGAGTCTGTGACGCGTTACAATGTTAAAAGTTACTATAGAAATTATTATATATAAAAAAATATAGATTACAAACGCCTAGACGTCGCTAGCCCGACGCTGCAACGCCTATGTGGCCTGGTCGCCTTGACAACAATTATTTGTGTTCCCCTAATCTCTCCTCTGATATGTGTCTATTGAGGAATTTGTGGGAAATCTATAATCAATCAAACAAGTTTGGGCACGAAATTTGTGGATTCCATTTGAGGAAACATGATTTCGTCTGGGTCCTATCTTCTTGTTTTTGGAGTGACATCTATTTTTGTATGTTACTTTTTGTGGGTTGAAGCTGTTGCTGTTGTTTGGGCACACCAGCTGTTTGCTAGAATGCTTATGTGAACACAAGAAATCTTACTCGGTCTTGAAAACTGGGTCGAATCTTTTTTGGATTATGGGGGAACACTGGGCTTTGTTTCAATGCTCAGTAGGGAGCTAAGAAGGATTTCATAGGCCTTTTTAAGTTTAGTTATTTTTTTGATTTTGTCGTGTAGCAGTAAGTTTGGTGCTTGGGTAATATATCTAGGATGGAGAGCACAGAAGACGATGCGAGGAAGAGATTTCAGATTGTGGAGGCTCGAGCAGCGAACATCAGTAAAAATGTCCGCTGCACCGAGTGTGGGAGTCATCAATCCATTGAAGATTCACAAGCTGATGTCGCCATTCTCCTCAAAAAGGTATGCTTCATTCTCTGATAAGTCCTCACCATTTACCATGGTATTTTTTAAAAATTTATGTGCAAGTGGAATCAATATCGTGGCCTTGAACTACTCTGGCGTGGGGGAGATTTCCTCTCACACTAGTAAGTAGTAAGGTGTCCCTCAAATTAATAAATTTAGCATTTAAAATTTTTGAAGGGTGCTATAGGATTGAGTTTTCGGTTTCGTTTTGATACCTTCATTGGCTTTCTTAGTTTTTTATGTTCTCAATATATCTTGTGAATTAAACATGTATGATTTTGTTAGGTGACCTCTTTCTTTGGTTTCAAATGAATTATAAATATAATATAAAATTTAAGAGGAAAATCGATGGGTTACAGCTTTGTTCTAAGATAAATAAGTCTGTTGTCGGAGGCAGATTAATGCATTCTATCAGGAAACCTTCTTCAAATCTGTCTATACATACACACAAGCACGCTGCACGTGAACACATATTTGAAATATTTTTAGGCATTAAATTTAATTTTATGGTATTGATGCTTTTCTCATTACCAATTGTTGAACGGAAGTGCTTAATTAATTTTATTTTAGCCATCAAATGGGAAATAGCAGATGACTATTAACTTTCATTTATAAACTGATTTAGAGCTTGGAGTCTTTCTGAAACTGCCAGTGTGTTTGAACAGGTTCCGCGCGGTTGTTTTCTTTGACTCGTGTTTCAATATTCTTTTCTATCCTCTATATTCCAAATGGATTAATCGGTGTAATTTATGTATGTGCTCACTGCTCAGTTAATCCGTGATGAAATTCGGTCCGGGAAGTCAGACAAGGAGATTTATAAAAAGCTTGAGGATGAGTTTGGGGAGACGGTGCTTTATGCCCCAAAATTCGATATGCAGACAGCAGCTCTCTGGCTATCACCGGTTGGTTTGAGATCCCAACTTTGAACTAAATAAAGCTCGACCACTAGTTACCTCTGTAATAAAATTGTGATCCAACTTATAAAGATGGGAACAAATTATGAAAATATAATACATATTTTGTGCATTCACCATGAAACAAATGATCCAACTTTTAAGCATCTTTTTGTGATTCAGTCTCACTCTTTCTCCCTCACACCCCAAAATTTTTACATCAGTCTTGAAGAGTTCTACTGTTTTGCAACAGGTTTTGATGGCAGGTGTTGGCGGGATTTGGGCATACAGAAGGCACAAGCAAAGTACGAATGTGCACATCATGGCTTTGGAACTTGTAAGAGGCGTTCCGTTGACCCGAAAAGAGGAGCAAACAATGCTAGATCTCGTCACGCCGCCTCCTTCACAGACCTCCTGGTGGGACAGAGTGCGGGGGCGATAATGCTTCCTTTTTTTGTTGGCTATGCGTGCAGCACTCTTCCTTGATTGCCCCATTTGGAGAAGAACCAACTGATTTTGTCTTCAGCTGTGTGGGCTTGGTACCTTCGTGGAGTGTTTCATGTGCTTTGCAAGCCGTGTTTCCTAACCCTTGCATGGTGTTGGGGATGGTTGCTGGAAAGGCATGGAGATAACTGATAAGCTCAATAAGTGAGTTCATAATTGACTTTTGTATGGCTGTAAGGTGTTTTAACTCTGTTTCTTGCTGCAATGTACCATCATGTTTTGTTTTTATTTGTATTAAACTTAAATATTTCTAATGAACAGTTATATTGGATGCTAGCTTTCAAAAAGAGAAGAAATAATGATGCCTAAATAAAATTATTTAACCACAGCCTCATGGTGATGTCTCCATTTTACCCGTTTTTTTAAAATTCCAAATTAAAAATGTTTAAATATTTCTTTTTCATAAAGCAGTGTAGATACAAAATTATTAAAAAACTTTTGGAAAACGTCACGTGCGGTTTCCCATTTAAAAGATTCCTTGCTTTTGTTTACCCAGGACCACATTTGTTCTAAACATAATTGCTGTTTTTTTGCCTCAAATGGCGCTGGTTTTATATATGCTCAATTTTCTTTGAACCTTCCTCGAAGTCTATGAAAAAGAAAATATTGAAGAAATTAAAATAAATTTGGTAAAATCAAATTCATGATATATAAAATCAAACACGTTAGCTAATTAGGTAGTATTATGAAACTTCCTATTTTTATTTTTATATGACCTGTGGCCATACAATCGATTTTATACTTATATTGGGATAAGTTTTGTTACAAGCTTGTTGCCATGTTATTAGGTAAACTTTAATATTATACTTGAACCCTTGAAATTATTTGTCAAACATATATTAAATATAGATTTTTAATAGATTTTGTCATATTGTTATATTAATAATAATTATTATAGAATTGTAGTACCTATTATTGTATAAAATAATAAGAGCGGCGGTGAAGATGATGATGCTAGAAACATTGCATCTGCCCCGCTAAAAAAAGACTACTATTGTTATATCCTTTTTTTTCAACCCCAAAAGAAACTATTTTTTTGAAAACAAAACTATTATTGTTATTTAGCTATGCCATTTTTTTAACCTTACTCAATGTCTGTCAGAAAGACAATATTGAAGAAGTTGAAACTAATTGCATCCAATCAAATTAAACTCGTGTTGTTACACAAAAGTATGATATATTATGCTATCTAAAAATTATTTGGTGCTGATTTTCTAATAAAACATAAAACACGGTAATTTTTTTTACTATATATCTACCAAGTTTATAGTTAAATAAGAAAAATAATAAAAATCATGATAGTTACTTTCTTGAGAAAGTAAGTATGTCATGATAATTTATATTCCACCAAACAAAGGAATCCTTAATCTTATATAAATAATTTTCTTTTTTTAAATATTAAAAAGTTTAATATTGCAAGTTAAGAATTAAATTGTATTCATCATATATAATAAAAATTGTTATATATGTTAAATAATAAAACAATTAAATTCTTTTTGAGAAAGCCTATAAAATAAAATATTATTTTATTTTATTCACAAATGTCAAACATCATATACAAGTTTTTGAATATGATAATATTATACTAGCTAGTCACATTTACTATGCATCAAAATGTATTATCTAACAATTAATTAGGGTACGAATCTTTCTGTTTTTCGTGGCCTACTCATTGATCCCATGTATGCCTTAAAATTAATTTTCTTTCAAACTTATTTTATGTTAGTTAAGATTACATTTGATTGTACTCTGTATAACAGATGATGATTAATATTGTCCAAGAAATTTCAAATTTTTTGTTTGACTCTCTCATATTTTCCCACCAATTATGTTGTCCGGTCTCATCAGCTTATGAGAATTTTTGCCTAATTAAAACATCCACTGAAATTTTTTATCCAATAAATAATTATTACAATAAATATATATACTTAAACTTTATAATTCTCTACATAATTCATCAAATATAAATGTTATATAATATATATTATATTAAAAATATAATAAATTTTAATTATAATCGGATATATATAATTTATTATGTCATTAAAGTAAAAATAATAATATATAAATAATGACACAAATACTGGAATGGGTGATGGAGTGAAACTCTGTTTACCAACTCCGTCATCGTATCCTAATAAATTTTATTTTATTATGACTTTTGAAAACATTAGTAAATAATTGAGAATAAGTAGGTTTTTGACTGAAAAACAAAATGGAGAATTCCTGATTTATTTTTCTTTATTTAGACAAAAAAACTAAAATCAATTTATAAAATCTCAATAGAAATGTTATATTTAAATTTTTTATAAAATTTATATAATATTTTTTAATGTATTAAAAAAATTATTTATTTCATATGATTATTAAATTATATATAAAAAATTCACACAGGTCTCTTTTATATTTTTTTATATTTTTTTTTACTTTTTTTCTTATTAAATTATTATTATTAAATAAAAAAAGTAATAAAAGAATATTTTAATAATAAAATCTATTATAATATATATTCGTAAAAAAACAAAAAACAAAAAAGTTAAATCTATATGCGACTGCCCTCAGGGACATTTTCATTAGGGAATATCATCATTGAGATGTCTTTATAAAATTATAAGTGAATAGTGTCAAAAATTAGTAATAAGATTCATCTAACCCAAATATGAAATTTTCAATACTTTTGAGCGATTTCAACCCTTAAAATTTCAACCAAACAAGCATTAAAATAACACTTGAAATTGGTTTGCATGCATATATTAAATATGAAATTTCTATAATTTTTTATATTAAGATTTATTTTAAAAGACCAACTGGTCAATTAATTATGCACACTACCGTCTAATCGCTAACTTGGACGATCTAGCATTCTAAGTAACCGTTAATGTATAAGATAAATAGATAATAATAATAATAATAAAGTAAAAATAATGATGATATCTAGATATATAATTGGCACTAGCTGCCAACAATCTGATAAGCAGTGTCCAAGAAATTTTGCAGGCGATTCACTCACTAGTCACTAGTCATCGACTATACCCATCGCCCTGTTTGTCCAACACTCCATCCCATCTTTTTCATCTGATTTCCGAGCACCTGCCTCGAGAAGCCTCCTGTGTTCCCACACAGGTCCTTTGATCCCACACAGGTCCTTCCTTGCCATCAGCAGCATCATGGACTTGTTCAACAGAAGGTCCATAGGCCCAGCTACACACCATGAAATAAGCCAGATTGATAACACCCATGAAAGCAAGAAGCCAATAGTAGTAGTCATAGTGACCCTTGTTAATGTTGTCTGAAACCCAACCCTCCTTCCCCTCACCCCTCCTGGTAGCATCTTTCACAGTGGTGAGCAACAGGCTGGACAGCAAACTGCCCACGGCCATCCCCAGCCCAAGAAGACATGACGCGATGCTAGACATGCTCCTGGGGAACTCTGTGTAGTAGAACTCGCTCTGGCCGATGGCGTTAAAAGCTTCCGCGATGCCCATGAAAGCATTCTGCGGCACAAGCCACATTGCGGACATATGCACCAGCCCACCAGCATCATCTGTCAACCCTTGCTGGATGGCTTTCTTCCTTCGGACGTGCTCCACACACCCGGAGACAAAAAGGGCCACGCAAGAGAAAAACAGCCCCAGTCCCATCCTGTGTTTTGCAGCAATGGAGACACGTTTCCCTCTCAGCTTGGAAGCCAAGGGGAGCAGCACCAGGTCGTAGAGGCCAATCCATAGCACCAAGGCGATGATTACGAACATGGAGAAGGAGCCGGCAGGGATTTCAAAGCCCGAAGTCAGGTGTCTATCCATGGATTTCACTTGGAGCAAGGAAAATGCGCCGGGGTTCATATTCATCATGATTCCAGTGGACCACAGTGGAAGTACTTTGAGGAGGGCCTTGAGCTCTTCTACTTGCTCTACCGTGCAAAGTGTCCATGGGTTCGAAGCTACCCCTTCAGGGGTTACGTCTTGCTCGGGAGTTCTAATTATGCAAGCTTTGTTTAAAAATCTGAGACAGCATATAAATCCAAAAACAACCCCATTAATATTAATAAACATGTGTGATCTGAATAAAACTTACTATGAAACATATACATACCTTAGCCTGTTGGTTGGACAGACAAGATTTGAGTCCCCGTGATGATGATGGTACCTCCCATCTGAGTTCTGAGGTGGGAGATCCAGTTTCCGGTTCCTATAAGCAGCCACACCCACTTGGACCAGGCCAGTGAACAAGCTTTTGTGCGGCTTCTTCTTGATGTAAATCCGGGAAGCAAGCCAGAATAGGAATGCGGAGAGGAACATGAGAATGGCCGGAATCCCAAAACCCAACTTCCATCCCAATTTATCCTGAACATAAACTATACCGGTGAAGGCAATCATCACGGACAGAGAGGCTGTAGCATAGTACCAGCTGAAGAAAGTCTCCAGGACATTCTTATTGTTAGGGTCATCCTTCTTGTCAATCTGATCCGCCCCGAACGCCATAGAGCACGGCCTAATGCCACCGGCTCCGATGGACACCAGGACAAAGGATGTAATCAGCATGGCGAATTGGGCGTCTGTGGCGGGCTCGCAGTTGTGGGCTGCTTCGGCGCAAGGAGGAGGCCTTGCCCAGGGCAACATTGCCGTCAGCCACAGGAGGACCATGCCCTGTGAGTCAACTTGGGAATTCATAAAGGTGGGAATGAAAGGAATAATAAACAAGCTCCCGACAGCAAGCGTTATGGTAAATTGGTAATTGATAACTCACCAGCAGACTGCAGATGGAGCCAAGGCCAATGGTGAGAAAGCGACCCAGAAAAGCGTCTGAGAGGAAAGCGCCCACTATGGGCAATAAATTAGTGGCTGCGTTCCAGAAGAAGAGCAGGTTAGTCCCTGCCGTTGCGGCCATGTGGTACTCATCCGTCAGATATAGAATCATGTTTGGGAGCAGCCCATAGCTAGCCACTTTCTCAAATGCCTCGTTTGCTGTTTTTTTCCCCCCCCCAAAAAAAAAAAAAAACAAACAAACAAAGAGATTAGGAGACAGAAACAAGGACTACAAATCTGGAAAAATCAAATCACACAAACCCATTTACAACTTTGAAGGGTGGCTGTCATTGTTTGTACCTAAGATGAATGGCATGGTTAATACACCTCCTTTGGGTCTTCTTCTACGAGAATGCGTTGCCCCTACATCGACACTCGTGTATCCTGCAGAAATCTCCATTTCTTTTTTCTCCATTCGTTCCTAAACCGACCTTGCACCCCAACCTTCACAGTTTGACACACACGGAGAAAGTGAGGGGTGACACAACTAATGAATGAGGAATGATGATTATAAATAAGGCAAGTACTGGGAGTGGGTGGGGCCCAACAATGGGAAAGAAACAAAGTGAAACAAAGAGAAGGAAGGGGAAAGATCGAGGGAAGGTGGCCTCAGGCATGGGTGGGAGGAGGTGGGGCGCGCACTTCTAAACCGCGTTATTTTCTTTTTCTTTCTTTCTGTTCGTTTCAATGGATGGAGAGAGACTCCTTTCTCGTGCTTGCAAAATCAAGATTCAGACAGAGACAGGGTCCATTAGAGGAGTCGAGCTCTCTCTCCTCCTATTCCGGCGTGTCTCTAGTCAGTAGTCGTGGGCTAGAGACGCATAGGCTTGCATGTTTTGTCAACATTTTTTTTGGGGTGATTGTAACAAACAGTGCATACTCTAATAAAACTCCCGGGGCGAGAGAGGTGGGCGGTGGTATATTTTATGGGATCGCGAGACCAAGAAAATAAGTTAACAATTTTTTTTTATGCGCCCCGGGTACGGAGAAGAGAAGACTCATGCAATGTGAACCGTGGGCTCGGATATCAACGCAGTCTTCATCGGATTGGATCCAGTTTCTTTCTTCCTTTTTTTTTTGGTTTAAAACATTATTTATTTATTGGATTGGATCCACTTTAATTTTTGCTGTGACGTCAACTGTGATGAAATTTTAACTATTTCAATCAATGGAGAGCGCACATAGGAAGCAAAGTCATCCCCGGTACTTCTTTATTTAAAGACAGCACCATTTTATCCAATATTAAAGTATTCGAACATGTTTATTATTATTTATTAATAAATTAAATCAAACACAAGCTTTAAACTATAATATTTTTATGAATACTATTTTATTATTCACAAATATATGTTTATAAAACTTATTTACGAATAATTACGAACATAATTATAAAATTATAAAAATTTACAAAAAGAATTTTACTGTAAACTTATCCAAAAAAGTACAACTAATTAACTGTTAAAATGTGTTATTTTTGTTTAATATGTTCAAATAATTACTATATATAGTTCATAAAAATATAATAATAATAATAATAAACAAATAAATCAAAACATATATTTTTTATTTAATAATAATATAAAAGCATATACTTATTAAATTATATTTAATAAAAATATATTTATATTTAATAAAACAAATTTTATATATATTAATTGAATAATTAATTTTCTATTCAAAAATAATTTTCCTGAATACGAATGAATTTATGAACTGTTCGTGAACACTTGTTCGTGAACTTTCACGAATATAATGATGGTGTTCGCGAATTATTCACGAACGATACTATTCCTTAACGAACGAACATAAATGATCTTTTGCCAAGCCGATCACGATCTTGTTTATAAACGTTTGGTTCATTTACAACTTTTCATGTTAGATTATTTTTTAAAATATAATTATTTTAAAAAATTATAAATTTATATACTTATAAATAATTTTAAAAATAATTATATTTTAAAACATAAGATAATCCTACTAGACATTCTCATTGTTACTTGCTATCATAAGTTTTTTTTATTTTATTAACAACAATCTTTATTTAATTTTTAAGAGTAAAAAAACTATTTTGTAAAAAAAATATATGAAAACTATTTAAAGGACTGACGGGGCCGAATCCTCTAAATTTATTTTTATTTTTATGTCTAAATTATAACTTTTTATTTTTTTAAACAACAATCCCACTTTATTTTACTTTCTATTCTATTAAAATTATTTATTTATTATTGCTTCTCACAGTAAATAACCAATAAGTGTTTTTTGGGATCTGTGAGATTGATATAGCAAAAAAATATTACTTTTTAATTCCTTATTTTTATTTTACTCTTATTTAAAAATAAAAAGTTCATTTTGTAAAAATTTAAAAATAAAAGCCTATTTTAAAGGACTACATTCTCATTTTTTACCAAGCGAGATAAAGAGTAATTATAAAGAGCTATTTTTATCATATTGTGTATATGAGATTGTATTTAATTATTTATTAAATGATATATTCCATGAATCTACCAACAGTAACATACTTCTAAAGTTCAAGTGTGGGGTTTCAAAACAAATTGAGACACCCAAGTAAATTGGATATCAATAGCTTTGTTATGAAATGAAGTATATTTTTTATTATCAAATTTAATTAGAGATTCTAAGTCTTTCTAAAATCAATTCTTTAAAATAATTAAATGTTTTTTAAATTTTAATCTTTGAATTTCAAAACATGTTATCTCTTTTATCAAATAAAAAATATTTTTAAAAAATAATGCTACATGCCGTATGAATACTTTTATTGTTGTTAATTAATATTATTTTTAATAAAAAATATTCATACAAATTTAACGACAAAAAGATTATTTTCAGGTGAATTAACTATATAATAAATCTATAAATATTTATTTAAATCTAAAATTCAACACAAATTTTAATAAAAATTTAAAATTATAAAAACAAAATACATAAATTATAATACGTATCAAGTGACCCTAAAACTCGATCGTGAGACCAAGAAAATAAGATCACAATTTATATTATTTATGTGCCCCGGATATGGAGATGACTCGTGTATGCTTCTCAGACAATGTGAACTGTGTGCTCGGATATCAACACAGTCTTCATGTGATTGGATTCAGTTTCTTTCTTTCTTGTTTTTTTTTTAAAAATTATTTATTTATTTATTTGATTGGTTTTCACTTTGAGATATGCTTAGTATTGTTTTTAGTTTTTTTATTTTAAAAAATGTTTTTTAAAATTATTTTCTGAAAATTTGAATTACTTGGACTGAACCGTCACAACGAGGGGGGACAACACAGCGGGGCATCACAGCACAGCACAGTGAGGCATCACAACACAACACAACACAGTGGGGCATCGCGCCGTGCAAAGAGAGTGACCGGAAAACAGAAAACCAAGGTTGAAAACATTCGAATAATATTTTTAATTTCCTTGTATTTAAAAATCAAAAATGAAAATGATAACCAAACAAAAAAACTAAAACTATTTGCTGTATTCAAATAAAAAAAATTAAAAACCAAAACTAAACATCCTCTTAATTTTTGCAGTCACGTCAACACTGACGAAATTTTAAAAATTTTAATTAAAGGATATCACACGATAGAAAGCAAAGCCTCTTAGTGGTCAAAAATCAATCTAAATGGATAAATCAAATCATATAAACTAAAAATAAATGAATTTAAAAATTATTTGATTTAAAATTTTAAAAAAACTAATATATTATGATTGATAGTTTAGCTAATTATGAACATAATATAATATATATTCAAATATTTCATTTATATCTCTTTTTACGACACTGTCATACCTTAATATTATAAATATTTCATTTATATTTCTTCCTGTAGTTATACTAAAAAATTAATACTAATACACATGTACAAAAATTAATACTAATAAATTAAATATTAATAGTGAACAAATTGATGTTATATTTTTTATTAACGTTATCTTTTTTTATATAATACCTAACTAATATATTCTATAAAATTATTAACCTGTCATTTATTATTTTAATAATTCTTAATTAAACATTAATAATAATCAAAAACCAATAAACCTAATCATATAAAAAAATCATTAATTCAACTTTAATTTATTATTTTTCCAAATTAAAAATCTCCTACTTAAAAATATTTACATAAACACAGATTCTCATTTCTACTTTCAAGTAAATTTTTTTATGTGAAGGTACTACTATTTTATTTAAAGTTGCCTTTTTATAACATATGCATATATATATATATACATATATATGCGACCATAAAAAATACAACTCTTAGCAATTTGTGTGACTTAGTCGCGGAACTTGGGCGTGCATGCAGGGTTTTACCTGCCAAGAATAAATTGGCCACCAAAAAAGGAGCAACCGCAAGAATAAGCGTATAACAAATGTTTCTACAGGAGCTCTTAAATTTCTAAAGAACCAATCCTAAAGCTAATCGCGATTTCCTTTCCCCCTTTCTGGGTGGAGGTGATCATGCTTATTTTTCTAAATTCATCGCTGTTTCAGAGTAGCATGCTTGACTATCTCACTGCACCGTTGCATGGCAAGAACAGGCTCGCTGCATCTGGAACACCTAAAAGATGACACTGCTTCACAACGTGTCCTGAGGCAGTAGTAGCAGTACCTGCTAGCATGGCAAATTCACTTACATGTTCACACACTTCAATCAGACAACTACTGTAATGAAATTATAATATGTGGACTAGTCGGTGAAGTTATATGTGGACCAACCGCATCGGTGTTACCATGGCCACATTCTTACTCGAAGACAAAATATTAATCAACTCCAGCACTTTTTTTTTTCTATTCTTAGTCTCTATTATATTTTAATATATTTATTTAAAAAAGCAAAATACTCTAACATTACTCTATTTTATCTTTATTCCATTTTTTTTTCATTCAATCATCAATAAAATAACAAAATGAAAATAGAGAAAAAAAATTAACTGCTGTGACGGGTGTAAAATAGTTTTTAACAGATTAAAAAAAAAGTGAACAATTCACAAATGAAGAGAACACAAAATAAAGTATAGTGTTGGAATTGTTTTTTTCCTATTTTCCTCTTCACGTCTGAAAATAAAAAGGAGAATAAAGTGGTATCCAGTTGCTCTTATTATTTAAGCCATGTGTGGCCACTTTAATCGGCTTTGATTCATATTAAGTGCACACAGAGAACACAAATATGATATGATTAGGCTATGACTAACATATTGAAACCAAGAAAGAAAAGCCATGCGGCCAAAATTCAAATTTATTCAAAAATATATATAATGACCAGTCAAACCACTAATAAAAAATTTGTTAGAAAAGAAATATAGCACAAATAAAAAGAATTTAATTGTTTACCAAGTACGTTCCAACAACTTTATTTGCTCTCACTAGAAAGTTTTCTTCTTACCCACAATGCTACGAACAGATTACTTTTAATAATAACTCCATATTTTCTCCTAAAAGCATTAAAACAATCTAATTCTTCTCCATTTCTTTCCGCAAAATATTTCCATATAGCCGCTGTAAAGCATGCTAGAAGGATGACAGAGTATTGCAGCCATAGGTGGAATAACACTAAAGATAGGTGTAGTGTATGAAATTTTGTATGCCCACTTCAGACCATTATTTTATTTTTCCTCTTTCATGGTTTTGATACCGTTCAGTCTAGTTGATAATTATGCTGATGTGTGTTTAGTTCGTGAGATGACACCAAACATTTACAACCATCAGTTAAATACTTCAGATGGGTGTCTGTGAAATCATTTTTGCACCCAATTTTATTTTTCCACTTTCATGGTTGTGATAATGTTCGGTGCAGTAGATCATTTTGCTTGAACGGTAGGAGTGCTGCTGTACCTGTGCTGACATGGGAGAGCCATGAAGGAAATAGTTGGAGCTGTGCGACAAATGGGGCAGACATTGTCATCCTCTGAAGATTTGGAAGGGTTATTTTTTGAGAATGGGTTAAGCAAATTTTTTATAGATGATGAGTTGAGGAGTGGGAGGAGTAATAGCAACATCTCCTGCATTTCACCATTGTAAACAGAAAACAAGCCATAAGAAGGATTCATCCCATGCCAAACAAATGCAGAATAAATACAAGTATAATCAATATTTGTAAAGTCTTGATAATGAAGGAATAAAAAAAATTACCGAGAATTCATTCCACACTAGCTGGCGATTCATGTATTCAAAGCTAACAGACCTGTTCATGTTAGGGCTCCCATAAACAAGCCTTGCCCTCAGAAATCTCTCAATAAGATTCCTGTACCTGCATTACATACAGCAAATGCATTACATAAAGGACATTAAATCACAAAGAGAACCAACGAAAACAATGACCAACTCCTATAATATACTATGTACTTTCCTATATGCGCATTGTTTTCAATATGTGCCACAAAATAACTAATGTAATGCAGAGCCATTGCATGTATGGACCATTATCCCCTTTAAAGACCAAAAGTTCTTCTGGCTTTAGGCCCAATTCCAGGTCAAATGGAATGGAAAAAGCATTTTAGTTACACACCTGTTTTAGAAAATCTATCCATAACTAATGTAATTCGCAAACACTACCAAATCTTTTCTTGCATTCGACTTAGTTTCTTGAACATGCTTTCATATCTAGCACTTTTAAAAATATAAATTGTATTTATGTTCAAAACTACTGCTATAAATAATTCCATGTAGAGCAAGTATGAGATACTAAAAAACTTACCTTCCTGTGTAGAAAAACATCAACAGGTTGCAAAAGGAGGCAGCTTTATACAATCCTTCCAAGCGTTGTATCAAGATCCATAGTCGGCGGGGAAATGAGCTCTGAATGATATACAAAGTTTGTTTCACCCCATCCCCCCCAAAAAAAACCAAAAAAACAAAAAACAAAACAAATATGAAACAAAAGTGTATGCTGACAAAAGTAGTACCTGCTCTGAATTACCCCATCTGCGAAAAGCAGAAAAAAATTGCAATCGAGCCCACATATACTGTCCACCCACAGCAACAACACAATACCAAACCTTCTGAGAAATAGTAAGTCCAGGTCCTTCTAAACCAGTCCTCACTGTTACCAGGGCAACACAAAAATAGAAGTAGGAAATTAATGTTGGAGTGTGGGCAGGTGCACCCAAGAGAATTTTATGGATGTTAAACATGATCGGAAAAAACAACGGCAAGATAACTATAGATCAGGCGCCTAGGTAACAAGTACAGTGAGAAAAAATATATTTTTCGTTTTTCCTTATTATCCTCCCTATTCCTACTCCGTTATGCAATCTAATGCAAACCAACTAGAATACATATGTAGTGGATGTGTCTCAACTGAGAAGATGAGTCATCTAGCCACCTACCCTTGCAGCTTCCTCTTCTTTCTTGTTTTCCACCTTATGCAGGTACAAAACAACAGGAAGGTTACAAGTTTATAAGAATGTAATTAAAAATGGCTCCATTTTTTAAAGTGCATGGAATTGCAAAAGTTACAATTCCCAAATTACAATTAAGAAATTTAACAGCTTTGTAGTTTAATTTTCTGTGGCTAATGGAAGGGCATGCTAGTGAATTGGACAGCTAAAATTGGTGTTAGTTACCCACTGCAGCATAGTCATCGCTAATATGGGTGAAGTGCTCGATTTCATTGGCAAAATTAGATAAATGTTTGTTCTCATATTTTATTCCCCTCTTTCAGTGCATTTCAAGAAAAAAGAAAGAAAACTAAGAACACAAAAAAAAGCTTCAGAACAGTAATGCATAATTACAAAACAAAAACGAGAACACGTTTAGCAAAACAGCAGCATTACTTCTAACCTTTTCCTCTTGTTTCCAATGCCCGTTCATCTCTATAACGCAGATTCATTAGGGCATTTCCTGGAGTAGGCTTATCAACCCAAATGGAGAATCGAAAAATGAGGAATTCGAGGAAAGCATCCAACTCTGGTTCATATTGAAATAAGAACCCTGGCTAATCCCAACAAAAAGAGAACAAAAATATTCAATTTGACATTGAACAGTTCATAGTTAAAATCCAGTACCAGCCAAATTGAATTGAAGAAGTTGATACCTTCATCAAAGAAAAAACCTTAACCAGATGTTCTTTCAACATGGCTGACATCTCAATGTCCAGCCTTGCTGCATCTAACTGATTAACTCTGGAGATGAAAACTGGAATTTCTGACTGCAAAAAATATTTACAAAAAAAAAATTAATTAAGACAAATTACCAGGGTATAAAGACGAGAATATTTTCACAATTATGTTAATAAAATATGATATATATATATATATATAATGGAAGCATTTATGAATAAAAATAAAATAATTAATAAAATTCAAGCATTTCCCAATCACAATTATGTGTCTGCTATATAACTCTTACAATACACCATTTACACTATAGAAATGCATCATTAAGACCCCAAGCAAAAAAAAGTTCAATCAGAAGAAGAAAAACTTAAAGTTCATTTTCCCATTCTCTTAAAAAAAAATTAAAAAAAAAACAAAAATAGAACAACCCAAAATCCCTGATCAAATAGTTTCAAAACAATAGAAGTAACACGCACACATATATAGAGAATTCCATTCCATTCCCAAAATCCCATTCCTCTTTGTTTGGACACATTTAAAACAATAAGGAAAAGAACATGCACACATATATGGAGAATTCCATTCTATTCCCAAAATCCCATTCCTCTTTGTTTGGACACGCTAAAAACAATAAGAAAAAGAACATGCACACATATATGGAGAATTCCAATACATTGAGCCTTTAACAAGTTAAGAATTCCAAACTCGAGTAATTTTGGTTAATTGGAACCATTTATTTACACTCCTTTTTCCTTCAAAACTACATCGTTTTGGAAGCTTTGCATGTTGAACAATGTCGCTCTGATAGTTTTTAATAATTTTAATAGTTTCCCATTAGCATAATGGCATCATTTTGAATTTAAAAACATAAAAAACGAGGCATTCCACTTACAGCTCAGGATAAAGTCCATCATACCCGTATCCTCGCATAGATATAGATTTATGCAATCAAAACCCAGTCACTAGCTACAGACTAACATTTCAGAATTGCAATTACTTACTCTTCCTAATTGGGTCAGTGAGTCAAAATCTTCGCGCCAACAAACACACACACACTTGTTTTCAAAGTTTCATTTTCTGGGGCAGTGGAAAAAAAGCACGACAGAGCAAAAGGCGAAAAAAAAGCTCATGAAGACAAAAAACAAAGAAACGACAGAACCCTGAAACAAGCAGGCGGACGCACAAAGATCTGTGAGAGAAGAGAAAGGGGAAGAATTAATTGCCTGGCGGTGGGAATGGGAAGCGGCGAAGGATTGCCAGCGAGGAAGCAGTTTCTGGTACATGCCGATCCAAGCCTCCTGGGATGGAGGCGGTGGCTGGGCCGCGGTACCCATGTTGTATTATCGCGCTTTAATAGATAAAGGCTCGGGTGTTATTTGGGTCTCTCAACTCTCTGCTGCTGCTGCTGCTGCTGCCGCCGCCGCCGCCGCTACTGTGCTAGGGCTTGAAGCAGAAGAAGCAGCAGATATGATATGAGCAGAGTGAAGAGGTAATGATTTTGGATTGAAGCAGATCAGACAACAGAGCGATGACGTTTTTTAGGATGTTTGGGGAGGGATTTGGAAGTGGAACAGTTCAATGATGGAGTTGGAATTTGTGGGCGCTGGTTGTGCAGATGAGGAGAGGTCAGAGGGAGGACAACTAGTGCAAATGCATTTCTCAAAAAAAAAAAAAAAGCAAAGTAAAAACATAAATAAAAGTAACCGTCGACAGCAGGATTCGAACCTGCGCAGGCAAAGCCCAACAGATTTCGAGTCTGTCTCCTTAACCACTCGGACATATCGACAATTTGCTGAATTTTAACACAAATATGAATTTAACCTTTCATATTTGGAACCTCATCCAAAACGTTCATATGACATAATAACCATATCGATCTTGGAGTTTGAAACTTTAGGTAGTCTGTTATGCATTAAATTCCAAAAGGGATTAAAAACGAAGTTAACGTGTTGAGCTATAGGATTTTACAAAAAGTTTTTATTTTTAAATTAAAAAATCCAGTTTCACAATAATTTAATATAATTATATTTAAATTTTTATTTTTAAAACACGTAGTCATAAATATTTTTCTAAAAAAATTATTACTATAGTCATAAATATTTTTCTAAAAAAATTATTACTATAGTCATAAATATTTTTCTAAAAGTTAACATTTGTATATTGAAACTTATTCTTAATTGAATTTTATTCATTGCATAGTTGGAATTTGATCCATCTAATATAACTATATTTTAATTTTTATATACAAATCCAAACATCAGATACATATTTTAGTTTTATATTATGTAGTATGTATTATGATTTATGATTTCCTTAACGTTAAATTCTGAATTTAAAAATTAATTTCTATTTGATAGAAAAGAAATGTGTTTTTAAAAAAGTATGATTTTTTAAAATTGAAAATCATAAAAATTGTGTGTGTGTGTGTGTGTGTGTGTGTGTGTGTGTGTGTGTGTGTGTATGGGGTAAGCTTAGGACCCATGTTTAAAATAGGGAAAAAAAGTTAATCATTGTAAATTTCTTAAGACCCATGTTTTTATATTTTGCTTTTGAGTACATTTTTTATTCTAAATTTCTTCAGACCCATGTTTTAAATTAATCATTAAGCATCCTCCCACGGACTGCATAAGCTCCCTTTTAAACTCTTTTTTCTAATAAAAAAAATCACGAAACAACAAAATGGAATTTTGAAAGCAAGCCATGCATGTTAACTGTTAAGTTCCAAACATACTAAAAATACAAGTTCTCTATGCTTCCAATTTGAGTCACCTATGGCTTATCATAAGATGAACAAAGAGAAATGACACGGTAATGACAAACGAGCACCTTCTAGAAAAGGAGGCATAAAAAGTGTACACATACAATAATATGTTTATATTTTGCTTTTGATCAAATTCAAAAAACTGATAACATATTTTTAATTTTACTTTTTTCTCATCAAATCGACTGTCTTCTCTACTCCTCCCCGCCACCCCACCCTGCACCTCCCGCACAATTGCCACCGCCCGATCTGTTCCTCTTCGCACAACCACTGACCTTTGCAACTTCGTCCGGTCACATGACATTTTTGCTCTATCTTTCTCGCTCTCTAGACCCCTCTGCCGCCCACATAGGCCGCCGTCTCCACCGCGCGATCCTCTCCTGTGCTGGCTGGAACTTAGTCCTTGTCCTTATCAATCCTTTCCTATGCTGGTCATGGAAGCTGTCCTTGCAAAGCTATTCGTAGAATGACTGTTTGGGAAAAACAATTGCTAAACAAAAATACTTGTATTCAGTTAAGGTAAAAACAATTTTTGAATTTTAAATTTAAAAACAGTTTTTGAAAAAAAAAAAAAAAAAGCAAATGCAACGCCAAACACAAATCTCTCTCCTTTTCTTCTAGCCAACTTTTTCTTTGGGAACAGCGGCAGAGTATGTAACCACTAACAAAAAGTACGTAGAATTACAAAATTTTCCATACATAATAAGTACAAAAAAGGAATTGGGATGGATACACTTGCTTGTATTGAAAAACCAAATTATGATATATCAACCATCTGTTTAATGTTTTAGAAAGGTAAGCTGACTAAACAATCACAAGATTGATGGCCATGAAAAGAACCGAAGCAGCTACTTGAGGGAAGGAAGGAGCATGCCTCGTACGAACAGATCTATATAGCTTTCATTTGCTTTATTCTGAACAGAGAATTTCTAATCTACATTTGACAGAGTTACTATCCTTTTTCAGATATTTGCAGATAAACCATCTGAGTGTATCCATTAAACACAGAAGCCTCAAGTCTACCTAAGCCAAGCCTATTGAACAAGCCAAACCTGCCGTCTTCAACAATGGGACTAGGCGTGCGAGCAGGATCGTACCTTGTTTGATGAGTAAGGGAAGGCCCAGCAACTGGGGGAAGCTCCCAATACACATCCAGCACTGATTCCACAAAACGACTATTTTTGAAGTGTTCTGTGTAGGAGATTGGCTTGTTACTGTGGTTGAAGTCATCTCGTGCAAACCCCCTTATACCCCACCATGCTTCACTTGGTCCACATAGTTCTTCAATATCCACAGCCTTCTCCCAGAATTTTTTCCTCCCTGATCTCATTCTAGCTTCATCACCATCTTTGAAGCAACTATGGCCCCCTCCTGCAGATGAATGCAATAAACAGTCAAATCATCCCTATATGCTTATAAAGCCACTGTCCCCGGTAAAATAAGTTTCACAGAAACAACACTTTTTACCAGAAGGAAAAGTAATAATAACCACGGCATTTTATTTTATTTTATTTTTTGGCAGCCATTTTCTAAATTTCTACAGACCCATGTTTTAAATTAATCATTAAGCATCCTCCCATAGACTGCATAAGCTCCCTTTTAACTCTTTTTTCTAATAAAAAAAATCACTAAACAACAAAATGGAATTTTGAAAGCAAGCCATGCATGTTAAGTTCCAAACACACTAAAAATACAAGTTCTCTATGCTTCCAATTTGAGTCACCTATGGATTATCATAAGATAAACAAAGAGAAATGACACAGTAATGACCAACGAACACCTTCTAGAAAAGGAGCTTTCTTTGCTAGATAACAGGCCTTTAAGTAGTGATTATGCATTCTAGAATGCAAGCCCTCTACGCACTCAATTTTAACATTTCCTGGATTAGTTAAAGATAAGCTGGGAGAGTCAGAACCTCTTATATAAAACTGATCACAAATCTGACGCAAGGAGTAATGATCTCCAGTTCCAGTATCATAATTGTCCTCAAAAACAATATGCTGGAAACCAGCTTTCAGTGCCTGTTTTAGCCTACTCATCACAATTGAAATAATAGGGAAAAAAGTCAATTGGCATCAATGCAGAATTAAATACAATATAATTTAAAAATATTATTCTGTGACAAAAAACAGTCACACAGTAGATTAAAAAGATGTGCAAAAGAACATTTTCAACTTCCTGTTAATCCACATTAGGTATGTACCTTTTTAATTCATTTTGATGGTCGTCGAAAAAAATAAGAATACGACTGAGATCAGTAATCCCATGCTTCTTCATCACTTTCTGCCAGTCAAGACTCCCAAAATCTACGAAGTCCTTTCCGGAGAAATATGTGCAATTTCCATCAGCATAGGCAGGGCCCTTCCTTAAATACTTCTCAGGATGCCGGGGTGAAAGCGAAAAAATTTGAGTGTTAGGCATTGCTTGCCGCAAAACCCAAGTGGAATGCCCTTTGAATGCACCACTCTCGATCATTAGGTCCGGCTTCAGCCACCGGGTAATGAACCATAACCCAAAGCTGTGGTCAAACCCATCCCATACATGTTGTTTTTGATAGGTCGTGTTTCGTATATGGGTACAAACTCTTCCAACCCTTTGAGTAAATCCTTGGTGGTCCATTGAACCGTTTGTCCATGTTTCGATCTGCCTTTTGACAGGGAGGAGAACAATTAAACCAATTTGCTGTACCACCAGACTCAAGTCATCAAACTAAATTAAACCCATCTTTAGCCAGCACAAAACTTCAGTTACGATACCAGCTAAGTTCAACAAATGGAGAAGATTTAGGATAGCCTGAAATGGTGCTGCTCCACTTTGTGGTGCATTCATGGATGAGACTTCCTATAATAAGTTCTTTTAGTGACCAAATATAATTAAATCACATGAAGGTCATGCCTTTTCAATAAATATACATCAAAGATTCTACCAAAGAAATCTGAAGTGAAATTTGGAATTTAGTTAAATTTAGAGCTCTAGATTCATGAAATCACACGGCATAGCAATTTTTTAATCCAAAGTGGTTGTTTCTAATCTTAAATTTCCCCTAAAAGAAACTAAACTTGGTCAAGTCACAAACCCAGAAACAAGGACAAAAAAGCAACAGGATCAGCTCTCACATTCCTAAATTTACCGCTAGCCTTAGCGCATTAAAACAAAGGCTCTAAAGAACATTCTTTACTTCCTCAACCAAATAACAGTGTCCCATGTGTCCAACTTCACTTTCCTATCATCCAAACGAAGAAGGAAAGAAGCAAAACGGAAGGATATCAGCATGGAACAACAGAATCAGCTTACACATACCTAAATTTAGCATTGGCGCATTAAAACACTCGAGGCTTTAAAGCACATTCCTTACTTTCTCGCCCAAAACAACATCATCCCATGTATTCAACATCAATTTCCTAGCACCCAAACGGGGGAGCAAGAACCGAACACAAAAACATCTGAGAAATAAACAACAAGGTTGGATCGAATCGGATCGACTTACACCAGGGCACGCCGAGCAAGCCGAAGTCGGACTCGAAGCCGTCGAAGCTGAAGAAGCCGACGCGAGAGCGAGGGTAGTAGGGGGACACGGAAACACACACGAGGTTTCGAGAATGGAGGAGGAAGGAGGAGAGGAGGAGGGCGAGGCAGAAAAGGAATAGACAGGGTCCGATGTAGCCAATTCGAGTACGACAATTGGAGAACCCTCTCTTGGCGAAGAAGAATATTGGATGCATCTTCTTGGACTTGGAGTCTCCGTGGCCGTGGTGGTGGTCGTCGTCGCTAATCTGCGCCGCCCTGCGCGCAGAGGGCATCCTCTCCGACTCCAGTCCAGCGTGTTTGGATTCGGTTTTTCACTGTGATGCGGTCTGTGGTAGCGAGTGAGAAGTGAGGGGTACCGATGGAAGTTTCGGACAAAGCGTGGACTTTCAAAATAAACCATTTCGTTATACGTTAATCGTTCCGAGGAAGCATTATGATTTTTATTTTTATTTTTATTTAAAAAATCCTGTTGTCCCGTAAATATTATATTAAAGAAGTTACAACAAATATCCACATATTTTTCATACTTTTAAATTATTTTTTATTTTTCTATATAAATATACACCACAATAAATTCTCTTAATTACTCTCTATATAATTAAAATAATACTTTATACTATATTTTTTATTTAATAAAATTTTTTTATAATTTAATATAAAATAAAAATAAAAGTTATGAGGAACGTAAATGAAATAGATGAAAAAAAAGTTATATAATTTAATAATTATAGAGATTAAATAATACTTCTCAATATATTTAAAAATAATATACAAATTATATAGACAAAGTTAAATATATGATTTCTACTGTGTGCATGATTTTTTAATTTTTTAATTTTTTTCTCTACATGAAGGAAAATAAACTTTTATTGGGAATTTGCTACTAGTACGTAGCATAAAACGTCTTTACTCACTCTTTGACTTTCTATTTAAATTTAAGAAGTAAAATACATTATATAGTACTCCAACCTACTTTACATAACTCTTTATCACCTTCGTTGAATATAGCAATCCCTTTATGCTTCATATGTAAAACTTTTATTATTTTAATGCTTGAGACGCGTAGCCGTTCTCTGCTTATGAGTTCCATGCAACAATATCATGCGACCCCAGGGGGGGGGATCCATCTCTATCTCTATATAATAAATTATAAAAAAATTTATTTAATATTTTAAAATTTCATATGTTTATTACAACCAATTTAAAATGCACATATAACAAAAAATATATTTAAAAAATATTCGGAGAATAAATAGTAATCTGTCAAATATGTAGATTTTTTCTCCAATCTCTAGTTTTATTTTTTAAAATTTAGAGTTTGAAGGACCTAATTTAGGGTATTTTTTTCCTAAAATTTAAAACTTTTTCTAAATTTTAGAGTTTAAAAGACCTAGTGTGGATGCTTTTAGGGGAAAAAGTAAGTAGGGCGGCCGTTTAACGGGAACAGAGAGGGCTGATGGGACAACATCACAGGGATGGGTGGGGTTGATGGAGCAACTTCTTGGGATATGTTAATATAAAAATAATTATTAAAATTTTCAAAATAATAAAATAATTTATACTTATTGAAGATATCATTATTGGAATAGATAATATAAAAGTAGCTTACGAAAATAACTTTTAACTAAAATATAAGAAAGATATATAAGCTGCATAATTGAAGATGCTTAATGGAATAATGTGTCACATGATTATTTTTAAACTCAGTTTTAGAAAAAACTCTTAATATAAATTCAATTGAATTTTATACTTTTTTTTATTATTTTTTCTACTTTTTTATCTGCATTATTACCTGAAGCCTATTATATTCAGTTTAAGTTTTTTCAATTGTTTCTGAACTTGTTTAAAATTTTTATTTTTAGAATTTTATTTTTTATTTTAACAATTTTTATCAAATTATTTTCAAAATTGATAATTCAATAAAACCTCTAATGAAAATTTAAAATCATCAAAACAAACACATAAAATAAGACACATACCAGAAGGCTCCCTTTCTTTGGTACGTTGGAATCCAACCCGCATTCTGTTTTCAAATTCTTTAAATGAGTGCCTCATTGAAATTTAATATGTTTAATATGCAAATACAGTTTAAAAAACACGTGATTCCTATAAGTATTTTTAAAAATTATTTATTTTTAAATTTAAATTTAAATTTAACAGGTGACCCAAATTATTATTATTTACTTTTTCTTTACTTTATTAGTTGGGCTCATTATATTTTATTTATTACAAAGGTTATGAGATTCATTTTAAAAGCAACCCAATCTTTTTAAAACACATTTTCTCTTCAGATTTGTTTTCGGAACTCAAAATTCAACATGAATTTAAATAAACATTTTTGGATCATTTCTATACGAGAATTGACTCATGTGTTCTATTTTCTAATAGTTTGAAATTCATATTGAATTCTGAATTTTAAAAATAATTTATATTTGATAGAAGAGAAAATATATTTAAAAAAAAGTGTTTTTAAAAATTAGGTCTTATAAAAATTATTGTGAGCCCAAGTAACTAAGTAGGGGAAAGATTAAAAAATTATTTGAATCTCCCATTAAAATTAAATTTAGATTTTAAAACATAAAATAATTAATGACTATATTTGGTACGTGTTTTGGTGTTTCGTATTATGTTTTTTAATAATTTGGAATTTGTGTTGAATTGTAAACATTAAAAATACTATCTGTTTAGTATGATAGAGAATGTGTTTCAAAAGGTGCGTTTTAAATAAAAGGTATCATAAAAAATTTAAAAAATATGGTGAACCCATATAATAAAGTAAATAATTTGAAAAACAAAATAATAATAAAATATTTAAATCTCTCATCAAAGTTAAATTCAGATTTGAAAAAAAAATAGTTAAGTGTCATTTGATACATATTTTGATTTCTGTATTATATTTTATAAGATTTTAGACTTCATGTTAAATTTTAAATTTTGAAATAAATTATTATTTGTTATGAGAAAAAGTGTTTTAAAAAGATTTTTTTTACTAAATGAGTCATATAAAAAATGAAAAAAATAAAAAAAAAATGAAAAAAACCAGATAATAGAGTATAAGAAAAGTAGAAAAAAAGATTTTCCATTTGAATTGAATTTAGATTTAAAAAATATAAAAATAAGTATAAATAGTTTAAAAAAATAGTTATAAAGATCCATTTGCTTTTAAAGTTCAATTTATAAAATAATCATTTAAATTAATATGAGTCCTATGTTTTTAGAATTCAAAAACTGAATCCAAAATTGATTTAAGCATACCAAGCAGAGTGTTAGCAATGATTTTTAAAAATAGCTACCAAATCTTATTTGAAAAGTATAGTTTAAAATTTAATCATATTAAATTGCTATGTAACCCGTACTTTTACAATTTGAAAATAAAAAATTATTTTGAAAACAAGGCCAAATCATCAAAGCGAAATAGAAACTAAGACAAGTACTATGGTGTCAATGGGTATTATTATCTAGTTGCATTCAAGGTAGAGGGCATATTGTCATGCGTTTAGTAGGTGTAAGATTGAAGATTGTTTTTAAAATGGTGAATCTGGTGTGAGCTCATTATAATTGAATGATAATATAAATTGAAAATAAATTTTAAAAATAATGGGTTTTATTTTTAAAAATTATTTCTAATTGTTTTTATGAAATATTTGATAGGATTATATTATTTTTAAAAACAGTAAGCCAATTAATCTAAAATTATTTACGGGTGGTATATATATATTTTTATATTTTTAAAAATAATTATATTTTCACAAATAACCATGGATACCAAACAAGGCATATTTTCAAATATAAATTTAAATTAATCAAAAGGCTCAAATAAATTTTTATTTTATTTTTAAATATTTTTTGTATTTTATTTCATGAACCCAGAAAATATTATTTGTTTTTATTTTTAATTTTTAATTTTAGAAAATAAACTCTTTCTAAAATACTTTTTTTACAATCAAATATAAATTATTTTAAAATTATAATTTAACAAAAAAATACAAAAATTAAAACTTGTATTATTTTATTAGGCGAGTGCCAATAATATCAGTGACTCTATAATGTATGTTTTATGCTTGTATTATTTGTTGTTATGATATTAAAATGTATGATTCGTCGTTGTCACAGTGATCATGTTATTTTTGTTGCGTGTAAGGGCCAAAATCCATCAATAACATTTTTATATTCAAAATATATTGTACTATAAAATTATTTGATATTGCCATGAAAGATCTCAATGGCATGCATGTAGGTTTTGCTACCAAAGTTGGATCGATCACCTAATTTCCCCTAAATTTTCTACACATCTAATCGCAGTGCCGTGAAGTTGGCAAGGCTTGCATTTATTGAGCGATAAGTTTTTTTAATAATTTCATTTCCTACAATTTGATTCACATGCACCAAATATGGCCTAATATCAAAAAGTTCGTTTGCATGTAAAATGTTTCAAATAATAATAAAGTTCGCTAGTTTGTATGTAAAATGTTTCAAATAAAATGTTTAATAAAATATTTTAAATTGTACATTTATTTATTTATTATAACTAATAATAACTTTATACTTATTAAAATATTATATGTTTTTCTTATCATATTTATTTTAAAATTTAAAAATAAATAAATATTTATAGAAATATTTTAATTAATAATTAATTAAAATAGAAAACATGAAAAGTATATTTAAAAAAAATTCTTAAAATAAAAAAGTATACTTTTGGACTATTTTAATGCCCACTGTACTTGGCTGTTTGTTCTCCTGCTTTGGGTTATTTGATCTCTTTTGTTGTATTAGTTGCTACTGGGATGGTATTTAAATTCTTGCGTTCTGCTCTTGCCTGTGGATGGACTTGTCCACGCTATGCTGCTGGTCATTTCTCAGTCATGTTGCTGTTTTGAGGATAGTCTGTCGCACATATTTCGCTGCTTCTTATTATGCTTAATTTGTTGTATATTCAATTGGCTGCATTTTGTTGTTGGTTACTGAACCATTTGATATCAAACAGATGCCATCACATTTACGCTCATTACATTAATATTTACACACACACACACACACACACACATATATATATATATCACTGTTGGTTTACTGCTCGATCTGCCCCTGGTGGTAAAGCGCTGCTCTCACCTGGTGGCTCTGGTTGTTGGTCATGGCGCCGGACTCACTTTCTGGTTTCTTTGCTGCTGCTTCTAATTCGTCAGATTCCTTCATGGTCTGTCTTGCTCGGCATTAATAACAGAGAACTACGACTGGAGCAGCAATAATCCTATAGGGCTATATATGATTTCTCGTTTTTTAAAGAGACTGCACAGGCGAAGAACAAACGTTTAGGAAATTGATGGCCTACCCCTACCTGATGTGATGTGATGTGGATTTGGTCGGGATCAGCATTAATCATTGTCTGATCATGTTAAGAAGTTGTGCACTTTTTTTGTTTGTTTGTCTGAAGCCACTCTGCCGTGCGTGCAAACAAGAAGCATTACAACCTTTTCTTTGCGTCACTTATCCTTTTTTTTATATTAATATTATTCATTTATAAGATTTTAAATGCCGGAAAAAGTCTACGTCTCCTTTGCGTCTCCCCATTGAAATCGGTTAAAACTTAAAACTTAAAAGTGCAACACATCAGAACACGAGAGAGAGGGAGAGAGAAGGGCATCAAGCTGTGAATATGTAGGAGGAGAATGTAGAATTCAATATAAAATTTAGATTTATAAACAAATTAAAAGAATGTGTTTTATTTTGGAAATTTGAGGGCAACAAACCCTTTATGGGTTTTGAAAAAAAAAGAGAGAGCATAAATCGGATTACTGTGTGCGAAGTTATGATTGTTTGAAGTTTTCATAGAAAATTACAATTGACGAACCCATAAACCCATAAATTTAATCATGAAAGAGATGATTGAGCCCTTGTTTGATGCTAGAGACCTGCTCGAATACGTCTCGAGCAGAAGCTTGAGCATTTGAACTCGAATAGGGGCTCGAGGCATGCTTGAGCCTATGTTGAAGGCGGTCTCAAGCAGTGTGGCTTGAGCCCGTACTCGAGCAATAATTCGGAAGCATGTCGAATCGTGAAAAAAAAAAATTTGATGTGACTTATTTCACGACAGCCGGGGACGCAAAGATGCCACAATGTCAGTTGTACCTAGCACTACTCTTAAATGTAAATAGATCCAACAAAAAAAATCTCCATCCATAGTATTTAAAAAATATTATTAATTTTATTTCATTCATACATTAAAATATATATGAATAAATATTTGTGTAATCGGTTCGTAGTATTTTCGTGAAATCATGACTGATTGAACGTTCATGATCTTTTTTTCTTTCTCAAAGGCTCTCAACGGTTAGCTAAAAATTATTAAGTGTGGCATTGTAGATATATTTTTAATATATATATATATTATAATAAATGATATCTTGTAAATATATTTAAATAATTCATTAAATGCCGCGGCTGGGAATAATATTTTGTACTATTTTAAATGAAAATCATATTGCGCAAGCTCCGTGCATTGCGTCGAGTCGTGAGTCGTGCCATGCGCCGCTCTACTGTTTGTTGGTGAGGTTTCAAAATTTTCAAGATTTGGTCATCAGTCATGTCGTCCCACCACCACGCCACTCTCGCCATCACCACGCAAAACAAGTGTGGGGACAATTAATCATTGATCAGATCCCCGGCATTTGTAATAATAAAATGAGAAGGGACAGCAGCTATGAACATTAATTGGGGGTGGGGGACAACCCCTCGACACACATTTCACAGCCGTTTTTCTGTATAATTTTTTATACTTTATATTTTTAAAAAAACATTAATAAAAATAATTTGTAATAGTTCTAATAAAATATAACTTAAGAATAAAAAATAAATAATATTATCTATATTTAAAATTTTAATCTTTGTGCTTGTGAATTGATGAAAGGGTTTTTCTTTAACTAAGATTAAGCTCTAAATAAAATAAAATAAAATAAATATTTAAAATTTTATTATTTATTTCTTATAAGTTATTAAATAATTTTTATATTATTTTTAAATAACTATAATATGTAGATAGAAAATAATAATAATGTCTTAATAAATAAATAAAACGCATTTGTTACCCTTTACACGAGGCCTGAGTTCTTAAACGCTCTGACGCCACTTGTCAGTTATCACGTCGGTTGTCCCAATTTGTACTAGTCTGTCTGGGGGAGCTCCATCACTGTCGTTGTACTATTGAAAACATTTTCTTAATGACAATAATTTGTTTTGTTTATTCTAAATAATAATAATATGGCTATATTTGAAATTTTATGACAACAAACAATTTTTTTATAATATAAAACTATTTTTTTACATTTTCTATTAAGTAATTTTCAAGTTGATAAGAAAAAAAATGATTGTTCTGTTCTCAAATGTTTATATAAATATAAATCATTTCACTAATATTTTTATGGGTTATGATTTTTTTAGAGTATAGACAATTTTAAAAATTATTTTTTCAATTGAATAGAGCAATGTCACTTTGATAATACAATTTTAATATGGAACATATCAACGAAACTTTTTTTAAAAATTAAAAATTAAAAATTAATTTTTAGAAATAATGATTTTAAAGAATAGACAATTAGGATTTCCGTAATCCTCCTAAGAAAAAAAAAATACGAGGTATACATGAATTATATCAAACACTCAATTAATCAATGTATGCCCGGGCTAATTGAAGAGCATGCAATAAGGTGTTCGTTGCTAGTATGTATGTTCGTACCAAACAATGGGAAAACTACTTCACATTCTTCACGAAAAAAATAACGCGACAAGATCCTACACAATAATGGACTATTTCATGTATTAACCGAGCTTGAAAAAAATAATGTACTTTGGATTAAATTCAAATCTTTCCTATAAACAATATGTTTTAAACGAATGAAAATACATATTTATTAATTTTTGCACAAAACACCAAAAATACACTATCCCCCAGTATTATAAGGATCAAACTAAGCATAAACATAATTTATCTTGTTGTACAACACATTTCAATTCAAAATGCAGGGTTTTTAACAAAAAAAACATGCCAAAAATCCTAATTTCTTAATTTTAATCATTTTAATTTGTTATTTATCGTGGTAACTTAGAAATAACAATCTAAGCATCTTACCACTCTCAATTTAACCAATTAATCTTAATTTCACGTTTTTCCTAATTTGTAAGTTGATTTAAAATTCCACCTTTTTGCAAAACCTAGGCATGATTGTTTGTGGCAATGGAAACATATAATTAGAGGATAAACTCACTTACCCAGCATTGTTTTTGCATATCAAATGAGCTCAAAACATCAAGAATCAAATATCATTCACCTTCTATCTTCCTTGTATAAGAACAAATGAGCGTACATGATGAACCCTCACCTAGTTGTCACATTCTTTTATCTTTTATTTATTATTTTTTTATTTTGAATTTAAAAAAATTAAAATTTTCAAAAATAGTAAAAACGCTTGCATCTGTGTCCACATTATTGTAATTATATTTTCATTCTCAAACTCAAAATGCTATAAAAATATGAGTATTTATAGATATTTTTTAATATTATTTTAAAAAAAATTAAAACCAATCCAATGGTGAATATCATATTACTACATGATTTACTTGTAGCATAAAACTTTTCTGTATTATAAGAGTATAATAATAAATTTTTATTCAATTAATGAATTGTGTGTGGAACAATTAATATATATATATATATATGTGTGTGTGTGTACTGTGTATATATATATATATATGCATGGTGAATGGAGGAGCTCCATAATATTATTTGTATTACAACTTACAATTTATTAATTCTGTTTATCCAAGGGATTTTCATGTATGAATAAACATGTATCAATCATTATGCTAGCAAAAAAACAAGAAGTATGAGTTGAGTACCTTGTTTCTTGACTCCATATATATCTAGACCCAGCAATTTTTATTTTTTATTATTTTTTTTTTTGGGGGGGGGGGGGGGGGGGGGGGGGGGGGGGGGGGGGGGGGGGAATGATAGTGTGAGAAATTACTAAGGAGAAAAAAAAACACAAGAAGTATGAAACTTTTGTGAAGAAAATTTGTCTCGCATGCTAGCTCTAGTGGAGAAATTACTCCTTTTTTTTTTCGGATGATACGCTTTTAACTATTGTGTAACTGTAACCAAATCCATGTCTTTATATAAATACCAACTGGCTCCTTCCATCGCTAGCCCAACCCATCTTTGTATTGTAACAAATCGTGCTACTTTTAATTTCCATCTCCAACAATGGTCGGAATAGCTTTCGGACGCTTGGTTGACTCCTTCAGTATGGTGTCTCTCAAGGCCTATCTGGCTGAGTTCATCTCCACCTTGCTCTTCGTCTTTGCCGGAGTTGGTTCGGTCGTTGCTTATGGTCATTTGGCTCCACCAACTCTAATACTCATATATATATATATGTGTGTGTGTGTGTGCAGTGTGTGTGTTAATTTGCATTCATATTTATGTTTAGGCAAGCTGACAGCTGGTGCAGTTCTTGATCCGGCGGGGCTAGTTGCTGTGGCTATATGCCACGGGTTTGCTCTTTCTGCGGCGGTGTCGGTGGGAGGCAACATCTCCGGCGGCCACGTCAACCCGGCTGTCACTTTCGGGCTGACTCTTGGTGGCCAAATCACCGTTTTCACTTGCTTTTTTTACTGGGTTGCTCAGCTCCTCGGCTCCATTGTAGCTTGTTTCCTCCTCAGGGTCGTCATGGGAGGCTTAGTAAGTTCTCATAAACAAACAGCAATAACATATCTGTTGTTTTTAAAAGCATATATTAGAAAAATCTAAATTTGAACATGAACCTCTACATCTAGGCTGTAGCTGTAACATGTATCCACCAAAAAGTTTTAACTCTTACGTACACTCTCACGGTACGTGGATATAGAAATAGTGCAGTATCCACATTTTTTTAGACTAGATAGATTAAGTAAAAACTTGAATATTTTTTATTGGAATTAAGAACAATTTCATTTTACTGTTAGTAGTGCAGTACAGTATTACTCCATCCGTTAGCCTTGTTTTATTAATTACTGTACGTGGAAACCAAAAAAACAAAAAAAAACGACTTAATATGATCAATTTCGATTATTTATAATATATGATGTTTGATCTGTATTGTTTTTTTTTCTTTCTTAATGAAATGAGATGACATATGAATATATATGTGTGCTTATATGCATGCAGGCCATTCCTATCCACTGTTTAGGTGAGGGAGTTGGAACCGCGGAGGGGATGGTGATGGAGATAATCATCACATTTGGTTTGGTTTACACGGTGTACGCCACGGCAGCGGACCCAAGGAAAGGCTCCCTCGGCGCCATCGCCCCCATCGCCATCGGCTTCGTGGTGGGGGCCAACATCTTAGCCGCCGGACCATTCTCCTGGGGGGTCGATGAACCCGGCCCGCTCCACCGGGCCAGCGGTGGTGAGCGGTGACTTCCACGGCATTTGGATCTACTGGGTTGGGCCGCTCACCGGCGGAGGGCTGGCGGGCCTCCTCTACGGGAATGTGTTCATGCATCATCACGACCATGCGCCTCTCCCTATTGACGCGCGTGATGAATGATCAGTCGAGTAACGAGTTGATGGTTTCTGATCATGCATATGTATGTTATTATATGGGAATAAAAAAACCCACCTTTGCTTGTTAATAGATGAAAAAAACCCCATCAGTCGAGTAATAAATTTTTGGTTTTTTTGGATGTTTAAGGTTTAATTTATATTCAAATAGTTGGTATAGATGTTTTTACAATCTGCTCGCAACATCGTCACGAAATCATAACCGATTGAATGGTTATAATCTTTTTTTGTTTTTTCTGTTACATTATAATGGTTATTCAAATATTAACTAACTCCGGTTGCATGTAGCATTGCTCATTCCGAGTAATATGAACACATAAATATTAGTAAAATTTATAATTTCTTGAAACTTTTAAAGTGAAAATAGTTTTTGTGCATGTGAACCTATAAGATCACTGATAGTAGATTTTTTATATAAGTTTGTTTTTTTATATTTATATAAAAAAATTAAAAAGTCATAAAATCATTCATACAACAAATGTTCTATATTTAACTTTTTTATATGATTTGTATAGTAGTTTTCAATGTTTTAAAAAAATATTATTTACTTCATATAAATATTAAATTATGTATATAAATGTTTTCACCCCTTTCTCTTTCACGTTTTTTATAACAGTTGGTTTTATTTCATATTAAATTATAAAAATATTATTAAATAAAAAATCTATATAAAATATGTTTTTATAATATATAGGTGATTTAAGAAATCTATTATTATGTATATTTATATAATAAATCAAAAAAATAATTTTAATTTATAAAATTATGAAAGATAATTAGGAAGCTATTGTTAATGCTTAAGCTCTTATACTTGAGTTTGTTATTGCTTTATTTTTCTTATAATTTTTTCTTTTTCTTTTCATCTATTTCATAATTCGTTGGGTGAACAAACATAATAAAATCTTTTAAAAATCCAGCTGACACCTTCTTTTATATACGATAGACATGGTAGTGTATTGTACATAAACGATGATTAAGATAAAAAAATTATTACAAAGATGAAATGCAATAAAATACGAGGGAAAAACAGCTAAAGGAAGGACAACTTGAGAAGAAGACAAAGAAAATATGTTTTAATCAATTCTTTGTAAAAACAAAAAAACAAAAGACCAAGGCAAAAGAGAGAGAAGTGATAGATTTCAATCAGGAGAGAGTTCAGACACTAATTCTAAAAACGTGTGAAAATAAAGGAGATATGATAGGATCATTAGGGCTGGGACGATGAGAAGTATCATCAAAACTAAAATATTATTCGCTAGAGGAAGGGGTCGAACCTTCGACCTTGTGGTTAACAGCCACACGCTCTAACCAACTGAGCTACTCCAGCTACGGCTACGGGACAAACAACATCCATATTTCATCAAATGATTAACCTGACCCATTCCCACCACTTGGGTCGACCCGAATCAACCGAGAATTCCTAAAATCCATCTCCAAATCCAGCCCTTCACCGTTCGTACCCGCAAACAATGCTCCAAACCTCAAACCTTCGACTCTTTTCCTCCCACCTCAAGAATCCTTCCGCTCTCTCCTTCCCTCTCTTCTGCAAACGCAGAACACCGTCTTCCTCTTCTGGCCGCCACCGAAACCTCCTCCCCCGCCCTCTCTATCTCGCCCGCCGTGCCAATTCTTCTCTCACCGAGGGCAGCACCATGAGCGACGCAGAAAAAGGTCTGGCCACGGAGGAGGTCGAATCTGTTGGGTTCAACAGGAAAAGGGCTGAAGGTAGGGACAAGAGCGATAAGCCCAAAAACCTTCAATTGAAGGTCCGCAAGCTCAATCCCACCAATACCATCTGCTATGCTCAGGTTTGTTTGTTGGTTCTGTTTTAATATTTTATTTTTAATGATTTCAAAAACTGGGTTTGTTTCATATCCCTGTGTTTTTGGTGTTTCTGCGAGAAAGGTTCAATTTTTCACTTGTTCTGAGTAGTGGGTCTGGTTCTTTTTTTTTTTTTTTTTTTTTTAATTTTTTTTTTTAATTTTTTATTTATTTATTATTATTATTTAATTTCTATTACAGGACGTGTAAAAAAAATTTAAAATTATGTCTTTTCCAGACTTGGGTTTCCTGAAAGAGAGAGATTTGAGCTTGGATTGCTGTTATCGTACATATTGATGTCTGTTGAATTTACTTTGTTATCTTAATTAATCATATGGCATGACTTCTTTTTTCCTTGTAACGGATAATACAGATTTTGGGGACTGGGATGGATACACAAGATACATCGCCGTCAGTGTTGCTTTTCTTTGACAAGCAAAGGTTTATATTCAATGCTGGGGAGGTAAACATTGGATGGTACTTACATACGAAGCCTACTCCACTTTAATAGCATCCTTGTTTTACTTTACTGAACTAGGTTATATTCATATTTTGAGATTAACATCTCTACTATGTTAAATTTGTTCTAAAATCTCATCAAGGCTGAGGCGTATAATTCTGATTTAATGAGTTTTTAGAGGTATTTTTTGGCTTGTTGTGGTGTACTTTAGGGCTTGGTATAGCTTAAATTGAATTTTTTTTTTCAGCATTTCATATTATCACAAAATACCCTGTAATTAGGTTGCTGCTGATAATTATTTCTGAGGCTTATGTGATTGTCAATATACCCTATAATTAGGCCATTGCTGCCATTGTAGGATATGATATGATTATGTATAATTATTTTCTTTCAAACCTTCCAGGGAATTTATATTTAATAGTTAATCTCATTCCAGGGATTGCAGCGTTTCTGTACTGAGCATAAGATTAAACTATCAAAGGTATGAGATATCCAAGAACTTCGTGTGTGTTCCTTATAGAACTATACTATTTATAGGGATTTTTCTTGATTGATCAATTATGTATGTATTTGTTATACAGATAGATCACATATTTCTGTCCCGTGTCTGTTCAGAAACTGCTGGTGGGCTTCCAGGTTTGTTCCATTGAGATCTGCTTCAGATTTAGCGGATAAAGTGTCTTCTGATAAATTTTCCAACTGTCAGGTTTCAACATCAATATTTCCTTGTGATACAATGAAATGATTGTATGTCTGAAAGATGTTCAATTTCTTCTTTGCACTACAGGTCTGCTGTTGACTTTGGCTGGCATCGGAGAAACTGGAATGACTGTGAGTAGCAATATGTTTCATCTGACATCTGTCATGTATTCATGTTCTACCTTCAGTTTGATGTTAATTTTGAATAGCAATTGCACCAAACTGTCTATAACTTTATTTTTCTCCCTATTATTTGAAGGTCAACATATGGGGTCCATCGGATTTCAACTATTTAGTTAATGCTATGCGGTCATTTATCCCGAAGGCTGCCATGGTCCACACACATAGCTTTGGGTCCCCAATGGATCCCAATGGGATTTTAGTTTCTGATCAAAGGGGGATCAAAGGTCCTGTTGTTCTTGTTAATGATGAAGTTGTCAAAATATCAGCAATTCTGCTTATGCCAGCTCCATTGGAAAGGTCACAGGATTCTCCGGAAATGGGTATCAAAGAGAGGAAGCAACTTTCAGAACTCATCTCACCCAGAAGCCCACGGCAAACTGCTGAGCTTGTGAAGCCAGGTGAGATATCCGTGATTTATGTTTGTGAACTGCCTGAAATTCAGGGAAAGTTTGACCCAGCAAAAGCTGTGGCTCTTGGACTCAGACCTGGGCCAAAATATCATCAACTTCAACTTGGGAAATCGGTGAAGTCTGACTATCAAAATATCATGGTGAGTCTTAATATAATATTAGATCAAAAGCTTGTTAATTCTGTTCATTAAGTGTATGTTCTACATTAGTGAATGCTTTATTTGCTTACTGTCTAGGTTAATCCAAGTGATGTAATGGACCCTCCTATCCCAGGTCCTATTGTACTATTGGTTGATTGCCCATCAGCATCTCATATGCAAGAATTATTATCTGTAAAATCGCTCAGTAGTTACTATACTGAATCTTCGGGAAAAGTGGCAGAAGTTAGCAAAACTGTAAATTGTGTAATTCATTTGAGTCCAATGTCAGTTACAAGTACAGTTGCTTACAAGAATTGGATGAAGAGATTTGGTGGCGCCCAACATATTATGGCTGGACATGAAATGTAAGTTATCTATTCAAGAAAAAAATCCTTAAGTTTTGTTTGTTTTGTTGTTTTTTAAGTAAGAGAAGTGGGGTGTCTATTAAATGCTGAATAAAATAAGAATAGACAAGTTTACTCTTACTATCTAATGAATCCTTAAACATTGATGGGACAACTACTATGACACATTAGAATGAAAACAACTCACTCATTTTGTCTGTTGTATTGCTGTGGACCTTTTCTCCCAGAGATTTTTGGATCTTTCTCTTAAATTTCTCACTTAAGAGCTCTGCCATTGTTGGCAGAATTATTATGACATGGCCACTATGGGCAACTTTAACAAATAACAGAGTAACAGTTTTCTCATTTGTGGCATTTTTCACTTTCCCAGACTGTTATATAAATGAAATCTTTTGCTTTAGCCTGACCATTACCTACCACAATTCATATTTCATATGCAGGAAAAATGCTGAAATTCCTATTCTAAAATCCAGTGTGAGAATTGCTACTCGACTTAATTACCTATGTCCCCAGTTCTTTCCAACTCCAGGGTTATGGTCTCTTCAGCATCCAAACAGCTTAAAGCCAGACTGCGCTGTTGCAAATGAGGTTTGTTTATTTTGACTTTCGTTTGCCTGATTATGTATCATTTTATGGGTAGTTGTTGAAGTCATGCTAAAGTTTAATGAAGAAAATTAAAGAGTTGTCTGTTTGCTCTTAACCAGGGCACCATTGCAGAGCCTTGTGAAAGCATTTCTGCTCAAAATCTTCTGAAGGTATGGGTGAATATTTTCTATAGATTTTATTAAAGTAGTAGCACCAGCTTGATTTACTAGTACATCAATTTCGTTGGGCTTTGTCCTTGTTGTTGCTTGTATTTTAATATTTATCAAGCAAATTTTTTTATAGAAATTCTTGAAAATCAGTTCATGCCATGTTTCAGCATAACTAAAATAGTGGAAAAAAACAATATGTTCTTGTTACTCTCATGCTCACACATTTTTGATTTTTCTTAATATTATTGTCTCAAAACTTCCATGAAGCCTTAAAACTTTAGTTGAGCCAAGCAATTTGTTTATGTCGAAATGCAGAGAAAATAGATAATATATTTCATTATTACTAGTGAAGATAAAATATACATATATAGGATTTGAGTGACTTTTTCCATGCTTCAAGCTAGGTTACTTGATTCATACTCCTAGTAATATTTAACCATCTAATTGATAAAGTTAATATAATGTTTAACATCACTATATAGAAGAGAATAATGTATTTTCTAATAATATCAAGTATATTAATTTCTTCAACACCTTTCTTAAGCTGGAGTTGTAGATTACATCTTAATTTGGTGAGATAACTGCCCCACAAAATGATATAGTAAAACACTCTACATCTGTAAACTTGCATCTCAAGATGTTGGCCAAAGATCCGTTGAAAAGGTGAAGAAGAGGCTGTCAAAGTTCTACAGGGAATTTACTAACTGAATATTTGCTGGAATAGGCATGAAAATACAGGAAAAACGTAAGCCAAATAGCCGGCGTTTTGTTGCAAATTCTGTCATTTGTTACAAGGGGTGCATGATATACCGAGCTTCATGTCTTCTAAGGTGCTTTACCAGTCTCACCTCTCCTACTTGATTTCTGATTTTATGTACTTGGCTTACCCTCCCCTATATCCTCCTCAAATTGATACACCATGACGCAATGATAATGGTTGATATCAGCTTTAATTTGGAAATAGAAGAAAAGATGCATGAGAAATAAGATATTGCAAAGAAAATAAGTTGAAGAACAGTTGGGATGTGAGGGGCCATTGTACTAAATTGGCAAGTTAAAGGATCAAATTGAAAATTAAAAGTTTGAAGATTCAAATTGTAATTCGAAAAATAAGTGGGCCAAATTACAAATTTAAGAATGTTTGGGGCATGACTAGAAAGTTTTGAAAATTGAATTACTTGGTTGAAAGTACAAGAAATAAGTAATAGATGCTAGTAGGCTTGACATTCATTTTATTTTTTAAAACCAAAATAAGGAATATGAGAATTAAAAAATATAATAAAAAAAGAAAAATGTCCACAAATGGCATTGGGAAATGCCTTGAATACATGAAGTTGAACCCTTGGCTCTGATGCCAAGTTGAACTATAGAGATAATATTTAACATTACTATACAAAAGAGAATAATCTCTTCCAATGATGTCAAATATATTGACATTGCCAATTGTTTTTAACGTTATCTTTCCGTGTTCATACACGTAGCCATATGGTCACAAGATACACGCCAGTCCATCTTTGGTTAATGCCTTAAAGCGTGCTTTGTAGCTGCCTTCAGAGTGTCATGAATTGTTGTCGCATTGCCTCCAAATGATATGTAATTTTTCCTCTTTTGTTGTGGAACAGTTCCATTTACGCCCATATTCACAGCTTGGATTGGATATATCTGCCATTCCAACATCGATGGCTTCATCAATGATTATTGATGAGTTAAAATCAGAAATTCCAGAGATTGTAGATGCCGCCAACCAAGTGGACCAGTTGTGGCATGCTTTCAAAGAAGCAAAAGAGGAGATAATTCCTCAGCAGGACGAGGTTATGATTGAAGAGCCCTGGTTGAATACTGCAGCTGCTCCTAGCTGTTTAGAGAACATAACAAGAGAAGATGTGGAGATTGTACTTCTAGGAACTGGTTCATCCCAGCCGTCCAAATACCGGAATGTCAGTTCAATCTATATAAATCTGTTCTCAAATGGAAGTTTGCTTTTTGATTGTGGTGAAGGAACACTGGCTCAACTGAAAAGAAGGTGAACTTCATGTTTCTCAATTTTTTGAAACAATTGTTTCAGACATTCTGTTTCCTATTGTTCAGATAACTTGACTTTATACCTCGAGAAGAGCAGGTTTGGAGTAGAAGGCGCTGATGATGCAGTCCGAGCTCTAAGGTTCATTTGGATATCTCATATTCATGCCGATCACCATGCAGGTTTGGCAAGAATACTTGCCCTTCGGTGTGATTTGATGAAGGGATTGCATCATGAGCCTCTGCTTGTCATTGGGCCAGGCTCACTCAAGAAATATCTAGACGCATACCAAAGGCTCGAAAATTTAGACATGCAATTTCTTAATTGCCAGTACACCACTGAAGCCTCATTGGGCCACTCTTCCCCAGCAAGTCCAGATATTTCTGAAAATGGGGCAATTATACAAAATACTGATACCTCCACGTTTACTAAAGTAACCTATTGGAAGAAACCGGGTAGTCCAACTAATGATGATGCAATCTTATCGATGCAAAAAAACTTCAAGAAAGTGCTTTGTGATGCTGGCTTGGAGGCATTGATTAGTTTTCCTGTGGTGCACTGTCCACAGGCATTTGGTGTAGTCTTGAAAGCTTCAGATAGAATCAACAGTGCTGGAAAGGCAATTCCAGGGTGGAAGATTGTGTACTCTGGTGATACGAGGCCCTGCCCAGAGCTGATAGAAGCCTCTCGTGGAGCAACTGTTCTTATTCATGAGGTATGTAACATTGAAATATATGACCCTCTATTTAATAATCTTTGTGATTTTGTTGTTCTTCCATCAGCTGTGTTTGGATTATGTATTCTCCTTTGAAATGGGGCTCCATTTAAAATTCAGAAACCATTAAAAGGAAAATGGGAGGGCTTTTTTGTTTTGGATTTATAGGAATAAGAGAAAATACAACACAGATGACAGCTCTTTTGTTTCATATAGTATTGACCTTTCCTTTTATAAATCGAATTGAATAAGTTTTATTTGTGACATTAATTAAGAAATAGCAGAAGTAGCCAGCATTGGTATTGGTTTCCTTGTAAATAATCAATCCCTAATTTTCTTTTCTCGACTAAAATCCTTGTTTCAGACTCTCTTTTGGCTCATTCCTGGCATCGATTCTAACCACTTGGCTAAACTTTAAAATTTTGTATATAAATTCAAATACTGGTCTTCAGCTGTAGAAACGATGGATGGACAAAAATGCAGGTAACCTGCTTGATCTTTCTTTGTTACAGGCAACATTTGAGGAAGGCTTGGAGGACGAGGCCATCCAAAGGAATCACAGTACCACAAAGGAAGCAGTGGAGGTGGGTGCTTCTGCTGGCGCGTATCGCATCATTCTCACCCACTTTAGCCAAAGGTACCCTAAAATCCCAGTATTTGATGAGAGACACATGCACAAAACTTGTATTGCCTTCGACCTGATGAGCATAAACCTAGCTGATTTGCCAGTGCTCCCAAAGGTTCTTCCCTACCTGAAACTTCTTTTCAAAAATGAGGTTGAAGTTGAGGCTGATGAATCTGATGATGTTACATGCACCACAAGCGCAGTGGCTGGATGAGTATTGGTTCAATTGTACTAGTATTTTAAAGTCAAATTGTAGTAATTAATTGTAGTGCTCCAATTAATCCTGTATGAACTAAGTTTCACTTGATATCCATTTGCTGTCTTAGTTTTGTTTTATTAATATCACACCCACTTAAATACTCACCGTCATCAGACCTCCTATTTATTATAATTTCAGCTTCATCAGATTCTATTTTATACCAGTTTCCTGTGGGGCATTCTGCTTTAGTATTTCCGTGCCATGTTTGTTGATTGTATTTCTTGAGCTTAAGGTTTGATTTCGCCTTCACCGAAAAGAAAACAAAATATAATAATAAAAAAGAGCAATATGAAAACGGGCAGCACTCTTGCAAAGAGATTGGGATGGGGGCGCGACTATTGTTGGTGCAAGCTGCACGATGTTAGCAGAAGTGGTACGCGCCCAACGGTGGCTTGTGTGGCAGCAGTGCCTGCAGGCGGGCATGGTCTCCAATAAAACTTCACAAGCATACGGGCTAGGGGTTGTCATATATCTAATAGCCATAGTAGAAGGTAACCATTCTAACAATGCCATACTAAGTTTACTAGTTGTACGGAACACATTTGTTGTAGAATATTTTGTACCAAAACTATTCCAGTTGCAACATAAAATATTTCTAATATAAAGTGCAAATTTCTTCAGCTAATTCTCACTGTTCATCCATTGGAAAATTCCTGTATAAGTAATTATGATACTCAACGGCTTAAACCGTTTTTGTAAACAATAGCAACATTAAGCATAAAATAAGTAGATTTATATCTTGTTTAATAATCAAAATTCAATTTTGTGTAGAACCATACATTGAAGGAAAAACCTTAAAATCAAAAGCTGATGCCATCCCTTTAAACTCAAAGTCGATGCCCGACCTTAAATTGAAAGTTAATGCTGACCTTAAACCAAAAGTTAATGCGAAGCCTTTAAATCAAAAGCTTGAGTCAATTCTTTATTCTGAAAGTTCAAATGCTCTCAAGGGAAGACTTCCCTAGCACATTCATCTCATTAGATATTTCATATATGATGGACCGAGAAGATATCAATCTCTAGCATCCTCACAAGAAATGAGAAACTCACATAAATTCGAATAACAATCATTAGTTGTATGGCTATTACTTCCATAATGATTATAATGCAAAATAGGTAATGAATTAACATAAGCAATAAAAGCACCATCATAATTAGAATCAGTCATAGAAGCACTTATATAAAATCGGTTGATTTGCTTAATAAAGAATGTCAAATATGTAGAAAGCTCATGCTTACCACCACAAAATACATTAAAGTCCACTTAAATAAAATCAGCAATATAAATTAAAGTCCACAACCTGCTAGCACAATCAAACAAATAAAATCCTATAGAGCTCTCTAGAGCATCCACCTTCCTAATTAAAATCAAACAAACAAATATACAAGCTTAGTCTAATATTCACATTTTTGGTTAAATTCCTAAGATTCCTGATAGAGTTAAGATTTAATCAAAATAAAGACTTGGGATTTGGCTACTCCCTCCCAATCTCTAAGAAAAAAGAATTGCTCCAATTATGATGAAAAAACATATATAGCAATTGTAAACAAATGATTATAAAGGAAAAAAGTACGAAAACTAATTTGCCACAAAGGCTTATAATCCATCCAAAACCAAGATATTCCAAAATAATATATAAAGATCATTCAAAACAAAAGAAAAATCTAAAGATTTCTTGGCTCAAAGTGAAAGCCGAATGATGCCTAGCTCTAGAGAGGGTTTAACAATACCTATAAATGTCCCCTGATAGTCCTATATATAGCTCATCAAAAATAACACAAAAGCAATACAAAACAGAAAAAGAAACAAAAATTACTCAACTAGATGCGACTTAATGTTGTTGCTGCGGGGCCGGAATTGTGGCCCGATGTTGCGACCGCGAGCTAAAATTTTTCCATTTTGCTCTAATTTGCTTAATTTTGCTTTAATTTCTTCCTATTGCCTACGAAACACAACAAAACACACACAAACCTCTACAAGTACTAACATAACATAAAATAACATACAAATGCACAAAGCACTCGAAAACAAATACAAATAAAAGATGAACACATGAAGATATTTTATATAAATTGGGTTCATTTGACATTAAAAGAAAAAATTCACTATGGAGATTTAATCATTTCATGTAGCAATTAATATATATTACATAAATAAATATCACCATGAGGATTTAAGCTATCTACACAATAATATTTATTGGTGGTAAAACCAGTTATATATATTAAAACTATAGTAAGAACATTAGTCCATCCTCATGAGGGGTGGCCATTTAGATAGTTGTATCGATCACAGGCATATACATTAAAAATAAGTTAATTTGTATAAATAACTTAATTTTAAAAAAAAATTGACGCTTACCTTTCATGAAACTTCAATACTTAACGAATTTCTTTATAATCATACAAATAGAACGAGAGATAGAAAGAGGAGTGAAAGAGAGTTTGTCTCAAATTTGGAGTGCACAGTTTACAATTTGGGTGCTTATTTATAAGCTTAATCTAATGACATTTTTGTGAATAAAGAATAGAAAAAATTAATTAAATATTTTTACAAATCTAACACATGTTATCTACCTCTTATCTAATCATATCATATGCTATCTAATGGTAGGTACATCTACCAATTATTTCACCCTTTCAATTGTAATCTTTTAACATATTTACTTTTACCGATATACTTTTTATTATTTTTACTATTCATCAAAATTTTACCATTGATACTTGTTGAATTTAAATTCATGGTTTGTTTAATTCAATTCAATATTATCCGTAAAAAATTACTTGTTTAACATAATTAATTAAAATAATATAACATAACATAATGTTATAAAATATAATAAAATAATACTTTTACATTCTAAAATAAATACATCTCAAATAAATTTATTTAAGAAAAAATTAATATTATTTTATTATAAAACTATCGGTTTTATAATATAATTGGATACATAACTACTACATTTATACTAAACCAGAAAATTTTCAAATAAAATATAAACAAAAAGACTAATGCATAGTAGTTTGACCAACAACCCAAGAGTTTCCTTTGGTGGATACCAAGAGTTTCCAAAGTGCCGTAGATTAATTAATTTGGTGAATTTTCACTCTTTGCTATGCTATTAGGTCTAACTATCTAAGAATTATTGGTTGAACACAATCGAATAGACTTCGACTATTGATTATTTTGTTCGAAACAAAAAGCTTTGAAACACATTAAAGGCTAAGAATCGATAACAAAATAAAATGAAAAGAAAATAACCATGATATAAATTAGGTAACTCATTTTTATAATGAAGCTCATTCTTTTGGATTTGAGTAAAACGTTTTGAATATGTTTTGGTTGGGAATGAAATAATATCCCATGCAATATGTTTTCAACGGTCCAGATTAAACTTTTATTTAATTATAAATTAATATAATAAAATATCTAGTCGCTGTTGTTGTAGAGTTACACTTAAATATAATGTAAACTATTGAAAACAAATCTAACGATTCAGATTAAGAATATTATACTATGCAATAGCTATTGGTATTACATTAGATATGAAGTTGGATTAAGGGACACTATTGTTAATCTAATATTGATAATCTCATTTTTATTAAATCAAGTTTACCCCATTTTCCCAATTTTCAATCAATTAAACTTAGGAAAACTCCACACTTAATAGTTATTTTTATTAGCAATGACACACATAGACTAGAGAATGACTACAATGTAATGACCAAACCAAAATTTTAGGTCCAACACTCGGCCCATCATGCGCTCATTTATTATATCATTTCTCTTAATGATGCATACAATGACATTAGAATCCCTTATAGGATGACAACAGATCGGGTTAGGTTTGGATACTATTTAATCCAAACATGTATACTCTTGTCCCAAACTCAACCCGTCCTGATGATTTATGCAGTTCAGGACGGGTCAGATCAGGTCGGGATAGGATGTTTTACCTTACATTTATTTAAGAATACCAAGTTGAGACAGTTTAGACAAGACTCAGTCCTGACCCAATTGCTTGTTAGGGCGGGTCAAATCAGTGCGAGACAATCCAAGTCGGAGGGGATTGAGGTGGGACAAGACAATATTTTCATCCCTGATCCCTTCAGCCAAGTTTGCATGCTTTGCTTTCTAGCATTTAATTGCCCTCGCAATAAGGGATTATAAATTATGCAGATAAATGGGTAATATTTTTTTCCATATTAGTATTGATTTTTTAAAATAAATTTAAAGTAAATAAAATAGTTGAGAGAATTTGACGGTTTATCCGCAAAAAATAAATTTCTTATAATAAACTCAACATTTTCAAGTAGCTAAAGTAAAATGATTGCCAATTATCACGCCCCGGATTTTTGACCCATGCCCGCACCTAAAGGGACAAAGGGTTTATGATAATACTGAGAAGGGAACCTTAGCATGTGTGTCGTCCCTAAACAATATCACACATATTGCACATGAATACAAAAATCTTATTTTAATTCACAGTACAAACACACATACATACATGTTTTTCCCTTACGGGATGGCATCATAGTTTTACAATCCAACAAAACAAACAAATACACACAAAATCTTTACCTCTAGTGAACTTAGCTCTTGTAAGCAGTTGGAACAAACAAATATATACACAACAGGAGGGGTGAGCAACCACAGCTTAGTAGGGATCATGTATACCCGACCTGTCCCAACTTATACTTTATCCATATGTAAAGTGTATGCATATGCTCGTGTCATTGTATATGTACATCACCAACTCAATTATATACTTACACATTAAAATATAAAGCAAGACTCTCAAGTAATCTCAAACATTGCCCCTCATGCACTTTGTTGCCCCATAGGCACAACATTGCCTCTCAGGCACAGTAACTTCTTAAGATCTAAACAAATCTCACCTCTCAGGCTCTCAGTAGTAGCCTCCCAGGCTTATCAATGTAGCCTCGTAGGCCCACATGACCATTAAGTATCATAATTGAGCAAATATAGCATCTCATGTCATTACCACATATAAACAGATAATTTATAACATTCATGACATCTCATGCACATTTCAAACATGTGAAAACAAATGAGACATACATGTAAAACAATAAGACAAGCTAGAGTTCTCAAGTCCCTTCAAACTTATAAGCTCACAGCCCTAAATCTCCATATTGGGCTATCCACAAAGCATGAGGATCAAACCCCAAAGAAACCACAGAAAAATGGCTCAAAATAGGCCTTGTTCGACCTAAATTTAGTTGATCATATCTCACATGACCATTATGATTCACCCGACCACTTTGGTCTAACAAAACACTTCGGTCAATCAAATGTTCGATCAAATGGTCGATCAAATGGTCAATCAAAAATTTTAATCAACCAATTAGTTCAAAACTACCATGATCGAACAAAATACCAAGTTTGGTCGATTGAACCCATTTTAGTCGACCACGCCGCTGCACAATTTGAGAATTCACCATTTCCGGCCAAAATCTACATGTTTAGTCCCCCACATCACAAAAACTCATACCCAAACACTCCATACCATTTTTAACCTCAATTTCTATACTTTAGAAGCATTAAAACACCAGAAATACGAATTTTCACACTTAGGGTTAATTTTCATGTTTTAGCTACTCTAGCAAGCATAATCAACGATACATGAGTGAGAAGAATGAATCTCTATCTCGAATTTGGTCGATTTGAGTTCAAATCGCCAATCCTCTTTGCACATTCTTTGTTCCTCCTCTTGTTCCTGCTCAAATATACCTCTCTCTCTCTCTCTCTCTCTCTCTTCACGTACACACACAACAACAAGTTAAGGTTTTTCTCCTATTTTTTCTATTTATACTTTTCTCATTTAATTTTATAAAGTATCAAAATTACCCTTACAGGAACCCGACTCTAAATCGAATCCAATTACTGTCCAAAAGTTTCATTTGACTAGTACATTCCTATCTAGATATATTCATCCTTCGATATGCAATCCAACAGATGATTATCTCCCGACACTTCAAACACATGTCATTACAACAACTAAAAGCATTTCCAGTAGTTTTAGTTAAAATTCATTAGCTAAAGCATATTCACTTCGTGAATTAGCACATGACTATCTCCTAGCACCTCGTGAATTGTCTTCATCTTTGATTTTATTTTATTTTATCTATAATCGAAACTACTCTTAAAACATGACAAATTTTCTCATTTCAAATATTATTTATTTTAATCTTACCATACATCCATATTAACATTCACATCCCATTAACACTAAGATTTTGTATAAGTTATTTTTTGTTAATTCAATACTCTGGGTCCAATAGTTATTTTATTAGACTTTTCTTTTTTAAACATATAGGTATATTCTGATCTCATAAAACTTTTTTCTTTTTACTTTTCATCCATCGACATCACTATGAAGCCTATTATTTTTCACCATAAATAATTAATACGAGTTTTAATTTTTATAAAGTGATGTATTTTTATTTTAAGTAAAATGTTTATCTTTAAAAAAAATCTATTTTAAAAAGACGACTGAAATGTCGGTCAAACTCCAAGTTGGTCTCTCTGAATGATATGACAATACCAGATCAGAGAAAAACATATAAATAAATTACGAGCCGCGATTTCGCGGCAATGTCGCAATGCAATCGCGGCAGTTATCATTTCAAGTGTCAAATGTGGTGTCTTAATATTCATCATCGCATTACGTAACGGCTTCGGTGTGAATCGGATCGCCCCAGACTCATTTCGAGTCTCAAGCCCTTAAAACTCGCAAACAGAGTGTTACGGCGATCATCGATTCCTGATCTACACATCGATGTTCATTCGTTCAACGCTTCTCTGTGACTTTTTCGATTTGCTTTGTTGAATTGAACTAGTCTCCGCGAATTAACGATTTGTCTCTGAAAATTAACAAAACCCTAACTGCGATTTGATTTCTTGTTTTGCTAATTTTCCCATCGGATTCTGTGTTACACGTCCCCTGTTTTGATCTTTCGATCATGGTTTCATCGACGATCTCTAGCCGTGGTCACCGAGAATCGATATTGGATGCAGAAATCACCGAAACCCTAATATTTGATTCGGTGGATGTATATCCGGAGGATGCGAGTGAGATTGACCATCCTGGTAGTGGTATCAATTGGAATTTCGGGATTGATTTGGATACTCTGGACGATATGGAGAGGCTGATTTGGGCTTTGGAGGGAGATGATAGCGGGATCGTCAATGATAATCGCCACTACGATTCTGATTTCCTGTTGAGCATCGACGATTTATCTGGGCCACCTCAAACCTGGTCGGAAGAGGCTTCTGCATCATACCCAAATGCAGATGATGACATCGTTGCCGACCTTGCCCGGGATATTGGTTTATCTCTTGATGTGGAAAACGATCTGGGTCCCAACATTCATGATCGGGGCCGGCATATTAATGATTTGGGTCCCAATATTCTTGATCTAGGTCTGCATAATAATGATCTGGGTACCGATATTCATGATCTTGGTCTGCCTATTAATGATCTGAGTTCCAATATTCACGATCTGGGTCTTCACATTAATGATATGGGTCCGCATATTCGCGAGGGCTCGTTGAATGATTCTTTGGATGGTCCAGTGGAAGCCGATGCCATTTTAGGTGAATTAGCAGATCATGTGATTTTTTTGGGCCAGAGCGGCAATCGGCCTGCCTCCAAATTTGCTGTGGACAGTCTAGTTGAGGTAGTGGAACTGAAGCAAAAGGAAAACTGTGAGGGTGTGCTTTGTGCAGTTTGCAAGGAGGAGCTTAACTTTTGGTTGCTAGAACAACAATTGAGGAAGCTCCCTTGCTCTCATTTTTTCCATGGGGATTGTATACTGCCTTGGTTGAGGATTCGGAATACATGCCCCGTCTGCCGATATGAGCTCCCCACTGACATATGATCGCAGGGAGATGGCTCCAGCTCGTGATCCACTCTGTTGAGATTTGACTGTTAATTTACTGCTTCATATTTCTGAACAGTTCACGATCTGTGAGTAGTTTTTTACTTCCAAATATACACAGTTCATGTTTTTTTCTCTTTAAATTTATTGTTGAATTCAATACATTTGGAATTGAAATGATCAATTGTTATGCCAAAAAAACCGTGCCCATTTTACCAGAAATATGATCCCTGACTTTATTCTGCTCATTTAAAAAAGCTTTTTCACTCTAGGCCAAAATTTATGGGATGTAATGAAAGACAAGATCGGTTTGTCAATGAAATATGAACGCAAAATTATTCAGGGAAGATGCCCCTCAAGCCTGTTTAATTTTGCATCTAGCTTCCATTCAACAGTATCAACTGGCATGTCCAGCGCACAGGTCTCAGCAGTGGTTCAGTTACTGGTAGAACACCAAGAGAGGGTAAGTAATTCTTGTCCTCCTTGAAAACACATGTTCATCTTGAACACACATGGGTTAGGTAATTATTGCAATCAGAATTTCGTCTTAAAAATGGATTTTACTAGATTTGGCTTATTTGATCGGTTTATATTGAATCTAATTCTCTATCAACTGAATAAAGGGAGGAAAATCGGGTGAATAAATGAATTTTAGTGTTTCTAATTAACATATTAAAGTGAAGGAAAGCTTTATGGCTCATTGTTAAGAAATTTACGCAAAAGCAACCTTGTAAGATAAAAATTTGCTAAAAAATGTTATTGTTTGTTCTGTTAAGTTAAGTGGACCTTGTTGTGTAGGCAGAAACATTGTGTCGTCATAAGTGTGATTGGATCAAAGCTAGCTTTGACTCTCCAATGCTTCAACTATAGCAAAAGCGAAAGATAAATTTGGCTGAAACCTAAAAAAAAAACCCTCAAACAGTTGAGCTATAGAAAAACTTATATTTAACTTTAGCAATAATTTGAGTCAAATTTACATAAATTATAGCTTTAACTGAGGGTGCTAGGTTAGACAATCACTCTCAACTCTTCCAAAACTCCAACATACACTTCAAGTACCCTATCTTCTTCCTTTTCGCCATTTGAAGCCCGATCTGCGGCACAGAGACCCCGTTGAACATGTATGAGTCCACTGCCAAACCAGAACTAGCGGATTTGTTCCCTTGTGTGCTGATCTGTGTTGCTCCAGTCACATCCATTCTTGATTCACTGGCATGGAGAAGAAGCCAGAAGAGCAACATGGAAGAGGCAGAGAACATAGTTGGGTTCTAGCTCTTAAATGACTTTGAGGGAGTACAAAAGAAAAACATCTTTCCCCTTTTTGTGTATTTTGCTTTAGAAAAGCAAAAAAGCAAAAAAAACAAAAACAAAAACAAAAAAAACAAAAAAGCCAATGGCAACATAAATAAGTTTATTTTGTTATTGGTTTTGTAAGAGGAATATATTATGTAATTTTAATAAAATAAAAATTTTGAAGTTTTAATTTCTTTTTTTGTATTATTTTTTTAAATTTTGATAATTGTGGTGTAGGATGGAGTAAGTAATGTATAATTGTGCAATTGTTGTGGATGAATAAGAATAAATGTGAGCGTGTGTTATAGTTAAAAATACTATAGTAACTTAAATTTAACTTTAATCATCCAAATTTAGGCTAAAGTATGAAAGACTAATGGAGATACTAGTAAAACCCAAGTGGTCTACCTACCTAAAGAGGCAGATAGAAGTGGAATAAACATTATGGCAGCGATCGTTCAACTGTAAATATGTGTTTGCAAACATTGTTGGTTCACATGCTTAACTTCCCTTCTTATAGATGTTGCTACAGAAATTTAAACATGGTTAATAAACCCAAAACTGGTCTATTCACTCTCTTCAAACCGCATACCAAATAAACGAACACCCATTAATTTGGGGAAACTGATATATAAAAGCCCTCTCCTGATACATCAAAGCCCTCTCCTAAGAGTTCCTAAGTTTTAATCTTTTGAAGCTACAACAGTACCATATGGTAAGCGGTAATTAGCTTTTAAGGTTGATTTGTTGTGTTTTTTGTTTTTGTGTTTTTTTTCCAGAAATAGGATCGGGCTGGTTAATTAAATCCGCCATGGAACTTGTAGTATTTTCCTGTTTGAAATTTAAGTACTAGTTAAAAATTTTATGAATCAACCAATCACCCTTCAAAATCAAAATAACCGCGTCAAGCCTAGTCTCCACACATTCTGCTCCCCATTGCGTTTCCGAAATGTGTCTTTGCAGCAGATGCGATGGAAATAAGCCCTTTGGCTCGCAAGGTGGTGCTGTTGTGTTGGCCACATGCGTCTGGAACATGAGCATATTCTTCAGCCCTTTTTGCGAACATGTAGCAAGTACGGATTATGCAGGTATTCTCTGTTTTTTTTTAGTAACGTGCACATATCCAAAACTTCAGCCTCCTCAGTAGCCCAATCATTTTTTTTATATGCCAATTACCACGAACCAAAGCTGGAACAGCCTACCGTTGTGGCCTACGAAAATAATGGATAATTTTGTTTCTGGCAAGATTTAAATTTGTTGCTGACATTCAAATTGAAGATGGATCTCTCATTGTAATACTGAACTTTAAATCCTTTAAGAGACCAACTTATAAAAATAAGTGTGTGAGCAATTAGATGAAAGAAAAAATTTACAGATTAGTACTCGATAACTGATTTAATACTCATTCAATTAAGTTCGATTCGAGTTCAAGTTCGGATTCAAGTTTAATATGTATAAATTTGACTTGTTAGTTCGATTTCATTATTATACAAATTTAGCTCTAACTCAACTAAACTCATTCAGTTCAGCTCATTTACAAGCCTACTTATTAGGTTGCCATTTGATGTCAAAACCTTACAAAGTTCCTATACCTAAGCGAGAGAAGTTGCTGAATCCACTTCATCGAACGCTCACAACCCGGGCAACCCGAAGCCCCCCTATAAGAAAAGCCCACAACTCCGCCCGAATAGACGGGAGCAAGAATGCACCACCCACCTCATGAGCGCGCCACAAGAGCCGCAAAAAACCGTCAGCTCCCACTATCCCTCCCTCCCTACCGAGTAGGCTGAGTACCCAGCCCTTTTAACTCACTCATCACTCACACCCTAAGCACACCCAACTAAGAAGAGGTGGGGTCCCGATCTGCTGATGACCGATGAGCATTATTTATTTATTTTATAAATAAATTTTTATTAATAAACTGGAAGTATATAAAAGACATTGCCAAAAGAATACAATAAAAGTTTACAACGAAGTTAGCAAAGAGTTAATCCTAACCTATGCGGAGTCGAAGACCATCCTTAACAAGCAAAATAATAGCCAAAGGATGAGCTAGAAAACCAAAATACCTCTTACACCGATGGAACACCAAAGGCTAAGAAGCTAACTAAAGCAAAAACTTAAAAAGAATGTAATCGGCTATGTTTGGCACCGTTATTTTGTTTTTGATTTTCGAAAATTAATACTCAATATTTTCAAAAATTATCATTGAATTTCATTTTTTTGTTTGGTTGTTGTTTTTTGCTTTTGTTTTTCGTTCGCCGAACTCGTGCAGGGGGTGGAAATCTCATGCAAGAGGGGGGGGTCGCCAGGCGGGCGTTGCACCAAGGGGGAGGAGGTTGCAGTGGGCGGGAGCGCACAAGCGAGCCAAGGGGGTTGCGTCGGCAATGGCAAAGGATGGCGGCGGGCAGCGGAGGGATTACCGGAAAACAAGTGAAAACAGAAAACACGAAATAGAAAACATTTGTTTTCATTTTTTTGCGTTTGAAAACCACTTGTTTTGAAAAATTAAAAAAAAACAGGTACCAAACAAAAAAACAGATATTTTCTGTATTTTAATACAGAAAACAAAAAATGAGTATCACCACCAAACACGATCCTATGATCTTACATCAAACATAAGATTGCGACTATCTTGCATTGAACAAAAGCTTGCAGATGACTTGCATTGAATAGGTATTAGCTTGAGCACTCTTATCTCTCTTATCTCCAATAGAATAATTTCTATTACATGTGTTAGTATGTTGATTAATCAATTAACATGTTGTGATACAGCCCTCTAGGGTACCTATGAAACCATTCCAATCTCTCATTGTGGTTGTTGCATTGCAGGTCGCCCGTAGGAAGCTTGTGCTGACTAAATTAGTCGCTAGTTTAAAGCTTCACTCCCCTGATCCTAATCATGCCATTATGGCCCTACAACACTCGCTCAGTTAGTATCTGGACATATCCTGTCTACATGCCCACATTAGCATGACATACTCTTCTTCTTAGAGTCCAGTCCTCCATATGGCTTGATAAACTACAACCTTACTAGTTTCCCAAAAAGAATTGGCGGTGCGTTTCTGGCTGATGTGATAATTGTTATGTCAGTAAAATTTGTACACCGCATCTGAACAAGAGAAGGTTGAAGCATAACATAAAATCTGAATTTGAAGGCGAATGAGTATTTTTTGAAATCTGAAAACAACAAATCCCCTATGGCACTCAAATCGGATCACTGTGTACAAAGTTATAATCGTTTGAAGCTTTCATCAGAAATTACAGTTAACGAAACCTAAAAACCCATAAATATGATCGTAAAAGAGATGATTGATGCTTGATTGAGACTTGCTTAATGCTCAAGACTTGCTTGAGCCCTATTCGAGCATATGCGCTCGAGTTCCTACTAAACCTCGCTCAACATTTACTTGAGATTGAAGCTCGAGCAATAATTCATATGTGCACCAAAACATGACAAAAAATACTAATATAACTTATTTCACATCAACTGATGATTACACAAAAATACTACAACGCCGGTCCGCACTCTCCAAAAATTCTAATGGTAAAGCTGCTATCGGATACCCCTATGTGAGTTGAGGTCCTCAGTGTCTACGTTCAATTTTTCTATCGAGCATTGCACTCCTGCTTCGGCCTCAGCTTCACCTGGTTTCTGAACCTCATTTGATTTAAATTCGGCTCAACTATAATGTAACATTTACACTAAAATAGCATTGCGAGTGGAAGATGGTCTCAGTCCTATTGCAAAACATTGGTAGCAGTTTGACTCGATAGTATTATTAGTCCTGCAATAACATTGATAGCCATTTGACCTTAACAGACATAAGTATATAACATCACATTATTAAAGGGAGAGAAAATTCACACAGATTTGAGATTTCATCTACGAATTGCAAAACCTGATAAATTTAAATCTACGAGATTTATGGCATCCAAAAAAGTTAAAATCCTAAAAACATAAATTAACACCCTAATTTTACCACAAATGTCTGCTAGAGAGAATCGAGAGGGAGAGAATGCAACAGCGGCAATGACAATCACTGGGAGGGAGATAGCAACAACGGCAGCAGCCGCCAGGGAGAAAAAAGCAGCAGGCACGGAGAAGAAGATTTTGTGGCTGACAGGAGATGTTCGTCAACGCTCGATTGAGAAGAAGATGGTTGTTCAAGAGAGCACGAACAATTCATTACAAAGGAAGACGATGCAAAGTAAACACCAAGTGAGTGTAAAATAACAATAATAAGACACTATACGGTGTCATTTTGTGTCTTGCTTTTGAAATAAATATTTTAAAAAAACACTATTCCAAGCATTGCCAGCAAAATGCAACCAGTTACTCATTTCATTTCCAACGACCTTAGAGCAACTCCAACCGAGTTGCTATAAGACCATCTCCAAAGCTATAAGCATTGCCTCCAACGCTAAATTATAGCATAAAAAAACGCTCCAACAAAACACTATAAGACCATCTCCAACTTATTATTCTAAATTAAATCACTTTTTATACTATGATAGTGCTTTTAGAACTATATTTTTAAGTATGTAGACTTTAACATGCTCTAAACATTTTAAAAAAATAATTTGAATGTAATGCCCACCTCATCTTCCCATGGTAAATTTCAGTCTCAAAAACTTGTATGTCCCCGAGCATCGAACTCTTAAAATTTGAAGCATCAAAATGGTCGCGGTTGAATTGGAATACACTCAATCACTGCATATAGTAATTTTTTTATGTCAACCAACGGTAACCTAGAAGCCAAACATTAAGTCCATGAATTTGGATACCACAGATTTCGATGGAGAAGCAATGGCACTGGATGACTGCCGAGGCCCAGTGCCATTCTGGAGATACTGAGGCCTAGGAGTGGCTCTCAAGGTGTTGGGTTCCAGGCCTCTGCCGTGCACTTGAGGGGCTAACGTCATGAATCCTTGATTGTTAAGCCTCTCAGTCAAAGCCTCACGTTGCATTGGATCCACTGGCTTGACACCCAAGATGAGAACGCTATTTATCTGCAACCCGTTTTTATTAAGAGCCTTTACCGCATCAGACCGCTTCTGCAACAGGGAAATTATACACAAATCAGATTGATGATCAGTTCGGATGCTCCCTATGAACCTCAGGGCCAGGTTTAAAATAGTATAAAACATTAACACTAGTCCTAGTGCAGGCAGAACATTTATTTTAACAGAGAGCTGACGCAAGCATGTTCTGACAGAAGAAAAACCAATTTAATCGGTAAAAAATGGCAGCAGAGTGGATCGAACTGAACATGAGCTTATATCTTGCCAATTAGTGATTTGATTAAAACCTATTCGTGACACTTCGAAAAATTTAAACCACAAAGCTTTAGCTCTTAGGTTGTGAACCTAATTCATTTAAGTCCCCTTCCACCCAATCTCATGTATGGAGCAGCACAAATAGATAAATATCAATCCATGTGGGGGAGACAAACAGTTTTGATAATAATGGCAAGCAGTTGGATCAGACTGAACATCAATTTATATCCAGCCAATCACTTTGATAAGTTAAAACCTATTCATAACTCTTGGAAAGATAGAGATCCCAAGGCTTCAGCTCTTAGGTTGTGAACCTAAAACGTTATCTCATGCCATTCAAGTCCAATTCCCCACAATCACTTCTATGGAATAGCACAAATAGACAAATATCAATCCATGAGGCGAAGAAAACAGTTTGGATGATAATAGCAAGCAACAATAATTGGAACTAGGTCAGAAATTATTTGCAGAAACCATTTTACCCAACCAAATGAAGTATTTTCACAATCATCTTAAGGAAACAAAATCAGAACCTGTTATCCTCCTACAATGTCAATGTAATTGTAATTCAGCTTCTAATGATAATGAAATTCATTTCTGACAAAGCAGAAGTACCTAGTTTCTTAAAGAAACTAGGGCGGCCACTTTTAACAAGGGGTAACTCCGTTAATTTAGTTACATGAACTGAGTTTGAAAGCAAAAATCAATAGAAATACTGATCTTACTGTCCTGATCAGCCAAAAATACAGAAAACAAATTATCTGAGAGCATAAGATATTAAGATATGGATGACCAATAGAAGGAAGAGGCAAAGGCTTGAAAAATATGGGACGGCAAAAGGCCAGAACCTGATATAAAATGTGCATCCAATTAGCTTCTTTAGGACCAGGGACATGCTTCAATATCACACCGCATTTTTCAAACTCCCGTAAAACCAGGTTTGTATCCCCAGGAAGAAATCTGGAAACAAAGACAAACGGGATCACATGAAAATGCTATTTACTTACATTCAGTCAAATGTTATTTTCCTATAGCCTATCAAATCAATGCATTTGAAGGAAAATTAATGAATAGGGCAGACAAAAGGTTAACACACCAATAGAGCACATAATATAATTTAAGATCATGAAGTACCCATAAACTGTGACCCATTCTTCCTCTTCAAGATTACCAGTGGGTAAGCTATTTCTCTGCAACTCCGGCCTTGCAACTTCCCGTGGTGGTGGAAGTGTGATTAGGGCTCCTGGCTGGACCACCCCATCAACAGGTGAACCCTTTCCTCTGTCTTCATGTTGTTTGCTGCCACTCTTTGCAGGTGACCACCAACTCGAACTTGCTGAAAACTGTTGATTCTGCTGGCTACTCGTTAGAGCATATGATGTGCTAGCCTCTGGGGTGCTCTTTGTTGGAGTCAACAAGTCCCAAGTTGAGGCACGGGCTGGGGTTCTTGGGTCAGACTTTGGTTCTGGCGAAATGGGATAGTCTGGTATTCCAGTTTCTGGAGAGAAATCTGAGCGATCCTCCAAGGTGTAAACAGGCGGAGGCGGAAGATCTGAGCTTCCGAAATTCTCCCGCCAAAGTGCAGAAACAGCGGCAGCTTGACCTGGTGTGCTGAATTTCCCTCTCCGGGCAGACACAGGTGTTGACAAATCTTGGAAAAACAATGACTGCCTCCCTGATTTAGGGGTTCTTGGTATTGTGGTGCTCATTTTTTTTCTTATATTTTCAGCTCAGAAAAATAGCGCTATCTCCACACTGATAGATAAAAAGGAGTAAGGAAACAAAAATATTTATATTATAACACCTATGCTGTGTTTGGAAAGCGAGATAAAGAATAGGATAGTAAGTGTCATCCTCTGCTGATACCATCAAGGTTGTTTGCCATTCCATGAGATAAGAAATAGTAATACATAGCTATTTATTTTTTAAATAGAGTGTTTAAAAAATATCATAAACTACCCCATTGTATTACATAATCCTACTTAATCCTATCAGCTACCAAACATTAACATAGTATTAGTTAATCCTTATCAAATTTCATCATTTCTAACACCATTGAATGTACTTTACTATTATCCTATACATCCCACCAAACGCAACATTAGCCTGCTAAATAACCAGCAACAAATAGTAAACAACTACCCCAACCCATTTAATTTAAAAAAAAATACCCAGTAAAGATTTAAACATCTAATGCAGATTCATAATAAAACATATGTGCATAAAATGCATTGTACAACAAATTCTAACATGTTTTTACAACACTGGGATTGGTCACTGGCTGCAAATCCCAATTTGATGTGCCCCTCAATTTCTAAATGCAGTAATGCAATTACAAAATATATGGCAAAAAAAAAAAAGATCTCAGTGCTTTCAACGAACATACCATAGAAATTAGCATTAAATTCTTAATCGATACACAAATAAAGAAGCTAGTACCAACATTAAGAATTACAAGAACCAACCAACTACGAAACCCATCAAAGTTTGAGAGAGAGAGAGAGAGAGAGAGAGAGAGAAATGAGTACCAGAACACAGACGAAATGTGCAAACCCTAGAGCCCGATAAGAAAAATGGTATTTCGTTACTGAAATGACAGAACTAACCTCTCCCCCATCAGCAGCAAAACTGGGGAGAGTCGCACAAAATCGAGGCAGTGACGTCAGCAATCCTCTTTTACTCATACGAACGATCAAAACGACGCCGCGGTAGAAAACTTGCTCGTACCGACAAAAGCGTGGTGGCCTTAAACACAAATGGGACCGAATATTTAGAGTATGTTTGATTGCGTGTTTTGGTTTTCGGTTTCCGAAAACGTGTATTCTGCTATACTCAAAATTTGTCACCCAAAACTCGTTTTTGTGTTTGGTCGTTGTTTTACATTTTTGTTTTTCGTTCACTGGATACAAGCAGATCGGGCGTCGCACGCAAATCGGATGGACGTCGCGCGCAGCAGGCTGGGGTCGTCAAATCGGGCGTCGTGCCGGGCGGGCTGTGGCGCAGCGGGCTGGGTCGTCAGATCAGGTGTCGCACGCAGCGGGCTAGGGTCGTCAGATCGGGTGTCGCGCAGGGCGGGCGTCGCGCGTAGCGGGCTAGGGTCGTCAGATCGGGTGTCGCGCAGGGCGGGCGTCGCGCGTAGCGGGCTGGGGTCGTCGGATCGGGAGGCTGATCGGGCGCCGGGCGGGCGTCGTGCCAGGGGGGAGGTCACTCACAGAGGGCGTCGCGCGGGGAGGGGGGGCTTCTCGCGCAGGGGGTGGGTCGGCGGCATTGCACAGTGATACGGCGGCGGGTCACCGGAAAACAATGGAAACTAAAAACAACAATTGAAAAACATTTTGTGAATTTGAAAACCAAATATTTAAAAAAAAAAAAATCAGCTGCCAAACGTATAAAAGGGTGTGTTTTCTATACTTAAGTACAGAAAACAGAAAACAAATTCGGTAACCATATATATACCCTTATACTCTGTAGTTGATCATGAGGCTTATATTAGAAAGTAATTGATCATGAGCCTCATATAGAACGGATGCCGCAATCAAGTTGGAACCCCCAATCGAATCTAACTCCTAGTTTTACTTTTATGTATATCTTTTTTTTTTTGAGTTTTCAATATTTTTTCCCTGTAAATTAATTCTCCTAGTTTTGATACGTGTGAAAGGAGAGCCCGCATTTTTATTAAATTAACTCTCTCTCTCTCTCTCGCGGCACTGCAACCCTCCTCTGCCTCCTGATGTGCCTTAGCCCTTTGCCTGCTGCAACGCAAGAGAAGAGATAAAAAATATTTTTTGTTTAGTAACAAAATTTATTTAATAAATTTTAATTAAAAATATTTTAGTAATTATATGAGTACATTACTTTACTTATTTTTGCATACCAACGCAGAAAAGATAATTAAAAAATTTGTTTTGTTTCTCATGTCATTTTTATTACTTTAATTAGTCCATTTCCCTTAATTTTATTCTTGTGTACCAAATTTTTATTTAATTCGTATTATAATATTTTAGTATTTTTATTTTAGTTTTCTAATTGTATTAGATTTTCAATTCCTAGTCACTAGCTTGCATATAAATAGATATTGTATTTTGATACATTGAGATTATTCAGATTATTGTTATTGACAATTATAAACTCTCATATTAAACGTTTATATTTATTTTTAGCCTTTCAATTAATTACTTGAATTGTTTGTGTTAGAATTTAATATTTAATTGTTCTTCTTTAGATTGTTATTGAATCATAATCAAGTTCTTCAACATTTCACTCATCACCTTTTTTAATAGCTATATTTCCCCTTTAACGGCCAACCCATTTTCCTCCTCTATAAATTCACTTCACTCCTATACATTCACTCTCACAACTCTCATTCAAATCTTTCTTCCCCTTCTACAAATGCTTTCTTTCGTCAAGATTTCTTCTTATTGTGTGTCTTTTACGTTTTCGGTGAGGAAATATAGGTGTTTTGTTTGAAAATATGCACCATGTGAAAAGGCTGTTTTAGGAAAAAATATCCAAAAAGGTCTCTTTTTTACATAAATTATAGTGTATCTTTTTCACCAATTAAAATTTGTATAAATTTTGATTGGAAAATGTGGGAGAAAACTTTTCATGGAAAAAACACATATTAAGAACATGTTAATAAGCATACATATAAGTAAATAAATAAATAAATAAATACAAAATTATTAGATATGCCAGCTTATCGGAAGCAACAAGGTTAGATTGAGGGTGAGTATTTCTACGAGCTAACTCGAACTCCCTCCGCCCCGACCCGCCTCCCTTGGTCGAGGCTTATTCGCGTACATTTAACATGACAACATTCCATTGATTATCTGATTAAATCAGTGAGCTAATAACATACTGTCAAGTAAGTAAGGTGTGCATGAGAGGCCTGAACAAAAAAATATTTGTATATAAATTTTTCAAAAAATTATAGTACAGCACCAGCCACGCACTATGCAACTTGGGAACTACGGATTTGGTTAGTTAAACATATAAAATAAAGATACTTATACATAGGTTACCAAACACTTTAAATGAGTATGAATGCGTAGAAGCTTGATCAACTACCTAATTTACCCGATTAATCATATACTTTGGAGCAACCAAACACGTTAAGACACTGGGGAGCAAAAAGTGGGGCCATCGATCGGACCACGTCCGGGAGGACCATGGACCCAAACCCACCTCTAGCGATGCTTCCAAGCTCAGTTAATAGTGTCAATGTGGAGTGCCACTGTGGCACGCTGAGTTTCGCAGGCTTAGCGCCCAAAATAAGTGTCCATCATCGCCCAACCATTCCATCATCACATGCTTTGATATCTGTAAGTGGGGGCCATATTTGTTTTCCTTCTCCTTGCAACACATCCACTCATATTAATATTGAGAGGGAGAGGGAGAGGGAGAGACGGTGGGCTAATAAAGCAAGCACCTCCTCACTCACATGCGTTTGGCTTGAGGTGGGTTGATGGATAATGAATCAAATGATTATATGTTGTTGTTAATATACGTGCAAAGGTTGCCTCCCTGGAATTTACAGGACACTAATTACTTTGACCCAATGCAGTGCGAGTATTCCCAATTTTAAAAAGGTAAAAAATTGAAACAGTTGCGGTGAAAAAGTATCATAAACCCATTGCATGTCAGACATTAAATGGTGGGCTCAAAAAAAAAAAAAAAAAAACAAAGGAAGAAGGAATAGGGAGCCCATTGCATATCTCCATGTGCAAAGCCGCAAATGTCAAACAACCTTGCATCAGGGAAGGTAACACATTGACCTAATACTGGGCCATCGCTTTGCGACTTGCGAGAAAAGCGATGAGATACTTTCTCATCTGCCTCAATTATCATCTCTACCCAATAAATTTAATTTTTCAAATAAATAAATAAATAAATCAAATTGAGGAGAAAATTGAAAAATCTCACACTTTAAAGAAAAAAAATTAATAATAATGGTAAAAGTCTAGCAGTAGAAGATTTCCCTCCAACCCTTTTTGTTTGCCCTCCTAAATCTGTAGAATTTTCTTACTCCTGCCTGAAAAAACTGGGAACTAAAAACTGCAATTTCAGAGAGGTTGGAGGAATCGTTTTTCAAACCAACATCTTCCGACGGATGAAGAAGTCGCCGCCGCCGCCACAGCCGTCGGAAATGCGGTTCTTCTGGCGAACAAATGGAGGCGGGGACGCCACCGTCTGGAGCTGCTCCTTCTGCCGTCGGAGCTCCATCACTTTCCGGTGAGAGTTGGAGTGCCTGGAGGAGATGAACGTGGGGCTCGCGGCGGGGCGGTACTCCGGCACCAGCCGCCCTGACTTGTACCGGACGCCGCAGGCGTTGCACAGCGTCTTCGGACCCATCGGCCCGGTCCGCCACTGCGGCGTCTTCACGGACCCGCAGTGGAGGCACCTCTGGCTGCTTCCGCTTCCGCTTCCGCCGTCTAACAACGCCTCTCCCTCCGCGGTCTCTGCCGTCGGGGCCGGCCTCTTCCTCGGCGGCGGCTTCGAGAGGACCTGGAGGCGGGAGGACCAGTCGCAGGGGGCGGCGCGTGAGCGCTTGCTGCGCGGCCTGCCGGGGACGGGGACGTCGGGCGGGAGTGCCCGGAGAGGAATCGGCGGCGCGCGTGTGAATTTGGGGCGGAGCGCGTGGGATTCGGAGGAGAGGGAGGAGCGCGACGATGATGGGGGCTTGGCTTCGAGTCCGGAGAGCAGTTGGAGCTTCTGGAGGTCTTCGCTGGAAAACGATTCCTCCACAAAGTTCGAGAGCCATTCAAGCTCAGCCAAGTCGTCGCTCTGCGATTAACAAACCATAAATTTCATTTTCAATTTTCAATTTAATAAATTAATGCAATATTTTATTCAGTTGCTAAATTTAGATTTCCCAAAAACCACCCCAATTTTGAAATTTTCAAACAACATTTTGAAATTTGAATTCCATGAGAGAGAGAGAGAGAATATATGAAATTTAAATGCAGACACGTGCAGTGACAGAAGACCACACTGGCTCCAACCGATTAAACACACGTGATTGAACGTTTTTTAAAAAAAAAAAATTGCAGAAAATGAGTGCAAAATTGAAATATATAAAATACAATAATAATTCGCAATCGATTTAAATTTTCTTGTGTAGTTTTTTTTAAAAAAAAAAAAAACTAAAAAACTAAAAAGTACCGGAACGCAGAGGCCGTCGCCGGAGAAATGGGGGTGAACGGGTGGGAGATGAGGGTGGTCGAGGGCGGAGTTGCAGGTGCTGTCGACGGGAGTGACGACGGTGGAGGAGGAATCAGGTGGCTGGGGGGAGGAGTCCACGAATTCGTCGTCCACCAGAAGGTCGTCGTTCGGGAAGTCGAAAAGGTCCTCCACGACGAACTGCTGCTCCATCTCCATCGCTCGATCCTTCCTTCTTCCTCCAACTTTACAGCGACCAACAAATGCGAATCGATTCTGGCGAAGGAGATTGTAGAGAGAGAGAGAGAGAGAGAGAGAGAGAGAGAGAGCGTTCGAGTTTTAAAGAGCCAAAAAAAAGGCGACTTAAGAGGGAGGGATGGTACGGAACGTGCGAAGCTGACAGGGGAGGGGGTGGGGGGAGGGGGGGGGGGGGGACTGAAGCCGAGGGAGTGGGGGTGGATTTTGAGGAAGTAAGAACGGGGCCGAAATATAAATTACTGGAAACCGAGGGACCTCTTCTCTGCCAGCGCAACGCAATTAAAAAAACATTTTTAATTATGGGAGGTCACTTGCAACTTCTGTAAAGTTAAATTTGGACTTTGTTTTAAAATTTCTATTGCGTGTCCCCGTGTCATCTCAATCCCAGCAGCAGCAGCACACCCCCAACCCCACCCTTGTTCACGTGGACTCCACCTCTAAAAGATATGTGGCTGTTAATCATTTTATTTTTATTTTTTGTTTTAGCCACTTCTTAAGTTACTGTTTGGGTAAAAAAAAAAGTAGTGTTTTTTTTTTTAAATGTTTTTTTTTAAATGGTGAGTGATGTTTGATGATGAGTGCATCTGTGTGCTCTAATGTATGTCTGTCTGTCATGTGAGAAAATTGGAATAAATTCAAAGTCATTATTATGTATTTTTTATTATTTAGTTTATGTCTTTATTATTGGGACGATAAACAAAAAATCAACTACATTGAAGAATGAAAAAGACGCAAATGTGATCATGTTGATGATGTCTACTAATGAATAATGACTTACCACAAATGGTTAGACCATTTTTTAAAAAAAAAAAATCTTAATGCCTACTATATATTATGACAATGAACAATGCCGTTTTTTTAAATGACCCAATTTCTTTATCAGATACCTCATTAATTTGAAAGTTTTCTTTTTCTAGTCTCATTTGGAGTTTCTCTATTCTTCAGTTATGGAAATTCAAAGTATTTATGAAATTATCTCACACAACCCACAAGTGCCTTATTTGATTTTTTTTTTTTTACATTTTTTTTAAAGAATAGATATCTTTCCCCCCGGCCCATTAATTGTTAGCGAGTGGAGAGTTCATTTCTCTACTCATAATGTGATGTGCCCATGTTACTTATGATTATGAGACTTTGTTCCCTATTCCAACTATTCCAAAAAAGTCAATGCCAGACCAGTTAAAAATGAAAATGAACTCTTATTTCCCAGAGACGAGTCAAACTTTTGGTATCAACTCAAAACGACCCCAGGACTACCTCAAAGTTAAATATATGGCATTTTACTAATGGCAATGGGCAATGTCAATAGCAAACATACTTGGAAATTAGCCTATGGCTGACCGTATTGCAATATATGGGCAGTGAGATAGACAGGGGGGGAAAAAAATTTAAAACAAAAACAAAGCAAAACGAAAGCTGGCCAAATTCAATGTTCAATACTAGTCCTTGAGAATAGATCTTCGTTGGTTTTGTGGTGGAGCATGATCCGTCCATACAAGTGTCCAATTTTACAGCCGGACTCTTCTGCTATCCCTTAATCGTTTTTCCTTGGGACTTGGGCCTCTTCTGATCTATTCTCCCGTCTCCGTCCTCTCCCTCATCAACAGTCATTTCTGTACTTTTAAAAAATAATAATAACAGTAACAGATTATTGAAATTCATAAAAGGGACACAAGTTTGAATTTTTTTAAAACAAAATCAATCACAAAAATGTATCGAAAGTGCATATAATAACATTTTCAACCCATTAATTATAGTAAAAATATATAATAATTTTTAGATTAAATTGTCCTACTTAAACTATTAGTAAAAATAAAAATAAAAAGTACAATAAGTTTTAGCTTAATATGACATGTTAATTAATACCATCCATTACCTTTCAATTTTCACTTCCATCGTTGCTCTTCTCTGACCCCTCCACGGCCCCCATGTCGCGCAACATCAACACCCTAAACCCGTTCGCCATCTTTGGTGCCTCCTCGAGCAAGTGTGGGTGGCTAGCAATTTGAAGGAGGCAGCATTACGACCCTTGGTGTCTTATATAAGATCAAGTCGTACATTCAATATTTGGTTCGAATCACCCTTTTTGATAAATGTGCCTTGTTCATTCATTCGCTTTGTGACCAGTGAGGCAACTTCGTCTGACCTTGTAGTAACAAACTGCTCCTCCAACTTGGCTCAAGACATTCTGGTGTGTTTTGGGCTTGGTGAATTGCATGTGTCTCTAGTTGTTTGGATTGGCCGATGAGGATGCCACTGCAATCTGAGGGTATTGGCTCATGCAACGTCGAAATGCGACACTACTTTCCCCCATCCCCTTGTGTGCAATTGATCCCACTGTAGAGAGTAGCTAAAACGGGCAAATCATGCCTCACTGCCGCCATAGCACTCATGTGGTCGCATGAAAATGTGAGGACCGAAAATCACCAATCGAGTCAGCAGAGATCGATTTTGCTTTAGGTTTTTGGGTCTAGGTTTAGGTTTAAAGGTAGATTGAGAAAATTAATAATTAAATAAAAATATAAAATGATATAACATTGAAGCACCATTAACTAAAACAATAATATAGTAAGCTAAAAATATTTTTAGCTATCTAGTTTAACTTGAAAGTATTGGAGTGGAGATACATGAAAAGAATAACAATAAGAAAATAATAAATATACACACAAAAAAGCTAAACTCACCTATACATTATTTTTAATTTCATGTAAAATTATGAAAGTATTCTTATAATTTTTGTAATGATATTCAAATGTTAATATTTAAACATAAATCAAATGTCTGGAAATTATTTTTTTAACATTATATTTATGGTATGAAAATAGTCTTTGAAAATATAGGTTTATATTTTTTATTATCATTTATTTGAAAACAATATTTGAATTTAAATATAATGTTCAAAAAATAGTCTTAAAATTTTTAATTTATATTTAAATAATACATCGTAATATGAATAATTGAATATTATTATTTAATATATATATATATATTTTAAAAAGTAGAATAAGATTTAATTTATATATTTATATTTAATATTTATATTAAATTTTTTATTATTAGTTTGAAAATAAGCATTTCAATTAAAATAAAAAATTTAAAAATAATTTAAAATATTTAATTTATGTTCAAATAATAATATTAATGTTAGAATATTATTATTTAAATTATTTTAAAAAGTAAAATAATCTATGGCTCCGTCGATGTTGATTGTTGACGGCGAAAAGGCGTCCTCCGCTCCTTCCTTCTTTCGTCACACACACCGACCACGCGTGGCGATGTTGGGCGAAGGCGGCACAGGCGTGGATCGTGGCCGGAATCTAGGCATCTACCTCTGTGTTTTTGGACGAGGGAGTGAGATGCGTGCGCAGAGGGCGTTGAAAATTTGAAAAGAGATGGAACTCCGATCCCGTAGCCCACCCATGGCTTCCGATCGACTTTCCTTTTCCTCGCACGATCTCTCTCCTCGGTCGGTACAATCTCTCTCTTCCTGGAGCGATCTCTGTTTGGGATTGGTCACCATTGCCGGGACGATGGTGGGATGGTTTGGGGTGAAGGCTGATTTTGGTTGCGATTTTATTATTTCTGGTCGTGCGAATTGATTTCAAGTTACAGTTGTCTGGATCGGAGAATGAGAGATGGGATGAGTTGTTGAGGTTAATTGAGTGGCAGAGAGAGGGTGATTTAGCAGCTTGAGCACAACCAATGTGAGGAGGAGTGGCAGGCTGGCAGCGATCACGTCCGGGGCACGGGCCCTGACTTGGCTCGATGAGATTGCGGTGGTGGCAGCGCTGGTGATGCAGTTGGGGAGGTCGTGAATCGTTGCAGCGGTAGTTGGTGTGCCCACAAGTCGGCGTTGAAGATGTCATTGCTGAGGAATCGGGGGAGTCAGGCGAGTGTTCCCGACAGCATGCCGGTATTGGTCCAGTTCCACATTGCCGACTCTTATTTATTTTAAAAATTAACAATTTATAATTAATTTATTTTAATAATTTTTAAATTTTTCTGAATTGTTAAATTTCTTAAAGCTAAACTTGCTTATCTATAAATTCGGAACTAAGCTAAAGATGACTTTCTAACCGTAGTAGCAAATTTCTTATATAAGTACGTTTTTTTAAATTTAAAAAAAAATTAAAAAGTTATAAAATCATTCCCGCATCAGATGTTCTATATTTAATTTTTTCTATTGGATTTGTACTGTATTTTCTAATATATTGGGACATACTATTTATTTTTTATAATTATTAAATTATATTTAAAAAATTTTACTCACTTTAACATTAATTTTCTATAACATTAATTTTTATTTCATATTAAATTATAAAAAAAATGATTATTAAATAAAATAAGTTATATAAATTATTATTTTAATAATATAGAGTTTGATTTAGTGAATCTGATGTATATTTATATAGAGAATCAAAAAATAATTTAAAATTATAAATTTTAAAAAAATAATAGAATAACTGATGGTAGTTCTCTAATATAAATAAATATATTAAAATTTTTAGCTAGTCTACTATTAGTACTCTAACTCTCTATTTTAGACTCTACATTTTATCTCTATCTCTTTTTATTATATTTAATTTTATTTTGATAGTTATACAAAATTTAATTAATTAATTAATTCCTTCAAATATAGTACCGTAATAATAAAATTCTATTCGTGATTCATATATATGTATGTATATTAATAATGGCAGACTAGGTAATGGAACCCAAAAAAATAATGACAAAATTTAAATTAAAACATTGGATTTTATATTTAAGTTAACATCAGCTTTGTGGCAAAGTTACCCTTAATAATAATTTTAAAACAAATTTCCCTAATCTTCTATGCCATGCCATTTATACTCGCCAGAGCGCTGCGGTTGAAGAAAATGATGAGGCCTTGACCGACCGAGGTTGGCTAGATGGGACTTAGGAGCGTTGATGAGATGAAAAGAGTGGGGCCGATACTGTCAATTTCTTCTGTGCATTCATGGACATCTTCAAATTTTACAATCTTGCCATTGTTAGTTTCGAGAAAGCGACATCGAGAGAAGGTGGTTATGAATTGTTATGATTCTTTTCTATTGCAAACCGTATGATATTTGATTATTAAAATTGATGTTCTTATATGTCTTTTAAAAAAGTCAAAATTTGTACGTATATAAATCTTATCATATTCTTTAATGCTAAGAAATATTTTAATTTGAAATATATGAAAAAAATATTTCTAACACAACACAATGAACGTAACCAAAAATCTATCTAACACTGTGGCCTGTGGGTGTGATGGAAAATTAGGTTTTCCTTGAAAGTATTTATATTAGATATTTATTTTTATTTTATTAAATGTTAGCTAAAATGACTTTTTTTTTAATAAATTTATCTTAAATTTTATTCATTTCCAAAAAACCTTTTAATTTTATCTTTTATAAAAAAATTTCTATTAAAATAATATTTTATATTCTCTTTTTTTACTACTTTTTTCTCACTCTTCTAATTATTACAATCATTCAAAATACATGGCCCAAATAAAATATAAGAAATTATAGAAAAATATTTTGGAAATAAATAGAAAATCTCAAAAAGTAAAAAGTACTATTTACTTTCTATCTTCAAACTTTATTGTAGGAACTTGAGTATACTGTCATTGTCTCTTCACGCAATGGGCAAGTGTAGCACTGTGCGGGGTGCTAGACTCCACCAACGATCGAGTACATTACACCAAACAAACACTGACTTCGTCGAAGGTTTGTTGTTCATAGGCATTTGTAGTGTGGGTGTTGTAGTTGGATATGTAGAGATCAAACTCAAAACGACTTTTTAGGATCACATAGGACATGATAGCTGTCACATAGCCTCATTATTGCTCTGCACGGGCATGACATAGTCAAAAGTGATGGCGGTATATATGTGAATTTTGCGTTTGTCGAGGGGTACTCCAATAAATTTTGTATTGGTCTAACATGGAAGCATTTAGAGTCGTTAAACATCTTTAGGAGAGAGCATTGATTGATGATGGACAGATAAGGCTTAGGCTGCAAAAGCCAAAGGCTAACCTTGCCTTCAAATCTTCAAATATATTGAGGCTATTATTTGAGGTATTAAATTATGGATAGTTGAATTTTATAAAAAAAAAAATTAGTTAAATTTTAGCTAAAGTATAACTAGCACATTGTGAATGCCCTAAAAGCGTTTTCAATAACTTAATTATATCAATAGATAAAAGCAATAGCTAAAGTTAAATTTAATTTTATCTATAATTTTAACTAAATATACATATCCCTTAAAAACCCCAATGCTCCCTTCTATTTTTTCCCCACATCTCTTGACAACCTAGCTTCTTCTCCAGATCTAGGGTTCGTCTTCTGCGTGCTGGTCAACATGCTCTTCACTATCGTGGTTGGATCTAGCTCTAATTCCTCCGCCTCGAAGATATTCGCTTTGGACTTCATTGAAATGGATCGAAAGTGCTCGTAATCGATGTCAATGTTGTCTAAGCTGTACTCGATGATGATTTGGGTGAGCAAAGTGACAGCGTGGAAACTCACGAGTCAACCAAGGCCTAGTCAAAGTAGGTGTATTCGTCGTCCATGGTGTTGTCGTCGAGGCTCAACGCCACTATGATGTTGTTGTTATGTGGCTTGATGGCAATGACTTCAGAAGGGCCAAGGTTGTCAGTCCTATAAAATGCGAAAGCCACCATTGGTTGGGGGTTGGATAGTGATGAGACTTACTTGTATCAAGAGATAGAGACAGTTTGTGCCGTGCCAGTGTCTGCATGGCATGCCAATGTCAACCCGTACTCACATGGCATGCTAGTACGGAGCTGCTGGTTGTGACGAGTGATACGTACATTGCTATGTGCGCATATCATGTTGCACATGATATCTTTTATCGTTGAAACTCTTATAATATTTATTTTTATTTGTTTATTAGAAGTCTTTTTGTTTTTATTATTTTTCTTTATTTAATCCATATTAAGGTATTTTAGTGTTTTACTTTAGTTTCTTAATTATATTAGGTTTTCAATTCTTAGTTATTAATTAGTTTGACTATAAATAAGTCTTGTATTTGGATGTATTTAGATCATTCAAATTATTGGCTATTGAGAATTATAAACATTAATATTAGTGATTTATACTTATTTTTGATTTTTTTAATTAATTACTTGAATTGTTTGAGTTAGAGTTAATAAAAAAGGTTGAAGTTGTAAGGGGAGAAAAGAATAATATAATAATAAATAAAGAATGAATAGTTACTCTTATTTTAAAAGTAACAATAGTAATTTTTACAAGTAAAAAATGAGATAGAAAATTTATTAGAGTAATTTGTTAAAATAAATAAATCTATTATATTTTGTATGTACCGTTAGTATTATATAATAGAATTGTTATATAAGATATATATTTTATTGTATCCATGAGTTAAACTTTAAATTAGGGGTGCTACCCGCCATAGCGGGGGCGGAGTCTACCTATTACCGTACCCCGCCCCCGCCTAGGCGGGTAATAAAATTTTAAAATCGTACCCTGCCTCATGTGTAGGCGGGGCGGGGTACCCCGTCTTATAGCGGGGTAAGTGGGGAGAGGCTTCATCCGCCCGCACCCCGCTATCGGCTTTTATTGATTTTTCTCTTAAGACAATCTTGCCTTTTAAAGGCTTCACGAAGCAGTTGATAGGAGTAATTCGAGTCCTATCGGGGGCGGAATCAACCTATTACCGTCTTTTGTTTTCGCTTAGGCAGTAGATTAAATTTTTAAGATTGTATCACGTTCCATATATAGACGTGACACGATATACCGTTCTTTAATGTGTCTGCGAATAAGGTTCGATTTGCCCGCATCTTATTATCGTTTTTTATTTGATTTGTCCATATCAATAATTTTGACTTAAATCAAATTTCTACATCATTTTTAACTTAAAAATTATAAAAAATAATTTAATTTTACAATAATAAATATCATTTAAAAATATAAAAAAATCATAAAAATAGTTAAATAATAATATTTAAAATATTATAAAATTATAAATAAATATTATTAAAATTAGGCGGGGCGGGGTACCCCGCTACCTATTATCGCTCCCCGTCCCCGCCTGGGGTAGTGTGTCAAGTTTAAAAACCGCACCCCGCTTTTGCCTAGGCGGGATAACTCACCCCGCATAGCGTGAGCGGAGCGAATAGCGGGAGCGGAGCGAATAGCGGGTTGGGGGCGGATATTCGTTGTGCACCCCTACTTTAAATAAAGAAATAATATATCAATATTTAGATAAATAGATTGCCAAACATCATAGGAAACATTTTCAGAACCGAAGATTCTTTGGATGAACATTTTTCAGAACCGACCGAAGTTAGGAGGGGAGGCCAAAAAAATAATAATTCCCGCAACAGTCTGCATGGCGTGGCCGGATTTATTTACCGGTGTCAGTGGCTCTGGCTTCACTGAGGCTCCTCGCACACGTGCCTAGTCCTCCTCTCAGGGTGGGCGAGACACAATAACAGTGTACAGTACCAGAACGTGCAAGGCAGTAATGGGGTTGACGAATACTACGGCACGTCGGCACCCAAGTCTTTGTCTTCACTGCTGCGTGGTGGCCTTCCTATTTAAATCATTTTATGAATACATGGCAACGTTAGGTGAATTGTAGGTGTAAGCTGTGTTTTTAATAAGGTACCATCCGGTTGAGGGCTCGTAATATATATATATTTTTAAAAATTAAAGAGTCAAATTCAAAAATATTACTTAAATATATTTTTAGTTCTTTCAACTGAGAAATGTTATCATTAATTTTATTTGTGAAAAGTAAATATATATATTTTTCATATCACATGATTTTTTTCTCTTTCATCTTAATAAAATAAATAATTTTTTTAAAATATTATTTTAATAATAATAAAGATAAAATAAATAGCATAATATTAATTGAAGTTATAAAATGACTTTTTCCTTGTGAAAAGCTTTCTATAAACAAAGAAGAAAAAGAGATTAATGTTGAAAATTCTCTGATGACATAGGCATCGATCTCCACGCCTTATTGGATTTATTGCCAATATTATATAAATTAAATAGTCATAAAAAAAATCATAAACATCTTGACAACCATTAAAAGAAAGCCAATATTTGTTTACCAAGTATCATAATCTAAATCAATCTGAAAACGTACTCTTATTCGTATATTGTTCCCTATGATAATCCTAATTACAAATGAAAATATGAAACTAAATATTAGAATTATTCTTTTAAATATATTAGAAATAATTAGGATAACATAATGTTAGAATGAGCCAGCTAGACCTATTAACGGGTTTGATTCGAGTTGGAATTAGCCTGATCCGAGTTGAATCGTTAAGGATTATTGGGTCGAATAGAGTATTATTTTGGTATATAAATAAATATAAATTTCATTAGAAAACTAATAAACTTACAACAAACACACTTAATTAATTAATTTTTAAATATAAAATGTATTATAATTGAGATTTGGATAATTATCGGATTGATATTAGTCATACTAAATCCGAATAAATTATTTGTATTCTAATTGGAGCCTAGACCCAAATCTGTTGACAGGCCTACAACAAGTCGTTCTAAATTTTAATCTTATCCCTGCATTTCAATCTGATGAGGTTAGCAAATCACAATAATCTCATATTCCCATCTAGTTCTTCAAAAAAAGAGCTCATGGAAAATAGCTTTCGTGTATATGAGGGTGTGTAACTGCATGATCTAATTTTTAAAAAAGCTGAAGGAATTGTTTTATATAAATATTATTGGGAAAAAATATAATTTTGAACATCCTCAGAAACAAATTTTAAACTCTCAAATAAATTTTGAACTCGAGCACACTCTAATAATTTCCTATAGGGCCATGAAAAATGAATTTTCGTACTGGCCAATTTAAAATCAACACCTGGTAGAAATTATATAAAAGAAAAAGTCATTTTTTGTGTATCATATAAAAAAGAGTAATGGTATATTGGTATGTATAATCGGAGTTGTATAACTGAAGGATAACTGTAATAATGGCATAATAGCATTTGGATCATTAGTGAAATAAGAAAAAGGAAAAATATTATGATCTCCACATCAGCTACAACGAGCCGGTTACATAAATCATTTGTTGATAAAAAATAATTTTAAATTTTAAATTATTGTTTTTCAGCATTCTTTAATGTTCATTTTTACCCTCCAAACAACTACTTTTTAAAAATATGGTAAAAACGTTTTCGTCCATTTTATAATCTAAGTAAATAACGGAAATGCTTATAATATTGAAAAATCACTTTTCAATAAAACACTTTACCCTTGAAAATATAGTTCAAGAAAATCCTAAACATAGCTGTCAACCCATGATGTCTTTATTAATTTAAGGGTGAGATATCAATTGACTAAAAGTTGATTCACTCAAACACTTGAGAAGTAGACCTTTTATGCCTTTTCCCAATATCTTCTTCACTGTTTATCTCGTGAGATTGGGAAATGTAATATTCTATTTTAAAATAGTTGAAGTAATTTGAAATTCAAAAAGTAATTAATGACACAATCACTTAGACAAGATAGATGATGAAATAGATTAAAATGACAACAAATTTTGACGTGCCTCCAGATATGATTTTAAGCTCAAAATTGCTCAAACTTTGATAACTTCTATAAATAAATTCACTACTAATTAACTTGTAAAACTTTGTTTTGTTTAATAAGAAAAAGGGCCTTTAGTGTTTTATCTTGCTGTCCTATTTTTGGTGGGGTATATACTAAGCTCCAAAATTCATACCATATTTCCTTTTCTTTCTCCTGTTTTATTACTTTTCCATATGCAGAAGATGAGATGCTTACATTCTGATGACAAGAAACCTCCGTGTAAAGTAAAAATTATAAACCTAAACCATGAATCCTGATCAGTCCTCAACGCTCAATGCGGCCGGCAAGAGGCTTTAGAAATATCCAAGGATGGCCAGTAGTGGGTTTTAATTGACAAGTTATTGAAATTGGCAATCAAAATTAATATCGAATATTAATTTAAAATGAAAAAAAAGGACAAGTGATGAGAGAACAGCAAGGACTAGAGTTGCTTTAAGCAACTGCATGCAGACAGATGACTGACATGTCGATCATGGGTTCCAGCTCAAACAATTACTTGCTGACATCATCCACTTTTCGAGTCTACGTCTACGTCTACGTCTGCGTCGACATCTTCCGTTACGTCTACGTCGACAATTGTATGTACGAGTAACCATGCAAGCAATGTACGCGATGGAACGCAATTTACTAATGGCTGGACTTTTTCATGCACATGGAGGAGTGACGACAGATCTAGCTAGGATCAAGATGGGGGGAGTCAAAATTATCGTTAAAATATCATAAATAAATATGCCTAAATTTATTATAACAAATTTTGATTGGAGTATAGAAGTATTTGTATGCGATAATTTATTTATTTACATTTAATTAAATTTAATATTTATTTAAAATACAATTATTCTTATAAACTATAATCACATATTATTCTTTATTATTCATAAATACTTTTAAATTAATCTAATATATTATTTTTAAAAATAATATCATTTTACTAAATGACCTATCATTCTAAGATAAAGATGAGTGCCGACTTTGGATAAGGGTCATTGAGATTGAGGATTTTTTATTTTTTTGATTGAGTTGGAATTTTGAGCTTTTTTATTTTTTAAAAGGCACCGTGGATTGAAATTTGTAAGATGGAATATAAAATTTATGTAAAAGCATAAGTGCAAGTGCTGTTGCCCACGTGGCACCTTGATTGAATCACTTGTTTTAAGTAGTCCAGTCGACGCTTGAACGTAGTAGTTTTCAAAATTTACATACGATTGACATGAAACAGTCGTGTTTAAATAATATTACATACATATATATTAAAACATGCTAAAATCTATAGTTAATAAAGTTTGATAATTTCATTCATCATATTATAAATTTTTAAAAACTATGAGTGCATTAATTTTAACATTTTCTTTAAAATGATATGTTTGAAAATTTAAAATTTAAATAAAAAAAGAGAATGTTTGGTATGTGTTTCCAATTTTGTATTTAAATTTCATAACTTAAAACTTTATTGAAGTTGAAATTTCAACCCTTATTTTGTAAGGAAAAAATATGGTAAAAGTGAATATATTTTAAAAAGAATTTTCTTTAAAACCAGGTCATGCAAAACTTGTAAAAAAACAAAGGAATATACTATGTTTGAGTAATCAAGTACAGAAAAGAGAAAAAATTATATCTAACACAAAAATTTTAGATTTCACAATAAAAAACAATTGAAATTTATTTTCAAAATACTCACTCGTTTTTTTAAATTAAAACTTTAATTATGAGCGTAAAAATACGAACAAAAAAATATGGTCATGGGTTTTCACACTTCAAACCACGTGATTTGAAAAGTATAAATCAAACAATCTTTAATGGCTATGTTTGACACTTGCCTTTTTGTTTTTTTTAGAAAATACTCTGCATTTGTTGTTTGACAGTTTTTTATTTTTGAAAACAAGTAGTACTCAAATACAGAAAACATGAAATGTGTTCTGAATGTTTTCTCGTATTTTCTATTTTTCTCTCTCCTCCAACGCTGTCTTACCTTGCGATGCCCCCCTCCCCCTCCCGCAGCCACTGTGACGACTCCCTCCATCTTTTCCTCAAACCCCTCCCCTCTCGCGACCTACCTCCGTCCCTACAATAATAGAAAATGAGGGGATGGAACAGATCTGAAGGATAAAAGAGAAGAAGATGATGGATGAACAGTTCTAGAACAAAGTTATTTCCTTTGAAAATTATTGCCAAACAAATAACATGTGTTTCAATTCATATGAAAATAATTTTTGAATATAGTTTTGGAAAAACTATTTTTGAAAACATAAAATTGAATTCTAACACTAAACATGCTCTATATTACATGTTAAATTAAAATTTTCACAATAGTTGATAGCATAAAATCATGACTCTTTACTCTTTTTTTGTTTTGGATTTTCTGTAGTTTAGCAGCTTGGGTGTTAAAAATTAGACAAATCATGATAGAAGTCCAAGGGAAATGTTGTTATTGTTTTTGTTTTTTAATAGATGCACTGAAACAAATCAAACTTACCCATGTTGTACATCCTTGATGAAATCAAACTAATCATGGTGTTTACTGTATTGTTTTTAAAATTGGTTTGTGGTTAGATTTTCTTCTTCTTATTTTTCATGTTGTGTTTTGTGAAAAGAGGATATCCATATAACAAAAACAAACCCATGTCACATAAGCCAAGAGAACCCACTTTAAGTATTTAACAATAAAAAAAACATCATTGAGCGAAGAGTTCAAATCCTTAACGTTTACTGCATAGTGTAGTCCCTTAAAACTACATCATTTTAATGTTTTTTTTAAACTTTATATCAAAACAGTGTAGTTTTGATATAAAAAAATATCAAACTACGCAGTTTTAATTATGCACCATACAGTAATTGTAGAGGATTCTAATTTCTAAGTGAAGGGACCAAAAAGTCCATTAAGCTTTGTATAAAACACAAGTATATATACTTTGTGAGTGATATTATTTTTAAAATAAAATATTTACTTATTATTATTATTATTAGTTATACTATTTTTGCTATTAATATTATTTATATGTTAGATTTTAAATATATACACTAATTATGTAAATATAGTAAATAATATTCATTTACAATATATATAATAGTTATCGACAAACTTTTTAACACGAGTTATTAAACTTTAGATACTCAATAATTATTATATTATTTATATTATATATATAGTTATATAGTTATTACTATATATATGCAATTATGCATGCATAAATTCTAATTAATAAGTAATAATTTAAGTAGCGAGTTGTGATAATCTAAGTAATATAATTATCATCAATAATAAGTGATAATATGAGTTGTGATAATCTAAGTAAATAAGCGATAATATGAGTAGTAATAACATAACTAATATAATTATATATTCTGGTTATCATATTACTTGTGTCATAACAATACAATAGTTTGAAAAGTTGTATTTATTCAACTTATTTATCTTAATGTAATTAAAATAATAAATAATATAATTATTTTTGTATAAAATTAATTATTAAATATGAAATTATATATATATATATACTGTATTATAATTATAATCAATGTTATTAGTTAATTAAATAATACTGACTATTTTGATATAATATAAAATATATGGTGAGAGTGAGTTTTGATTTTTGATAGTATGCATTTTATATTTGGGTTAAAAGTAATAAATAATGTATTATTGATCATTTTAATTACGTTAAAGGAAATAAGTTGGATAAATATGATTTCTCGGACTATTGTATTGATTATAATACAAGTATTATGATAACCAAAATATATAATTATATTAGTTAGATTATCACTACTCATATTATCACTTATTATCGATGATAATTATATTACTTAGATTATCACTATTAGCTACTCCAATTATTACTTATTAATTAGAATGTATACATGCATATATATAGTGATAATTATATAACAATATACATATAACATAAATAATATGATAATTATTGAATATCTAAAGTTTAATAACTCATGTTAAAAAATTTGTTGATAACTATTATATATATCATAAATGAATATTATTTACTATATTTACATAATTAGTATATATATATATATATATATATATTTAAATTTTAATATATAAATAATATTAATAGCAAAAATAGCACAACTAATAATAATAATAATGAGTAAATGTTTTATTTTAAAAATAATATCACTCACAAAGTATATATACTTATATTTAAATAAAAATAATCATTTATTAAAAGTAATAATAATATTTTAATATAAAATATAAGAAAGTGATATAATTTATAATTATATAGTATATTAGTATGATAATAATAGTTATATATAAGTATATAATATTAATTATATAAAAATAGTTTTATTCCTTTTTAAATTATTTATGTTATATTATAAGTGTATATATATATATATATTAAATATATAAAAATATATAATAAAAATATTTTAGCCTAATTGTTGAGTTATATATTGCATATAGGGAGGTCACAGGTTCAAATCCTCATCCTAACAATATTTTGGGGATTTTTCCTTGAGCGTGGCATGCTTGTCTTGTCACGCGGACAATTTTAATCTCTACAATTATAGCTATTGTGTGTTCAACTGGGAAAACAAAATTAATGGTTTAGATCACTACTCCAGTTAGGATTTAAACAATTGAAATTTGACACATTAAACCAGTTAATGCCTCATTAGTGAATTAAATTGGCATAAGAAAAGTTAATCTGATCAACTATAAGATGTTCACACTAGTAGATATATTGATACATCACGTTATAATATATATGCCCAATTGGGTCCACATAATATTTTTTTGGTTTAAGTAAAAAAGGATATGGAATAAATTACAAACAGTTCAAGTAGTAACTTTCCAGGGCATGCATTTTATAGTTTGATGTATGTGTTATTCTAATTTAATTTCCGCACTTATATTTTGTTAGTTATAAATATTCATAAATTGGGGACATCATTGTAGTCAAAATCACAAATAAAGCCTGAAATCATCTCTCTCTCTCTCTCTCTCTCTCTCTCTCTCTCTCTCTCTCTCTCTCTCTCTCTCTCTCTCTCTCTCTCTCTCTCTCTCTCTCTCTCTCTCTCAATTATATTTTTATGAATCTCTTGAACCATAATTTTTTTCCGCCATAAGTACCTTGGTCTGTTTTCAAGAATGATTTGTTTTATAATTTGTAACTTAAAAAAAAAATCAAACCGATTAAATTGTATTTGTCATAAATAAAAAAATCTTGTCATGTATGTTAAATAATGCTACAATGAAAGAAAGTATACGCTTTTTTAAAAATGTATAAAATAAAATTAACTTCATCGCATTTTAATTTAATACTTTATGAACTATATCATGTATTTTTTTAATCTTATTTATGTATCTTCTAAACATGTTAAAGAGTTTTTTATGATATAGTTCTATACTAATATCATTTAATACATTGCATCGACACAACATTAATGTGACAATTGCAATCCTCTATCATTTTAGCCAAAAAAAAGTATAGAAAAACCTTTAAAATGTACTAAAAAAAGGAAAACATGAATTTTTCTTTATTAAACAATTTTTGCCAGTAAAAAAACTAGTGCATTAATTGAAATGGGTAGAGGGGTAAAAACAATAACACTGAATGCCAAAACTGTATTAGTATTTTTACAAAGAGTCGTGCTGTGTACTTATTAAATGTGACTTCATTGTACAATAATTTTTGTGTAGAAATAGTAAATATGTCAAGCAAATAAAGGCAACAAATGATGTAGCCCGACCCCGGGCTTCAAAATAGATTACAATACAGAATACATCTCATAAAGTAATGTATACCAAAGCAACAAACCAATAAATCATAAGTAAACATTCCAAAACACATCATTATCATAGCATTGGATTTTCCATGGGATTCCCATCATCAACATAGGCCAAACCAGACTCCAACAATGCTTACCAGCACAATCATAGCTTACAAGCCTAAAACATGACATAACCTATCATATTAAGTCATATGACATTGTAAAATTACCAAACAGATCTAACTACATCATTATAGAAATCTTAGACATCCCAAACAAGGTCTAGGACCGAAGTGGTTCAAAACAATAAAAATCACATATTTAGCGTAGCAAGTCGCGATGGTTGGCCCACTAGCCAAACAACACGCGAGGGCCTTCCCTGTTGTATAATTTATATTTTAGGCACATCTCATTTGCATATATTTGTCTTTATTGCCATTGGTTATGTTATTTTGTATTTGCACCTTATGTGGTTATTTGAATCTCAATTAGGTGTTATATTTAAGCTGTGATTTAGCTTGTTGTTTGTTGAGTATCATGAGCCTTTACTTCGGCTTGTTGTGATCTATGCTATGTTGCACCCGTGTGATTGATGATTATATTTTATCTTTGTTGTTCTGTGGTGATTGAAAGTGGATTTTGCGATGTTCTTTTTGGCATACGTTTTGTTTTCGAGAGAGAAAGAATGTACTTTCGTGTTCATTGTTGAAGCACCACGCGTGGGAGAGTTGTAGAAAGTAGAGATTTTGGTTTTGGACAATTTGGAGTAATCCAATCCCCGAACAAACTAGGTAACTATTCTTAACTCTCTATGTAATTTAATTATATTAATTATGCACGATTAAACTAGAAATTGAGAATTTATAATGAAATATAGAAATTGGGAAAAACATGAATTTATGTTTGATCGGCATAATGTTGTATATGTGATTTCTAGTTTGCTTTTGTTGTTTTTATGTTAAACGATGAATTAAAATGAGAGAATTGATAAGATTTAAGTTTGGTTGTATTCTTGGTTGGATTAATTTGTAAGAAATTGTGTTTAGGCTTTAAGTGCTTGAGAATTCAATTTAATGTTTGAAACTCAATGAATTTTGAAATTAAACCGAACATGTGCCAAAAAATTAATCAGAATTTCACGAAAACACAAAATTAAAGAAGAACAGAGCCCAGCCACGGCCAAAACACAACAAACAACCCAAAACACCATCCAATAGCAACAAGAGGATCAAAGGAAGCATCAACACAGCATGATAGTACGTGGGACTTCTGCTGTAGTACTGAATAAGACTTTTTCTTAAGATAAATACAGGTTTTTATCCATTGACACACAGGGCAAACATTACCTTTAAACCCTCGTAGGCTTTATATAAACACGTGTCTATAGAGTTAGTAAGATGTAAACCTCCTTCGACGGTCCGACCTACTGTATATATATGCTCATTCAAGCCTTTCCCGGACACAGATTTTGGGTCAATTTGAGAGAGGGTGCATCATCAACCTCAACACCCTGTGACATTGCCTTTGGAGGTTGTTCTTTAAAATGTGAACCAGGACTCATTGTATTTTGCTTTATACCGCCAATTCTGGGCTTCCATTACGTCCTGCTTCCGTCACTTAACAACTCTTTGTTTCTGTGGTTTATATTCTATCTCATTATCTTTATCACACGCAACTTCTTGACAATGGCCATCTCTAGAGTAGCATAAAAGCGGTCACTAGAGTAGCATAAAAGCGGTCACATGCATGCCTCTCTGCTTCAACTTCTTCTTCCTTCATCAAGTTTTCTTGCTCTGGGAAGAGAAATCAATTCAATTTGCACTGCTAGTTGTAGATTATATATGATCCTTTCATAAATGGAATTTTTCTAAAGTATCAGACATTGTGCGTTAAAAAATCAAATATAAACATCTGGCATCATTAGAAGTTGATTCACTGCTTTACATTAAGAAAATTTTCAATATGAAATCTGCAGTTGCGGGCCAATTCAATTCAAAATTGATGAACGTACGAGACCCCAAAATCAACTCAGTTTTTATTTATTGATTCAATTAATTCTTCTTTCTGTTGATCACTTATTCCATTTGCTGCTGTCCCAAAAGCGACAGATGAATTATGTTCATCCTCATCATGAAAATTAAAAGCATTAATCCAGCTGACATTGGATTTAGTATGAAAACGCCAGCGGAGCCCCTCGTCTTTATAATAACTAGATAAAACTTAATTTTGTCAAATCAAAATATGGCCATGCAACCATGCAATGTCACAAAATAATAATAATAATTTTTTAAAATATAAAAGTTAATTTTGAAGGGAAACAAAACTGACTGCTTTTGTATTTTTCTAATTTCGTCATCGAAATATATTAAAATTAAAGCAATGCATTGGCAAAACAGTTTTCGTTTTTAACGAGTAGCAAGCCGTTATTTTCCGTGTTCTTTTGTGAGGACAATAATTATTATATATCAAAGTCAAGCCGTAAGATTTATTAATGCATCTAATCCAATTCTTTTTTTTTTTCCCATATAAAAACATATATTTTTAATTTACTATACCTGGACAGTTAAATTTTTTATTTTTTTATGTATACCTTGCTAATATTTCACAAGCATTACTTCATTTCTAATTTGATCAAAATTAATAAAATATTGTAAGTGCACCAAATGCGCATGCATAAAAAGTTAGGTAACATTACTCATCATTTTTGAAATATTAAACTTTAATATCACATTATAAAAAAGTAGATATAGTTTAAATATTTACTTTTTTATTTTTATTTTTTTTATCTATGATGATCAGTCAGCCGTTTGGCATGTATCTAAGTACTTTTTAAATCAGCATGTACTTAAGTACTTTTTAAATCACGATGAAAGACCACCAAGCAAATTAGAAACAGTGCCTCAACGTGAGAAAAAACATTATCTCTCTCTCTCCCTCATAAACTAACTACGTCTTTACAAGCAACCGACCATTACGCCTATGCCTTCTTAAGCCCCTTCCCTACAGGACTTTCATCCTCCACCTTCACACAATGCTTCTTCCCCATGGCCCTCTATTAACCATTGCCTTGCTCTTGTTAATCCTGATCATCATGATGGCGCAAGCAAACCCAACCACCCCATCAGACACTCAAAAACATTCGACAACAGACTCGTCGCTATGGCTCCAAAGGACACAAAGACGGCGAAGCACCGGGTGCTCGAGGAGGCCGTTAGTCTGCATCAAAGGACGCGAGCCTGGAACGAGAATGGCGTGCTGCAAGAACCGCTGTGTGGATGTTGGTTCGGATGTTTACAACTGTGGTTCGTGCGGAGCAAGATGCCCCTTCCCCCTGCAATGTTGTGGGGGCACATGCGTCGATACAAGCGTGGACCACTCCAATTGCGGGGAGTGTGGGAACAACTGCCCTTCACTGGTGTGGTGCTCCTTTGGCATGTGTGGGTATGCTCGTCCGCTTCCATTGCCACCCCAGCAGCGTAGTCTGTCCATGCTTGGGACGCACTTGGCCAATCAACCACCTTCAGCAGCAGTGGTGGCACATCCACAATTTTGAACGGATATGTTATTTTTCGTTCACAGCTTGTGTATTTTTTGTTGTTTGTTTTCCTCTCAATGGATGGATAGCATTATTGGGTAAATTTCCTTTTTCAAAATTTTAAAATCATTATATGAGCCAATATATATATATATATATATATATATATATATATATATATATATATATATATATATCCAGAATCAATATAATGCAACAAATTAGCTTGATCAGCAACTTGTGTTGAAGTATTGTTGGGGAATTAGGTGAAGAACTGGATTTAAGCTTGGATTTGTCAAATCTGAGATCTCACCCATTGAAGGTAACTTGCCATTCAAATGCATATTGGATCGGGTATGCCCAACTGTCTTGGCAAGTCACACTGTGTATTCGTAGTTAGCAATCTGACAAGTCTACTGTGAAAGCAAAATGCAATTCAAACAGTTGTTCCCTCTCATCCTCTGCGGCCACTCTGTACATGGAAGAAGTCTAGCACGCGGGTAGCTTTTAGATGCGCAAAAAAAATCAGAAAACAAAAGGAGCCCTGAAATATTTCCCAATAAATATTATTGGGAAAAAGTAATGCATGCATCACACTATCTTTTACTGCTGTGTTCACGTCCCCTCCCAGCAACAAGCATCGCAATTTAGGCTATTTAGCCACAAACTCCATGATGGCAACTCAATCATTTTACCCGCAGCTTCATAATCTCTTCAAGCTTCTCTTTCTGGCATCTATTTTTATCTTGTCGGCCTGAGCTTTTCTTGACCCCTCTTCTTTCTTTTGCACTGCTACTCCCGAAGTCCCAACACCCTCCATTGGCACAGGATGAACACTAAGTCCTACTCTGGCAGCCAGTGGGGTTGCCAATGGGAGGGATTGCAGCACCTGATTCAAAACCAAAGTGTTTGTCTGATCGGCATTCAGAACAGTATTCCACTCAGGCATTGCGCCTGTTTTAAACTTCGGTTTTGGCTCGAGAGCATGAGTTCCGATATATCGCCTACAAATGTAAGTAGATTCTGTCACATATCAGAGTAGGATGAATCTCTACTGAATATATAATGTCAAAGTGTCGTCTTTCAGATTCTGTAAAGATTACACATGCATGCCAAATCAATTCTGAAAGACTCCAACAAGCACCACCAAATGATAAGACTGAAAGTTCAAACATGAACTCAAAATTAAGTAAACATTACATTAGCTCCCCTGGCATGCCTGCCATACTCGTCATAATTTTCAAAAAGCATCTTGCCTGCCTGTTCATTCAAACCTGATTCTGAAAATGGTTCAATCAGTAAACACCTGACTACCTGGTTCAGAAAGTTCCTCGAGAGGAATGAAAGTCGGACAGGAATACAAGTAAAGAAGTAAGCACAATTATCAAAAGTAGAGAATTGAATACCAAATTACCAATTTAAGTGAACATACAGTAAGAACATGACGCGACCCAAATGTGGGGTTCCAATAATTTTTCAAAGCGTTCACGCAAATCTTTCCATTGGTTGCAATTTCTCCTTGTCAGAAAATAACCTATCATTCAGGAAAGAATTCAAAGATTGTAAGGCTTTTTCCAAGTCAATTTTAAAAGCCAATATGGATGACAATCACAATCAAGACAAAGGGCGTGAACTAAAAAGATGTGAAGAAATAAATCAAACTATCAACTTGTCTCCAGTACCGATCGAAAAGGGTAAAGAAAGAAAGATACCACGTAAACGGTTAAGTAATTGTAATTGTTTAAAGATGGAGAACATAGCTTAATGGTAAGTAATTGTATTTGTTTGAACAAGTTTACAATTCGAATTTTTTTAATAAATCTGTAAGATTTTATAATTATACTCAATTAAAACTAATTCGTGGTCTTTAGAAAAAATCACCAACATCCCCAAATGCCAACCGAGTAAGATAGTCCACGATAGAACTTCTGCTACCCTGAAATTGAAGGAATTAGTGTCGTGAACACTACGACACCTTAATAAATTTTATACACGAAACAGCCAAACAAGAAAACTTTTAAAAGTACACAATCATGTATAGTTTTAAAGTATTATCAAATTTAACTGGATTTGATACAATATTTTTACTTAAATTTTGTTGTAGAACTTGCCAAATATGTATAATTATTAGGACTTGCTATGAAATTCATTATGGTGTAAAGTGTAAACTTACAATATTGGTAGATTTTTTTTTAAAAAAAATGTAGAATTTGTTAGAGTTCACAAACAAAAAATAAAAAGTGTTAAACCATTCCCATAAAAGACATAAAATCTTTAAAAAAAACTTTAAAAATGCTTTAAAACAAATAAACTAATTTTCCAAAGTGTAAAATTTAAAAAAACCTTATGACTTTTAAATTTAAAGATAAAGATTTTTGTTAAAGGTAAAGGGAAAAATCTTAAGATCTTAGAATTACAACTTTAAAAACACAAAAAAAGTTATAAAAACATATGAAAAAAACGATCATACAAAAGTGGTAAGAGTAAAATAAAAAAATAAAGGCATAAAAATAGCAAAAAAACTTCAAAAGCTAAAAAAATGAAAAAGAAACAAAAAAACCCTTAAGAATAATAACATTAGAAATAAAAAAAAGAGCCTATAGCCCTTTTTAAAAAAGGAAAGGAAAAAAAAGAAAGAAAAGAGAGAGAATAAACTTTAAACATTCAAGAGAAGCTTTAAAAAGATCCAAACAAAACTAAAAAATTAGAAATTCTAAATAGAAAAAACAAAGTTTATAATTTTTGGATTGATTTTTTAAAAAGTAATAAAGTGAAAAATTTATATGACGATAGTTCAATCTTATTTTCTATATGAAATATAATGCTGGGCTAACAATAAATAACATATATAAATGATTGGTGTAACTAACATGCAATTGAGATGAATGTGTGATAATATTATGACAAATAATATTAGAAATAAAAAAAATTGTAATGTCGTTGGGATACCGTCAATTGAAAATAAAATGAAAGATAATTACTTAGGTTGCTTTAATAATCTATAAAGTAGCCTAATAGATGCACTTGTTAAACTAGTAGATATGATTGACATTTAACAAGTAAAAAAGAAAAATAACTTGAATGAATATGATAACAACTGATATAAAATTACTCTATTTAAAAAAAGATATCAGTTGATATAAATTTGTAGAAGAGAAAAATGTATGTATTAAGTCACATATATAAATGTTTCTTATGTATAGGTTCATATAACTAATCGTATATTATTAGATTAAGATGAATTAGTTTGGTTTTTGCTTTACTAATGAAATAGTATGACTTAAAAATTTATATTATTTGATGTTATTTATTTATAATTGTTATATAAATATATAAAATAATTGAGGTAAATATGAAACATAACGATAATATTCTATTTCAATGGTACTCACAGTTATTTTCATATCATTTTTTAATTTTACATATTTAAATTAATTTTTTACTTTCTTATACATATATACATCAAAATAGATTTTCCTAATTACTCTCTATCTAATTAAAATAATATTTTATATTATATATTTTAATTAATAAAAGTTTTTTATAATTTAATATAAAATATAACTAAAAGTTATGGAAAATGTAAAACAAAAAATAAGAGAATTTTTTTTTATATAATGTAATAATTATTTGAAATAAATAATGCTTCACAATACATTGAAAAATACTGTAAACATCTTATAGTGAAAGTTAAATATATAATTTTTATTGTGGGGATTCTCTAAATTTAATGAAACAAACTAATATATGGAATCTGCTACTAGTGTTCTAAATCAAAACGTAATATATAACTTTGAGTTTCATTTGTGCGATTGGGAAGGGGGAGGAAGATATTAGGTTTAGGCTTTTTATTTTTTTAAATCTTTTAGACAAATATTTATATATTGGTAGTTAAGTAATTGATTAAATTGATTATTAAGCAACAAATTAATATATCATTCTACTTGGATTCTCATACCACTCTCTTTATTTTAATGGTTTCATTACTCAAAATTTATTTCCACATATCAAATTAACTATAATGGCTCGTTTGGTACGCGGAAATAAAATTGAAGGGAATGAAATCATTAAAGGAATTAGATTGACATAAAAAATGAATGAAATTTTTAATTACCTTGCCTATGTTTGTTATATAAAACAAACAAGGTAATGTATTAAGTCAATTACTAAAATATATATAATTATTAAAATTTATTAAATAAAAATTTATATTAAAAAAATGCTTTGGGATTTGGGAGAGGGGCGTAGGGAAGAGCAGTGGAGGAGGGAGGGAGGTGCGCAGGGGAGGCGGTGATCTCCGATTTGGGGAGAGGGGCGTGAGAGAGGCAGCGTGCTTGCAACGGCAGAGGCGTGTGGGGGAGGCGGTGATCTTTGATCTGGGGAGAGGGGCGTGGGAGAGGCGGCATGCTTGCAGCGGGAGAAGGGGAGATGCGTGCAGGGGAGGCAGTGGGCTTGCAGCAGGAGAGGGAGAGAGGCACGTGGGGCAAGCAGAAATAAAGGGGAGTGGCCAGTGGGAGAGGAGGCTTACAACAAGGGAGGGGGTGTGGGAGAGAGGAGGGAGGTGCAGCGCCTGGTGGGTGGGAAGAGAGAGAAGAGGGACAGTAATGGTCAATTTCATTTCCCTATACAAGGGAATGCTTTGAAAACTAGTGGGTGGGAATAATTAAGATTACTTTATTGAAGGGAATATGATTCCCACAGTAATCGTTCTTTCCTTTCCCTATTTTATACCAAACATGAGAAAGGAAATAAATTACATTTCATTCCTTTCTATTATCTCATATCAAACATGCTATAATTGTCTGTTAGTACTTATCAAAATTTATTTATACATTATTCAAACTAACTAGTGCATACGTTTTTCAAACAACAAAGGATCACTCGATGAAAAATGGCAAAAATTTAGTATACATATATAAAAGTTGTATAAAATTAGAATGAATATTATTTCAAAAGATGCATGTAAAAGTTGTAGACTTTTTTTAATTAAAATGTTTGGCATAGTATTCTATTTTTTTGTTCTCAAAAAGTATTTTTATACCATAGATCAAAATTTTGTTTTCACCTCAATTTAGTTAATGTTTTCTTGCTTGTCAACAATTTTCATTTTCATTGTTTTTCTTTTTTACTGCCTCTTCATCTATCACTAACAAAACCTAATAGTTGGGCGGAGATCTTCACTGCTAGCCGAAGATAGAAAAACGAGAGGGAGAGAGGCGTTGAGCTAAAAACCGTAAAATGTGGGTACGTTCACTTTGGCACGGCTGGTGGGCCCCACACTTGGACGGAGATCTCACCGTCAAGCACAACCAGCTCTAGCCGAGCGCACCTACAGATTTGGACCCTGGTTCACAATTGTCAATGACAGCGTAGGAGACGAAGATGGAGGTGGTAGAGATCAACATCTGCTCACTGAGGGCCAATGTGATGGTCTCGCAGTCTCCATCAACGATGGAGGTGGATGTAGTGGTGACATCTCCATTGCTGGCAAGTCTTCGATTAGATCTAGACCGGTGAAGATGAGCTGGCGAGCTGAAACGACGGCAAATGGGTAGAGGGATTGAAAAAAACGAATATTGAATTCAAAAAAATAAAAACACGCAAAAGATATTTTCATTTTAACGCGATTGAGTATCATTCATACAACAAAAGTTTTTAATTTAAAATTTGTAAAACTATTACCAAACAAATCGCAGATGTAGTTTTACGTATTTGAGTATAGAAATTAGAAAACGTACGAAAACATGTGTTTGCTAAACATGCTCGATTTTGACCTTATTTGAGAGTGTATAAATAATTTATGATGCTCGAATGGTTTTACGTAAAAAATGCTCGGATAGTGTTTAAACAAATTGCCAAACATGTTTCGATTTTTACTCTTCAGAATTTATAATGAGTGCATAAATAAATTTTTTCTTTCCATTTTTTGGTAAAAACACAAAAGAAAAGACATTTTTAAAAATCATAATACAATCACGCTTATCAACGCACAATACGCGTTATCGTCAAATCACAATGTATTTAGAATAACTCTATTAATATATACTATAATAAATTCTATTAATCTTTTCATATATTATTAAAGTAATATTTTATACTTTTATTTTTAATTTAATAATATTTTTTATAATTTAATATGAAATAAAAATAAAATATATGGAAAGATAAGAAAATATGAGTGCGAGTTCCCTGTTGTGGGGAGAAAGGGTCGCATGGTGCGGCTCTTTTATTTGTAGCTATCTTATTGTTATTTATTTCAAAAATCAACTGTTAGATTATATATTTATGTAGTTTATGTCACACGTGTAAACTTTTATAGTACGGTTGGATTTTATACAAATGAAATTACAAAAATAAATAAATAAATAAATAAAAATACTAAATAATTTTTTTTTAGACAAAATTCAACTGTTAGATTACTATAAAATTTTACATGCACGACATAAGATATATGAATATATAATCTAATGGTTAATTTTCGAAACAAATAATAATAAAATATCAAAAAATAAAAAAGTCATATCATGCGACTCTTTCCCCACAGCAGCGAACTCGAAAAATATATATATATATTTAAAAAATATAATTTAATAATGACATGATGTCAAGTTGTATTTTTTATGATATTAAAAAATACTATATAATTTTTATAAAAAAATGTAATATATAACTTATCGATTTTTTCTTATTTAAAAAGTATTAACTAAATGAAAATAAATTTTTATAAAAAAAATCTAATATTAGTGCGCTGAGCCCCTCACCGTTGTTTTCCCCCGTATATATGTCAGTGCCATCATTGTGCAAATGCATGGGCATCACAGTTCACGCCATGCATGAATCATGTGAATACATGACAAAAATGTACTATGGTTGCATGTATGGTAAAACAGCTAGCGAGGTCGACGTGGCGACATAAAGTATTCAGAAAAACAAAAGGAAATAAATAAATAAATATATATATATATATATATATATATATATATATATATAAAAGAACAGTAAGGGGATAGGACTGTAGGACAGCCTAAAAAATGGAGACGCATGCAAAATTGCCATCATGGTGTTTCCTCTGCGGCCTACGCCACCCCGCCTCATGCCTTTTCCATTTTGTTTTTCAAAAAAAGCTTCACAACGAAGCCGCGGACCTATCCCATAATTCCCATTCCCGGAATACCACTATACCTCTATACCAACTATACTTATTTATGAAGGTGTGGGCTGCTGTTGTAGCGGTTTGGTACGTATATTTAATTTTAAATTTTTTAATTTTTTTTTTATTAAAGTTATAGTTTTAAAAAATTATATTTGATAAAAAGAAAACGTACTTTAAAGAGGATATATTTTTTTAAAATTAGTTTCATATTTTTAAGAAAATAAATAAATATATCTTATATTGATAATTAAAAATTTTAAAAAAAGGAAGAAAGAAACAAATGATGTGATCAAAACCACACCAACACTCTTACCATACCAACTAAATAATATTTACAAATATAATATAATTACGTGTATACGTGAACCACATATCAATTTTTTAATATCTATAAAACAATATCAATATTAAACCTAAATTACTTAAAAAAAGATTAAATGCGCATAACATTTATTATAGCATGGACATATTTGTTTTTGGATGAGGTAATGATAAGAACATCCATTCTTTCTCCACGCACTTTTTATGTGTTTAAACTCTGAAGAGATAATTTAATAAAAAAAAAACTAAAAAACTCATTTTTCAACCTAATCATTTTAAAACGTTATAAATAATTATATTTTTCTTTAATTATTTTCATTTTTAACTCATCTCATTTATTTCCTGTCTCATTTTTTATTTTAAAAAAATAATAGGATTGAATGATTAAAACATAGAACTGAAAAGTATGTTCTAAAAACTAAAACGTTAAAATCATAATTTTTTCTTTATGACATATTTATTTTAACTGTTTCGTTTTTTTAAAAAAAAAAAACTAAAAGTAAAAACAACCCAAAGTTGTTTTTAATTATTTTTCGATATTCGTTGACTTCTGATGACCAAGTGCATGATTTACCGAGAAAGAGCTGCCTCGGTACGTGCAATTATTGTTGTTTTAAAATATTATATTTATTGTTTCTATAAAATTTACCCACAGTCCCAGTCTCAGTCCCACTGCGAGGACACAGAGAAAGCAACAAAGCAGCAGCCGAAAGTGACGAGCCAATGAAATGAAATCCCCAAAAGCTGAGCGGCGGCAGCGGAGGTTGCTTTTGCCGCGGCGAGCCAATGAAATGAAATCTCCAAATCCAAACCGAGCCGACAAACCAAACCCTAGATGAAATCGCTACCTGGCTTGACATTTGAGGTTGAAACCGCGGTTGTTGATTCGCGCTTGTAGCGTCTCGTTCTTCGTGAAATCCGCTTCGAGATGTTCTGCCAGTTGGTGAAGCTCGGGGAAGGTGCAGCAGCGTTTTGGCTGATTTCGTGGCCTTGAAGGTTGGATCTCGGCCAGGAATCGGGTCTCAATTGGCCGTGGAGTTCTGAAATCGCGGCTCTCGGAAAGGACTAGATTCCTGGGTGTCGGATGTACGTGGTTGCGTGAGTCTTAAATTTACCTCTATTCGAAGCTGAGATCTCGAAAAAGTTGGTATCCTTTGTACACGGGGCTGCCTCACTGTTGTTGGTGTAATCATAAGAGTGTTAGCAATTAGAATAGAAGGTGCGGTTCAGACACGGCCTCACCAGATAGATGATGCATGCAGTTTTATATATTAGTATTTAAAGCTTGGGGGTCTGGGGGTGTTTGTCTGGATTCGAACTCTTGTGGGTTTTTAATTTGCTGGGGACCCGTGTATTTGTTGAGTCGAAGTTGAAGTTGAATGATGATGCCTATGTCCTGCAAGGATGGTAAATTGGGGACGGACAATGGAAAGTATGTACGGTACACACCTGAGCAGGTTGATGCCCTCGAGAAACTCTATCACGACTGCCCCAAACCCAGCTCGCTTCGTCGCCAGCAGCTCATCCGGGAATGTCCCATCCTCTCCAACATCGAGCCCAAGCAGATCAAAGTTTGGTTTCAAAATAGAAGGTACCGAATTTTGCACCGAGTAACAAACAATTCGATTTCATCGGTCCACGCCCCCTTCCTCTTTCTTTCTCTCGTTTGTGGGCTGTGCTCTTTAATCAATAGATTTCCTGTGTTTTCAATGTTTCAAGTGGATGGCTGTGTTGCGGCTTCCTAAAAATGTGATTCGTAGGAAAAGGGTTTTTGGTTGTTTTCTCTCTCTTTTTCTTCTTCTTCTTCTTCTTCTTCTTCTTCTTGATTTTGCTTATTTTCGTATTGTGTTGTTGGGTTCAAACAGATGCAGAGAAAAGCAGAGGAAAGAGGCGTCCCGGCTTCAAGCTGTGAATAGGAAGCTGTCGGCAATGAACAAGCTATTGATGGAAGAGAATGATAGGTTGCAGAAGCAAGTGTCTCACTTGGTGTATGAGAATGGTTACTTTCGTCAGCATGCACCGAACGTGAGCATTTGATTTCCTGTAAACCTTAATTTTATCAACTCCTCTCTACATCAATGACTCTTTTTTTTTTCTTTATTTTAAAAATTTAATCAATTATCTTTTGATTTTGATTTTGATTTTATCTGTCAGACAACGCTTCCAGCCAAAGACACAAGTTGTGACTCAGTGGTGACGAGTGGTCAAAACCATTTGACGCCTCAGCATCCGCCGAGGGATGCTAGTCCTGCAGGGTGAGTGTGCGTCTATGGTTGTTGCGTCCTTTTTTTATTTGTCTTTTTTTGTGTATGTTTTTTTTCCGTGCCTTTTGTTTATTATTTTTTCCCAGGCTTTTGTCCATTGCGGAAGAAACCTTAGCAGAGTTTATTTCAAAGGCTACTGGAACCGCTGTAGAGTGGGTCCAGATGCCTGGAATGAAGGTATTTGCCATTATTAATATTATATTTATTAATGTGTTCGAATGTTCATGTGATTATTTATTTTGTTTCTATGTGTGCATACATTTGATTGTTTCATATGCTACTATTATTAAATACCTAGGACAAAAATATATTTAGGGATCTGCAAATTTTAATTCCAACTTGTCAGTATAGATTTTTTTGTTATTTTATTCGCTAACAACCTGTTCAATTTGAATATTATTTTGCTCAAACGGGTGTTATTATTGTTAATATAATTTTCTTTTTGATGCAAATAGTCTCAGAGACAAGTTTATTGCACTATCTATTGGTAATTTTGAATGTATGTTAACTATAATTATCTCCTAATAATTACAGCCTGGTCCGGATTCCATTGGAATCGTTGCTATTTCTCATGGTTGCACTGGTGTGGCAGCGCGAGCCTGTGGCCTAGTGGGTCTTGAGCCTACAAGGGTAAGTCATCAGTTGGTCTCTTTTGCATGCCTCTGTACTTTTTTGTTAGGAACACATGCGAATGTTGGTTTGTCTTTCTTCCAGGTTGCAGAAATCCTCAAGGATAGACCATCATGGTTTCGTGACTGCCGAGCTGTGGATGTACTCAATGTGCTTCCCACAGCAAATGGTGGAACCATTGAGCTACTGTACATGCAGGTAAATATTAGATTAATGTTTCCACCTTGTGTAAGTTATGACTATGTGAAATCATACTGTAATTTCTTTTTATTTCTTTTTAAAATGATGCAGCTCTTTGCACCAACTACTTTGGCACCTGCTCGTGACTTCTGGTTGCTGCGCTATACCTCTGTGACAGAGGATGGCAGTCTTGTGGTATATGATTTTGTCCTTGTGATTTATTTCTCAATAGCTTTGAGCCATTTTATTCTCCCATGTCATTGCAAGCCTGGGTAGAACTTATTTTATGAATTCATGCATCCACAGGTCTGTGAAAGATCACTCAAGAATACTCAAAATGGTCCTAGCATGCCACCAGTGCAGCACTTTGTCAGAGCAGAAATGCTGCCAAGTGGGTATCTCATAAGACCTTGTGAAGGGGGTGGGTCAATTATTCACATTGTTGATCATATGGATCTGGAGGTAAATAACTTTCTCTACTCTGTACCTGCTGATTATTATTCTCTCTCTCCCCCCCCCCCCCCCCCCCCCCTCTGATTTAAATACTGGAATGGAATGACTGACAAATATAGTATTAATATGTTTTTGATATTTGTTCGTTTGTTAGATTATTTATTTCTTTCTTGCTAATTTTGTTTGTTTGATCATTTGTTTTTTTTTTTTCAATTAGCCATGGAGTGTGCCAGAAGTGCTGCGGCCACTGTATGACTCATCAACTGTGCTTGCTCAGAAAACAACAATGGCAGTAAGGCCATAATTTATTGATTAGTACAGTATGATCACAGTTATCATATCAGACTGATGTTCCTCAGTAGCTAAGGAGTTTGGTTTGGTTCCCATTTTCAATTATACCTTTTCAGGCTTTGCGCCAGCTTAGGCAGATGGCTCACGAGTTCTCTCAGTCTAATGCCACTGGCTGGGGTAGACGACCTGCAACTCTGCGATCACTTAGCCAGAGGTTGAGCAGGTTTGTTTTCTAGTTAACATGACTTTTTTTTCCCCTCATCGCTTCTGAGCTATTTGATTCAGTTTAAAGCTCTGCTGTAGGGGTTTTAATGAGGCTGTAAATGGGTTCACTGATGATGGGTGGTCAATGATTGGAAATGATGGAATGGATGATATTACTATCCTTGTGAACTCATCTCCTGATAGACTCATGGGCTTAAACCTTTCATTCACTAATGGATTTGCCCCTGCTGCCAGCAATGCAGTCTTATGTGCTAAAGCATCAATGCTTTTACAGGTTAGGATGCTCAGGTGTTTCAATTGTATTTTTTGCCTCTTCCCTACGACATGTTTGGTTCAGAGTGAATTAAAGAAGCAATGAAATACCTATTTGACAAAATTAGTTTCATTTTTTTTTCCTTCATGAGTTTATGACATTAAAATAAGGAGAAAGACATTGCATGCTAACATTGCATCTCAGAGAATATCTATGCCTAGGAAATTTACAAAAGGATGACTACTATGTTGAAACAAATTTGTCACTGGCTTCTCAGGTTGCCACTATATTGAAACATATTTGTATGTTTACACATTAAGCGCCAAACTTTCAAATGTTGTGATGATGATTATAAACATATTTAGGACCTCAGATAAAGGCTAACAATAAATCAAACAAGAGACTAATCCTGCACAATATAATTAACAAAAATTAGTTATGTAAATCCTTTGAAATGATTTTTCTCTTCAAATATTATTTCATATTCTATAAGAAGTGTTTTAATATGTAATGTAAATGATATGATCTAATAAAATTAATATTTTGTCTAGTAAAAGTTTATAAGAGTTTCTTGTTATGAATTATATGGTGAAGTTGAATGTAATTTTGATACTTGAACGTACTTTTAAAATTAATTCAAGGTTACTTATTATTCATTTTGTTTTGCATTTTATTGAGAGCTTTTTGTTAATATTAATATAGCATGTTGATTGTACACTACGCATATTTGATTTGTTTAGTTATGTAGTGCTATATATTTTCTTACAAAAATATAAAAAAATTGACCAATTATCAATTTGAGATAGACCAATTTTGCTTATATGTTTTACATACCTAGTTACTGCAAGTTGGCAACATAATTGTAGTTAGTCATAAATGCGGGTTGATCTCACCAGGAGAGGTGAGGAATCCCTGAATTTATTTTAACTAATTTTTTTGATGATTAAAGCATAGGGCTAACTAAAGTATTAAACAAAGCAAGTAAATTGTTTTAATGTTATATGCAATGGAACAAAGCAAGTATGACAAATCATCTACGGGATCATTGTTCTTACAAGAATTAAAGAGAATCGAACGAAGAACAGTAGCCGTTTCTGTTACAAAGTAGCTCCAAAACTCCATCATCAATCCTGTGCTCTCAATCGCTCAAAATGTGTATGTAAAAACGTCCCCAAACATAGCTTTTCACGTCCCTGTTTCTTCTATTTTATATGGCTCAATAAGTAACTTTAAGTCCATGTACGATTGTGTCCTTCTACAGCGAAAAAGGAAACTCCGGATGAAAAACAGTTGACATCGTACATGGCTGTCAGGGGGGCTTCTTTGTTGTGTCCTTGATCGTGAGTTGCAGCTGCTGTCTTCAATAACCTGCTGGCACAGCCACAAGTCGGGCTGCTGCCTTTCTGCCTGCATTCTCTTAGAATATGGGCACGGCCGTGACTGCTTGCGCACGTAGCCTTGAAAAATGCTGCAGTCACAACCATTGACTATTGCTCCTTTGCTCTATTTTAGATCTTTTCTACTCCAATATTCTCTGATAACCTGCGAAACTCAACAAAACACACACAAATCTCTACCAAACCATTACATAACACAAAATATCATAAAATAACATGCAATTCACACAAAACACTATGAAAAACATCAAAATCAGAGATGAACACATGGAAATATTCTATACAAAATGGGTTCATCAATAATTTTGCTTACAGTGGCAAAAAATCTCTGGCCACCAGTTCCTGCTTGTAAACATTTGAGTGCTATGTACCTTTTTGGATTCTTATTCCCTGATTTTTCTTTTCCAAACGAGTTCAATGCCTTTTAATAATTGCACGTTGATATATATATATATATATATATATTAGAATGTGCCTCCGGCAATACTGCTTAGGTTTTTGCGGGAGCATAGGTCAGAATGGGCAGATAATAGTATTGATGCATACTCAGCTTCGGCAGTTAAAGTTGGTCCCTGTAGCTTACCAGGGTCTCGAGTTGGGGGTTTTGGAAGTCAAGTTATACTGCCACTTACTCACACCCTAGAGCATGAGGAGGTTAGCAATACCTCTTTCGATGTGGTATTAACATGATCATTCTTGGTTTGTGTTGTTATTTATGATCGTGAAATCTTTCTTGAAGTCAGTTCCTTGAGGTGATAAAGCTGGAAGGAGTTGGCCACTGTCCTGACAGCACAATGATGTCTCGTGATATGTTTCTATTGCAGGTATGTACCTTTTTTTTACAACTTTTGTTTTTCAAAATTTATATACTTTAGTATGTCTGCTTAAAAGTGTGGAAGCCAGCCTTTAATGTACTCTTATCTTCATATTTGATAGCCTGTTCCAGATATTATAGTAGCCAGGTCTTTCTTCTTTTATTGATACTGTTACATGACGACATAACTCATTTTCCTGTGTGTGAAAAGCTTGGGTAATTTAGTAGGTCATCAGATGCTACTATGGGCTACAGCTATAATATATGACTGGTTAAAGAATTATATCATGCAAGTTATCATTCTGTTTAAATTAATGGAGCTTGGTCTAGAGCATGTCCTTTCCTGAATTAACTTTTCTTTGGATAATATTACATACTGCAGTAATAATTTTCTAAGGGCGTTACAATTTGCACCCAGGTCTTTTCTTATTTTATTAAAAATTATATATAACTTCACCTGTTTAAGCACAGCAGGTCCCAAGTTTGGATAATGGAGGATGGTTGGGTAGGTTAACAGCCATCGTAAAACTCCTTTCCTCATATTTATGAATGTGGAACAACAAAAGAATTTCATTGAATCGTATTCATGTACCTGATTGAATTTAATTTTATTGTTTCATATAGCTGACCTCAATTAATGGGATCGTGGCTCAGTTATTTTTGTATTAAAAAATATATCCAGGATTTTGCTAAACATTTTTTGCTCAGTGTTATTATCATGGCTACAAAAAAATGTAGTAACTTTTCATTGCATAAAGCAAACAGTGATAGGTTTTATTAGGTTCATTTCAAGTGGGGATGTTGCAGGATGTCAGTAACTAATATAAAAAAAATTATTTTGATGTTTTTAGTTTTGTTATGCTCTTAAAAATCAATCAATTTTGTTGTTTTTGTTCATGGTATACTTGAAATACTTGCATAATTATCCTTATTATGCTGTTTTTGCAGCAATGTAGTGGGATGGATGAAAATGCGGTTGGCACTTGTGCAGAACTTATATTTGCTCCAATTGATGCTTCTTTTGCTGATGATGCTCCGCTTCTGCCTTCTGGATTTCGCATTAATCCTCTGGACTTGGGGAAGGTAGGGCAGTCCACCGTAACTGATTCTCTATAACAAAAATCTTTATATGTTTTTCAATTAATTAAGCTATTCCACTAATATAATTTTCATTGATGCTTTTATTAATGCAGGAAGCTTCCAGTCCAAATCGCACTCTAGATCTTGCCTCCGCTCTCGAGATTGGACCAGCTGGATGTAAAGTATCTAGTGAACATTCTGGCAATTGTTCAAACATGAGATCTGTGATGACAATAGCATTTGAATTTGCTTTTGAGAGCCACATGCAAGCAAGTGTGGCAACTATGGCTCGGCAGTATGTTCGCAGCATTATATCATCTGTTCAGCGGGTAGCATTAACTCTCTCACCTTCTCATCTCTGCTCCATTGGTGGTCTTAGAGCACCTTTGGGCACTCCTGAGGCAAAAACTCTTGCCCGGAGGATTGGTCAAAGCTATAGGTATGTGGCATTTTTTTGACCATGTATGTATGAACATATATCCACATACCAGGGATCATTCACTTGCAGAATTATGTTAAATAAGTTCGTGGCTTTGCAGTAAATTATATTCAGAAATAAATGCTAATATCCTTTTGTTGTTTAGCAGGTGCTACTTGGGTATGGAACTACTGAAGCCTGACGGAGAGGGAAGCGATTCAATCCTTAAAACACTTTGGCATCATTCAGATGCTGTAATGTGTTGCTCACTAAAAGTATGTCCTAACCTTGTAATCAGTTACCATTCTCCTTCAGCATAGTATTTGATTGCACTAGTTTATTCTCATTTGAGAATTCTGAATTATTTTGAATCAATCCTTCTGTTTCTTTAACATGTAATTGGGAATAGATGCTTGACCTAACTTTGTGATATGGTATTCCTAAGAAGTTTCAACTTTGCAATTTCCTTATCATGAAGTAAAAAACTACTTAAGCATATGTTTTTTTCTTTGTTGTTTCTCTTTTCAACCCTGCTCCCGTTGTTCCTTGACATTACAAAGTTATGTGGACATAATTGTGCATTTAGATTCTAAATTGAAGATTTTGTTTTGTTTTGTTCTTTTTTTTTTCCTTCGGGGCTATACTTAAACAATTTTTTTTAGCTATGCATCCCAAATGAAAACTGAACTGCCTGAGGTGGAAAAAGTAAGAAGGTGCCAATATTGACACCCAAAAAAATTAAAAGTTTTCCTAAATATCTGCTTGATAGAAATACCCTGCGTAAAATGACTAATTTAACCCTAAAGGGTGTAGGCAAGCTTAATTTTATTGCCTGATCTGTTATATGTTATGTTGTCAAACACTTAAGCCCGTTTGGTATGGGTGTATTATTTTTGAAAACATGATTGTTTTTTAAAACGGTGGGCGTGACGAATTTTTTAGTATTTATGAGTGGTATAAATTCATTTGGGCTCACAGTTTTTAAAAACAATTGTGTTTTGAAAAATAATACAGGCCATGCAAACGGGGCCTTAGTATTTATAATATTTGAAATTTTGCTCAATATGCATTTATTCTATTGCATCTTGAGCACTCAACATCTCGAGGAGGAAGATTAGGAGAGTTGAATTGGGTTGTGGGTATTTTTAAAATTTTAAGGGATTTGATATCAAATTAAGGGGCTAACTACACACAGCAAGAAACTTATAAATTCATGGGGTGTCAATTTTTGTACCCAAAATGAATTTTGACCTATAAGTAGCGTGATTCGTTGTACACCTTATATTATGCAGCAAGCCTTACCGACTCAAATCATGTTAATGCTACTAATGAGTTTGAGTTTTTGTTTGTTTGTTTTGTTTTTGAGTATTAAGTTTTCATATTTGTTTGGTGAATATATCAGAAAAAGAGAAAGTAAATACCTTGGCATTTATAGTTTTTTTTTTCAAATGTTGTCATATTGGTTTGGTTTAAAAAAACATAACTTCAGCTCAGGTTGATACCAGCCGAACCAAAAGAAAAACTTTTTTAATTTCTTCGTTTACTAAACATGGAAGACATTTGGCCTATCTACTCTTTGTGCAACTCTTGTGCAGGCACTTCCGGTTTTCACTTTTGCGAACCAGGCAGGTCTAGATATGCTTGAGACAACCTTGGTTGCTTTGCAGGACATAACTCTAGAAAATATATTCGATGATCATGGAAGAAAGACACTTTGCTCAGAGTTTCCGCACATTATGCAACAGGTCTAGCAGTTTTACTCCACTAATATGTTTTGAACTCTTGTAGATGGCAAAATTTAACGACTTATCTCTAGAAAAAGAAAAATGCAAAAACAACTTTGTGATGAGCAAACCAGCAAATTTCATGGACCAGTTCCTGCGTAGTGTTGTTCTGGGGAAATAGTATCCTAGTGGTGTGAACTAAGAAATGAAATATTTTGCAGGGTTTTGCATGCCTACAAAGCGGCATCTGTTTGTCAAGCATGGGGCGTCCTGTCTCCTATGAGAGAGCAGTTGCTTGGAAAGTGCTGAATGAAGAAGAGAATGCACACTGCATCTGCTTTATGTTCATGAACTGGTCCTTTGTATGACATTACCAGGCCTGGGTTGTGAAAAACTTCGTAGTAAATGAACTCTGGAACTGTTGTCCTTGTACTGTTCTATTCATGCATGGGAGCTTAAGTATCTAAATTAGAATTTTATTTACATGATACGCCGCCTGGTCCTGCTATCAATTTTTGGACTTTTAAAAGTACCTAGCATGCTTTAATTTCATTTTCGTTGATTTGTTTTGGAAATTTAATGCAAATTTGTGGCCTTGGGGTTCTAGTAATATCTGGACTGCATTTTGAAGATTATTTACATGTTCCCACGGAAAAACATGGAAAATTAAATAAATGCATGGATTTTCAATTAATCCGGTAGATATTGATTGCTGACATTGACTCCATTATATGTATGCAAAGTGGCTAGTATATCCAATTGCTAACTACACGTCAACCAAAAATTTATCTATCCCTCAGCGGATTTGTGCTTGTACTTTTCTCAAGTTAAGTCTACTGTAATTCAATAAGCTGTCTGACCCGAAGTGGACACCAACAGTAAAGTATATTGAGTGACTACAAAGAGACTTTTAAACTAATAGCAAAAGTTGATACGGTAAGAATTTCTTTATTTAACCTCGATAAAGAAGTCTATATTGACTTAGCCAGTATAATAAAAAAAATACAATTTTGCATAGAAAACTCGAAAAAGAAGTCTATATCGACTTTCCCTCGAAATACACGTCTCTACATATCCCGAAGTTGTATGCAAACTACAACTAACCCTATATGGCCTAAAATAACCACCTCAAGCATGCATTGGGTGATTTTGCATGACAATGTGAAATTATGAGTTTAAGTAAAGTTGCTCAAATCATACATTGTTAAAAAATATAATAGCAATAAGGTAAATGTGTTAATAGTCTATGTGTATGACGTGATTATTGTAAGTGATGATGAAAAAGAAATAATGAAACCACATAAAGAATTAGCCGCCACTTTGAAATAAAGAATTTTGGAGGTTTGGATAGATCATACATTATTCATAAAACATAATGGCAAGAAGTTAACTGTGTTAATAATTTATGTGGATGATGTCATTATTACAAGTAATGATGAATAAAAAATATCAAAACTATAAAAAGAATTGGCCACTACTTTGAAATGAAGAATTATGCATGTGAGTTAAAATTGCTTGATCTAGAGAAGAAATATTTCTTTTGCAAAGAAAATATGTACTAAATGTAAAAGACGTAAGAATGTTAGAGTGCAAGTTAGTAGATACTTCAATTATCCAAAATGACAAACTTGGAGTTGAAAAATTAATTTCCTAAAAGTAATTGGAAAATTAATATATTTCTCACAAACTTGTTCAAATATTGCTTTTGTTATGTGCATAATCGGCCAATTCATACATAATCTTAATAAAGATCACATGTATGTTGTAATTTAGATGTTACGACACTTGAAGATGTCACTTGGAAAGAGGTTGATTTTTTAAAGAATATTCATTTGAAAATTAATGGCTATACAGAAGCAAATTGGGATGGAAGTATCTTCGACAGGAAATCTACTTTAGGGTATTTTTTTGTTTGTAGGTAGAACTTAGTCACTTGGAAAATCAAGAAATAAAAAGTAATTGTACTATCTAGTGTTGAAGCTAAATTTCAAAGAATAACAAAGGGACTGTGCGAACTTCTATGGATTAGGAGACTTTGTACTAAACTTGGTTTTACTCCTACTTCAGAAATGAAGTTATTACGCAATAATAAATTTGGCATTATGATATCTCACAATCTAGTATAGCATGATCGATCAAAGCATGTGGAAGGGGATCGATATTTCATCAAGGAAAATTCGGAAGCAAAAATTATTTGCTTCTAATTTGTGAAGTTTAAAGATTAACCAAGAGACATACTTAGGGCAGTCACATGTGATTTCCATATATTTTTCTTAAATTTATAAATTTAAAATATTTTTATTTTATTATATAAATATACACCACAATAAATTCTCTAAATTACTCTTTATATTATTAAAATAATATTTTTATAATATTTTTAATTTATTAATATTTTTATAATTTAATATGGAATAAAAGTTAAAGTTGTGGTAAACAAGAATGTGAGAGAAATTTTATATATATAATTTAATAATTATAAGAAATAAACATTGCTTCCCAATATATTGGAAAATACTATACAAATCTCATAAAAAAAGTTAAATATAAGATTTCTTTTGTAAGGATAATTTTATAACTTTTTCCCTAAATAAAAGAAAATAGACATCTATAAGAAATTTGTTACTAGTGCTTTTACTAAGATAGTATCAAGTAAAGACTTCTACAACTCACATGGCTAGTTATGCATAAGAGATCTATATACATTAACTTGAAGTGGAGTGTTAGTGTGAGCTAGAGATGATTGGTGTGAGTTAGAAAATAATCTACAAACAGAAAGTCAATATTTAATAATGGAGGATCTACTAGTATAGAAGGAAATAATATGTGAGTGATTATAGTATAGTATTAAACATAATATCTAGATAACAAAAATATGGTCAATGTAACTCTATTTAACATGTAATTAGATAATTGATATGAGAAAAGTATTCTCCATTGATGACACTTCCTATAATGTTTTAATTTTTTTAAATAAAAGATGACTTTTTTGTATAATGCTTGATCCACCTCTCCCTAGTTATTTTTAAATATCCACTGGACAACTCTAGGATTATAATTTCAAAGGCCATGAGATATTTGAACGTAATCATCTAAGAGCATTAGTAGTGGGCTAGCTAAAAGTTTTCATAAATTTGGCTACATGAAGCGATATTTCACAAATTGTACTTGGAATCTATGTTTTGGCTACAAACTTTGTTAAAATTTCAAACTTCGAGGCACCAGCTAGTCAAATTTGATTAAATTTAAGTAAATTTAGTTAGTCAGTACATTGAAGTTTAAAATTTCAATAAATTTTATAGTTAAAATATAAATTTCGAGTTTAATTTGTGGCCAATATTATTTCTTGTATATAAATTTTTTGAAATTTTACTAATCTACTACTAATGTTTTAATTAGAAATCTTTTAACAATATAGGTTTTCAAGAAATCGGGCTAGGATTGACAAACGTTAAATAAAAAATTTAAGTAATGAGTGCAAAGGTACTAAAAATAACACTTGGAATCAATGTACTAATAACCCTGGGTAATAACTTGGAGAAAAGTGATAACTAGTGGATGTAACTATTACCATGAGTGGATTTAGCAAGTGATGATGGGCAAATGCCCACCCTCAACTTGTTAGTATAAAAAAAATGATATGCGTGTATTTTATTAGCATGTGATTATGGTGGACAAATTATCTATATAATAGTATTAGTAATTAATATATAATTAAAAAACTCATAAAAGTTTAGCCCAAATAAACCCTATTCACCTTACTTAAAGGGAGTCAAACTATTAAGTTTTCAAGACTCCAAAGGATTTGTAATCTTGTTTCAAAAATAATAGAGAGTAACAAAAAAGTGATCTAGCTATTTGTTTATTTGTGGGTAACTTTGGCATTAACTTGGAAGATTGTGATTGTCATTGTATAAAGAGCATTTTTTGCTATGAAAATTGTAAAGAATTGATTGAATGGTCGAATGAGTGAATAATAGTTTGATTGTTTATATAGATAAAAATATTTTTCACAGCATTGATAATGAATTTATTATGTAATTATTTCAAAACAGGAAACATGTAAAAATTAATTATAAAAGATTATAATAAATAATTTATTTGTGATTTTTTATTTATATGAATAATAAATTTCAACTTTTAATTTATATATATATATATATATTAAAATTTGAAATTTAAATTTTACTTGGATGGAATTTCAGTATCCTCCCGCCAAGATACCACTGATGTATTTCTAGATAACCAATATATCACTTTGTTAGAGCAATCGGGCTAGGATTGACAAACGTTAAATAATAGCTAATTAATAGCTAAAGCTGAAAAAATAACGCTACAATGATTTTAATATTTTGTTAAATGACTCGCCAAATCTAGCCAGCTGATTTTATAAGCTAAATATTATTTATGATTAAAATAATATTTAGCTCTCCCCCAGATGCCATCGTATCTCCTCTCCCATGACCAAAACCAGCTCTCATCCTCCGACTTCAAATCTCCCTCCACCACCACGGCCGCCGACGCCGCCTACGGTAACAACAACAAACACCCTTCTTTCCATTAGATCTAGATCGTGAAAGCACAATCGGCTGTGAGGGGAGTGGCTCGCGGGAGAGGAGAGGTTGCGGTGTTGCAGTGGGAGAGAGGGTGGCTCGCGGGAGAGGAGGGGAAAGGAGCAACGGGGGAGAGAGAGAGATGTGAAGGGGGGAGGGGGGTGGTTCGCGGGAGAGGAGACGCTGCAGCGTTGTAGTGGGAAAGAGTGCGGCTCGCAGCAGAGGAGGGGAGAGGGGGCAGCAGGGGAGAGAGAGCTATGACGGGGGAGAGGGTCGGCTCGCATAGGGATGATAATGGGGCGGGTTTGAGATGGGTCACCCCTATCCCGAACTCATCCTGTCTAAGAAAATCATATCCCAAACCTGCCCCGAACATAATATTGCTGACCCGAAATTCTTTCCAATAGGGTCAGGGCGGGGCGGGTACCTGGCAAACCTGTTATATTTCCTTATATATACGAGTTTGGGAGGGGTTATCCTGTCCCAAACTCATCCCAAATCCTTATCGGGTCGAAGATATTCGTCTTAAATCCACCCCGAATCCGATTATACCGATCTCAAACCCGTCCCATTAGGGGTGGGGCGAGACAGGTACCCGGTATAATCCGTCCCATTGCCATCCCTAGTGTCATGGGGTTAGGTTTCCTGCGCCTCTCAACCCATTGCGGCACTTAGCTTCTCTATCCACGGTCCGCTAAGTTTAGCCTTTGAGGGTTGAAGCGCACGTAGACTGGTTTCGCCCTGCCATTGGGCTCATCAGGAGAACGGCTCCAGTTCCCGACCAGTTTGTGTAAGGATGGCCAAATGTCACGGGGTCAGGTTTCCTGCGCCTCTCAACCCAATGCGGCACTTAGCTTCTCTATCCACGGTCCGCTAAGTTTAGCCTTTGAGGGTTGAAGCGCACGTAGACTGGTTTCGCCCTGCCACATGGCTCATCAGGAGAACGGCTCCAGGTCCCGACCAGTTTGTGTAAGGATGGCCAAATCCCTTCTTCAACGTCAAGTCCTCGACTAGCGGCGTGCTCCCCACATTCAACCGGGTCGGCACATCTGAACCCCGAAGGGGTTCCATCCGTTATCCTCCACGAACTGCCTGGAACCTTTTCGTTGCGCACCATCTATGCTTCAACTAACCCCTCTCCTTTACATAGCACGATTACATTCCTGAATCGTGCCACTGAGAAACGTCCTGCCAGCACCACGCTGCTCAGGTCGTGACATTCTCCTCCACCCAATCCTCACAACGTCCTCGTTGCGCTTGTCGACATTGCTTCCCCGCAGGCAATGGCATCGTTACCTCAACGCCCTCCCACTCGCCCAATGTCAACATTTTGGACATCGCTTCCCCGCAGGTTGTAACACCTTTACCAAGATGCTCGCCCACTTGCCCAATGTCTAAAGGATAGGAGGCTTCCAAGATCGCTCCGACGCTCTCCTTTGTACTCCCTTGCCCAACTCTGTATCACACTCTAGGATACTCCAACTCTATGGATGCAAGGCGTGCAAGACACTATCGGTCGACTCACCTCTGTGAGCTCCCACCTTGGGATCACGCTACTCGCGAGAGTGCTCGGCGAGTTTTTAGGATACTGGCCGGTTCGGCTCTGATACCACTTGTCACAGGGTCAGGTTTCCTCCGCCTCTCAACCCATTGCGGCACTTAGCTTCAATATCCACGGTCCGCTAAGTTTAGCCTTTGAGGATGGAAGCGCACGTAGACTGGTTTCGCCCTGCTACTGGGCTCATCAGTTCCCGACCAGTTTGTGTAAGGATGGCCAAATCCCTTCTTCAACGTCAAGTCCTCGACTAGCAGTGTGCTCCCCGCATTCAATCGGGTCGGCACATCTGAACTCCGAAGGGGTTCCATTCGTTCTCCTCCACGAACTGCCTGGAACCTTCTCGCTGTGCACCATCTACGCTTCAACCAACCCCTCTCCTTTACGTAGCACGACTACATTCCTGAATCGTGCCACCGAGAAATGTCCCGCCAGCACCACGCTGCTCGGGTCGTGACACAAATCTCTTCTTCAACGTCAAGTCCTCGACTAGCAGCGTGCTCCCCACATTCAACCGGGTTGGCACGTCTGAACTCCGAAGGAGTTCCATCCGTTTTCCTCCACGGACTGCCTGGAACTTTCCGCTGCGCACCATCTACGCTTTCAACCAACCCTTCTCCTTTACGTAGCACGAATACATTCCTGAATCGTGCCACCGAGAAACGTCCCGCCAGCACCACGCTGCTCGGGTCGTGACATTCTCCTCCACACAATCCTCGTAACGTCCTCGTTGCGTTTGTCGACATTGCTTCCCCGCAGGCGATGACATCTTTACCTCGACGCCCTCCCACTCGCCCAATGTCAACTGGTTGGACATCGCTTCCCCGCAGGTTGCAACACCTTTACCAAGATGCTCTCCCACTCGCCCAATGTCCAGAGGATAGGAGGCTTCCAAGATCACTCCGACGCGCTCCTTCGTACTCTCTTGCCCAACTCTGTATCACACTCTAGGATACTCCAACTCTATGGACGCAATGCGTGCAAGACACTATCGGTCGACTCACCTCTGTGAGCTCCCACCTTGGGATCACAATACTCGCGAGAGTGCTCGGCGAGTCTTCAGGATACGGGCCGGTTCGTCTCTGATACCACTTATCACGGGGTCAGGTTTCCTGCCCCTCTCAATCCATTGCGATACTTAGCTTCTCTATCCACGGTCCGCTAAGTTTAGCCTTTGAGGGTTGAAGCGTACGTAGATTGGTTTCGCCCTGCCACTGGGCTGATCAGGAGAACGGCTCCAGTTCCCGACCAGTTTGTGTAAGGATGGCCAAATCCCTTCTTCAACGTCAAGTCCTCGACTAGCGGCGTGCTCCCCGCATTCAACCGGGTCGGCACGTCTGAACTCTGAAGGGGTTCCATCCGTTTTCCGCCACGAACTGCCTGGAACCTTCTGCTGTGCACCATCTACGCTTTTAACCAACCCCTCTCATTTACGTTGCACGAATACATTCCTGAATCGTGCCACTGAGAAACGTCCCGCCAGCACCACGCTGCTTGGGTCGTGACATTCTGCTCCACCCAATCCTCGTAACGTCCTCATATTGTGTTTGTCGACATCGCTTCCCCGCTGGCGATGGCATCTTTACCTCGATGCCCTCCCACTCGCCCAATGTCAACTGGTTAGACATCGCTTCCCCGCAGGTTGCAACACCTTTACCAAGATGCTCTCTCACTCGCCCAATGTCCAGACAATAGGAGGCTTCCAAGATCGCTCCGATGCGCTCCTTCATAATCCCTTGCCCAACTCTGTTTGACACTCTAGGATACTCCAACTCTATGGACGCAAGGCGTGCAAGACACTATCGGTCGACTCACCTCTGTGAGCTCCCACCTTGGGATCATGCTACTCGCGAGAGTGCTCGGCGAGTCTTCAGGATATGGGCCGGTTCGGCTCTGATACCACTTGTTACGGGGTCAGGTTTCCTGCGCCTCTCAACCCATTGCGGCACTTAGCTTCTCTATCCACGGTCCGCTATGTTTAGCCTTTGAGGGTAGAAGTGCACATAGACTGGTTTCGCCCTGCCACTGGGCTGATTAGGAGAACGGCTCCAGTTCCCGACCAGTTTGTGTAAGGATGGCCAAATCCCTTCTTCAACGTCAAGTCCTCGAGTAGCGGTGTGCTCCTCGCATTCAACCGGGTCGGCACGTCTGAACTCCGAAGGGGTTCCATCCGTTTTCCTCCATGAACTGCCTGGAACCTTCCGCTGCGCACCATCTACGCTTTCAACCAACCCCTCTCCTTTACGTAGCACGAATACATTCCTGAATCGTGCCATTGAGAAACGTCCCGCCAACATCACGCTGCTCGGGTCGTGACACTAGGCTCGTAGGAGAGGGAGGGTTGTGGCGTTGCAGGGGGAGAGAGAGCAGCTCGCAGGAGAGGAGGGGGCGACGGGGGAGAGAAAGGTAATTAAAAGGGAGGAGGGGTGTTGTAGTCCGCCGGAGGGATAATTGTTGACCGGAGAGAAAATTTATAATTTTAATAAATATTTTAATGTAATTATTAAAATCTTGTTGAAGCTTGTATTTCATGTGTTAAAATTAGACTAGTTAAATTTTATATAAGTTAAAATTTTAATTAAATTATAACTAAGTTATATTGACACCATGTAAATGCTCTTAAATGCGCTAAACAATACTTTTTCAAAAAATATATAAAAGGAATCCATGGCCAAGACATTATAATTATATCATTAAAAATTAGAGAAATTAATTTTCTTCTTTTTCTAATTCCTATTTCTCCCTAACTTTGTAATTATTTTTTCTAAAAAGAAAAATTTAAAAGTCCGTTTTTTTTTCTTGAAGGGCTACTTTGCTGAAACATGCAATATTAGTGAGTTTGAATTTAATCGTGAAAGTAGGACGGGTGTCTTTCGATTTTCTCTATGATTCCATAATTTTTCAACATTTAAAACGGAATGTGGAAGGTGAGACGGTGAGAGAAATAATTTGCAATGACTAATATATATCCACTATGATAAATTTAGAAATAATTTAGCAATTTTGTTAACTTTTAATGAGGTTTATTTGGAGTTAAAGCAGGGATTTTATGTGTTCACTGGAATTTTAAAAAAAAAAATCGTTCGTATTAGTGAATAATATTAAAAATGTTCAACATTAATTATAAGATATTTTCTTACATGACCGTACCCCAGAGACCTGAGAATGCACGCATTTGTGCATATTATTATATGGACTACCTACTTAAACGTTGCCCAGATACTAATATATATATATATATATATATATATATATATAATCTCACGGTCTATCGATCAATGACAAAAGTTGCAAAGAAAAATATAAATATATTTCATCTCTAATCCCTCGATCTATACCGAATTAAGTATCAAATATAATGCACTTGAATCTGACAGTTGGGTAGCTCTGGTTTCTTTTCATTAAATCCCGAAAACTTTAAACACTCAAACCTGCACATTTTTTCTCCTTTCCCTCAAGAAATCCATGAGGCCATAAAGCTAGCCAATTTGTCGATTAGTGATGCTTCTGTTATGCTTGCATGTGATACCAAACCACACAACTTTTTCCTTTGCCTTTAATCACTTCGATCGGTTGTATTCGTGGTTGACGTCCGCTTCCCGTGAGTAATTAAAGTTGTGGCCTTGTGGGCATGCATGCAGCCGATTTAGGCGCGCGCCACGCCAGATACTACCAGTCACCGGCAGTAAACGGAAACAGTGGGTCGGGGAGTGTGTGGTTCAACGTGTGTTACGTTGTTGTGGTGCTGAGGCAGAGTTGATAACCTTGGGGCGTGTATCACTGCCCGTGAACGCCTAATTGTTGGCGTCTTGCCATGACAGTACTGCTTATTCTCCGCGTGTATTCCGGTTGTTAAATAATTAAATATTAGGTCTCCCAAAAATTCAAAGGCAACTCGAGTGCCGCTTTCAAGAGTAACGTTTACTGGTGATTGCTTTGGTAGGTTAATAATAATAATATTATTATATATTATTATTTTGAAAAGATGCTTTGTTAGGTTGTTATATGGATGGGTATGGGTATCCATGCATCTCTTTTTTGTGGATGTAAAAAGATGGGCATTTAATTCAATCCGCAAAGGTGAAACAAAGCTTCACGTAAAAATATAGAATATTCATTAATTTTCGGATCAAACCTGCAAGCTTTCCGACATGTGAGTGTTGTCTATGTCCAATGTCCTCTAGAATATGACAATTGGGATGTCCAAATTAAACAATGGGAAATCGATCGTAACTAATATAAATGAGAGCCCATGCACTCCATTTTCTGCCACAGCCAAGCCAAGTTGTTTTTCCAACTCTGATATATATATTGCTTCGAGACCTTTAGAAGGCCTTCGATTTTCCCAATAATTATTAGAGTACCCCGATCGACACACAATCCGGCAGCGAGAATAAATATTCTCAGCATTTTGTACAACATGCCTCCCTGCAGTGGAGAAACCTTTGTCAGCACCTACTCTAAGGGTAGCAGCTTCTCCAAGCCCCCAACACACCCCACAAATGGCGGCGGCATCCAACGGACCATGTCGGACATTTCTTTTGAGCTAAACAAAGAGGCTATCGACCTCAAGCTACCGCCCATATCGGAGGTTGAGGATGCCAAGTGCGAGTGTTGCGGCATGAGCGAGGAGTGCACCCCAGAGTACATCGGCCGTGTCCGTGAAAGGTTTTCAGGCAAGTGGATATGCGGGCTCTGTGCGGAGGCCGTCAAGGAAGAGGTGGAGAAGAATGGGGGGAAGAGGGGGCTGGAGGATGCTTTGGTCGCACACATGAGCGCCTGTGTTAGGTTCAACAAGCTTGGGAAGGCCTATCCCGTGTTGTGCCAAGCCGAGGCCATGAGGAAGCTGTTGAAGAAGAGCGCGTCTGAAGGCAGGCATGGATCCACATACACTAGTCCTAGAAACAGTAGTAGTGGTCGTGCTCCGGGCAGTGGCGGACTCACTAGGAGCTCCAGCTGCATTCCTGCAATTACGAGGGAGATAAGTGATCTCCATATACATCCCAGTGAGTGAGCGTCCAATATTTAGTTGGCCTTCGGCCTCTGTCCATGTCCTCATCATTCGTAAGGGGATCGAAATGGTCATGGTTTTTCTACCTCTCCCCTTTATCTTTGCAACTCATGGAGGTATTAGAACAGATCCTTCAGTACCACTACCTACCTACTGGAGTTCATTCGACCTCCTGTCTTTCTAATCTGCATATGCGGAATTCAACCTTGCAGTATACCCAATATATATATATATATATATATAAAACCTCTTTTCAACCGACTAATTAAGTCCATATATAAAGGGTTTTGGGTCATGCATTTCTGAAAGTTTGTTTGTATAGTCACTATAGTGCACTAACGATAAGGGTTTTTAAGGAGGCCTTCATTGAAAAAAGCGTTTTTACGGAAGCCCACTCGCTTTTTTGGGTTGGACGTGCGTGTGGGTTCGCAGTGTGTTGTATTGTATTCCTTCTCCCCATTTATAGTCTTTTTTTTAACCCGTCCATTTGTAAGGTTTTTGGGTCATGCAACACACTAAAAGTTTTTTTTAGTATAGTTTACTAATTAACGGCAAGGGTTTTTAAGAAGGCCTACTCGGCTTGCTTGGGTTGGGCGTCGTGCGTGTGGGTTTGCAGTGTGTTGTGTTATTTTCCTTCTCTCCATTTTCAATAAAACTTACCACTTCTGGTAAAATAATGTTTGCAACTGTGCATGGAATGTTATGTCTAATTGTTTCAGCCTTTGAGGGTGTAAACGGCTCCTAATTTGAATAAATGCTCTTATTTCAAATTTGAATAATTTCAAAGTTTTATTTTGCTATTATTATTATTATTATTATTATTATTATTTGTTATCACTCTTCCCCTCAACCCAAGCAAGTTCTTATTCGTATTTCACAGACAACTACCACACTTGGAAGTTGAAAATCCGAATTCCCATTCTATGCAAAATAAAGCAGACCGCTTTAGCTTTTATTTATTGCACACTTTGGTTTTTGTTTTTGTTTTGCCTGTACGACAATTTGTTTCAACAATCTATACAATAACTCACAATTAGGTTTAAATAACAATGAAAGCATGCAAAGTCAAGAATCACTATATTTTAAGGTTAAGTTCATCCAAAGTGGATGAAACGACCTTTAAAAATTAAATATTTTTATCAACTATTTTTCCATCCTAAACTTAAATCTATTAATATATTAGTAGTATTATATTAAAAAATCTGATGGTCCAAATAAAAAATAAAAAATAAAATACTAATAATATTATCAAGCCTCTAAATTGTGGACACTTTTTGCTCAAAGTTACTCTACGCATCTCCTCGCCATGAATGCTATTCGAAGTTTAAATGGACAAATCTTTTTGTAAGGTATGTTACTCTTTCCTTCCATCTTTCTCGATTCCAGTAGTCGTAGTTCTCAAGCAACCCAAACTTGATAGCTGACAATTGTCCAAATTTCAAAAACCACCATCAATTCAAAATGGCAATAATGAAATTCAATTATAAAAATCCATCAATATAATCTATTGGCCGATATAAATGTATTTATTAAACAACATTTATTCTTTCTTCTTGTTATATATATATATATATATATATATTCTGTAAGTATGCAATGAATATATACTAAACAACATTGATAATGAAACTATCATGCAATTGTTTCAAAATATGAAAGCATATGTAGAAATCAATTATAAAAGATTATAATAAACCTTTTGTTTGTTATTTGTTTATATGAATAATAAATTTGAGTTTTAAAATTTTTTTGTGTTATATATATTAAATGATAAAATTTAAATACAAAAGTCACTTATCCTATATGTAATTTTTGAATCTACCCTTGTGTGCAGTATAATGGGTTTTAAAAAAACATGAGCCCCAAACCCACTTGAAAATACATATATCAATTCAACATGACATTTACAATGAAAACTACATACTACGACTAGAATGCATGTGATAAAAAAAAAAAAGAGAGAGCCCTTACATACTATAAAATATAAATAGCCCACACAAAATGTTACGACCTACAAGAGTGCAAGGAGACCCAAAATGGAAGATGTCCTGATAAAACACACGAGTAGAATTTTCTGCCTGCTTTATTCATTATAATGAGAGTCATATATATACACATATTGCAACGCACGCCCTACCATTCACGGCTACAATTGCTAACCCATAAATACAACAGATTACAATGAATATATATACTTCCTACAAATAGACACGCTAAATAGGGAAAGCCATAATTCACGGCGCTGAGAAGAGAAAGTGTGTGCACGGCCGTTACTTCCTTCAATACTCCCCCTCAAGGTGGAGCATGAAGAGTGCGAATGCCCAGCTTGCGGATAAAGAAATCAAACGGGCGACTAGATAGACCCTTAGTCAAGATGTCGGCTAGTTGACGGGAGGTATGCACATAAGATGGCGCAATGAGCCCGCGCTGGATGGCATGCCGGACAAAATGACAATCCAGCTCAATGTGTTTAGTGCGCTCATGAAAGACAGGATTGGCGGCGATATGTAACACAACCTGGCTATCACAGTGTAAGTGCATAGGAAGATGGTGAGACACGCCCAAGAACCGGAGAAGACCCTGGAGCCACTGCAATTCACAACAGGCTGCAGCCATCGAACGATACTCTGCTTCAGCAGAGGAACGTGACACGGTTGGCTGCTTCTTCGTCTTCCAGGAAATAGGTGATTGGCCTAGAAGAACAAAATATCCAGTAAGAGATCGCCTCGTCAAAGGACAACTCGTCCAGTCAGAGTCACAATAAGCAGTAAGGCGGAGATCACAGTCAGCACGCATGAGGAGGCCCTGCCCAGGATGCCCTTTCAAGTATCACACCACACGTAGGGCGGCCTCCCAATGTTCTTGGCGTGGAGTCTGCATAAATTGTGCGAGAATATGCACACAATAACATAACTCAAAACGGGTAATAGTCAAGTAGATCAACCGACCCACCAGGCGGCGATAACAGTGAGGGTCAAACAAGAGCGGGCTGGTGCTCAAGGCAAGATGATGATTTGGATCAATTAGAAGTGAGGAAGGCCGTGCGCCCAACAAGCCGGTCTCCGAAATAATGTCCAAGGCATACTTGCGTTGACAGAGGAAAATACCAGAAGGACTACGAGCGACCTCAAGACCGAGAAAATATTTAAGAGGACCAAGATCTTTCATATGGAAACAAGAGCTTAGATAATCTTTAAGTTTCGTCATCCACATCCACCAACACATGCATAGAAAAAGAGGTCCGGGAATACGTAAATAACGAGTAGTCCGAAGAGGATTGAAGAAAGCCATAACTCAGCAGAGCAGCGGTTAACTTAGAGAACCAGCACCGTGGGGCCTGGCGCAAGCCATACAACGACTTGCGGAGCTTGTAGACCTTCGTACTATCGGGAGTCACAAAACTAGGAGGAAGCTTCATGTAAACATCCTCGTGTAGGTCGCCATGAAGGAAAGCGTTATGCACATCCATTTGATGAAGTTCCCAATTCCGTGCAGCAGCAACAGCCAAGAAAGTACGAATCGTCACCATCTTGGCCACAAGGGCAAAGGTTTCGTTGTAATCAATTCCTTCGACTTGATGGTTTCCCAGGATAACAAGGCGCGCCTTGTAACGTTCAATAGAGCCATCAGAATGATGCTTGATTTTATAAACCCATTTACAACCAAGAGCCTTCTTCCTTGGGGGTAAGTGCACCAAAGTCCAAGTCTGATTATCTTTCAAGGCCTAGATCTCAACGCGCATGGCATCACGCCATTTGACATCACGCGCGGCCTTAATGTACCGAGTAGGTTCGGTAGAGGCATCAACATGCCCCAAGAACGCCTTATGTCGCGCTGAAAAATTAGCAGAAGTGACATAATGAGCTATAGGATAGAGAACAGTACCTGAGGACTGTGGTGAAGGAAGGGGAACAATGCGAATGGGATCTTTCAAACATCGAGCACTGTATGTGACATAATCGGTCAGCAAAACAGAGTGGCGAGACCGCCGATGTCCTCTGCCCAATTGTTTTGTAGCCGAATCGTCGGTCGCAGATTGATCCTGCTGGCCACCGACCCCTGGTGGCTCCGGCTGGTCGTCAACTGTGTGCGCATCACCCCGTTGCGGGCTCCCCCTTACGTCCATGGGAGGGTCGACCGGGGTTGCGTGGCATGCGCCCCCTGACGGCCACAGGAGAGCTCAGGGCAGCGGAGGGATCCGCACAGAAGGGAGACACGGCCGTGGAAGTGTCCACGACCAGAGGCGCTGGAAAGGCATTAGGTGAGGGTGCGGAAACGGGGGCTGAAGAAGTGGTGTCGGGCAGGCCACAAGCAGCATAAGGAAAATGGTCCTCATGAAACACCACATCACGGGAAACAAAACATTCCCGGTCGTCAAGATCATACACACGCCACCCCTTTTTGCAATAGGGATACCCCAAGAAAATACATTTCCGACTGTGTGCACTAAATTTATCCTTGTCTCGAGACACACGATGCGCATAGCAAAGACAACCAAAAACCTTTAATTGGTCGTACTGGGGGACTCGCCCAAAAAGAATCTCGTATGGAGTTTTGCCATGAAGCAAGGGAGTGGGCGTACGGTTAATAAGAAATCCAGCCGTCAAGACATATTCACCCCAGAATTGAAGTGGTAAATGAGCTTGAAATCGTAAGGCGCGGGCAACATTCAAAATATGCCGGTGTTTGCGTTCAACCCGACCATTCTGCTGAGGCGTGCTAACACAAGACGTTTGATGTAAAATTCCTTGTTGAGCAAAATAGGAGGCTAAGCAGGTGAATTCGGTCCCATTATCACTACGGACAAGACGAACAGATTTTTGAAATTGACGAGAAACCATGACGCAAAAATTTTTAATTGCTGGTGCCACCTCCCGCTTTTCACATAATAAATAAATCCAAACAGCGCAAGAGAAATCGTCAATGATGGTGAGAAAGTAAACGGCGCCGCAGGAAGATGGGATTTTATAAGGACCCCACAAATCACAATGAATAAGCGCAAAATAATCATCAGCTTTATTATCACTGTGAGGGAAAACCTCACGAGTTTGTTTAGCTCGATAACAGACATCACATGGTGGTGAGTGGTCACTAGTTAGTCTACGAACGCCAGGAATAACGCCCAACACAGGTGCAGAGGGATGACCTAACCGTTGATGCCACAAAGCTTGTTCTTTCCTGCCTTGTACATGATTGGCGTGCACGCGTTCCGCTGCTCGAAAATAATAGATCCCATTGCACTGCTCACCCGCTCCAATCAGGGTCCTCGAAGTGCGGTCTTGGATCACACATAGCTTATCAGTAAAAGTGACAATACAAGTCAATTCTTGTAATAATTTTGCCACGGAGAGAAGCGTGCAAGTCATATTAGGAACAACCAAAACACGGGTCAGAAATAAATTATTGACAATGCGCAAAGTCCCTTCTTGCACGGCAGTTGTAGTTGTGCCGTTGAGTAGACTCACAAGACAAGGCGTAATCTCATGCAGGTCAACCAACAAAGTTTTATTTCCTGTCATATGGTGAGAAGCACCAGAATCGACAATCCAGTCATAGGAATATGACTTACCGGACAGACGGTCACCACTCCCCCCTTTATGGGCATTTAACAAACCGAGCAAAGTTGCCCATTGATCACCATTGAGGCCTGGGATCCCATGGCAATCCTGCTCTTGGATTGTTTGCGGTGATTCAGACGAAGTCTTCTCAGCTTGAACAACGTTGGCCACGATATTGGTCCTGCGACCACGTCCCATGGGCGGTTGATTAACCCCACCACGCCCACGACCTGCTCCTTGCCCACTCGTTCGCGGTCTGTCACCCCACCAATCCGGATAACCATGCACTTGAAAAAAATCCTTGCTCGTATGACCAGAACGTCCACAATGTGTACATGTTCCGGGCCTGCCCTTAACACGAACAGCGGCAGCTTTAGGTCCAGTCTGCATAGCAAAACTCACCACCTCGCCTCCATCTTCCTTATGACGAGCAATATTGCGGTGGCACTCCTCTTGTATGATCAAGGCATAGGCCTTATTAAGACTCGGCAAGGGTTCCATGCTCAAAATATTGGAACGCACCGTTCCATATACTACATCATCAAGACCCATCAAAAATTGATGAACCCTCTCTTTTTCTCGCTTTTTGTCAAATTCAGTGGACAGATTGCATTTGCAATTTCCACAGCGATAGGTGGGTATTGGCTCATAATTGACCAATTCATCCCACATCACCTTCAATCTGCCATAGTATCCTACGACAGCTTGTCCTTGTTGTTTACACACAGCAAGGCCAGCCTTCAACTGATGAACACGTGGCCCATTTCCAATGGAAAACCGCTGACGGATATCCTCCCATAGATCCTTCACAGTTTCCATATAGGTAATGGTGGAGCGTAACGTAGGTTCAATTGTATTAAAAACCCACGCTACGACCATAGAATTCACCATCCACCAGTCTTCAATGTCGGGTGACCCATCGTCCGGCTTGGCACACGTTCCATCGATGAAGCCAAGCTTCCTTTTGGCACGCAGAGCGTTGCGCATGGATCTCGCCCATTCCTCATAATTGTCTCCTTTCAGCTGCACCGGAGTAATGACAATACCAGGATTGTCTGCAGGATGCAGGTAATAGGGCGAAGGAATTTGTCCCTTCGTATCACCACCCGGGGAAGCGGACACACCACCAGTCGTCGCCATGGCAGTCACGTTGGTGGTTTCTCCTCAATGCTCTAATACCATGATAAAACACACGAGTAGAATTTTCTGCCTGCTTTATTCATTATAATGAGAGTCATATATATACACATATTGCAATGCACGCCCTACCATTCACGGCTACAATTGCTAACCCATAAATACAACAGATTACAATGAATATATATATACTTCCTACAAATAGACACGCTAAATAAGGAAAGCCATAATTCACGGCACTGAGAAGAGAAAGTGTGTGCACGGCCGTTACTTCCTTCAATATGTCCCATAAATTATTTAACCTTATAGCACTAATGTAAACAAATTAAAGGCCAAACCACAGAAACGTTAAATTAAGGAATGATTTGCCTGATGACTTCAGTCCGCTACTCTTCTTTTAGAATGTGACGAAGAGATTTCTTGTAGCTTTGTTGTAGTTCTTCCATGGAAAATAGCATTCATGGAACATGCTGGGGAGGCAATGATTTTCATTTATATACAAAAAATGACTAAGGTTTTGAGAAAAAGTATATATTTCATTTATATTTTCATTTGCTTAATATTTATTGACAACTCCATTTAGCAAACAACGTAACTTATTAATTATTATACAAAACTTAACAAGTTTTCATTTTATGGGATAGAATGACAACTTTAAAAGACAAGACTTGCAAATTCGAGCACAATGCATATTTGACCAATTTTCCCCCTATTTACATATCAAATTCTAGTTTAGAGTAGCATGACTGCCTTACTAATTGTTGCACTCTTGTTATCTTTAATATTTTTTCTTTGATGAATTAGAATAGTCGCTCACATTTGAATTGTCTGATTGCCTTTATCTCTGATTAATATGAATGATGGCGTATTTGTATTTAACCTTTAATTTTCTTTTGGGTTCTCACTAAGTATATTTTTCATTTTCCCTTCTTTTCTTTTTTGAAACTTTGTATTTTATCCTTAACATTATTTTAGGTTTTCACTAAATTTACTTGCAGCCATAACCTTCCTTTCTTTATGCATCAAACAATAATTTGATTACCATTTATCCAAAGGAACTAGTGAGGGTATTGTTTCATGATGTTCCACTTGGGTATGGGTGTGACATATGGACTCTGGTGGGGGTAATGTTGGATTTTATTTTGAATCTCATTAGGATAAGATTGTTATTGGACTTTATTGAGGATACATCATTACCATTACCATTTTATTTTATTTTATTCGTTATTTTTTAATAGGACCCACTCTGGTGTAAGACATTATTCTTTCCATCCTAATTAATATGCCATCCACCATTATGGTATAAACAAGAAACAAATTGTCACGCCCCGGATTTCCAACCCGAGGAGACCGAAACATTACCCTCCCTTTACCCGAGTTTGGATAAAGGGGGTAGAATACAACGTACACTTCACATTTCATACTTAGAGACAAAAGCAAACATTTATTAAGTTCAAACATTTCAAACATATCCAAACATGCTTTTATTACATTAAACTCCTCATTACAATATCTCCCCACTGGGGTTACAAAGTTCACACAAAAACAACAAAACTCAAATAACAATAAGCAAGCCACAAGCAGGTCTTCCACCTTGGTGTTCCCACCTAACGCCTGTAGGTCCCTGTAAAGAAAACAACACGGTAGGAGGGGTGAGCAACCACAACTCAGTAGGGATCATGTCTCCCCAACCCATCCCATGCTCCTAGCATCTACATGCCGTGTGTACAAGTGCAGTGTCATGATACAATTATTTCAACCAATATAACAGTAAGCCATCAGCAAAAACAAATATTTCAAACAGCCACACAGGCTAACACATGAGCAGTCCCGAGCTTCCACAGCCACCGGGCTTCCACAGCCACCGGGTTCCAAGAACAGTCTCGGGCTTCCACAGCCACCGGGTTTCCAAAACAGTCCCGGGCTTCCACAGCCACCGGGTTTCCAAAACAGTCTCGGGCTTCCACAGCCACCGGGTTTCACAAAACAGTCCTGGGCTTCCACAGCCACTGGGTTTCACAAAACAGTCCCGGGCTTCCACAGCCACCGGGTTTCACAAAACATAGTACACATAGCCACTCAGGCATAAAACCAAACACTTAGCAGTCACACATTCACAAGTATACAAACCCAACCATTCAGGCATAAAAACAAACACTTGGCATGCACACCTTTACCAACTCACAATTCTAGCCTTACTTGCATATTATCAAACACATACTGGGCATTATCACACATGCATTTTATCGAACATTTAACATGCACTGCCTACCCAATGTCAAAATCACACCAAAACGCCATTGAAGGCCAACATTCATATAGGAGATCACACCTATATGAATTTACATATATGTATTATCGCAATAATAATAGAAACCTCACAAAATATCCACAGGGCCTAACCCCGGAACAGACTCAGGAAAGACAGAACCCCTACCTTTAAGAAGATCCTCCTTGTTCCCGCGCTAGACGCCGTCCTCCCCACACAAGATGCTCCGGCAGCAACCAGCAGCTCTCCTTCCTTCCCTCTCTCTCTCTCTCTCTCTCTCTCTCTCTCTCTCTACGACGGCTGCAGTGGCTGAAGAGAACCCTAACCCTAGAACAAGGAGTCTTCACCCCTTATATATAGACAACTCAAACCCTAAAACAACGTAGTTTTGATTAAATGAATCACAGCATCAAAACGACGTAATTTTGATTAAATGAATCCTAGTATCAAAACGACGTAGTTTTGATTAAATGAATCCCAGCATCAAAACGACGTAGTTTTGATTAAATGAATCCCAACATCAAAACGATGTAGTTTTGATGACAAACTACAACCTTTTTGCAACCACACAGGGCAAAGCACTCCTAATTTCACCATCGTCCTTTAGCAAAAGAGGATCAGAACAACAAAACAAGGGTAATGGAGGCTGCACGTGAGAAAGCATTCTCACGTGCATTCTCACGAGCACCTCCAAATGCTCTAGAATTTCACCACCAGCCTTGGAACAACATCAGGAAGGCTCATATGCAAAAATCTCACTGCACGTGAAAAGCCATTCTCACGTGCACTCCCTATTGGGCTCAAACTTTGCCTCTTGCTTGCTTATCAACATACAAGATGATTTAGCCAAAGTGTGTGGAAATAAAACTCCCTAAAACCTAACAATTTCCACCTAAAAAGGCAAAACTGACTAACTCCTCACATCCCAAAATACAGGTCATTACACAAATGGTGCTTCAATGTAGACAGCAAGTCAATAAGTAATTGTCACACCTTTGAATTCTAAGAAACTTATAATTAGGAATGTGACTTTTCAACGCTTGAAATGATGAACATATCACTATTAAGATGTTTTTCAACCCAATTGACTGTTCAAACATAAGGTCAACTAATAAACTCTCAAAAAGTCAACAAATGAGTCTTTTGGACTCTGACCCAAAATCGAGCTCATGTCCAGTCAAAATATTCGCATCGATGCCATATTACCATACAAATAGTTACAACATCATAGAATGATTATATTTTAATACTACTTGTCATTGCTAGATTTCGTCTGAGAGAAACCTGCTTTTGGAATACGGTTCTCCCAACCTTCATCCAAATGGTGATGAAAATAACAATCACCCCTAACTATTTTTGGGGTACAGTAGTCACTTAAAAAATGATCTACGTTGTTAGAGCTGAGTCCAAAAGTTGATTGCATGTGGAGAAAGATTAGTACCCCCATAATGCCCTTTCAGTATCTATATAAGAATAAGAGATTTCTAATTTGTTTTATTCACCTAAGGCCTTAAAGATTCCTAACCCTTTTAATTTTCTAGATTGTTTGTTAAGGTTAAGATTAAGTTTAATTATCCTAAAAAAGCCTAAAAGGAATGCTAAGGAATGAAGTGTTACAAAACTAAAGAAAAAAGAATAATTAAGTCATACATTATTATTATTATTTTGATTTTATGAGTATTTGCTCAAAGAATTCTAACGAAACTGCCAAAAAATGTAAGAGAATTTAAAAAGATTCAAAAAGTTTAAGAATGAATTTTGAAATAATAAGAAAACATTTTGTTGTTTTGTTTGTTTGATTTTTTCTATGAGAATTTTTTTAAGTTTTCATTTTAAAATTAGAGATTTTTTTTTTTGAAAAGAAAAAAATTCATTTGTGATTTTGGTTATTAGGGAAAACATTTTCCTATTTAAAGAAAATACCTTTTTGTACATGTAGGATATAAAAATTATTGGTGTATGATAATTGACATCCACAAAACAAAACTCTTGTTCTTTCCTTTTTTTTTTTTTTTTGCTTTCATTACTATTTTTTTCTCTTTTCTCTTTTTTTTCTTTTTCAGGTCTAATGAAGTCCCACTACAATCACAATCATGAGAAGAAAATAGAAAGAAATTATAAACATGAAACCTGAAATAAAATAAATAAAAATAAATTAGTTCCTATAAAACAAAGGTTAGTACATCCATAATCAAAATGTGACCAAACAAACTTATGAACTGAAATCTAACCTCATGGCTAGAGATTTATTGCATTAAAAAACTGACAAATCTTGAATGCCCCTGAATTTACCATGGAGAGACAAGCAACATAGAGTAAATCTCGTAGAGTAAAAGAACTCAATTTTTTAATGAGAGAGACATGCTCTAGGAGTGATTGGAGGTGTTGTCAAGGAGGTCAGTAGTCGTGTCCTAAGTTGAGTTGGTGTTGCGTCTGCCATTCGGGGGGCTTGTGTGCTGTGGTCGGAAGGCTCAACGTTGACCAATCTGTGTGGAGACTTCGGCCGACTTGAGGGACTCGATTGGAGGGGACGATGGGGGTTGGGAGAAGCTTGTAGACGGCAATGTTAGTGAGATGGCTTCTAGTTGGGATTTTATGAGGGGATGACAGATTGAGAGTGGGTTTTATATGGCTGACCGGCGAAAGAACTTTCGGCCAGGGGACTCTTCATGGTGAATGAGGAAAAATAAGGTGTTTAGGATTTCTGATGGGATCGTGAGAACCCCCCTTTGGTTGATTACTCTTGGGGTTTATATAGGATAAGACTAGTGTTTGGTTCAGTTGAGAAGGAGTGGTATGGTTGGCGTCGACGTAACTGTTTAATACGGAGCTCCGACATCTCAGTGGCTATGGCATGGACTTAGGGAAGACAACATAGCCATGGCTTGGAGAGATGGGAAGACGAAGATAGAGCGATTAGGTGGGAGAAGAATAGGTCGAGGGAATTTGAGTGGCCATTGTTTTTTGGTTTTGTTTTATTTTATTGTATTATTTTTTTGTTTTTGTTTTCTCTTATTTTGCTCGAACAAATTAGAGGATGACACATGGGTAATGGAAGAGGGAAAAGAAAAGAGAAAAAAAAAAAAAGAAGTTTTATTGCTCCATTTTATAATTTTTAACTAATATTTTAGGTTTTTGGGATCAGTAAAATAATCTGATTTATAATAAAATATGGAAAAACCACTTTTTAGACTCAAGACGTCACAACGATCGACTTTGTATCCTCCTATCATAAAAATGAGCTTGTTTTATACCCAAATTGTATTGTGCATCTCTAAACTGCTTTATTACAAAAAAAATTAATATTTTTTTTATTTTTTGAAAATAAGTTATCGGGGCGAATATATACAATATATACGTCAAAATTCTCAGAACAATGAGAGGATTAAAAGTATGATATTCATGACTTGATCTAGGTGTGATTTTGGACATTGGCTATTAGTTGATAACTGTTAGTGCTACAAACACATTTTTTACCATACCTTTTTCGTTTGACCTTGGATTTGAGCGCGGTCAGAGACGTTGACCTCAAATTTGATTTTCTATCACCTTTGACTGACTCTTCAGTGTTTCAAAGCCTTTTTAAAGAAGTCATTGAGGTTGCGCCCCTCAAATTAATGAGTATGTCTCTTTATTTATGTAAGCAAATTAAGTCATAAATAGAAAAGAAGTTTACAGTAAAAAATAAATGTGTATGTATAACACTATCCAAATACAGTTCTTTACAGTAACAAATAAATAAAAGAATGAAAAAGACTCAAAGGGTTTGAACATGATATGACGAAATTTAGTCCTCCGTCATAAAATAACAATCAAAATCTCAATTGAATATGTAAGAAAGGGAACTTAGGCATTTCGAAATGCAAGCTTAACCTCACCATGAAATGTTGAAAGCTCATTGAACAAACAATGATCAATAACTTCCTCTTCGACTACCACCACTCCCATGGCAGCTCCTCTCCCTCCTCTTCCCCCTATATCCGTGAGGACATGCAACTCCACTTCCCTACCACCGTTGGCGACTATGAGTTCAGTTGCAATAATAGCCCCACCAAGTGTCGAGGTGGCGACAACCATGGCCATTGCCACAACACACTACACATGACAGACGCGGTGCTCATCTATGGCTGCGCCCTCGTCTCATGTGAAACCCCTCTCGATGTCGGGGGCCGCCGGTCTCGACTGTACAACAAGACTCCACTTTTATTCATTTCTTGTAGTTTTCTGTGTAATGGTTCATCCAATTACCTAATTTTGCACCACAAACATAAAAAAATAACTTATTACAAAGCATCATATGGATCAAACGAACTCTAAACACAGTTAAACATATATGTTATATTTAAAGTATTTATATTTATACTTTTTATATTTTATATCTTAAGAAAATGTAAGCATATTTATACTTCAATTTAATGTATACTTATGAGGAGAAAAGTCAAATTTTAAATGTTTTCATAGCAATTAAAGGGTCATACTAATTCCACATGCCATTTGATATTCATACCAGTCTAGTCTTAATTAATTTATTTTTTAATAAATCACTTAGTTAACCAACCAAATCTGAGATTAAGTTCTGAACGTATAAAAACATTCTTATAAAATTTGATAGTGATTCAACAATTAATTTTTATGTAAATTTCGTTAAAATAAATAAATAAATAATTTTATTTATTTATTTATATTATTTTTCAAATAAATTTATATGGCTATTAAAATTATATGTCTTTATTAATATATAAATATTTAATTTAACAGCTAATTTTAAAATAAATATTAATAAAATATTTAAATAATACAATTAAAATATTAACCAGACCGAACCCACGCCGTCGTCAGGCATCATAACTACATAATTGATGTATCTTTTAAGGTCACCAAAATATCTCGACCGGAACAATTGGCCATTGGGTGTGCTTTAGAGTGAAGTACAAACATACGTGTCCTTTATAAAAAAAAATTATTTAAAAAAAAAAAAAAAAAACGACAACAACAACAACAAGAAGAAGTTACGTGTCGTCGCAAGCAATGCCACCACCATCCTCCTACCCCTATATATACTCGCCCATCTCTCTTCATTTTTTGCTCCTCAAATCAAACTAACACTCCCACGAAATCAAACCATTTGGTGCATATATACCCTATATATATATATGCACCAAATGGAACGGAACGCTCCGAGGGTGGCAGAGCGCGTTTGGAACATAGTGCGCCTAGCCTTCTTCATGATGGGAAAGGGCATTTCAAAGCGCAAGCTCATCGACCACGCCATGAAACGCGGCAAGCTCGCCGGAAAAGCCATGATCGGTAGTCTCCTCTTCCACCACCACCACCACTCCCACGGCGGCTCTGCCTCTTTTCCCTCCACTTCCCCCTACATGCACGACGGCCGACTCTCCTTCCCTTCAACCTCCGGCGACTACGAGTTCAGTTGCAGCAGCAGCCCCGCCAAGCGCCGAGGCTGCGGTAACAACCATGGCCACTGGCACTTCTTTTCTTGCGTTCACCCGCCGCAGGACACGGACGAGGACGACAGCCTCGCCACCCTCAATGCCGTCAAGATAGCCATCGAGATGTGGAGCGCTGCCGATCAGGCGGCTGTGGAGGAGCAGGCTTCCCCGGTTTCCGGCATCGGGTTCGGGGTGAGCCCGGCTGTTGGACAGCTACTGAGGGTGAGGGTGACGGACTCGCCCTTTCCGTTGGGCGACCTCGGCGGGGACAGCAGCCACGTGGACGAAGCGGCTGGGGAGTTCATAGAGAGGTTCCGCAAAGAGTTGGAGCGGCAGATGAAAATCGAAATGACTGCCTCAAAGCAGTAGGTGGAATAATGTTTGAGATGATCGAGTGTGTATGCTCAGAAATCCTACATGTGATTGTAGCCTCATTTCAAAAACAAACCAAAAAAAATCAAAAAAATCATAATATATTAAATAATACGATTTTGTGAAGCGTCAAAAAAATGGGGACATTGGTTTGGGAACACCCCACCCCGGCCACTATCAACTGTACTTTGTCGGTGAATGACAACCTTATTTGATATTTCTTTCATTCAAGTTTACTACATCAATCGTTTACCTTAAATTTCTATGCCTTCAATTCAAATGCGAAATATGTTATTTCCTATGTAACCCAGTCACATTAATGAGACAAATATAATAAAATATAAGTTAACTTGAATTTTCTCATTCCTTTGACTATTACATCAAAGTTAAGTTTATAATTTTATGAAACTTTATTGCAGTTTTATTTTTTAGTAAAGTTACTGAGGGAAAAAAAATACCGGTTTTAGTTAACCTAAACTTAAGTCGGTTAAACTCATACATTAACATGTTCGCCCCATTTTCAACCGGCTGTGAGGCTCCATTTGCATCCCTATCTGGGTCATTTCATTTGTTCAAGTATACTATATGAAATGTTGTGTGAGAAGGTAAAAAAAAACAGCTTATATAGTCTTCAAGATTTTATATATGCAAGTTATAGGCATATATATTGAGTTTTGATTTAGAATCTAATAATTTAACTGGATTAATAGTCGGATGCTTAAGCGTCGACTTAATTAAAAATGATAGATAATGTTTTAATTTTTGTTCGTATTAATTATTTGTAAATTAAATTATGAACATTTGACGTGTTGTAACCTATTAAAAATAATTTTTCATAATTTTTCCGTCAGGTAAGCATAAATATTTTTAAAAATTAAGTGAATTTCACTCACTTGTTTGCGTTAACAGGAGCCTAGCTATATGTCAGCTAGCAAACTCCTTTTACTTATATATATATATATATATATATATATATATATGAAACATACTCGGACGGTAATCAAGTTTCAAGTACTTTTAAAATATTTTATTCAAGTACATCATATAATGAAGATATGATTATATTATTATTGCAGATAAAATTTATTTTCATATTATTTTTATATTATAGAAAATTAAAGTTATACTATATATGCAATGAGTTATTGTTTTCATTTTAGCATATTGTAAGTATAATAATCAAATATAGATTGATTCTAATTAATATGATGAGCATATAATGAAGATATGATTAATTATAAATTATTAATAAAATGCATATTTGAATTTTAAATATCAAATTTTGTTGTATTATTTTAAGTACTTCAAAAATAAAATTACATACCTATGTATGTTTCAACTATTGTTAATTATTAGAAAATTAATAAATCTAAGCTATATAGTGAGTGATAAATACCACTATATAATTTTAAATTAACAAAAAAATCAAGTTAAATAAACAAAATTCTAATAAAATATAATATATTATTTAAATTACTATATAACTACCAAGTTCCAAGACAAGAGTAGCATAGTTAGGATATTTAATAATAGTTTTTTAATACCAAAAAAAATTAAAAGTTTTCAAAACTTAAGATACAAATTAATCATACGTATACACAAGAGCACATCGGATCACAATCATAGAATTGTACGTAGTCAAATAAATAAAATATTCAAAGAAATCAAATATTAAAACACGTTTGTTTTGTATGGTTTTTATTTTTATTTTTAAATATGATAATTATTTTTGAGTATAAAAAATATAATTTAAAAATAATAAAATTTTATTTTAATTTGGTAGGATCTAAAAAGTAAAAATAAAATTTTATTTTATTTATTACAAAATCAACTTTCAACCATTAATAAATTGATTACTGTAATTAAATATATTTTTATTAAATATAAATATATATTTATTCATTAAGTAAAATTTAATATGCATATAATTTAAAATTATTATCAAAAAAGAAATATTTTTATTTATTATCATAATGTATATACGGTAATTATTTAAATATATTAAATAATGACAACGTAGACTAATAATTAAATAATTATATTTTAAAAAAAATAAGTTTATAATTTGAATTCTTAATGAATTTTTAAATTTTTATAATTATGTTCTGAATTTGTATATACTTATTTGTAAAAGATTTCATAAATAACATAATTTAATGCTAATGATTCAGTTTATTAATAAATAATAATAAATACGATTCCATAGTTTTGGATTCGATTAGTTTACGGTCCACGTTTATCCATTTGTTCAAATGGACTTTTTTTTTTTTTTTTGTGGTTATAAATGGCCTTAGAACTTTTCACGAGCATTGAAGAGGCACGTAATCATGAAGGGAAATTCATGATATTAATCTACGTAACGCCTTTACGAAAAGTTCATTTTCTTTCTCGGCAAGGTATGTCCCCAGTCCACAGCCTCTCTATCTATATAGATTTAATCACCATCTCCAGTCAAGGCCTATATGAGTTTTCTGCAAACAGAAAACAACAAAAAAAAAAGCTTATAAGCAGTATAAGTCTATTTTCTGTTATTTTTGGAATAATAATAATAATAATAATAATAATAAATTATTTTATTTTGAAGGTTATAAAATAATTTTTATTTTAGTTTTTAACATTTTATACTAAAAAATAATTATCATATCTTCAAAACGGGGGAAAAAAAAACAACAGTACAACGAAACCTAAATTTATGTCGGGTTTGGGTTGAGAGTTGAAATAATTGACGGGTGAAGCATATTTCAATGGCGCGACAAGGAAATATCTAAAGCAGCCTCTGTGTTGCAAGCAGGGTGGGACTTTGGAGGCCTTTAACGCAGTACGGCCTGTGATTAGCTGCCGAAAGTGGACTCAATAATAAAAAGCAGATGGGCGACGTATATTTATTGACCCCACTGGCCTGGGCCTGGCCTCCACTGCTTCTGCTACTCTTTGTCTCTTTCTCGGGAAAAACAAATGACAACAAATTAACAAAAGCATACATCAACTCGCGCACTAAGCCGTGAGTGTTCGAGTTACCCACTTACGCATGTTGCCATTTGCCATTTGCCATTTGCCATTTGCCAAACGAGGGAATTCGAGTTTGACCGTTTGCTGCATGTACAGTCGGCATCACTCGTATCTGCAATCCTTAGCGATGAAGAAAGAGCAGATAGAAAGAGTCGCACTGATCACCTAAACTACATCGATCAAAGCACACGCCCCAATATGAGTATAATATGTTATTACAGTTCACGCACCAAATTTTATAAACACATTTATTTTTGTAAAATTATCATATTAAGTAACCTTAAAAACAAAATTAATAAAAAACAAATTGATCAATATACTCACCCGCACGTTGCTCATTTTCGATGTTAGACTTAAGGGCATGTTTGATTGGAATGTTTTCTGTTTTCGTTTTTAAAATGTAATAACTGTTTTCGGGTATAAAAAATTAAAAATTAAAAACAATATAAACTTATTTTCATTTTTTATATCCTAAAGAATGAAAACAACATTTTATTGTTTTCAGTTTTATATTTTTTATACTCGAAAACAGCTATCACATTTTAAAAACGAAAACAGAAAACAGGTGAAACAAACGTGCCCAAGTACTTAAAACTTAAATCTTATGAATTCAAGTTTGAGTCTTTGCTTAATAGTTCTTAGGTGGTTCGGTTAAGGTTTGTAAGTACTTCGAGTTTTTGATTCTTTAAATGTTCGGAACTTAAATCTTATGAATTCAATTTTGAGTCTTTGCTTAATAGTTCTTAAGTGGTTCGGTTAAGGTTTGTAAGTACTTTGAGTCTCCAACTATTCGATGGTTCAAGTTTTTGAGTGTTTAATGAAACATTTACTTAACCTACTTGATGTTTTATGAGTTAAGTTTTCGACCCTTTGGGTCTTCAACTCTCTCGCTCAACTCAACTAGCAAAACATTTTGTATCTTTGACTCTTTGACTTTCGAGTCTTTTAATTTATAGCTCCTTTGTTGTTTTTGACAGCTTTTACTGCTGTGCAATATCTATGACCCTTCGACCTTTTAGATCTCCGTGTTTATAAATGTGTAATCGTTCCCCTCCTCATGTGCATTCTTCTTCTCTTCTCCCTCAGATTCAGTGAATTGTTTCTTTTCTCCTTCTGGTCCGTGACCCCAAGGTGAAAATTACCTCTCCCCCTCTAGATTTGGCGACTTATTTCTTCTCTCCTTCCTGTCGGTAGCTCCAAATTTTCCTCAAGCAGCACCACCCCAACTATAAAACTATCCCCCCCGCCCCTTCAATAGATCTTTCTCGATCACAGATTTGTCTTTTTCCTCTTTAGATTTCGTCCAGTCAGATCTAAGTAGTAGGAAAATAAAAAATAGGATAAAAATTATTATTTAAATAAAAATAAAATTAAAATGAGAGGAGAGGCAAGTAAGGATGGCAATATTATCCTGTCTTGATAAGCTTTCGAGTCAAACTCGAGTCTTGCCGTCCTAACGCAATATTTTAAAATAAATATAAGGTAAAAAATTCGCTCCGCCTCAAACTGCCCAAATCACCGAAGAAGCGAGACAAATTTGGGACAAAACTATATATGTCTAACCATTATGCAAGTGGGCATATTACTTTATTTATTAAATTATTAGATGAATATGTTAATCATAGAGAATTTTAATATAGCATTAAGTTATTATTTATAAATTAACTAAAAAATATGTTAAATTGAAGAGTGTGAATACCTTTTTCCTATAATTACAATTAAAGATATAAATAACCCCCCAAAAAGACACTACTAAGTTTGGCTGCCAATTCGTAACACTTTTTGGCCTTCTAGCATGAATTATTTCTTTTTGCTTTAGTTGCGCGCGCAAGTCCTCTGTTTCTGCGCCTTTCTGCAGTTGTGTGCTCTTTCTTTCGCAGCTTTTTAATAGAATTAGCTAAAAAACAAACACTCATTTGGACCGAAAATGTCCCAATTGGAAATGGGTGGAAGGAGATGGAGATGAAGAGAAATAACATTAATGTCCTAAATAAATGTTTAGAAATTTATTATTACTCACTAATTTGTGAAACAAAAATGATTTAAAATTTATTTTAAACCCAAAAACTTTAAAATAGTTTTTTTTCCAAAAGTGTAAATATTATTGAGACGAAAAAAGAAAACAACTGAGAAATAAATAAAGTTTGAGGGAAAAAAAAATCCTCAATGGGCCTGGAGCCTTGGAGAGAGTAATTCTAACAATCTCTAAGTCTTTTTATAATTTACTATAATAATTCTTCAAAAATAAAAAATTACTATTTACTGTTTATATAATATTATATTATTTTCTTCTCTTCTCTTCTTCTCTCCTCCCTCAATGTCGTCGTCCAATTCCACATGCCCGGCCGCCTCCCCCTCGTTTAGGCCACCTGCCTCAAGTTCTTTGATCGGCAAAGGTTCTCCTTGAGCAGCAGTCCTTGCGCAGTTGAGCACGACTTGAGCAACAATGCCGTGAAACCTTCGTCCGTAGAGCTTGCGGTGGCAGCTTTGACGGATCTGCAGACTCCATGTCTTTCGCAGCGGAGGCAGGCGGTGGAGGCTGCGGCAACATCCATGACGAAGCTTCAGGCGAAGGTAGAACAACAACCGAGTTAAGTCCAGCGGCGGGGTGAAGCCATCCTCGACAAGCTTCCCTATTCTTGGATTTAGGGTTCGGACGTCGGCTTCAATCTCCCTTGTCGCGCCTCCTCATCTCCTTCAAAGTTGTCCCCACTGTCGTGCCCTTGTCGAGGTATCTAGCTCAGTGCGGTATGAATCAAGATCCGCCTTACCTCTGTCCCGTCTCAGACAGCTTCTCGGTGACACTCTCTCGCTTCAGCTATGTGTTCTCGCCGCTGGTTATTATTTTAATCAAAATAATAATAATAATTATTATTTTAATAAAAATAAAGTTAAAATAAAAATAACTGTTGGAGCTGAGAGTAAAATAATCCTCTTTACAACTAAAAAAATAAAGAAAAAACACATTATTATTAGAGTTGTAAAAGAGAGATAAAAGCAACTACTGTTGCCAGCATATACTCTAGTTTAAAGCAATGTGACAACATTTAAAGCTGGATCACTGAATCGATCTAATGGTATTTTTTATATTTTTTATTAATTAGCTTTTAGATTGGCCTTCATATTATGCAATTTTCTCCTAAATCCATGTTTATGTCATCTATTATATATGACATGTGAAATGGTTTCTCAATTTCGCAGCATCAGCCTTCTGTCTTTTTAATTTCTCATTTTTTAATAGTTTATTTTACATTGAGGCCCAACTATTGAATCTGGATGAGAGAGATTTATAGAAGAACCCTTTAAGTTTGTTTAATAATAAAAAATAATAATTGTATTCTGTTTCTTATTGTTGTGTTCCCAATAATATACCTGTTTTTTTCTTTCCTTTTTTCATGTTTTTGATAATTAAGACCAAATTAGCTATTGATTTTTCATACTTTAGTACTTCAGTTATTTATCTGAAAATATATGTAAATTTAAATATAGTTTTTTGGTAGAATTATTTAGAGCTCCTAATTTGATTATGAATAGCCGCCTGGGAGATGAGTAAGAAATTCAAATTTTGATGCTTAAAGAATACTGGCACCCCAATATGATATAATAAACTTGAACATTAACAACTTGTTCCTTCTACCTTAACTGTTGTGACAAAGGAAGCAAACCACTCCATACAACTAATACTGCAAGTACATCTACCAACTTTCACCAGGAACTAACAAAACTTGGCATTGGAAGGAAGGAGTAAGGTCTGACTCTAATACAGATAAACTACTTTTTGCATCTGCAGGGACAGAAACTTTCACCAGGAACTCACAAAACTTGACATTGGAAGGAGTAAGGTCTGACTCTAATACAGATAACTACTTTTTGCATCTGCAGGGACAGAAACTGTCACCAGGAACTCATTGTCTGGTTGCATATTTTTATCAACCTCAGTTTTGAAATCCCTTGCAGATGCTTCTTCCGAAACAACTGTAAGGTATCCATTTCAGGATAAAGGGCTTCAACCAAATCTTCCAACAAACTAAAAAAAAAAATCCCACTTGCTCACTTATAGGAGTTGATTGAAAAAGAATATTAGCAAGATCCTCTAACTCCAAACATATTTTCACTATAATAATCACTATAATAATCCGTGTTTGGGGACTTTATGAGGTAGTCGAAGAATGAGGTAGAGGTTATAGGTGGCATTTTGGTGTTTGGGTAAGGATTCTAGATTTTAGGTTTCTAGTTGGTTTGATCGTCGATTCCTACGTTCTTGAGGGTGGGAAACATCCGACGAAAAGGAATAAGGAAGAGCAAAAAGAAAAACGCTTCTACGATTCTAAACCCTAAATCCAATGAAATTCGAGGTAGGAATTCTATATCTTTCTCTTGAACGTATTGTTGTACGGTTGAACTTATTCTAAGATTAAATTTTGAGGTTTAATATATATATATATATATATATATATATATATATATATATAAATTCATATATGTGTGATCTCATATATGAATATTAGTCTGGAATGACATACTTTGCGTGTAAGAAGAGTTAAATTCTATTCATGAGGATTGTAAGGTTGCATTGGGGGTTCATTTCGTCTCACGCACTCCGATCTTGTCATGATTATATTAGAGACTCTAGCATTTGCGTGAATAGATTCTAGGTGGCGCTTATTAACATGTTACGTTAATATTTTGTGCCGTAAATAAATGATGATATGGTATGAACATTATATGTTGAGTTAATTGTATGTGTTCACCTTATTGTTTAAGGAATATTTTTCTTGTGATTATAATAAATGTTATGTTGTTGTATAAATAATTGAGGTGTCTGTGCGGCCGAAGTGGAAGTACATGTGTGACTAAAGAGGTTCTTGTGTGGCTGAGGTTGAGAAGGCCCGTGTGATTTTCTCATGTTCTATTTGAGGATGACTAATTTTGAATTGGTTATATATTATTAACACGACACTGCACTTATCAATATTATCATGTAGATGATAGGAGCATGAAATGAGTTAGGAAGACATGATTTCTACTGAGTTGTGATTGCTCACACCTCCAGTTATGTGATTGTTTCCTTTAAAGTACTTTTCGGAATTAAGATGGATAGTCAAGGTGTGGAATCAGACTGAAAAACTCTTATTTTCTTATATTTCCTTTTGTTTACCCATGTAATGAAGTTGACATTGAAATTTGATGTAACATAAGGGAACGATTTTTGTATAAGGACTTGTATTTTAGGTAATGCCATATTTTGGTTGTGGATTTAAATGTGTGAGTATTTACGCTATATACTGTGTTGAGTTGTTGAGCAGGTGAAGATAGTACGTGTAGTGTGCTATGGTTTCCTTGTGTTTGGCATTTTATCCTACCCCTTGTTTTACCGGGTGAGGATAAGGAGAGTCATTAACCGATTTCCTAGGATAGGAAATCGAAAATCTAAAGCATGACATTCACATTCTGAAAAAAACTAAAACTAAAAATAAAAAATTGCATAAAAAACCCATGAGGTCAGCCTAAAACCAAACAATTAACATATTGAGGTCAAATAAGGGAAGGAATTCTAAACCTTCACCTCTCCACAAGCTTGATCTGGGAAGATTTCAGTCCAGCTTTAGATGCCCTTTTTTCCACCTCTGCTGATGGGCAATAACATCACGTTACTAGCTTATGAAACCTGATTTTGGATTATTGCACGTAAATTAACACTAAAAAGCAACAAATCAGATTGAGCATTAATTATGAGAAACTCATAAAGTGTACCACGTCTGATGACAGGTGCTTAGATCTGTGACCATAGTGGTGGTAAACACAATCTTCTTCAAAAGACCCCTCGTCTTCAATACACGAAGTGAAACATGTTGCATAAGAGGATGTACACTGATAATGATATCTGTCTTATAATCCAACAATCCTTTTGCAACCTCACTGACCACAGTAGAGGATAACAAGATGAGATGGAATATAATAACGAAGATGATATACAGTACAAGGAAATGAAGACTGATGACATGGAATATGGCCCCAGCAAGAAAGACAAAGTACACCTAGTCACCTACACACAAGAATTCAAAACCGGCAAACATTTAACATTGCTTTTCAATTTCAAATTTAGTGACAGCAATGTTCTCTGCAGTTCTTTGAGGGCAAAGGGTCCCAAAGTTTTGGGAAAATCTACCATATATTACAGTTCACAACACTAGTCATATAACATATACGACACCACAAAAGAAAGCCCAATCACATAAGATAGTTTAGACTTTAGATACAGGAAAGTAATTACAACCTAATAGCCCATCCCCAGACTCCAATATTCTATCCACATTAGTCAAGGTTGGTCCATTTATAGACATGACAAGAGCACAACAGACCATACGTGATAATCATAATTTGACCCCAGCAGGACTATCACGAATAATATGAAACCAAATCTCACCTTGCCACTATTGCCGAGGATGCAGCAAAGTTTGTATAATGAACCACCCAAGGAGCAGTTCCATAGTAGGTCAATTTCCAAAGAGTCCCATGTTTCACCAAAAAATTGTAGCTCTTTGGAATTTGGTTGAATGGGGTATGGTCTGTCCATAAATCAGTAACGGATGCCTGTGACACACCCACACCCACATATCCCCTTAGCACACATGACATGATTTACAAATGAATGAACGAAGTACCCAAGTAGTTCATGCCACTCAAAATATGCGTGTAACCAACAAAACTAATTATAAATTCTTCCTCTCAAATGACAGAACGTATAAAATGCTTGGAATGGAAACCCCCGAAGCTGACCTGATACTCATATATAGTCACACCCTTAGCGCACAGGACATGATTCACAAAACACTAAAAGTACCCATGAAAAAAACAAACAAACCCATCTTTGCATTTTCCTTCCAAAATGAATGAAACCAAATAATGCTTCAGAACCCATCAATTCAAAGCTGATCTGATACTCATTACTCATCCCCGAATGACTCGTTGAAGGCGGCCTTGATGGCTTTGGTGGTGGGCAGCGTCGGCCTTGATTTCCCCCTTGTGTGATTTTTGACATCCTTTGCCATAAACAGCTCTTGCGTCCTCTATCTTCGACTGCTTACCCTAAGATTTTGCCTAACACCACGCACAAACGCCCGTCCTCCGGCCAATAATACAAACACTGAAAAATAAGTAATCAGAAGACACATGAACAACGGAAAAAGCGATGTGTGTGCGTGTGTGAACAAAAAATTAAACAAACAAAAACCTTTTTGAGAAGTTTCTCCTCGGTGTCTTGGAATTGAAAATTTCTGGCCAAAGCTTGGGCTCCATACAAGGCCAGATCCAAGTTGACAGCGAGCGGCTTCGGTGGAAGCCTGCACCCTACCCTCTCCGGCAGGGATGTGAAGTGAGCGTCTTCTTAGCCAGCTCCAGGAGGCTTGCGTCAATTGGGGTCGATAGAAAACCATTGCAAAAATAAATAAATAAAATTACAATTTACTGTGTACCAGAAAATCCCTGCACATCAACCCAGAGGCCCTGCATTTTATCAGAAGCAAGGATTGATGGTGCTCACTGCCCTCACCATAAGAATTTGCAGTGCTACACGCAAGTGATTCGGTGCTCCTTTCTTGTCATTCCTCTTCATGGCTTCTGCTGCTGTTGGATTGGAACCACAATATGGTCCATGGTGGCTGAGTCCCTCAAATCCCTGCACATCACTGCAGTATTTACCCTTATGTTTGAGACTTCTTTGACAAAAAAAAATATAAAATTTATCTTTGTCAACTAATTCACAAATCTTTAAAAAAAATTCATAGTATTTTTTTAATATATTAAAACATATTATTTATTCTTTATAATTATTAAATTTTATATACTTTTTTATTTTTTTATCATAATATTTACTTTTATTTCATATTAAATTATAAATATATTATTAAATAAAAAATAATATTGAGAAGTATTTAGATAATATATTATGATATATATTTGTATATAAAAATAAAAATATATTTAAACATATAAAATTAAGAAAAATTAATGAGAACCAACGTGAATCCTAAGTAATTATGTGTTGTTGGATGTTAAAATTTTCAATTTAAATTGGATTGGATTTTAAGTAGTTATATCATTTATAATAATATAGTTAAAGTAAAATTTAACTTAAAATCTATAAAATTCATTTACAATAAATATAGCTATATTTAGTTTCTGTAAAAATTAAAGCTAAAATTGATTAAAATTTTAATTTTAACTAATGCTTCATTTTTTTCTTGAAATTTAAATTTGACCTTTACGTAAAATATGCAATATTAAAAAAAGTATTTTGAGATTAATTTAAATCATTAAAATTAATTTAAAAAAATTAAAATAAAAATATATTTAGCAAGATAAATATAAATTCAGCTAAAAAAATTTATAATTGGATATATATATATATATATATATATGTGTGTGTGTGTGTGTGTTTTTATAACCGATTTGTTTAAAAGTTAATCCTAATATCCTGTAAAGAAAGCAAACTCTATGAAAATACTATTCTACTGTAAAAAAAAACATGTTAGTTGAAATTGATGGGAAAATTATACACTATAAATTAATGGCTTGATCATGACCTGGGAAAAAGAGCATGGGGGACTTTGGGTTTCAGTTACCTGAATTGAAGCTTCTCTTGATAAAACCTTGCTGCTCCATGGCAACACACGTCCACATGAAGGAAAGGCAAAGAGCAACCTTCAGATACCTCACTGGAGTGTAGGCCCCAAGAGACTAGATAGTAATGTGCTCAGCGATACGAGCATTTTGATTGTCTTTGAGCTCAATTTGGAGTGCAAGCCCCAAGAGGCTAGTTAGTGAGTTTTTTTAGATTTATTAATTAAATAATATGTAGAAATATACATACTTAGGTGTGAGAAGTGAGGGAGTCTTTCTGTTCTTGCACTATACATTCTAATGTTCTTGTGTTTGGTGAGAAGGATAGCCAAAAGAGACGATTGGAGATTTGGTTTTGGGCGATTGTAGCTAATATAATCCACGAAGCAACTTCTGAATAGATGTTCCTTCGACTCTATACCTATTAATTATATTAAATATGCATGATTAGAGTATAAATTGAAAGCTTATGAGGAACCCTAACATTTAGAAAAACTATTAAATTGATGGTTGTAACATGTTCTGACAGGATTTCTAACTTGTCTATAATGATTGCATCCTAATGAGGAGGCTCACGTACACCTTGTCACAACGCTTTTTAACGGGTCGCGGCTCATTAGAAACAAATCCGTGTGGGCTGCGGCCCATGGGTCGGCACGCGAGTGCCAAAGCAGACAATATTATGATAGTGAGTGCCCTGGCCGAGGTTCAACAAGTGGTATCAGAGATGGGTCCTTTAGACTGGTGGTTGGATTGGGGGGGAGACTGTTGGGTCTCTAACGCCCCATAGATCAATCCCACATCGGTTAGGGCGAACATTGAGGTCGTCCTAATGAGGAGGCTCATGTGCACCTTGTTAAAACGCGTTTTAACGGGTCGCGGCCCGTTAGAAACAAATCCGTGCGGGCTGCGGCCCATGGGTGGGTGCGCGAGTGCCAAAGTAGACAATATTGTGATAGTGAGTGCCCTGGCCGAGGTCCAACAAATTAAAATGACTAGGATTAAGGAATTTAAGGGTTAGGCATGTTTTTGGTGTAAAAGACCTAAATATTTTGATAACTTGATGTAGATTGAGTTATATGTCGATATAACTTTTTTTAGACTTAAGATAGTCCATGAAGTTGTATGTTGATGAGATTTGGTGTTCTAGATCCAAATTCATGTTGAAAATCATTGTTTTCTCGTAAAATATTGCACTAGATAAGGTTAATTGGGTCAACTAAAGTGTGGTCAGGTGATAGTAGCTTGGGTTGGTTAACCTCTTCTTTTTATAAACAATTTTTATGGTTTACTTGACCAGGTGTGATCGATTAAGGGATGGTATGGTTTGATCAACCAGCTTCGTTTTTCAGTAGGTTCTTGAGGTTTACTCAACCAAATGTGGTCGAGTGAACAATAATCAATTGAATAAGGTTCTATTTAATTGACCAACTCATTTTCAAAAGAATAATTAAGTTTGACTTGACTAGGGTTGGTCAAGTGAGCCTAATTCAACTGAAGGGGTTCTTGTTTAATCGATTATCAACCCAATTGCATTGTTTTTTGCCCTTTCTTCTTAATTTAACTCCAAAGGTTTGTGGGAGTTTAAAACCTAAATATTATGTTGCTTTTGGGGATTTCCATGCAGACCCAGTGTTATGGAACCATGATGAAATATTTCTCTTGTGGTATGTTTGGCTTGTACTTTGGTGTGCTTATTTTGTGTTGCTATTTATGGGGCCTTCGGGTCCATGTGATATTACTGTGGGGATGATCATTGATAGGTGGCTATAGCTCCTAAGCTGGTGACATGGAGTTGTTTAACATGTCAATGCTTGAGTTGGGGGTAAGTTGTTTGAAATGTCAATGCTTGCGTTGGGGGTGAGTTGTTTGACAAGTCAATGCCTAAGATGGGGATGAGTTGGTTATAATAGGTCCGAGTACCTTAAGATGGTGAATTATTCAATTATCAATTGTGTTTATTGACAAGCTGAGCCTTGTGGATTTGTAATGAGAACTTTAATAATTGGATGACACTACACTAACACTGGAACACTACGCATGTAGTATTTAGGAGTGTTTGCATATGAGGGTAATATAGTGTTATGAATCACCTACTAAGCTTATAGCTCATTCTAATTTATTGTTTATCTTTTATGTGTTGCCAGTGACTAGTTGGGGTCTTTCTTTATAGGAGGATACTTTCCACACCTCGATGTATTATTCTCTCTTTATTATTACTTTATTTGTTTTGGTTCCAGACAAGAGTAAGTAGAAAGTTGTATGGAATTAAATATTTGTTGTAATGTAATGATTGACTTATCATTAATCATTGTTCTTAATGATAAAACGCAACTGCTTTAATTCTTATCCTTCTCTTTTATCAGGCTCTACGCAGACACAACGAACAGAACGTAGAGTTTCTATCCTAAATTCGTCTTCCTTTTATACTTATTAATATTTTTGTTCCTTTTATTATTTAATTCTAATATTGTCATTAATAATAATAATAATAACGTTAATCATTATAATTATATTAGTAATAATAACATGATATTAATAATAAAGTCCAAATATCAAGATACTTATATTAATAATAACATAATAATAATAAACTCAAAATATTAAAATAATCATAATAATAATAATAATAACTCAAAACGCTCATGTTAAAGCTACGCTGCTGAACATATATTCTCGACTCTATTCGGGGGCTAACTTTTAACTTTATACAGGTACGAATCTTTACATTTATGGCATGAGGTTCGAACATATTGATTTTAGTATGTTACAATAGAAGGAAAGTTGGAAGAAAACATAGAAGGATGAATGGGTGTTACATGGTCATGATTGTTGTGTGTGAAGTGGTAGTGTGGAGTTGGAGAGGCTACGGCGGCGTGCTGCGGCTGTCTGTATTGTTTTACTGCGAGCAAGTAAGCCAGCCATGCCCAATTGTCATGGCAGTGTGTTATGGTTGGACCTTTTCTGTGTGATTTTTCGTGTCATTCTCTTGTTTGACTCATTGGAACTATTTGGGACCCTCATTTTTAATGTTTAAAAATGTTATGATAAATTATATTATTATATAACTGATATCTTACGTGAAATTTTATAATAATGATTCTAATGCTATGTAATGGTGTAAGATGTCACTATTGGGTCATGTATGCTTGAACCGTTTTGTATTGCAATTGTGATTGATTGTTTAAGGCCTTTTGGCACTGTATGGTGATAGCATAGACAATGTTGATGCATTACAAAGATAGTTAATTGCCTATAGGATGTAATTGTGTGAAAATGAGTGATGATATCACATTACCGAATCCTAAGCAACTTGGAAGTAAAAATATGACTTCCTTAGACTCGCACTTGAACGTGACTTCTCTTGGTTACAAGCACCAAGGGAGATTACATCGTGGGTAATGTCTCAAATAATTCTGTACAGTTATACAACAAAGGTAATCATTTACTTCCCCCATGAAAACATAATCCCTTATTATTCTATTGCATGAACACAGATGGTTAGAAAAAAAATACTTGTTAAACCCAATCATTGTATGTGAATATACATACATATATACATACATACAACATTGGTAGCAATGCGGCATGATACGGTTGTTTGGTATGATTGGGGTGACGTTTTCATTTTCCCAGTCGGGTCTTCGCAACCCTTGAACGTTTGGCCTGCACTACATTTTTTTTTAAAATATTTCTTATTTTTTTTATTTCTCTTACTAACTCCTATTCTACCCGGTGTCCATGCTCGTTAGACTGCTCTTTTTTCGCCTGAACTGACACCAGGATGTCAGTGGACAATTTGGTCTGCGACAGGGATAGACCCTACCACACGACTTGTGAAGGGGGGGGGGGGCGTCATCTGTGCAACCCTTATGCTATGTCACCAGCCCTATAGGCCGCCCCTTTTGGGCTGGCCCAACTCTTCTTATTCATCTCTCTTTATTCTTCTAAGGCATTCTTCTTCTTCGGCCTTGGTGGCCCTAAAAATGGGCCAAGTCCAAAATTTTGTAGTATTATTCATATGATAATTAAAATATTAATTATAGCTTGATTTTAGTAATATGACAATTAAAATATTAATTGTAGCCTAATTTTATTAATATGATAATTAAAATATTATTTATAGCTTAATATTAATTATTTGATATATATATATATATGTATATATCATTTGTAGTATGTTATTACTAGTTTAGTGATTTAGATATTTTGTATAGTTATTATATTGAATACTGATTATTGGAAATTTTGTTTATTAATTGTATTTGTGGATTTGATGCTAAAGTTGGTTGGGTTAACTATAGGTCCGACATAGGGCCGACGAGAGGCCACAAGTCTCCTATGTGGTTAGTTAATCCAGGTCTCATATGTGATGGGTTGTCGTCAGGGACACCGCGGATCCCACATATGGCTATCTATCACACATGAGTTTGTGACAGTTGTATAAACCTTATTGGTTGAACTTAATTGTGAGTTATTTATAGGTATTAGATATTTATGGAAATTAATTGCATTGTTGTACCTTTTAAATAAATTAAGTATTGTATTGAAATTCAATTGGTGAGTACAATTTTAGACCTATTGTAGTTTTGTACAAGATTGGATCGGTCACCAATGCCTCGACCTCTCGAGTGTTGGCGTAGGGACGTCACGTTCCTAGTTTTGTTGTTTCTAGAATTTGAGGCGTGACAATAAACATCAAAAATATGCCTAAATAAATCTAACAGTTATTGTACATAGAAATTGCACATATATGCTAGGTTCATCATTCAGAACATAATGGTATCAACAATTTCACCATATAACTTTAATTTCTAAAACCCCCAAATTCTGGGATTTATCCTAGATATGTGGTGTCCTCCAAATTCATATAGTTCTAACTCAATTAATCGGTACAAAGATATAGAACTACCTACTTAAATTATGCCTCGAAGATTAAATCTCCTGAAATGCTACAATTCCAAACATCTTCTTCCTCATTCTCTCACCTAGCGCAAGAATAGTATAATGATTCTTCATTCCCTCCCTCCTTTCATTTTTATTTAATATTTTTCTATTTATTTATTTAAATCCAATAATAATAATCTTATTTTAATGGACCAAAAGTCACCAAAATACTATAAATCATTTATCGGGACCCTAAATTTTAAATTGAGCTCAATTATAATTAAAATACTTGCATTGATGACCGCATCACCATTTAGATATTACTAATACTATTTAGAGACTAACTCTTAGCCTTATCCAAATATGATCTTTACAACCTAGGGTTTGAATCTTTGTATAGGGTTTCTAGACAAAAATTAACATTTAAGCCCATGGGTTTCCAAAACCTTGAATTTAACCTAACATCGCCCAGAGTTTCATACTCCAACATGTTATCTATAAGTTCCTAAAGATTTCTAGTGAAAACATGTGCTAATAGTTTAACTCTAGATCTTTAGGGATATGGAGAGAGAATAAAAAGTAGAACTCTCTATCTCAAGTGAAACACATTAAAATGAGATGTAAAAATCAATCCTCACAACCTTCCTCCTTTTATTCTCCATATCCTAGTACACCCAAGAACCCTCAAAGAAGTTGTATGATTAAAAATCAGTTTTCCCAAGTCAAAAACTAGCTTACAATTCATTAAAAAAAATCAAAAAGTAATGAGTCCTATCATGTTTTAAAGGCAAAACAGCATTGAAAACAAGCCAAATCAACCAAGATGTGGTCGATGCCGACCACAATAGCGTGCTTCAACCACCTACGTAGAACAGTAACCCCATCAACCAAGGTGAATCTCGACTATGTCGATGCCGCTCCCCACATGTCTCAAGCTGCCACATCAACTAGAAGTTGTTTCTCAATCCCAAATTGCTTCAAATAATCCACCATGCTATCTGAACTGTCTTTTGGGGCCTCAAACTTTAAATTAGATCCAATTACAGTTAAAATGCTTATATCAACATTCACATCATCTTCATTCAAATATTTACACCCTCAAACAATGGTTATCTCAAAAAGGTTACCTAAAAACTTGGTCTCGATAAATTTCGTCATCTTTATCTTTATGCTTTGGAAAAAAAACCCACAATCTTATCTTTTAGAAAATTAATGTAAAACCACGGAATTAAACAACTGATATTTATAGTTTAATTGTTTGAACTAAAAATAATTATGGTAATTGCTTTAGATTTTTTAATTTGATTTTCTTTCTTGATATTCTAACATGTTAAAATTTATTTTTCAAATCTTTACTACAAGGGACCATGCATCATTCATCCCTTTTTAAAAAAAAATATTTTTAAATTAAATAAAACAAAGCAAAACAAGCTAAAAACTCTTATATTCTTATATAGATACCAATTTTAGCGTTGTGAGACTGTTATTCTTTCGTTACACGTAATAACTCTCAAACTTATCTATGGAACGGTAAACCAATTAGATAATTGATCACAGCTCATGATTGGTGTGACTCTTTCTATTAATTTCTTATCCTATATGTTTTGTGTGAGCCTACTCTAATGATAACTTGATGACTCATTTAATTCCAAAAAGTCTAGAGCCAACAATAAATACAAACAAAATCAAGTGATAACAATGACCATGAATGTCATCACTCACGAATCTAACCTTATCAATGACATAATTTTCAAAAAGGTGGTGCTAAAGTATCAAAGAATGTAAAATGTTTGTGAAATGCTTATGGATTTTAATATTATAGTGCAAATAAATTGTTACATATTTTTATTGAATTCATTTTATTATTTCAATTTATTATTTTGGGGTTAGATTATTCATTCATATTCTTGGATTAATTCCTCTTGTGGACTAGCTTTTTCCATTTTAAAAAAGAAGTGAACAAAATGGTCATTTGAATAAATTAGAGCTATGCAAAAAAAATCACTACTTTCAAAAAAATCTAATTATAATTAATTAAAATAAATAAAATTATAATGAAAGATCTTTTTTTGGCGCATTATTTTGCTATCCCTTAGTTTGTATTTTATGACTAGGGTAATGTTTATTAACAATGTACCATCTCCGATGGGATAGGTTTTTTTGAATTTATCTGGGATATGGGACAATAATTTTTTGCTCTGTCAAGGTACAGGGTAGGGATGGAGCAAGCATGTCCCGCCCCGTGTACACCCTGACGAGTTGACGCCCTGCCCCTGTAAAGACCCATACTTGGGTGAGCGTTGAGTTATTATTATTATTATTTAATATGGCAATTTTAATATGTTAAGTTTATTATTAAATATTAAATTTATTAATTTTATTATTTAAATTATTTAAGTAGGTGAGTATTTATAATAATGAATGTAATGATTATTATTATTATTACAATTGTTGCGTTGATTGTTGTTAAGGGATTATGGTGTCAGTATTTTAAATATTAGACTTTATTTTTATTAATATAATTATTTGGGATAAATTCTTATAATGAAGTATTATTATTGTTATCATTATTATTATTATTATTCATATTATTATTATTATTATTATTATTATAAAGGTAGTATAAAATAAGGGAAATTAGGGTAGAAACCCTATTTTTCGTTGTGCGCGCGCAGGCTTAGCAAGAGGAGCAGCGAAGTTTGAAGCAGACTGTCGAGTTGATCATTCGAGGCTATAATCAGGTAGGTGGTTCATGGTTCTTGATTTCCTTGTATTGATTGAACGTGGATAGTATGGTTGGTGATTTGAATTATAGTTACATACATATAATTACTACATGAAATAGGGCCTTCATCTGGCGTTGCGTCGTTAGTGTAGGGATGAGATCGGGAGGTAGCGTCAGCAACCGTTGGAGCTTTCTCATTTGCCACGCAGAGGAGGAGGCCGGCGACGTCTCGTGCGACGGTGGAAGATGGCGTCCAGTGTGGCGGTCGCGCACCCTGCGCAGCCCGGTGCTCCGCCGTGGTCGGGAACGAAGCGGGGGGTGGCAGCGTCAGCGCTGCCCCAGAGAAACCCTCGCGCGTCGTGCGAGGGAGGTGGAGTGAGGGTGGCGCTGCAGCGCCAAGGGATGCTCCCGTGCGTCACGTCGTCCAGGGTAGGAGCAGATCGGCGCCCCTGGACGTTTGGAGAGAGGAGGAGGCGGCAGCTTCCATGCCGCCTCCCTTGAGACGCTGCCAACCCTAGTGGGCTGGCAAATCCACGCAGGGCTGGGTGCCCTTTTCCCCTTTCCCCAGCGTAAATAAATAAATAAATTATGTATACCTATAAATGAATCTACACACACACACACACACATATATATTATAGTTGATATTCTTCCTTTAAATTTGATGATATGATAACGGATTGATTTCGTTTGGTTAGATTAATTTAACTGAAGTCATTGAATTTACTGTTATAAGTCTGGTTATGATCGTCTGTGACATTAATATTATTGTTTGGCAATTTAAATATCCTGTAATGCCACGGAAAGGGTTCTAGTTTTGTCTTTTGATCACATGTGTGAATTTGATGGCGGAGCTGTTTGGGGTAACTGCGGGTCCCACACAGGGCTGGCATGAGGCTGCGGGTCCCCTATGTGGCTGGTTACCCAGGTCCCATATGTGGCAGGTGGTCCCTAGGGACACCACAGGTCCCACATATGGCCGTTTAGTAATGAATTAAATTCCCAGTAGTTATTTACGGGAATTCGTTGATGATTAAGTGGTTCAATGTGAACCTTTAATAAATGGGTTGTGATGCAATAGATGTTATAATTTATGAATTTATGTAAGCTCACTGTGGGATAGTAGGACACTACACGGTCACAAACATACACCGAGCATTTAAACCTTTAGGTTTATGTAGTGGGGTATTGGAAATGGGGGCCACCTACTGGGCATACGTGCTCACCCTACTTTTCTATTTTCCTACAGGTTGTAGGGGATAGCCGTTGGAGCCATAGTGGAGCAGGTCGGACCACATTATATAGGATTTCTCTTATGGACTTTGTTTATTTTCTATTATTCATATGTCTTCCGGACAAGGGTCCGTGACAGTTGTATTAACTTGGATAGCAGGACCTTGTTAATTAATGTTTTTGGGTGTTAATTGAATTCAGTAATACTGACTGCACTGATATAAATATTGGTTGACTGCATCTTGTATTTGGATTACTGGTAAGTACAATGCTACCCTCGTTGTAGTATCGTACAGGGTTGAATCAGTCACCAACCCCTCGACCCTGGAGTGGGCGTGGGGAAGTCGCGTTTCTAGTTCTGTGGATTTCAGAGTTTAGGGGCGTGACAGCCCCTGAAAAAACTCCTAGCAAAATGTTGATAGGAAGGTTTGAACCCAAAAACCTCCTCCTTACTGATGCAATTGTCTAACCATTACACTAAGTCTGTTTTGTTTTATATAATTATGTAACTAATATATATATACTTGTTATATAACATATAAATAATAATAATAAATATATATTAATAAAAGCAATTACAAAATATATATATTTGTGTTATAATAAAAAGTACATGTACTATCGCTATTTTGATATAAAATACAAATTAATTAGATTCAAATTTAGTTCTAAATTTATTAATAGGTTTATTTATGATTAAATTATCCAATCAAATAATATTTGATTGAACATGTATTAATATTTAAACTAATAATATTATTTATATGATTTACTACTTATAATTCAAATATGAACTATATACTATCGAATATCAAAATACTTAAATATATACTTATCATATCAGATAATATATATATATACACACACACTAACACTTAATAATTAATCTTATATAAAAATAATTATATTATTGATCGTTTTAATTATATTAACAGAAACAAGTTAAAAAAATACGACTTCTCGGACTAGTATATTACTTATAACAAAAGTAATATGATAACTATAATATATAATTATATTACTTAAGTTATCACTACTTGTGTTATTACTTATTATCAATGATAATTATATTATTTATATTATCACTACCTACTACTTAAGTTATTACTTATTAATTATAATTTACAAGTGCATATATATAGTCATAATTATATAACTATATATATATATATATATATATAGTTTTGCTATAATGAGAGCATGATGTCAACGTTTTTTTGTGAGAACTTTAATTTGGACCATTAGATGTTGTAACCAACGGTTCATATTAGACTTTCATTTAACTATATCGGAATTACAGTGATTCCACTATAATTAAATGAAAGTGTAATTTGGATCGTTGAATTTTGATCCGACGGTCCAGATTAATGCTTTTCATGATAAAAAGGTGACTTTACGTCCTCTATGTAGCATGACTCTCTCTCTCTCTCTCTCTCTCTCTCTCTCTATATATATATATATATATATATATATATATATATAACATAAGTAATATGATAATTGTTGAGTATCTGAAGTTTAATAACTAATATTAAGGAGTTGATTGATAACTATATACGTCGTAGATGATTATTATTTACTATATTTACATAATTAATATATATACTTTAAATCCAACATATAAATAATATTAGTGGCAATAATAATAATAATGAGTAAATATTTATTTTAAAAATAATATCAATTAAAAGTATATATACTTATATTTTAATAAGAATAACATTAAAAAGTAGAAATAATATTTTAATATGAAATACAAACATATAAAATACAAGTGATATAATTATATAATATATTAATATGGACTAATATATTACAAATAACATAAGTAATATTATAATTATTCGATAAAATAATATTTGATTAGATTATTTATTCTTAAATCAACTTATTAATATTTTCAAAAGTAAATTTAAATCTAATTAATATTTATCTATAAATTATTTCATTCATAATATTTATATTTTATATTAAAACAGTAATAATACATTTAATTTTTATTATAATATAAATATATATACTTTATAATTACTATTATTATTAAAATAAATTATGCACTCTTAATTAATAATAATACTTATTATTATTATAATTTATATGTTATTTAATAAGTATATAAAATAAAATAGACGTAGCTTACCTTAATAGTTAAACAATTATATTGATTCTGAGTGTAAAAAATAAAATTATTAAAATATTAGTTTTAAATTATTATTAAAAATAATAATAATTATTTTCTGTTCGTAAAGATAATTATTTTAAAAAATAAAAAATAAATGACTTTTTTTCCTTTTCACTCTCGTTCGTACCAGCAAGAATTGTTTTTTTTAAACAGCCACTTCAAATTACGAAATTAGAAATTTTCTCCATTGCCCTCCCATCGACCGTTCATCTCGCGGACATCGCCGTTCCTCCAATCAATAATAATATACCAAAATGTTCACATTTACAAAAATCTATATAAATTAATAAGCTATTTCCTCTGAAAATGCACTCCTAGTCCTCTGTCTGTCTCTGTCTCTGTCTCTGTCTCTGTCTCTGTCTCTTTCTCTTTCTCTCTCTCTCTCTCTCTCCATCGCTTGCTTGCGCTTTCCATCTGAAGATTGTTCCTTTCTCTCTCTAGATCTCCTGAAGCGTTCTGCGTCACGAAACTCCAATCCCTGCTCAGCGATCGATCTAAGTTTGTCATTGTTCGACTCTATTGCCTGTGTGGGCGGAGGGGTTTCTGGGATTGGTTGATTGATTCGTGGTCGAATTCGAAATTCGTGGGTGGAGTCAGCTGATTGATTCGAGAGGTTGGGGGGGGGGGGGGGGTGGGATGATCATCGGAGGATGAGCGATGCCGGTGCTGCGTAGCGGAGCGCGCAGGGGCCGGGCCGCCGCAAAGCCTACTCCGATCGTGGAACCAGGTGAGGCGATCGCAACAAGGACGCGAAGGAGACAAGCGCAGCAGCAACAGCAGCCTCCTCAGCCTTCTCAGCCGAAGCCTCCGCCGCTGCAAAAAAACAAGCGGCAGCAGCAAAAGAGACAACACCAACCGCAGCCGATCAATGAGAACGCAGCTCCGGCACCGGCGGGAGTGGTGCTGCTGACAGCAGCACCGGTGTGTCGGGAGGAGGACAGGATATTGGAAGAAGCCGAGAGGGAGGACGTAGGGGAAAAGATGATGGATGATTACCACAGCGGGGCTCGGAGCATCGACAAAGCTAATGCAGGTGACGATGAGGGAAGCACACCTCCAGTCCCTGAAAGGGTGCGTCCGTTTATTATTATTATTAATTCTGCTTAGTTGCATCGAATCGTTCGTACCCATTTCGATTTAAGTTGTGATTTTTTGTAGTTTTTAAATGGACAATTGGCCATTCTAAACTTTGTTTTGGCGTGTTCCGTTGCTTATTATTGTTTTTTATCACACATTCTGTGATGGTAGTTTGTTACTGTCTGTTGTCCATATCCAAATACTTTTTTTTGATGATTTTATGCAATTGACAAAATTCAAATCTGCTTAGCTAGGGAATATTTACTTCAACGCTGAATATGAGGATTTCACCCAAGGGACTGTTTGTAAAACATAAATTTGAAACTTTAAGACTTATGTAATTATATTTTGTTTAATTTTTCCTTCAAATGTAATTCTTGAGTTGCTTCAGCCTGATCTACAGGCAAAGCATCTCTAACTGAAAAGAGAGTGGACAAGACGCAAACTCACAGCATCATATCAGGCCTAAGGGCCCAGGCCCACTGGGAAACACCTTCGTTTAGGTTAATTATGAATGTTATGATGTGTGGACATACTAGTTTTTAGGGAAAGGCTGTTCACAGTACCTATTTATGTAGCCAAAGAAAATAGAACGTTAGTATCAAAATTTGCTTTCATGGCCAAGATTACAGTAGAGGTGAAACTAGGATGAACTAGGGTCAGTTAGAAATAACCCAAACATGGATGGCTTATGCCTACATCCAACTCAAACTGATCTTGGTGATTGCAACAGAGAGGAAGGATGCATGACATGTACTTTGCTGAGGTTATTTCTTTCTTTCTTTCTTTTCTTTCTATGGTCTTATGGTAGTGGGGGTAGCATAGAATTTTTATCTTGTAATTTTTTCTTTCTTGGAAGATTTACATGGCGTCTTCTTTCTTCTATCCAGGTCCAGGTTGGCGGTTCCCCAATGTACAAAATAGAAAGAAAGCTGGGAAAGGGAGGCTTTGGTCAAGTCTATGTTGGTCGTCGTGTTACTGGTGTAATTGCAAATGACAGATTGAATTCTGGTGCTGCTGAGGTGTAGCATTTTTCTCTTCATATGGTGTTCCTTTGCATTGCCCTCTTACTCACATCTCATTTACCTGCATTTGTTGGTGTTTTTTAGATGGCCTTAAAATTTGAGCACAGAAGTAGCAAGGGATGTAACTATGGACCACCATACGAATGGACAGTATACACGTATGTTTATTTTCAGTCTAAACTTGTGATTGTTGGTTGTATGGTTCACTCAATGCCTTTTCCATTCTCTGCTGTTTTTGTAGCACGCTGGGTGGCAGTCATGGTGTCCCAAGAGTACATTACAAGGGCCGTCAAGGTGACTATTATATCATGGTATGTTACATTTGTTTGAGTTTTGATTCATTGGAGATTGTTCTATCGAATTCTACCAATCATCCATCACATGTTCTTCAATGTTTAATAGAAGACCTTACCACTACAGGTAATGGATATGCTAGGGCCAAGCTTGTGGGATGTTTGGAATAACAGTTCTCATACGTAAGTTGTTGATATGAATATTTTCAAATAACCTCTATCTCTGCAGTTGGGTGTTACTTTTAAATGTTTTAAGTTGCTTATTAAGCTTTTTGTCCATTCCAGAATGTCTATTGAAATGGTTGCTTGCATTGCTATTGAAGCAATCTCCATTTTGGAGAAGATGCATTCGAAGGGGTGAGATTCTGTTCTAAAATTGTTGTTTCTTTGTTCTATTTTTCCCTGCCTTCCCAATTCTTTTGGTTGGTCTTAGTTCTTACAATGCTGTGTAAAATTTTAACATATTAACTAGAATGGAGGCAGCAAAGGAATTTCATGAATCATGTACAGTACATTATATTTTTTCCCCGTCTTAAATGGTATGAGTCAGATGCTTATCTATAATGTCAAAAATAATGGGCTCTTATGGCTTTTTGCAGGTATGTGCATGGGGATGTAAAGCCCGAAAACTTTTTACTTGGTACTCCAGGGACATCTGATGAGAAGAAACTTTTTCTAGTTGATCTTGGATTAGGTAATTTACAACCCTCATTTAACTTTGAGCCAACCACATTATCCTGCTTTATTTTAAACTTTTTGGCTGATCAGCTACTAGGTGGCGAGATGGTTCAACCAATTTGCATGTTGAGTATGATCAAAGACCAGATGTTTTCAGGTATTTGTTTGGTGAGATAAATGTTGGGTTCTATGACTGTCATTTTCCTCAGGCCTCATTTTGTATGTTTTATATTGGCTTTGGCAGAGGAACTGTTCGTTATGCTAGTGTGCATGCTCACTTAGGGAGGACAAGTAGCAGGAGAGATGATTTAGAATCTCTTGCCTACACACTGATTTTCCTTCTTCGGGGTCGATTGCCCTGGCAAGGATTCACGGTTGGCCTTTTATTGATTGCTAAAATAATGTTTGTTCCCATTTTGCGTATAATATTTCTGACATTAATGCATCATTCTCAGGGAGAAAACAAGGGTTTCCTTGTTTCCAAGAAGAAAATGTCAACATCTCCGGAGAGTCTCTGTTGCCTCTGCCCACGGCCTTTCAGACAGTTTGTTGAATATGTAGTGAACCTGAAGTTTGATGAAGAACCTAATTATGCAAAATATATAACCCTTTTTGATGAGGTTGTTGGTCCAAATCCTGATGTTAGGCCAATTAACACAGATGGAGCACTGAAGGTTCGTGTTTTGTTTGTTTTGGTTCATTAACATGCTATTATTATTAATTATTATTTTCTAAGACTGCTTTTTTGAGTTCATCTATATATATATTTGTTTTATTTTGCTCCTTTTGTGTAGCTTATATGTCAGGTTGGGCAAAAGAGAGGCCGTGGGTCTGTGGAGGATGAGGATGATGAACAGCCAAAAAAGAAGGTCCGGATGGGGATGCCTGCTACACAATGGATAAGTGTTTACAGTGCCCGTCGACCTATGAAACAAAGGTGTTCATGGACTATTCTCACGCATTATTAGTTTGAGACTTATGTTTAACTACTTAGGAAGCACGTCTGTAGGTATCATTGTTACCTGTTGTAATATCTTTGACTAACCCATTATCCCATCTTTTCTAAATGTATGAAAATGTTTACAGAAAAATAAAGATAGCATGGATCTCACGTGTTTTGATGTTATTGTAGGTATCACTATAATGTGTCAGATACTAGGCTTTCACAGCACATAGAGAAAGGAAATGAAGATGGGTTATTTATAAGCTGTGTGGCTTCTTGTCAAAATCTGTGGGCCCTAATTATGGATGCTGGCACTGGTTTCAATGCACAAGTTTATGAGCTCTCACCTTATTTTCTTAATAAGGTCTGTACCCGCCATTGGCATTGTCAACAATTGATATTTTTTCTGCATTTCGTAGCTGCATACTTAACTATGTCTCACAATGTGATCGTTTGTTTTTGTTTTTTAAATATTTGTCCCTGAAGGAGTGGATAATGGAGCAATGGGAGAAAAACTTTTATATCACTGCAATAGCAGGAGCTCTCAATGGGAGCTCTTTGGTAGTAATGTCCAAGGGTATGTCTCTGATGCACGATGGGTTGAATTTATTGACAGGTTAGTGAGTTTAGTGTAAGTATCTTGCTTGATGTTCACTTGCTTTCCAGGTACACAGTACTTACAGCAGTCTTACAAAGTCAGTGATTCGTTTCCATTCAAGTGGATCAACAAAAAATGGAAAGAGGGTTTTTTTGTTACTTCAATGGCCACTGCTGGGACCAGATGGGGTGTTGTGATGTCTCGGGGTGCACCATTTTCTGAACAGGTGTTACTGGGTTTAGAATGTCATATCATGCGTTTTCTGTGTTCTGTGGAAGCATCTGATGTTAGCTAATAATATTTGTCAGGTTGTCGAAATTGATTTTCTTTACCCTAGCGAGGGCATCCATAAGCGATGGGATTGTGGATTTCGAATAACGTCGGCTGCAGCAACACTGGACCAGGCTGCCTTTGTTCTTAGTGTGCCAAGAAGAAAACTTGTAGATGAAACACAGGAGACGCTTCGAACTTCTGCATTTCCTAGCACACATGTTAAGGTGGACTACTACTATTATTATTATTATTATTATTATACAGTTTCTATTCCTAATAGTCTTCTATCTTGTCTAAAATTGGTTTCTGATGATCATAGCAGGAGAAATGGTCAAAAAATCTGTACATTGCCTCTGTTTGCTATGGCCGTACTGTCTCTTGAGATGTCTAGCGTTCTTCGGTTATCTCATCCTTTTTTGAATATGGTGGTTTTTTCTCAAAGGCGTACTGGCTGACAGAAGCTGTTCCCTCTTCTTCATCTCTCCACTTTTCCGAGTTGAAGAAACCCGGGTTTTCTCAAGCGCATTGATGAGCCCAGGTGTTTTTGTTTTTTCTTTCCCTTAGTGATGGCATTGGCAAGTGTAAGGTTTTTTTTTTTTTTTGAATCCTTTTTCAAGACGTTGTCCGTCCATGCTAATTAATGAGCAAAGCCCAGGCCACTGCTGTTGGTGGGCAACGCATTCACAGCTCTGTATAGTGCTTTTTTTGTAACCAGAAATGCGTTCCTTCCCCTCGTCATATTTTATTGCAGGTTATAATATTTTATCGATTAAAATTAGTCACACTAGATAGAAACGCTGACATTGTCCAAACCACGTAATGGGTAGTTTTGTGATACTAAACATAATTGTAGATGAGTAGTGTTAGGTATAACTATGTTCACGGCATCTTTTGTGTCTCCGGCTGATGTAGAGTAAGGCATTTTAGTGTTTTTTTTATGATTTGATGCGCTTTCAAATCATTTGTTCGAGCTCCTGCTTGAGGCATGCTCTAGCATAGTCTCGTGCATAGATTCGAGCATGGATTCGAACAGATATGTTTGAGGTAAGGTCGAGCGTACTTTTAGTAGACATCAATCATCTCTCTCAAGGCTAAATTTATGGATTTTTGGGTTCCATCGACTGTAATTTCTGACGAAAATTTTAAACGGTTATAACTTTGCGTACGATGTTTCGATTTAAGCTATTTTTTTTATTTGAAAATATCGACGAGAGTTATGCAGTCAAAATTTTCTATAAGAGATTTTTGGCTCTCGGATTTAAAAAAAAAACTCTCTCTGACCTTTAAAATCAGATTTTATACCATATTTATGTTTCTTTTCGTCCAAATTTATGGCTCAAAGCTCCACCCTTCCTCTCCTGCGCTCTTTCTCTCTATTTCAGCTACGATGTATTGCGCGTTAAGTTTTAAGATTTTTTGCTAATATAGCAATTGCTATATCAGTCAATTGCGCGTCGCTATTGCAAATAATATTTTTCATTGTAGATATAGTTACTACATCGAAGCAAAGCCTGCACCACTTCAGATCCTTGAAACACATCAATGCAGCCCATGTTCTGGACAGATGCTTGAAACACATCAATGCAGCCCATGTTCTGGACATGTGAATTCATTCAAACTTAAAATAAATAAAGCAAAACCCAAAAGCAAAAAAAAAAAAAAAGAATCAGTAAATGTACAATAAAAAATGATACACAAGGACGGTGAGTACAACGAAGATGGCTTGTAGGCCAAGGGATATGGTATTTTCCTTGGCGTCTTGTTGGATGCAGTCGTTGGTGATGATCAGGGTGGGAGGGGAACAGAGGAAAGCCATGGACACACGACCCTCGTCTTCATCTACTTCATATACGGGCCTTCCTAGTACAACATGCTTGCAGCAGTTGCCTCCACTCCATGCCTGAATCAACAATTACCGGGTTAATGAACAAGCAAAACAAATGGATTACAACAGCAAAGAGGTGTATAATATCAGTGTGCAAGCAAGCAAGCAAGCAAATGTGGATTCATTTGAGCACACGTATAATGGATTACCTGCAGTTGGTCACCAGCTGTGACCACGATGGCGTCACGGCGAGGGCAGAAAGCGAGCGACCCTTTCTTGGAGCAGACGTGGAACTCGGGAGAGCCGTCGTCACACACGTGCAGGCACAGCGCGTGTGGGAAATCGACTCCCCTTATCAGCATGCTCATGACTTCGTACCTCACCGACCTCGCCCACGCATCCCGGGAGATGCCCCGACGCTGCTTCCGTACGTAACAGATCATGGACCTTCCCGCGCCACCGTCGAACTGGAACTCCTTCCCCTTTCCACGCCCGTCCTCCCTCAGCGCTGCCATCATTTTTCCGGCCACTGCCTCCATCGCCGCCGCGAGGCACTCCATTTTATCACTGCCATCATTAATTGCTCCATTTTCAGGTAGTTTTGCTGGCTACTAATAATAATATTATTAAAAGCTTTATATTAAATTTAAGATGTCACGTTCTAGCCAACGATATTGATTATTGTCTTCTTTTAAATTTAATAATATGAAAAAACATAATATATATATATAGCTTTGGAATTTGGATTACCTCAAAAAAAAAAAAAAAAAACCCAATACCTGAAATCGGGATACCCACGTGCCCATATTCCCTCCATCTCCGACTTCAAACTTCCGTCCCTGCACCAAACAAACTCTTCTCCCACACCCCCGCCGTCGCCGTTATAGTCCCCGAAGCCGACTTCCGCGAAACCGTACGGATATTCCGGCGACCTCTTAGCCAGAGCCTTCTTCTCCGGCATAACCGCGAAAAGCCCGGCGGAGGAGGCCGAGGCCGACCTGAACAGCTCCGGGTCGATCCCGTGGTTGATGAGCTGGAAGCAACCGACAGCGGCGATGGATTCCAGGACCCTCGACAGCGAGTCGCTTTCCGGCGAGGCCAGCGACCGGAGGTCGATCTCCGGCGGGGCGGCGGGCGCGGACCTCTGGTGCGGGAAGACGCGGTGGGCGGGGAGGATGAGGTCGGGGACCCGGAGGGAGCTGTGGAGGAAGTCAGTAAGGGCGGCGTCATTGGCGACGGAGGATCGGCGACCGAAGGCGATGGGAGACGGCGGCGGCGCTCGGAAATCGCGTGGATTCTCCGACCTGTATTCCGGCGATACGGCCATCATCGACGTTTATGAGTTAATTTGACGATGGTGTTGCTGTGGGTATATGGATGGCTATATATGATATGGCCGCTCTGCTTTTCGTTGTTCTCTCTCTGTCTAGTGTCTAGTATATATGTTCATCGGTTCGCTCTAATCATCACTTGAATGGTTGAATATACGTGTAGGAAAATAAAATAAAAATAACAATAAAAAGAAAGATGAAGAAAAAGCGGAGCGCGGCAGCAATGATGGGGGTGTGTGGAGGCCGCATCCTTGAGAATCATCACTTAGCCGGCCCGGATGCTTTTTTTCTTTTCTTTTCTTTTTTTTTTCTTTTCTTTTTTCTTTTTCGTCTGTTTTAATTTTCCATCTTTTACAGCCTCGATTTAATTGGGATGGCAACTTCATCATCTGCATGCGTCCGTTATTTGCGTTTGTGGTTGAATATTATGTATTTGCATGCATGGGGCCTGTAAGTGTAAGGCCAGTGATGATGATGATGATGCCAATTGGCCCGCTTCTACTCCCCGCTTCATTGATGATGATGATCCACAGTGGTAGCCAAAATAAATGTTGAAAATAATAATTTTATGTACCTAAACTTACCAACACTAATGGTCGGGACCGGGCCATTTAAAAATGTTCGCATCATCTATTAAACTTTATCACACAAATGTTCATCGAAACGATCCACAGTAGATTTGGGGATCGATCGAAACGTGAAAACATGGAAACACGGAAGATGGGGAGGGATATTTGGGTGGTCGCGTACCTGCACGGAGCTTAAAGCGTGTTCGGTATCTGTGAACGGCGCGTTTTCTATTTTTTAATATCAGTATTTTTTTTGACTGACATGTATTTTAAAAATAAATTTTTTTTAAAAAAAATACCATTTTATTTTTAACCCCCCCACTTCCATCCCTCCCCCCCCCCCCCCCTCACGAGTTTTCCCAATACTGCACGAGCTTCCACCCCACACCCTGCGAGCTTCTCACCTCAAAACAAAAGCAGAAAACAGCAACCAAACAAAAAAAAATAAAATTCCATGATAGTTTTTAAAAATATTGAGTATTAATTTTTGGAAACCAAAAATAAAATAATGGTACAAACATAGCCTAAGGCTATGCTTTTAAAAAAGAGATTTGAGGTCATATTTTTAAGGGTTATTGAGTGTTTTTAACAATTTTTCTTTGTTTCACTATGACCTAATCAATTTATGAAAATTAAAGATAGGTGATTCTATCCTTTTTTATTTCTCATAGGTTTATATGACAATTATGGTGATTGAATTAAAAATTAAACTCACAATGAACAAATTTTGCATGCAATTGAGATAAAGTTTAAATGACTATGAACCTAATTGAGATAATTATGTTTTGATGTGATTATATTGATAGATGACACCTTAATATGATGCTTTGGAGGGCTAAAGACCATACCTTTAGGAATAGAAGTCAAGTTGACGGTTTGGGAATCGATTAGAATTCATTGTATGTCCATTAAAGCGACACGATGTTCAAACATGAGAAAGTTGACGAATAGGACGTTGGCAACCACATGGGATGACATGGAATTCAAAGAAGCATGAAACAACACATTTGGGGGGTACGCAGCGATGTGCATGTGACGAGGGGACATTCAAGGTGTGCACATGGCAGTGTACAGAAAGCGTACACATGATGTGTCATCACATGCAATTTGTTTAATATTTTTAATGATAGCTAATTGAAATATCTATAAAATGATAGGTTTTATAAGGTAATTGAAGTCCTATATAATCAATTATTAGTTTTAAAAGTTAGAGAAAAATTTATGCTATTTTAGTAGTTTGTTTTGTTTCTTTTGATTTTTCATGGAAATTTTAGTTATAAAACATAAGGGGGGAATCCTAAGCACCATTTGAGTATTATGGTGTGGCTTTTTGTTGTGATAATTGAAGTGTATAATTATTTATTTTTATGTTAAGAATATATTTTATGATGAGATATATGGAACATGGCGTGAGGTTGAAATTGTGTTAATATGTTACATATAACATAATGGATACATATGAATTATGTTGATATGATTATATTGGTTAATATACTTAGGTTTTTATGTACTTGATTGATATAGACATCAATATGGCGTGACTGATTGATATGGATGCTAATGTGGCAAGATTGATTGATATAGATGTTGATGTGGCGGGAAATGTTTATATGATTAATTATGAGCCTGAATGAGGAATAAGCTTTGTACTTGTGATTAGTTATAATCTCGGATAAGGGATAAGTCTTGTTCTTGTGATTAGCTATGAGCTTGGATGAGAGATATGATTTATGGTTGGATTAGTTGGCCTATGTGGGCTATGTTGGTTGGTAGCGTAGCCATATTACTTGGTTGTGAATTACTATTGAATGTATTTATGCCTTATTTATGATTAACTGTTACCTATATGGCTTTTATAGTTGTATTACTTGTTTTGTTATCATAAACACTATACATGAATACTTGTACATAGAGAATATAACATTAGGTTTTATGGTTGTAGGGTAGTGAGGAAGAGTTGTAACGCCCCCAAATCTGGACTTTCAGACCGGGTGCATTAGACAAATAAAATATTACAATTATATGAATAGTAATCTATTACTCAACATAAAATCGATGGTTTATTTATTACATCAAGACTCATCACAAGATCTCTAAGGTTTAGCATTTAGAGACTAGGTGTTGATAATCCATTATAGTTTTACATGACATATAAATACTACATACATAATCTTCTTATGATTTTATTCCAAGCATTTTGGACACCATTATCCTAGCATCCTTGCTTTGTCCTAGTTCCCTGGGGTTGGAAACAAAACATGAAAAGAAATGAGCTCAAATGGCCCAGTAAGGTTAAAAGTAAGGGATAATATATGGAGTATAATCAACTCATGGAAAAATAAGAATATCTACTCATCTACGTTCACCACCTAGATATCTTGCATAACTTGTTATCAACTGGATTGACACTCTCCAGTGATGTTCTTTACCCAATGCATTGGAGGTCTTTCTGGAACCACCCATAAACATATTGTCAAACATAAAACATATCTTCATAAATTTTCAAACAATCACATCAATGGTAAATTTCAACGTAAAGGAAGGTCTTGCAATAATAGCCCCGATAAGTAAAAGGGTTATTCATCATTCAATAAATTAGATTACCAAATTCCCAAGAAGTGCCAAAGAAAGTTAATTCTTCTTAAAATAATATTATGAGGAGAAATCTTGAGATAGAAATATAGAGAAGAAATAAGAAATGAATTTCCACGTCGGAGATCGTGGTAAGGAAAGGGAGAGGAAATCCTTACAATCTTTTTGTCTTCCGCGTTTATAAACCTTGAAACAAAATTTAAAAGTTAATATTTTAGTTTTAATAATAATAGTATATTCATAAATAATATATTGAGAGACATATATAAGTATATTATGGTGGAAAAACTTCTCATGATAATAATAATCTATACTTATACATATACCTATATAATATATGTATATAATATACAATATACATATATATATTGAGGGGCAAAGCCATCCATAATATATATATGTATGAGGAGACTTAGCCTTCCATGGAATAATAATAATCTATATACACACATATACGTATCATATACATATATATATTGAGGGACAAAGCCATCCATAATATATGTATGTATAATGAGGCTTAGCCTTCCATGGAATAATAATAATAATAATAATAATAATAATAATATATATATATACACATATACATATTATTTAATAAATATACATATATATATTGAGGGGCAAGGCCATCCATAATATATATATGTATGAGGAGGATTAGCCTTCCAAGAACATGATTAATATATGCTTGAAATATTTACCTTCCAACGGGTGAGAGGAAGATTGAGAGAAGAGAAGGCTTGGAGGACTATTGGGGTGTTAATAAAACTTTTTGGAGAGTATTTGGAGGAGAGTTTTGTGGCTTATTTGAATGGAAAGAGTGCTTGAGAAGGGAAGTGAGGCATGCTATTTATAGGTAAGGTGGTAGGTGTAATAGTATGAAAAATAGTGTACGAATTTGACTTTGGCATTAAATTAAATTATTTAAAATATATATAATACTTTATTTTCCTCATATTATCTCTTATTAAAAACGTGGTTATCTCCTCCTACCATTTAAAAATGTTTTAAGACTTTTAAACCTAGAAGGTTCCTTCGGCATCAAAAGTCCACATTGGTGTACTCCCTACTAATTCAATTATAACTTTTTTAATTTTATAGTTTTTGACAAACGGCCAATTGTATTGCATTACTAACTCAAATATCTACAAATGGGTATCAATTTTATAATTTCTACATATGTATAACAAAAGTTATTGAATTTTGAAGTCATACTAAAATGTTTACCCGTTCATACTGAACCTATGTGTAGTATTTTAACTTCAGGAATTGATTGGCTTCATATTAAATTCTGAAATTTCTATATGTTTTAGCTAAGTCATAAATGAATAAATGGGATTTGGTTTCATGTCAATTGGATCTGTATAACTCAAGTTATGAATTTTTGAATGGGACCTCCAGAATCTGCCTCATTCAAATTTTTGGGCCTTACCTATGTTTTATACTTTTGGTAAAGTTAAGGCTTGTAATACTTACTTACTCATAGTAATTTGGTCTAAGAAACTAAATGACAGAATATATAGCATCTAAACTTTTTATGATGTATAAGAAATTATTTTATTTTTTATAAAGTATTTAATATTAACACGGATAAAATAATATAATTGCGTAATCAATAAACAATAAAGTAAGATAACATTATATTCCATGACTTCTTACTTTATAAACCTATAAAGTATAATATTATAAAACATTATTACATACTCATACCTATTTATAACAATTTAAACGGATACTATTCATAACGATTAGTTACTTATTCTAACGGTTAGTTACTATTCTAACTGCTAGTTACTATTCTAATGGCTACTTACTAGTCACATGCTACTTAAATGACTATAGTGGGTACTTATTTTTACTGTGATAATATCTAAAATATTCTTTCTAACTATTTTTAGTAATGACATTATTATTATTATTTAAGGAAGAGCTTAAATTTTTGCGGGTCTTACAAGAGTAGTTCACCTACTGAGCTTTGTGCTCATTCCTACTTGTTGATGTGTTTTTTTACAGGTGCTAATATAAGCTAGCTATGGACTATGCTCCTTAGTGGATATTCTTATTTTATTTTATTGATATATGAAACTTATTTGACTTGCTACTATTTACTTGAATTTTATTCCAAATAAGGGCTTGTAGGTAGTTGTACTAAATTGAATATATTTTAAAGAGAAATGTAATTCATTTAATGTTGATATCGTTTATTTTTTGAAATTAGTTGTTTGCCATTGGGAAAGAAGTACCTCCATATCCTTGTTGTATGATTATACAGGGAAATTGAAATAGTACCCGCTATATATGTCTCCTTTAAGTGTTTATCACTTATCCCTTGACTCTTCAGGTGCAAGTATGAAAAAAGTCACATGCTTACTTTTGGTCCTCTGGAATCAGGGACGTGATATGTTGTCCAAACATAAATTGATCTTTCAATTTTTTTATGCCATGTTATGATATGATCTTATTATGTCATGTTTTATGTTATATTCTTATGAACTTCAATATACTTGCTTTATTATTATTGGACTATTTGAGCTCACCCATTTTAATTTCTTTTCGAACTCCAAGTAATTAAAGGAAAGAAGAATTTTTGTTAAATCATTTAGTATATAGTAATAATGAGTTATGGACACTTAGGTCTAGTCCTAACAATTTGAGTGTCCTAGGCGAGCATATAAAAGAGTGCTTAAGAATAACTAGAATAATTTTTATGAAAATAAATTTGCATTATATTCATGAAAGAGAAATACATGTATTTAGAAGAAATACACCAAAGAATTAAGAGATTGTTTCACAAACATACATTAATAATATTTAATCTCAAGAAAAATATAAATGGATAGCTAACATAATCATGAACAAATGTCATTATTTAATAACACTCATTTTATTTTTGAGGATGTAAGCAGTTTTCAAAGTTAATTATATATAGTCTTCATATATAACTAGACTAATAAATTAAAAAAGAGTTACAATAATCCATTCGATTATCAGCCTAAATATTTTTAGGAAGTTAATAAAAATCTTTGTTGTTACAAAATTAAGAAGTTATACATATCAGAGCCTTTTTAATTGAGAGGATTGAAGGAAACAGACAAAAAATAGGGGTCATTTTACTTTTCATATCCATTCACCCCAATCCAAAAAGGCTTTACGGGAAAAAAAAAATCCTACAATGAATTAGCATAACCAGATGTAACAATTCTTTCTCTTAGATGACAGATCCCAAAAGCAATTAATAAGCATATGTTCCATCCATCCAGACCGATGGTTCATGCAACTGGGAAATAGGTAAAATAATAAGAATTATTATGGGAAATTTTGGTATATGCAACATTAACATTAGACAGGAAATTTTGGTATATGCAACATTAACATTAAATTCTATCGTGTCCAAAGAGTTATTATTACACAAAAAACAAAAAACAAAATAAACACGTACAAAGAGATATTTGATTCATTAAGAAAAAAACAATAGGTATATTAATTCCTATGTCTTGAAAAAGTGTAATTAGATCAAGAGGAATAAATTTATTATTTGAAAGAGCACAAGCATAGATAATAGATTATGTCTATTAACTCTTTTTGTAGCAACTGCAAAAAATAAAAGTAAGTCCAACCATCAAAGGAGAAGCTACCATAGAAATCCCATAAGATGCCGCATGAGAAACCTCATACACAATGGTGAAAACTAAAAGGCAGCGATTTGGCTTTGGAGCGATGCTGGTGCAACGATTTGCTTGTAGCATTGGAGCTTCACCGAGGCTGTAATCTTCTTGTCTGGTATTAGAGCGGCGAAGAGGGAGAGTGCGATGAGTGTCCTATTTGGATTGTTGAAGATGATGATAAAGATGAGATATTAAGCTAAAAGAGTGCACTCAAATAGCTAAAACTAGTGTCTTAGGCAAATGCCTCATGGGCCTCCCCTTAAGGCTGGCCCTGTGGACACTTATACTATGTTTTGGTATAAACTGTTTTATTTACTGCTGTAAGGTTTTATTTTCCAAAAACATATTTTAAAATTTAAACCTATCTGATACACTTATTTTCTAATAAAGTAATTATTTTTAGAAATAATTTTTTAATTATTTTTATTTTTAAATATAAACTCTTGACGAATACTCAAATCTATTTTTTAAACTCATTATCTGAAGTAAGATATGCAAAGCTTATGGCGTGTTACTATTGTAACACACCGGTCCAACAACACGAGCTGACCATAGATTTTCTCCATACAAGTGTACCTTGAGCCAACAGCCACACCATTTAGATTCTTGAAGTTGAGTTGAACCGAAAGAGCCATATTGATTCATAAGGAAAATCTTCTACATCGCAGACAATAAAAATAAGAAAGTCATCTCTTTTTTTTTTCTTTTTTCTTTTTTCTTTTTACACCCATGAAAGTTATCAACACACTCGCCTTGTTTGTGAAAGTTCTCCTCCTTGAGCGCCTCCAGCACTTCGTACAGATCAAGTGTCCGTGTCCGACACGTCTTGGATCTATGCGAATTCGTGGTGGTGGGAGAAGTCTATTCTGGGCGGGTCGGGTCGGGTCGCGGGCCTTCAGGATGGATTGGTCCAGGAACGGCGGGACCTGTAGCGGCAGCTCCTACGCTGTTCACCCCCACAAGTTCCTAGCGTGACGGGATCAGGCTTGGTGTTGTCTCCTCCATAGCGCCGTCCTCCTCCGCCTCTACGATCACGGCACCCTCCTTTTTTTTTTTTTTTTGATATTTTTAGAATTTCACGTAAAGTTAAAATAATTGAAGATTATATCTAGTGTTCAAAAAGTATTATTCATTTAGTGTTTTGGTGGATACATTTATCCTTCCTCTTCTATTAATGCCTTCGTCTACAGCCATGAGATTTCTTGGTGGTCATTGGTTTGCTTACAAATTCAGAGAGCAATTGAACCGTACAAATTAGGACTTCTGGAATCAAACATTTGAACGCTTCTGAGTGACTTTTAGTTTATTTCAAAACGTTACAAAATGGCATAAAGTCTTTCAAAACAAAAACAAATAGAATACAATAGGAATCCTTCACCAACAACTACATAGAGAGCGATATCATAGAAAAATATGTAATCTTTTCACACCCGAATTCAAGTAAAAATCACCCGGTACGTAAGGGACAATAAAAAATTACATAATTAAAAAGGTAGAGACTAGATAAATTATAGGATGAATGACTCCCAAAAGCATTATACTATTAGATAATAATGCAACTTCAAACCTCCATCGAGACAGCCTCAAAGCCAATAAAAAATAAAAAATAAGTAAAAACATGTGAAAAATAAAAAATAAACAGTGATATTTTTTTAAAAAATATCTTCATCCATTTAATTCTTCATCTTAAATACGGGAGATAAAAGTAATAATATATATCATAAAAAAAAATCACCTTTTTTTTTTATACTTTTTTTCATATATTTTCTTTCTGCTCTTTTTTTTCATATATGGCAGGGTTTAATTTCTGTTAACTGCAGTCATCTGCATCGGTTGGCACCACAAGAATTGCATGCTTTTCCATCCGCGCGCAGCCACGATTACCGAGTCGTTTTCAGATGACTGGTTTCTGGTGGCCTTTATCAACGCTAGTCCAGTTTGTCAATGACGTTTTTTGATGGTCATCATCAACCTCTTTTGTCTCATTGTTTTCGCCAGCAAAAACTGCCTCGTGCTTCTTTGTTTTTTCTTCAATCTTCTTTTGTTCTTTACTTCACCCACTCCTTTTTCAAAGTCTGGTTTTTTATGTGGCCCCGGAAATGTTGGTGGTGTGGTGTGCGGTGTTCGTATCCACACGTGGCCCTGTCAATCGTCCTACTAAAAAAGTACTCATTAAAATAGTAAAACTAATTAACCATGCAAAATGCATGGCCTCAGTTTTATATATAAAACCCCGGTCATTAGATTGGGTAAAACAAAATACATATATTAATTCACCCAAGGCCACTTAAGTTATCTATATCAACCATGTAAGGTATTACTGGATCAGTAGATAGTGATCCAAGTAATTGAAGAACGGAGCTTATTTGTTGGGTTGGTTATATCTGATTCATATATCATATATACTCGGATCCATATTTCATGAATGAATCGTAGAGGACATCGTGGAAGCTGATGGGGGATGAGCAGGCTTGGTTGGTCCTGTACGTTGGACCTAACTGAGGCAACCCAACTGCTCGATCGACTATCTTCGACTTTCAATTGGGAAAATGTCTCACTCTTACCTGTTCCCTTGAAACATGAGACGCCTGTTCAAAACCCCTGCTGTCCATTGTCATAGCTAGGATCAGTTTGATAATAATTCTTAAAGACTATTTCTGTCTATAAAATAAACAGAATATAAAATCTATTTGATAACTATAAAAAATTACTAATAATAAATACTTTTGTCTTTTAAGATCATTAAAAATTATTTTGTAATTATAAAAAAGTGTCTAATTGCTTTTATAAGCTACTTTATCAAAAATAATTTTAAATATATTTAGAATACTCATTCCACACGGTTGTTAGTATTCATGTTCAAAAGGCTCATGTCATCGTCATTTAATCTCATGATTTTTTCTTCTATTATTTAATAAAAAAATCGTTTTTTTCTTTTTAAAGAAGAAAATCAAAACTGAAAAATAAGACTGTGTGTGAGAGAGGTTTTTGCTTTGGGCCTGTGAGCTGTAATTGTAAGATTATGTTTGACACCGCGTCTCAGTTTTCAGTTTCTGAAAATTGATACTCGCGTATTTTTTAAATTTGTCATCAAAAACTTTTTTTGGCGTTTGATTGTTGTTTTTCATTTGGGGGGGGGGGGGTCGCGAGGCTACAGTGGGGGCATCACACGAGGGGATTCATCGTGCAAAAATGAAAACAACTTGAAAAATTAAAAACACGCGTAAAGTATTCGTTTTTTGGCATTCAAAAACATTTTGTTTTTGAAAATTTGTTTTCGAAACAGATGTCACACGTAAAAAAAGACGCATTTTTGGTATTAAAAAACAAAAAATGTATTCCGCGCGAGAATAGATACCAAACACGCTCTAAATTCGTGTCATGCCTGGTTGGCTGTTAGTTCAAGAGAAGACATAATACTTCACCAATTTTGACAATAAGTTATGAAATATTTTTATTTACTGTTAAATCATATAATACTTTTAAAATTATAATTTATTAAATATTTACCAGTTTACTTTTTATAATTATTTTTTAACACGAATAAAATTAATTTTTTTAAAATATAATATTACCAAAAAAACTAAACTCTTATTATAAATATATGTGTGTGTGTAATTGCGTAATAATAGGTAGCGGGGTATCCCGCCTAATTTTAATAATTTTTATTTATAAATTTATAATATTTTAAATATTTTTGAATGGTATTTATTATTTTAAAATTAAATTATTTTTTATTAAAAATAATATAGAAATTTGATTTAAGCCAAAATTATTGATATGGACAGATCTAATAAAAAGCGATAACAAGATATAGGTGTATGAAACCTCATTCCCAAACACATTAAAGAACGATATATCCTACCCCACCTACATATGAAATGAGATACAATTTTAAAATTTGATCTACTGCCTAAGCGGGGACAGGAGGCAATAATAGGTTGATTTTGCTCCCAATAAAATCCTAATCACCTTTATCAACTGCTTTGTAAAGCCTCTAAAAGGCAAAATTATATTAAGAAAGATCAATAAAAGTTGATAACGGAGAGTGATCGGATGAAGCCTCCCCCGTTAACCCGGCTATAGGATGAAATATATATCCCATCTTACTTATACATGAGTCAAAATATAGTTTTAAAATTTTATCATCCACTACTTAGACGGAATAAGATACGATAATAAATAAATCTTGTTAAGAGCACCTTAAGTTAAACATTGCACTGTACATGCGGGCGAGGGAAAGGCACTGTGCCAAATTTTAAAAATAAAAACGTTTTTAAAAAACCAAAAAAACAAAAACGAGGCTAAAAGCATAAACTACACGTGTGATAGGGTGCGGATATGTATATATACACTAAAAAAGTTTTTAAAATACCAAAAAACAAAAACGAGGCTAAAAGTACTGACACCGCACTCTGTCCATGGGTGTATATATATAGATTTAAAATACACGTGTTTAAAACAATTGATTTAATGTATTTTAAATATTTTTATATATTTTAAAATTTTGTCTTATATTAACCTAAAACTACCAAAAGCAATTGGTAGTGTCTGCACATTTGACCGCACTGTACATGCAAGGGAAAGTCACCGTCCCAATTTTTAAAATAATAACGGAGCTAAAACAACCGACCAGCACCGTAAAACACGCATGGTTCACTGTAAAAGGACAAAACAATTGAACTTAAAGAGACTATGCATATGTAAGTTGTGACGCCATTCGCAGAGCAACATTAAATGGCGAAACTGATCGCTTTGTTTAGAGCCGTCGACCATGGTGGCTCATCGAAGCCTCAACAATGGCAAACACACCCGAAATCAGACTTTGTTTTCAACCGGGTTGCAGACTAAACTCGCCTATTTGGATCACATAAAGGATTGACTTTGTTTGGTATGATAATTATATCCTCAGCAGATAATGTCTGCAACCAATGATACTGCCTCTTCAATCATTGGGGAAGGATGTCTCTCCTAAATAATTTGAATGTGAATTTTGTTGTGATTGTACTTTCCCTCAAAGATAACTTATTAGGCAAATAACCTATGCTTTATCTTATGTCATGATTTTCAGGCTAACTCTTGTGTTTTTAAGAAAGTTTGCGCACAAGAAACAATTGGTTCTATTATCTCAACCTAATGTTTGTTAGCTCTAGTCAGTTGGCTTAAGTTTTTTCAATGGATACATATGACATGAATTTAGAAATTTGATTGTGGCATAAATGCTCAGGTCATGAACCTTTTTGATAAAATTGTTTCCATAATTGTTTTCTAAGATAATTGCCTCAAATATCAAGTGTGATTCTTGTTAATTAGCTAAAAGCCAATGTGTCTCATTTACAATAAGTATGAATAAAAGTCCAATGCTATTTATGATAATACACTCAATGTTTGGGGTCCATCCAATACTCCTTTACGTTGGTTAATTTCTTTTATTAATGATATATGTGTATATTTTGGGTGTGCCTAAAGAAATTTAATAATGAAGTTAACTCATCATTTTATAAGTTTCACCCCATGATATCCACTCAATATTAATCTCATACACAAGTTCATTGTCCCGATAATAATGGAGAATTTATTCATCAAGATTTGAAATAGTATTTGCAGTTATATGGAATTACTCATTAGACTACTTGTCCTTACTCCCCACAACAAAATAGAGTATTGGAGTAGAAAAATTATTATCTTATTGAAGTTATATGTGTTTTCTTATTAAGAGTTCACATACCTATTCATTAGGAAGGTAAAGCCATTATAACTACAACTTACCTTATGAAGGTTGTACGTACTTTTACTATCTCAAACCTACTACCTCGAATATTTGGTTATGTAGCCTTTGTGCACCAACATAAACCTATAAGATATAAACCTGAACCTTATTTATGGGCTATGCCTTACATAAAAAAGGTTATCGGTATTATCATCCTCTTCTCGTAAGCTATATAGTACTCTTGATGTGGTATTTCATGAAACAAATATGTATTATTTTATTTCCGAATCTTCACTTTAGGGGGGGGGGGGGGGGGGAATATAAATAATGAATTTTAAATTCTAAATTACTTCAATGACAACTTGGATAATAATGGGGAATGTCCAAACGAGAAAAATAATGACCTTCCACATAAGTTAAATGAAAATGAGGAAAATAAAGATGAGAATAACTAGGATAATAAGGGAGTAGTTCTACCTACATCTCTAAAACCAGTATTACAAATGCCACAAGAGCAGTCACGAAGTTCCAACTTCACCCCTTAATGAGATACCATGTAACCAATTACTCTCTCAAGTTAATTCCATATTTGAACCTTAGGTAAATTCTGAATCCCACTTGAAAGTGCTACCCAACCGTGTTACAAGAGGAATACCTAAAGTAATTTATAAACTTGTTCTTAGTTCCAAACTTAAATATCTCATATGAGTAATTTTGTATCTTACTATAGACTGTCAAAGGAAAATAAATCATTTGTGAATCAATTATCTAACATATCTATTCTTAATAATTATATACACATTAATGGATTATGTAAATATTAGGAATTGATTCTTGTAGTAATTGCTTTCCCAGAATAAAGATATTGTTTCCTAGAGTAGCCCCCCCCCTGATACTTGAGGTGGAAAAAAAAAAAAAAAAAAAAAAACCAAAAAAACAAACCACCCCCCCCCCCCCCCCCCCCCCCCCCCCCCCCCCCCCCCCCCCCCCCCCCCCCCCCCCCCCACCTTATAATTATAAATATTGGTGATTCTTGTGTATTGCTTTCCCAGAATAAAGATATTGTTTCCTAGAGTAGTGATACGTTGAGGATTTTGTGTGTTGTACAGAGGCTTATGGCCATCATTGAAACTCAAAAGAATTGCATTGTCTTTTCACCATAACGGTATTCTGCTTTGAGTTGTGTTGTGCAAACAGACAAAGTGTTCATCTTTTGCTCCACCCACACCGGCTTTGATATCACTAGTTTCATCAGATATTTTTATTTCCACACCACACCTATTTTTTCAAATAGAATTGTCAGCATTGATATTTAGAAATATACATAAATGTTTTTTTGGTGGTTCACTTACCTTGGACTCGCACTTGCATCTTCTTGTTCACAACTTAAGTATTTGAATATAAGGTTATACTTAGCAGTACTTTGGTGGCATTTAATGCAAGCCATATACCAGAATTTCCGGTTGGTATTACACCTCTTTTTCGGGTGCTGCCTTACCGTCTCTTGTGTTTCCCTTTTTTGCGTTTTTTTCTGGCTTCACTCATTATGAAGGCATTGCAGTTCTGAGATTTCTATATGGGAATGTGACTATAAGTATTTTGGATTTAGATGTTCTCTGCAGTTTCTACTCCCCAAAAAGGTTTTCTCAGTTCTGCAAACATAAATCATGATATCCTTGGAAAGCAAGCCTGCAAGGGCAGGAAAGAGTCCGGATCCGGACTTGATGGTACTTGTAAAGTTGATGGTCCAGTATGGTCAGATTCTTTACGACAACTATGATTTAGGAGCATACTAATTAATACACATAGGGAAAAAGCCATAGTAAAGAACTGCAAGGTAGTGCAATCTCTCTTTGATTGAAGTGAGAGAATGTTCGAAACATTGATATTGAATTTGAGCACCTGTTAGCAAGGTGTTTTGAAGTACTACAACTCAATTAGTTTCCATTCCTGCAGCAGGCTTGTTCTCTATATTTTATCTCATACTACTCAAGATCACCTACTACTGAAATCTCCAACACAATTGCTTGCATTTGTAACGTGTGTGTATGTTCATTAGACTTGATTTTTCTCACCTTCAACTTCACCTCAATCTCTTCCATTGGAAGCCCTTTTGTCTCTGTTACATCCACACAAACAGAAAACAGGACCAACACAGAGATCAACCAGAATATGAGGAACTTACAGGAAGTCCCAATGGCTTGGTGGGTGAGAGACAGTAAGGACTGGGCACCAATGAGGTTTGAGGTCGAGGAAGGAGCAGGTGAGGTGGTCGTGGAAGAGCCTGCATACGGATCTGTAGATCATGATCTGATGGAGGGGGAGGCGGGAGATGATCTGGTGGGAGTGTGTCCACTGAGAGGCCATGGATTGGAGACGCGTCCTTCTTTTCTTTTTTTCATTTTTTCCTCCGGTGAGGTGGCGGCGCAGAGGATCGAAGACCACTGAGTCTCTCTCCCTCTCTCTCTCTCTCTCTCCCTCTCTCCCTCTCTCCCTTCCTCTGTCTGGCTCGGTGTCTTTGATTCGTTGAAGCCGACGGAGACGTTGATCGCAAGAGCCGTTCGATGTTTGGTGTACAAACACCAAATAAAACGGGCACGACAACCTAAAACAGCAGGTTGTCGTTTTCGATTTCGTAATTGTTTTTGTTTTCGTTTTCTCATGGTGGGCTTTCATTTTTTTATTTTATTTTTTTCCCCGACAAGTACCTTGTACATTAGCACCGACAAGGGGGGTAAACGTAAATCAACCGGCTTGGTTGGGCTAAATATTTGTTAAATCATATGATTTATTAGCAAATCCTATACATGAATACATGAATAGGTGGGAACTGGTTCCGGTATTTAGTCCAAGTTTGTAAATCATTTTTCAAAAAATCAAAAACATTTGTTCGCTAGCCCCCTCTGTGCATGAACATTAATAGAAGGGGGCAAACTGTTCCCCATGATTTAGTTGAGGTTTATAAATTGTTTTCAAAACAACTCAAAATCTATAATTTGCTATATATATAATATATCAAGAAAAACAGATGACCTTATTTGGAGATTTTGTCCGCATAATATGAATGTGAAAATTGGGGTGTATTTATATATGGGAAAATATATATATACAAATCTGTTTTTACATGATAGTATTTTATTGACTCAGTGGTTTGATGAGGTTATACTAATAATTTAATTAAAACTAATAAATTATTATTATGTGATTTAATTAGAACCAATAAATTACTACCGGCCGCCGGGTGTATATGAGATGCTTATGTAAAAGGAGACTTGTACGTGGCATCCATCTTTATATATTGGTATTTGGTAGGTTAGATAATAATTTACAAATTAATACTTAAATAATTTAGTTTTAAAAACTAAGTTAAATAAATATTTTGCAAATAATTTGGTTTTTGTAGAAAGCATTAGCCAAAAAAAAAAATAATTATTAGCCATGACCAAATTAATTAGGGAGAATATTAATAGGGCATGTTTGGTATGAATTTTAGTTTTTATATTCTAATGGTATTCATGTTAAATTTTAATTTAAAAATAATTTCTATTTGATATGATAGATAATATATTTTGAAAAAAGTATATTTTTTAAATTAAGTCTTATGAAAAATTATATAAAATAAAATATGGTAGGTTCAAATAATAAAATAGAGGAAAAGTATAAAAAAATATTCAAATAACTTGTCAAAATTGGGTTTAAATTTGAAAATAAAAAAATAGAAATAATTTTTGAAAGCATTTATGAGTCCATTGTTTTGAAAAGTAGCAATAGAATTCTGAAAATAAGTTTGAGAGTATGATCCGCGGCTCAAACTAAAGCCATGAAACAAGTAGCTGGCAAATCAAAATTGGAACTAGCACAATTCGCCGAATTAGAAACCTTTGCACAATTCAGTTCTGACATAACAAACGTGAAACTCGGTCTTGAATCAAATTACTAAAAAGTCCAAATAATATTAGTAATCTTGAATTAAAGGTTATTTATGATATTTCAAAAAGTTTATGGACATTTTTAAGTATTTAAACTTATTGCTTTTTATATAGTAATATATATATATATATATATATATATATATATATTCCTATATATGTTTAAGTGATACGTGCCTAAACCACGAGCATAATTTATATATTATTTAATTATATAATTAACTTTTATATTATATTTTTAGTTCATAGTCAAATTTTAGTCGATTGTATTTGACGATGATATTTTAGGTAATTATTATCTATTATGTATTATTGTTGTTAGTTTAGTACTTACTAGTATTTTGTATTGATTTTTATTGTGACATTTTTATTTTTCATTAGTGTTTGAATTGCTATAAAAATATGATTTTATTATTTTTAATTATTTTATTAAATTATTTACTTATATTAAATTAAATTTATTTGATAATTATTACTTTAAATAAACTAGTTATTTATATTAAGATGATACTTCTTGCTATTATGTTTTTATAGGTGTTACTTTATTCAAATGCTAACTTGAATAAATTAATTATTTTAGAAAACATGTTTAATTAATTCTTTACTTTCAAATGCAAATTTCATTTTTATAGGATTCATTTTTTTTAAAAAAACTATGCTCTTTTCTCTACTTTATTATTTAGGTTTATTATATTTAATTTTTTTAAATCAATTTTTATGAGAATTATTTTTTAAAAAAATATTATTTTAAAAATACATTCTTTCTTTCTCCTATCAAAATAATTTATTTTTAAAATTCAAAATTCAAGCTCTAAATCCAATAACCATTCAAAAAATCAAAATACAAAAATAAAAGCATCCACCCCCTTAATTTCTTCAAAAAAAAAAATGAGAAAAGTGATGATGGTAGGTGAATGATCAGTGGACAGAGAAAAAAAATGATCTGATGTGCTTGAAACGAACAAACTTGTTCCTAGCCCTTACAGAGGGGACGCAAGGGCACATCAATAATAATAATAAATAAATAAATAAATAAATAAATAAATAAATAGAGCGTGAATTTTAAAGCCCTGAGACAGGTTGTCTGAGTTGAAATATTAATGGCTCGATTACATGGTAATGATGCCTAAAGACATTTAACGTTTTGCTAAGCGTTTGAAATTACTTTAGGAGTTTATTCCTTTCCGACCAGGATTCCATTCCCACGACCCCAACAAACACAAATTTTGACTTTCCTTTTTCAAACGATCGATATCACTGGTGTTCAGAAACCCGAATCAGTGGGACACGGTCAGCCATTGCGTCTGTGTTTTGGTTGGTTTGCACTTTGCACGGGCATGCAAAAGGGTTAGGAGTTCTCTATTTTTTTTCCCTGTAACACTTCAAATCAAGGTTTGGATATTCATTTTTATTTTTATTTTTTGAAAAAAGTGTCAAATTCATAACTAACCGTTGAAGATTTTTGAGCTTAGTGGACTATCTATCTTGATGGTATATACTAGGTTCCTTGAAAATAAAAGTACAAATTCATTTTATTATTGGTGATAGTCGATTACTTTTCGCTTATCTTTATTTCAACTGATATCTATATATAATTGTATTCAACTTATTTGATGAGAAATGATCAGATCTCTGTCTGCCTCTCCTTACGGTTTTTCTCACTATCTCTATATATATTTGTACTAATAAATATAAGAGAGTAGTAAACACAATGCGTTTAGAGCCGTTCGATAATGATCAAATGATTTAGATTGTATATTTATTTAATTGTATTATTAGGCATATAACGGATAAACAGTTAAATGAAAATACGATTTAAACTGACTTTGATCACACACATTCATTTAACTGTAGTGAATATTGTAGACAGGTAATATTGTGATTAGATTGTACATTCATTTATTTTTTGTTTGATTTTGTAAGTTCATGTTTTTAAAAGTTTTAAATTTAAGGTTTTGGAAAAACATACAGAGATAAAAAAAGAATTATTTAAAAAAGAAGAGAGTTTAAAACAAAGTGAGTTAAAAATATTTGGACTTATTTGGTATGATGGTATTATTTTTAAAAACGTAATTGTTTTTAAACGTGATTAGAATTTTTGTTGTTATAAATTGATTTTTAGTAGAACAAAGTGATTGCAAAATTCTTCAATGGAACCCTCTAGTTGTCTCTCTTAAAAAAATAAATCCCCCTAATCTAATTATATGGACAGAAAAACTCAATTTCCTTCCTCTGTAACACTATTTCTGTGACAACCTCCAATTCATAGCAAGCCAACACTAATCAATCTGTAGGTTGCTGCCACACTGCAACGTGAGGACACATTGAGGTGTCTTCAATAATTGAAGTTCAAGTCGTTGAGGCCACTTAGTCCAAGCGGTTCACCCTTACTCCAAGCACACCATCCTAACTCAAACTCTTCCTCCCAATCCCAACAGTTGATTCAAATGTTTGCTTATCCTCTAAATCTAGTCAGAGTCTCTAACTAACTTGATCTGTACCTGCCATGGAAGCTTAGTTTTGTGTTTTGATGGTGGTCTCCCGATGAAGCTCATGAGCTTCAAAGATCAAAACACACACACAACAATAAAAAATGAACCTAAACCTATAACATGCTCGCGCCTTCCAAAAATCAAATTTAGAACAAAGCATATAGACACATATGAGGCATGATTAACCTTAATCAGCTTGGTTTTGGCACCAAAATGGTAGAATTAAAACTTTAGTATTTACCACAATTAATAATTCAAAAAAAATATTTTGATTTTACAGTGTTTATTTCTCAATGAGGTTTCTCTAGCGTTCTAGATTTAGTAGTTTTCATTCTCTCATTTGGAAATGAGACTACAAAAATAAATAACGATGGGATAGCTTTTAAAATTAATTTTTATTGTATATTTTTATGTGTTTTTACATCAATTTTGATGGAAAATTATTTCACACATGCCAAGATATATCTAACAATTTTTTTATTTACTATTACATTTTCATATCATCTAAGCAACAAGAAAAAAATTATACATCTTGAATATTCATGGAGTTTTCCGTACCTACCAAGCAGAAAACTAATTTGTCTGCATGGCTAATCATGATTGGCCTCTATTTCCTTATTCGTACATAAGAATCCTCTGTAAAATCCATCTATTTGATTATTTGAATGACCCATACTCTTTTGGTGAATGACTAACCATCGATTAAAATATATAACTCCATGTATCAATTTTTTCATTAGTTACCTATGGCATCCTTAAGCATTTTTTAGCCTTTATTTATTAACTTCAAATTAGGGGTGTGCAACGGATACCTGCCCCCGCTACCTCGCCCGCTATCCGTTCCGCCCCCGCTATGTAGGGTGGGTTACCCCATTCAGGCAAGAGCGGGGTACGGTTTTTAAACATGACACCCCGCTCCAGGCGGGGATGAAGAGCGGTAATAGGTAGTGGGTACCCCCGCCCCGCTTAATTTTAATAATATTTATTTATAATTTTATAATATTTTAAATATTATTATTTAACTATTATTTTTGATAGTTTTGAATGATATTTATTATTATAAAATTAAATTATTTTTAGGTTAAAAATGATGTCGAAATTTGATTTAAACCAAAATTATTGATACGAACAGATCTAATAAAAAGCGATAACAAGATGCGAACAAATAAAACCTCATTCGCACACACATTAAAGAACGATATAACATGTCTCGCCTACATATGAAACGAGATACAATCTTAAAATTTAATCTACTATCTAAGCGATGACAGGAAGCGGTAATAGGTTGATTCCATCTCCGATAGTACCCGAATTACTCGTATCAACTATTTCGTGGAGCATCTAAAAGGCAGGATTATCTTAAGAGAGAGATCAATAAAAGGCGGTAGCGGGGAGCGAGCGGATGAAGCCTCCCCCGCTAACCCTACCATAGGACAGGGTATCCCGCCCCGCCTACACATGGGGCGGGGTACAATTTTAAATTTTTTTTACCCACCTGGAGGAGGGGGGTACGGTAATAAATAGACCCTACTATTGGCGTTGGCGCGATTCCCTCTTTGGGAATGTTCACTCATTATTTCTTTCCATGGTTAGACGGGAATTATGGGACGGGACTTATGGGAATTATTTCATTTCCTATTTTGCTGTATTTCTGTATTTAGATATTACGCTGTGTATATATTTGAACGTAGCATATCAATAAAAGACAAGGGGAGAACGTTAAAACTCCATCATTATTTTTTCATGGTATCAGAGCCAAGTTATGGTGGACGATGGGAAGAATGGTGCTGAAGGAGAAAACAGCTCCAACAAGAAGATGGCGACCCCCTATACACTGACGGCTAATGACAACCCGGGTAATATTATTACCCAAGTTCAATTGAAGGGCGAAAATTATGATGAATGGGCGCGTGCCGTGCGTATTGCGCTACGTGCCAAGAAGAAATATGGTTTTGTGGATGGAACCATCAACAAACCAAGGGATGATTCGCCAGACATTGAAGACTGGTGGACAGTAAATTCAATGCTTGTCTCCTGGGTGTTGAATACCATCGAACCAACACTACGGTCCACCATATCCTATATGGAGTCTGTAAAAGATTTGTGGGAAGAAATCAGACAACGATTCTCAATTGGGAATGGACCACGGGTGCAACAATTACGTACTGATCTTGCAAACTGCAAGCAAGAAGGACAAGGTATAGTCGTCTATTATGGACGGTTAAAGTCTGTGTGGGATGAATTGAACAACTATGACACGATCCCAATATGCAATTGTCGTGGATGCAGTTGTAATATTTCCTCCAAACTGGAAAATAAGAGAGAAGAAGAGCGTGTTCATCGGTTTTTAATGGGGCTAGACGACGAAGCATATGGGACAAGACGTTCCAATATCCTGAGTACGGACCCCCTGCCGAATCTAAATCGTGTCTACGCTATGGTTGTGCAGCAAGAGCGAGTGCGGACCATGACACGTACAAGAGAAGACAAAGGCAATCCCATGAGTTTTGCAGTCCAACTTAATGGACGTAGCACGGGTATGGATGACAAAGACAAGCCCTTGGTATGCTCAAGTTGTAAGCGGAAGGGTCACGTTGCTGATAATCGCTTTCAACGCATTGGTTATCCAGAATGGTGGGGTGACAGGCCGCGCACAACCATAGGGGGGACGCGGTACGGTCGTGGGCGTGGAGTTCTACAGGTGTTTGGTGGTGGAAGAGGACGTGGTTCGATTGCTCGAGTCAATGCGGTGCAAGCGATAGAAGGTGATGGCGTCAACAATTCACTCACTAGTTCCGATCGATCCGGAATTAGTGGGTTGAATGATGAGCAATGGACTACATTGTTAAGCATGTTAAACACACATAAGGGAGGTACCGCTGAGAGGTTAACAGGTAAACCATCTTTATTGCCATGGATCATTGACACAGGGGCCTCGCATCATATGACAGGAACATATAACTGTCTAAGCGACGTGCATGACATGGTGCCGAGTGCGGTTGGGTTACCAAATGGAGCCACGACTATGGCCGTAAAAGAAGGGACTGTGATTTTTGGAGAGACCTTTCGGCTACAACATGTTCTTTTTGTCCCAAAATTGAAGTGCAATTTGATTTCTGTGTCCCAACTCCTTGACGACTCGAATCTCGTTGTTCAGTTCACTAACAAATTTTGTGCTATACAGGACCGCACTTCGAGGATGCTGATTGGAGCGGGTGAACAACGTGAGGGGCTTTATTTTCTCAAAGGAGTGGAAGCTATTCGAGCATGTCAAGCAACCGGTATGGCAACATATGACTTGTGGCATAGAAGAATGGGGCATCCTTCTTCAAAGATAGTAGATTTAATTCCTGCATATGGTGGCATTAGAGGAAGTAATCCAATTCAGAATAAGTTTTGTGACATTTGTTTTAAAGCTAAACAGACCCGAGAAATATTTTATCCTAGTGATACTAAAGCGACAGATTGTTTTGACATGATACATTGTGATTTATGGGGACCCTATAGGGTTCCTGCTTCATGTGGAGCCCTTTATTTCTTGACTATTGTTGACGACTACTCACGCGCAGTATGGATATATTTATTGAATAGAAAGGATGAGGTCGCTTGTGTGCTTAAAAATTTCATTGTCATGATTAAGAGACAGTTTGCCAAGGATGTGAAAATTGTTAGAAGCGATAATGGTGCAGAGTTTACATGCTTGACCAATCACTTTCATGAACTTGGCATTTTGCATCAAACCTCTTGTGTTGGGACACCACAACAGAATGGACGAGTTGAACGAAAACATCGTCATATACTCAATGTTGCAAGGGCCTTGCGCTTCCAAGCACAAATGCCGATCGAATTTTGGGGAGAATGTGTTCTTACCGCTGGATATTTGATCAACAGAACACCTTCTGCTCTCTTGAAGGGAAAAACTCCTTATGAAATGTTATATGGACAGGTACCTACCTACACACATATTAGAATTTTTGGGTGTTTATGCTATGTTCATGACCAAAATAGAAGTAAGGATAAATTTTCTAGTAGGAGCCGAAAGTGCGTTTTTGTTGGGTATCCTTTCGGCAAGAAAGGTTGGCGGGTGTACGATCTGGAAAAAGGAGAGTATTTCATTTCGAGGGATGTAGTCTTCGTTGAAACGCAATTTCCATTTCCTGTCAATCGAACGCCCTCATTTATTCCCGGGCATGGGACAATTGATTGTTTCACGGAGGATGAGGAGTCCACTTCATGTTCACTTGTGGAGGACCAACCTGCACTGGTCCCGTGTGACGCACCTCCAGCGTCTGCACCAGCAGGCTCTCTTGATGATCCATCCGCCGCTGGGAATCTTGGAGTGCGAGATAGCGGGGGTGACGCTGGAGATACCGACAGTGTCGTTTCATTGACAGACGACCAGCTTGGGAGGGGCAAACGGGTTAAACACCCTTCTACACGCTTGCAAGACTACGTGACTCATACTGCTCGAATAAGCCCCTCCGTTGCTTCCTCATTCCAGTCACGCTCCTCAGGTACGCCTTACCCTATAGCACATTATGTGAATTGTGATAACTTCTCTGCGCAACACAGGTCTTTTCTCGCAGCTATTACCGCAGGGTGTGAGCCACGGAATTATGCTGAGGCGATCACGATGTCTGCTGGCGCGATGCGATGCGCGCGCAGAGATACAAGCTCTTGAGGAAAATGACACATGGACGGTGGAAACCCTGCCTCCCGGGAAGAAAGCCATTGGAAGTAAATGGGTATATAGAATTAAATATAATTCTGATGGTAGCATCGAGCGGTGTAAAGCACGCTTGGTGATATTTGGCAACCACCAGGTTGAAGGCATCGATTATAATGAGACCTTTGCCCCGACTGCAAAGATGGTCACTGTTCGAGCATTTCTTGCCGTCGCCGCCGCGCGAAACTGGGATCTGCATCAAATGGATGTTCATAACGCATTTTTACATGGAGAGTTGCATGAGGAGGTATATATGAAATTACCTCCTGGTTTTTCTTCGCCTACACCAAATAAGGTGTGCAGACTTCGCAAGTCCTTGTATGGCTTGCGTCAAGCGCCCCGCTGTTGGTTTGCCAAGTTGGTCTTGCTCGACTCGATATGGTTTTCACCAGTCATACTCAGATTATTCGTTGTTTACTTACAACAGACGACACCTTCAACTACATGTTTTGGTGTATGTTGATGATTTAATTATCTCTGGCAATGATGGAGCGGGCTTACAAAACTTCAAAGATTATTTGAGTCATTGTTTTCATATGAAAGATTTAGGGAAACTCAAATATTTTTTAGGGATTGAGGTTGCACGTAACTCCGACGGTCTCTTCTTATGTCAGCGTAAGTATGCCTTGGACATTATTTCTGAGACAGGCTTGTTGGGTGCCAAGCCCGCACGGACCCCTCTTGAACAAAATCATAAATTAGCCCTCTCGTGAGTGCTGAATTTAGTGATCCCTTGATATCGACGGTTGGTCGGGCGTCTCATCTACTTGACAATTACTCGTCCCGATCTCTCTTATTGTGTGCATATACTAGCACAGTTTATGCAGCAACCGAAAGAGGATCATTGGGATGCCGCCTTGCGGGTCGTCCGCTATTTGAAATGCAATCCCGGTCAAGGTATTTTCTTGCATGCCGATTGTGACCTGCGCCTGTACGCATATTGTGATTCTGACTGGGCTAGCTGTCCATTGACCCGCCGTTCTTTGACTGGCTATTTTATTCGTTTGGGCCCCTCGCCCATCTCATGGAAGACCAAGAAACAGACGATCGTGTCCCGTTCTTCTGCCGAAGCTGAATATCGGTCTATGGCTATCACCACCTGTGAATTGTCTTGGTTAACTGGGTTGTTAGCTACTTTGGGTGTGGCTTCTTCTGGACCTGCCTATCTCTTTTGTGATAATCAAGCTGCTTTGCACATTGCCGCCAATCCCGTTTTCCATGAACGCACCAAGCATATTGAAATTGATTGCCACTTTGTTCGTGATGCTCTCCATGTTGGCGCGATTCAGCCACAGTATGTGTCTACATCTGTGCAACCTGCCGACATCTTTACGAAGGCTTTGGGAACCCAGCCCTTTCACTTCCTTCTTCGCAAGTTGGGCATTCGGGATCCTCATGCTCCTACTTGAGGGGGGGTATTGGCGTTGGCGCGATTCCCTCTTTGGGAATGTTCACTCATTATTTCTTTCCATGGTTAGACGGGAATTATGGGACGGGACTTATGGGAATTATTTCATTTCCTATTTTGCTGTATTTCTGTATTTAGATATTACGCTGTGTATATATTTGAACGTAGCATATCAATAAAAGACAAGGGGAGAACGTTAAAACTCCCGTATTTAAGTTATATTTAAACCCGTATTTACCTCAATATGAAAAAATTGTAAATGAACTTAGACCATTGAGAGTGTGAGTTGTATATATCCATATAAACTAGATTCTATGTTCTAATGAAATGAAAGGTCAAAGTTTATGTTGATTCTAATCTTCACCCGTTACGTTGCTGATTATTTCCATGACATCCCAAAAGCTTGCGTAATGGTATTTGGTATGGCACATGGAATGACACCCTCAATGTCCAGTTTGGCAGTTTGTCTGAAGTTTTTTTTCTCTATTATAAGCTCCAGTGGTCCAGCATGGACTGATGCGGAGGCACTCAATATGGGCCATATGGCCTGGCAACCGTCAGCTAGTTTTGTCTCTTTTTTTTTTAAGTAATTAAATAGCTATTTTTTTCAGCCCAATATTTGTAATTTTATTTTATATAACAACAAAAAATAAAATTTTACCATTTTCATTCTCCATTTTAAGCCGGTAATGATAATGCTCTAAAAGTAAAGATAGATTCCACGCGATTTCACATCATATCTTCTTTTAAAAAAAGTTATAGAATTACAAGATTGCCATTTTAAACCATGAATAGGAAATTTTGTTATCCAATTAGGCGCTTAAAATATGAAATTAAAAATTGAAAAAACGTAACAAGTAAGTTATATAATATGAAGAATTTTTATTATTTAATAATAATAATTATTATCATAATAATAATTATTTATTAGTATCAACTTTCATGTTTTTAAAATAAAATCTCAGCACTTAAAATTATGGCCGGAGAAAATTATCTGGCTCAACTCAACTGACCCTGAAGAAGCGGTTGGGTGGACACCGCGGCAACTTTGACCAAGTAGGCCTCCACGCTGGATTTAGGAAGCAGGGAGGAACCGTACCTATCCAATAATAAGTCGCCACGTGTCCACCAACTCTTTAATTCTTTTTTTGACATTTTAACTTCGCCCACCAACCCCCTCCCCTCTCCCCCCTCACATTCTCAGTACATAAATATACCACAAACCATTTCTTTGAAATTGGACTAACTCACTGCAGGCTTCCTCTCTCTCCGCCCTTCCTTGTTCTCCCACCTCTGAGAGAGAGAGAGAGAGAGAGAGAGAGAGAGAGAGAGAGAGAGAGAGAGAGAGAGTTGGAATATACACATGTATGTTAGAAATTAGTGTTTCAATTTCATAACACCCAAGAAAACCAATTTTTTAAGTTCAACTCTGGTGGTGGAAACTAGCAAGGTGAACAGAGTGGAATTAAGGAAAGAAAAGAAAAACAGAGCCAAAACAGAGAGAGCAAGTTAGTTTTCTTTCTTTAATTTATAGTGCTAGAGCTAGCTAGATGTATAAATGTTTTTGTTTTTTTTTTTGTTGTTGTTAACTTAACAACATGACAGTACGTACTGACTTGACATGAGCATCTTATTTATTAAGGAAGAGAATAATGGAGGGGGGTCATAAAAGGCAAATGAGCGCGAGGCGGAGCACGAGCAGCCGGAGGAGCTGGGCGACGGTGGAAGACGTGTTCGCGAGTTCCACGAGGTCGAGGCATAGCCTGGGCGCGGACGAGGACGAGGAGGCGCTGCGATGGGCCGCCCTGGAAAAACTACCCACCTACGATCGCCTCCGGACAGGAATCATGAAATCGTTCGTCCAGACTGAACACGGGCAGGGGCAGGGGAAGAGCGGCGGCGGCGGAGTTGTGCACACCGAAGTGGATGTCAGGAAGCTCGGGTTGAACCAAAGGCAGCAGTTCATCGACAGCTTCTTCAGGGTCGCCGAAGAAGATAACGAAAAGTACTTGACCAAGTTCAGAAACAGAATAGAGAAGTAAGCGTACGTTTGCCAGTAGTTTCTTGCCGCTATATATATATATATATATATATATATATATATATAGCTTATTATATATATATAGTGGATTTTAATTACCTTCCCAAATCCCAACTCAATTACAAGAAGCAAACTATATACAGGCCTTTCAAATGGTTGAACACACTTCGTCCGTAGGAGGAGGTTAAACACCTCTTAGGCTCTTAGAGTCTTAGTTGGTGGGTGACACCATATATAGTCCATAGACATCATCGTAGTCTCCCAACAAAACAGCCCTGACGCAGGAGTAACAAACAGATAATAATAAAGTAATTAGTAACGTAAATTTAGTTTTTTTTTTTAAATTAAAAAATCTAATTTACTATTTTGTGTTGTTTGGTTAAATGCAGGGTTGGAATTCAACTTCCGACTGTAGAGGTTCGGTTTGAGCATTTGACGGTGGAAGCAAACTGCTACGTTGGTAACAGAGCTCTACCAACTCTTCCCAATGCCGCCCGCAATATAGCAGAGTCAGCCCTCGGCTTGCTTGGCATCAGTTTAGCCAAGAGGACCAAGCTCACCATCCTCAAAGATGCCTCCGGCATTATTAAACCCTCACGGTAGCCTACTTAATTACATAACCTTTACACACACACACACACACTCAATTAGTTAATCTATCAAAAAATTACTTTAAGTGCGTACTTAGTTAGCCTATAAGTTTTTTTTTCCTTTACCCTAGTATAAGTTTGTTGTTGATTTAGATTGATTACCAGGCAGTCATTAAAAAAGTTGATAAGATTGATGAAAAGGCTATGTGAGGATTTAGTAATACAAAAATTTACAGTAGTTGACTTTTGGTGTGTCTATCTGCTTTGGTTTAATTAATTTATTTTATTATTTGGCATTTCTTATCAGGATGGCACTGTTACTAGGGCCACCATCTTCTGGGAAGACGACTCTTTTGTTGGCAATGGCCGCCAAGCTGGACTCTAGTTTGAAGGTCGGTCACCAATATATTCTATGCAAAACAAGTGTACCGTACATATATACTATATATATATATATGCACCGTTAAACATATTACTTTTTGCATTGATATTATAATAAGAAGCTCTCCTTTGAAGTCCAGGAGAAGTAATGTGCCAACAAAAACTTGTACGTGAGTAATAATGAGAATCTGTGTACTTTTCAATTTTGTGATTGGTTTAATTATGCACAGAGTATATCATTTAAAAAATATTCTTTGAACATTTAAAATAAATTTTACATAATTAATATTTATTAAAAAATTACATATTAAAATAATATAGTTTTCATATAAAAAATTTAAAAAATTATTTATAGTCCTCCAAATAAGACTGAATTACAACTCTTTATATTTTTATTAAAATTATATCATTTTAATAAAAATATAAAATGATTACAATGTAATCCTGGCAAATAACATTATTCTAAAAAAAAATATCAGAATTACTTAGTTTGGCTTATGGTATTTTTTTTTCACTAATGGCTCAAAGAATTAGGAATTGTTATTACTTTAAGATTTTTTTTAAATGTTTAATGAAGTTACTCACATCTAACTAACCCGAGACCTACCGCTACAGTGGCCTTGATATATGCTAACTTTTTCTTTTTATATTGGGAACAGGTGAAGGGGGAGGTCACCTACAATGGATACGCACTTAATGAATTTGAACCCCGAAAAACGTCAGCCTACATAAGCCAAAACGATGTTCATGTGGGAGAGATGACTGTGAAGGAAACCCTAGATTTCTCAGCAAGGTGTCAGGGCGTTGGAACCAGATTTGGTATTGACCGCGCGCATATAAATAACCTTATATATATATATATATTATAACTGCCTTTTTACCAATTTTAAAATCATCATACTAATTAATTAATTAATTAACACCAATCAATATTTACATATCTGTATTAATTAATTGGATTAAAATGATGTTCCAATTGTTTTATGCAGAGCTTCTCTCTGAACTTGCAAGAAGGGAGAAGGATGCTGGAATCCTCCCAGAACCAGAACTTGATCTTTTTATGAAGGTGTATAATATATTATATGGCTGATTAATTACGTGCAACTTTTTATTTTATTTTATTTTATTTTGAAAAAATGACTTGAATATAATTCACATAATAGTGTAATTTATTAATTTATGTAAATTTTGTGTGTCAGGCAACCGCGGTGGAGGGTCTTCAAAGTAGCCTTTTTACCGACTACACCTTAAAGGTGAGCCCCGAAGCAGCGTAAGGAGGCCTCAGTCTAGTAGTGTGGGACCTTTCTACCAATAATTAAAGTGATGTTGACAACAATTAGGAAATATTTGAAACTGGCTGCATGGTTGATTAAAGTGTCATTGTCATTTCTTTTTCTTTTTCTTTTTTCTTTTTCTCAAAATGTTTGCATTTTTTTTTAAAAATTATTTATTTTTTAATAAATTTTCAGATCTTGGGACTCGACATATGCTGCGACACCATAGTGGGGGATGAAATGCAGCGTGGAATTTCTGGCGGACAAAAGAAGAGAGTGACCACAGGTGAGTATTCAACCTTATTTTAAAATTATTCTTTAATTATAATTAGTGAGGTGACTCCACAACAAGCGACCAACTAAATTTTCAGACCCAACAGCGACAGGCTAGGCCTTTATGTGTTAAAAAATTGACTGGGTCTGTGCTGTCATTAGATTTACCCTTACCCACCACCATCTTCAGGTGGAAAATTTTAAAATAAAATAAAAACTAGGTAAATCATTAAATGGTAACTTTTTTTTCTTGTTAATGGATTAATATTAATTTTAAAAATAAAATTATTTTTAATAACAGTATATATTATACTGTGTCGTCACCCATGCATTCAGGGAGTAATATTATACTATGTGCATTCATATTAGATAGATCGCACATGAATAGTGTTAATGTCATATTGTATTGATATTAATTTTATTTATATCAATTTAACGATATACAAAAGATATTTCTTTGAATAAACTTTTCTCTTTTAAATTTGGAAGAAGAAGAGTACGTACATCATAAAAATGTCATAATGACGCAGGGCATGTGAATAGTTTTATTAATGATTTTTGTGGAATGGGTGGTGCGCGCGCGCAGGAGAGATGATCGTGGGACCCACGAAGACACTGTTCATGGACGAAATATCAACGGGGCTGGACAGCTCCACGACGTATCAGATAGTGAAGTGCCTGCAGCAGATCGTGCACCTCACAGAGGGGACGATCTTGATGTCACTGCTGCAGCCTGCACCCGAGACGTTCAACCTATTTGATGACATCATATTGCTGTCAGAGGGGTTGATCGTCTACCAGGGCCCACGGGAACACATACTCGACTTCTTTGAGGCCTGTGGTTTCAAATGCCCCGAACGCAAGGGAACCGCTGATTTCCTTCAAGAGGTAACATTTTATTTCATGTATGATAAATATTTATAAAATCAGTGGTATTTTTATAAAACTATAAAGAATTGGACTGTTATGATTTTTTTTCTCCTTTTAATGAATTAATAGATTATCATATCGTCATGATTACTCAAAAATTATCTAGTCCGATTGTGTCTAGCATTGTTCTTTTATATACATATATATATATATACACACATAGGGCATGCTAGTAGAGAACCTAGCGATAATTTTTCAATGTAACTGTTATTATATAGTTGCAAATGAAATTTTAATCTTAATTGTTCATTACAATGATCCATATTATAGTTTTTTCCACAAATTTATATCTACCTATTAAACTATTTATATTAAATTCATTAAATATTTTTAAATATATATATATATATATATGAATGTAAAATATATATTTAAATTAAAAGATTTAGTAAATTATAACTTTTATTTTTTAGTTCTTTAAAATTAAGTTTTTTTTATGATTTACTAAAGTTTTTAATTATTATTAGAAGCTGGGCCTGAAAAGCTTGGTGATGGGCTTGGTGGGCCGATGAAATGAAATAAATTGGAAAGGAAAAAACAAAGAGAAAAGAAAATAATTTTGCCGCGAAATCGACAGGTGACCTCGAAGAAAGACCAGGAACAGTACTGGGCGGACAGGACGAAGGCGTACCGATTCATCTCGGCGACCGAGTTCGCGACCCGGTTCAAGAGCTTCCACGTGGGGGTGCGGCTGGAGAGCGAGCTGTCGGTCCCCTACGACCGCGACCGGAGCCACCGCGCCGCGCTGGTGTTCAAGCGCTACGCCGTCCCGAAGCTGGAGCTGGTCCGCGCCTGCTTCGACAAGGAATGGCTGCTCCTGAAGCGCAACGCCTTCGTGTACGTCTTCAAGACGGTCCAGATCGTCATCGTCGCCGTCATCACCATGACCGTGTTCCTCAGGACACGGTTGCACACCAGAAACGAGGACGACGGGGCCATCTACGTCGGAGCCCTGCTCTTCAGCATGGTCGTCAACATGTTCAACGGCTTCGCCGAGCTGTCCCTCACCATCACCAGGCTTCCAGTGTTTTATAAGCACAGGGAGCTGTTGTTTCACCCTGTTTGGACCTTCACGCTCCCTAATTTCCTGCTTCGGGTCCCCATCTCCGTCCTCGAGTCCATTGTTTGGGTCGCCATGACCTATTACACCATCGGTTTCGCTCCCGAGGCCGCCAGGTATCTGTCTTATCCTACTTCTTTTCTTTTGTGTTTTGTGTTTTGGGGTTTTGGGTTTTCTTTTATCATTGTGATATCCCATGTGTACGTCGACCCATCAAACTTAAAAGGCCTTTATTACCGGTTTTGTTTTATGTTTTATGTTTTATGTTTTATGTTGTTTGTGGGTATACCGTGTCATATGTTGTTTTGTGTTGGTTTTATTTTAGTTTAGTTGTTTACTTGTTTCAAGTTTTTTTTTTTTTTTGAAAAAAAATGGGATGCTTGGGTTGCAGGTTCTTCCAGCAGTTATTGTTGATGTTCTTGATCCAGCTGATGGCTGGAGGGATCTTTAAGCTTATAGCTGGAGTCTGCAGGACTATGATCATTGCTAACACTGGTGGAGCGCTTACTCTTCTCCTTGTCTTCCTGCTCGGAGGCTTCATTCTCCCCCGAGGTTAGTGAGCAAATCTAGGAGCACTGCATTTGGATTTAGATTATAAAGGAGAGGGTTTGGGGCTGTGGCATTTGTTTCTTCATCCAATGGTGGCAAGTTTTAGCAGCATATGAATTTATAGTGTCACTTGTTTGATTTATTTTAGGTGACATTCCAAGCTGGTGGGTGTGGGGTTACTGGATTTCACCCTTGACCTATAGCTATAATGCCATCACCGTAAATGAGATGTATGCGCCAAGGTGGATGAACAAATTGGTATGCTGTATATATAGAACTGTTATTCCTTTTTTATTTGATCATAAGCTCTATCAACATACATTGAGTTGTTTGCTACAAATTTAGACAACATCAGAAGAACCCGGTTGTCATTTTGCTGCAAGAAAGTCACCTTAGTTATCGATTTCGAAATTGTGTTGCAGGCTTCGGACAATAAAACTAGATTGGGAATCCAGGTGCTAAAGAATTTCGATGTCTTCCAAAACAGGAACTGGTTTTGGATTGGTTGTGGGGCTCTTGTAGGGTTCATAGTCCTCTTCAATGTCCTCTTTACGCTTGCACTTATGTACCTAGCTCGTGAGTTCCAGCAGTGTGTTTTCTCTCACAGAAATACATATTACTTGCTAAATCCTTTCATAGAAATATATAGTTTACTAATACAGAAGTCTCATGTTATTTTTCAATGCAACAGCTCCTGGAAAGCCACAAGCAATAATATCTGAAGAAACTGCAAATGAAATGGAGGCTAACCAAGAAGAAACTAAAGATGAAAGGCACAAAAGGATTAGACCGAGTTTAGATTCCAACCCCTACACAGACACGGTGTCTCGATCATTGTCTACCTCTGATGGAAATAACACAAGTAAGATGATATGCTAAATACCCTTTTCAATTTGTTTTCTTTGTAGGCTCAGCCCCCATCGTCAACCATAACAATAACATTTCACATACCCTTTACAAAAATAAATAAATAATCCTAAAAGGATAGAATACTACCCTTCGTAAGTTTGCTCATACAAAGCTGATATTTTTCAGGCGAAATGGCTGTCAGACGAATGAGTAGCAGATCTAATCCCAATGGATTGAGTAGAAATGCTGATTCAGCACTTGAGGCAGCAAATGGAATTTCTCCCAAGAGAGGAATGGTTCTTCCATTTACTCCTCTTGCTATGTCGTTTGACAGTGTAAACTACTACGTGGATATGCCTGCTGTAAGAAACCTTTTCTCTATTTAACAGCCATCGTAAACTGTTGGACATATTATAATAAAGCCTTATGATGAACTCTGCTGTTGTAACAGGAAATGAAGGATCAGGGCGTAACAGAAGACAGACTCCAATTACTTCGCGAGGTAACTGGTGCATTTAGACCTGGAGTCCTGACAGCACTTATGGGAGTAAGTGGAGCTGGAAAGACCACATTGATGGATGTTTTAGCAGGTCGGAAGACGGGTGGTTACATTGAAGGGGATATCAGAATTTCTGGATTCCCAAAGAAGCAAGAAACCTTTGCAAGAATATCTGGATACTGTGAACAAACTGATATTCATTCCCCCCAAGTCACTGTGAGAGAATCGTTGATATACTCAGCATTCCTTCGGCTTCCTAAAGAAGTCAGCAGTGAGGAAAAAATGGTAGACCAAAATCTCTATCAAATACATCTGAAGATTATATAGATTTTTTTAAAAGTACTTGTATACATATACATATTTATCTTCTTTCTCTTACAGATTTTTGTAGATGAAGTGATGGAGCTAGTTGAGCTCGATAACCTCAAGGATGCAATCGTGGGGCTTCCAGGAGTTACGGGTTTGTCAACGGAACAGAGAAAGAGATTGACAATAGCTGTAGAACTTGTTGCCAATCCATCAATCATTTTCATGGATGAACCAACTTCAGGCCTTGACGCAAGGGCAGCAGCTATTGTCATGAGGACTGTGAGAAACACTGTGGACACTGGACGAACTGTTGTGTGCACAATTCACCAGCCCAGTATTGACATTTTTGAGGCTTTTGATGAGGTAAAAATACAAATCTCCTGGACTAGATATATCCAACAGTAGTCGTGGGGCACAAAGCTTTCTCTAACATGTTACATATTATGCCTCAGCTTCTGCTGATGAAAAGAGGTGGACAAGTGATCTATTCAGGTCCATTGGGTATGAATTCTAAAAAGATAATTGAATATTTTGAGGTAACTTTCCCTTCGAAGCTTTCTTTTGTTAGAAATTCAATCATTGAAATGGGCATTTTTTTTGAACCGCTAGTGTTTACCTCTTGCAGTCAATTTCTGGAGTGACAAAAATTAAAGATAAATACAACCCAGCAACATGGATGTTAGAGGTGAGCTCGGTTGCAGTTGAAGCCCGGCTAGGAATGGATTTTGCAACACATTACAAATCATCCGCCTTGCATCAGTAAGTGACTGCAGAAGCACCATATTCTGATAAAATGGTATAGTTTTCAGGAATCTCGTTTCTTATTTTTATTCTTGGATTGAGCAGACGAAATAAGGCTCTTGTAAAGGAGTTAAGTGTACCACCACAAGGAGCAAGCGACCTTTATTTTGCTACAGAATTCTCTCAGTCTTCATGGGGGCAATTCAAGTCCTGCCTCTGGAAACAGTGGTGGACTTACTGGAGGAGTCCTGATTATAACCTTGTGAGATATTTTTTCACCCTGGCAGCTGCCCTCATGGTCGGGACAATATTTTGGAACGTTGGGACAAAAAGGTGTGTGCCCTTTTTTTACTAGTAAACTAAAGTTCAACTTGTTAGTTATTCTAGTAACAATCAAACTTGAACTTCCACAATCAATAAGCTCGCTGATTACCCCTCCCCGATTCATTTGTTGGTTCAGGGAGAGCTCTGCTGATCTAACCACCATCATTGGGGCCATGTATGCTGCTGTCCTTTTTGTCGGAATTAATAACTGCTCAACTGTGCAACCAGTAGTAGCCGTTGAAAGAACCGTGTTTTATCGAGAAAGAGCAGCTGGAATGTATTCTGCATTACCTTATGCCATGGCACAGGTGAGCAGAGGGGTTTACACACAGTATCATCTTTTTAAGCAAATCCACATGAGCTCTCGATTACCTTTTTTCCCCCCACGCAATTCACAACTGTTATTGACTTTATTGATGAAGCTTTGGTCATTACGGTGCAGGTTATTGCAGAAATACCTTATGTGCTTGTTCAGACGACATATTACACTCTGATAGTGTATGCCATGGTTAGCTTTCAATGGACAGCAGCCAAATTCTTCTGGTTCTTCTTCATCACCTTCTTCTCTTTCCTCTATTTCACATACTACGGAATGATGACTGTGGCCATTACACCAAACCACCAAGTAGCCTCCATTTTTGCCGCTGCTTTCTATGCACTTTTCAATCTTTTCTCTGGTTTCTTCATTCCTCGACCGGTAAGTCCCATCTTTCTCAGAAACATCAAAAACATCTCCCTCATGTGTCAAAAAAAAACTTTTCTCTGAAACTAAATTTATTTATTTGGAAATACAGAAAATTCCCAAGTGGTGGATTTGGTATTACTGGATTTGCCCTGTGGCATGGACGGTTTACGGATTGATTGTGTCTCAGTATGGCGACCTAGAGGACACCATCAGAGTGCCTGGAATGCAACTTGACCCAACCGTCAAATGGTACGTGGAGAACCATTTCGGGTATGAATCAAATTTCATGGGACCTGTTGCTGCCGTTTTGGTTGGTTTTGCGGTCTTCTTCGCCTTCATGTACGCCTACTGTATAAAGGCACTCAACTTCCAAACGAGATAGAAGAGAATGGATCTGCAAGTTATACCTTGGCAATTGGCATGCACCATCTATCTGATGGCTTTGGTGAAATAGCTAGGCTACATGTAAATAGTTATTGTTTTAAACTGGCGAAGATCTATAGTTGTACGTAGAAAGGAGAATCTCATCGGAGCTGGGGTTCGAAGCTGTAATTATATATATAGAAGTCATTCTATGTTTGAAATCTAGGGGAACATGCTGTTTGTCCATGTATTCACCTCGCTCTATGTTTTTTATATATGTTTGGGTAGCTTTGCTTGCACGGGGCAGATCAGTTAAGGGCAGTGCTAGATACAACTGGCCTTGTGACATCTTTTGCGTTCCCGGCTGACGTGGCATAAGCCACCTCAGTATTTTTTTTTTCACGATTCAGCGTGCGTCTAAATCATTGCTCGAGCCTCTGCTTGAGGCGTGCTCGAGGCTCGCCTCGAGCATGGACTCGAGTAGATTTTGCTCGAGCCTCAAGCTCGAGCACGTCTCGAGCAGGAGCTCGAACGTCTCTTCCACGGTCAGATCGACGGATTTTTGGGTTCCGTAGACTGTAATTTTCGACGAAATTTGAAACGGCCATAACTTTGCGCACAGTGGTCGGAATTAGGTCCATTTTTTTTTATTTGTAAGTATCGAAGAGGGCTACATGGCCAAAATACCCATAGGGAATTTTTCGCCCTCGGATTTCAAAAAAAGCCTTCTAACAGCTTCAAAATTTGATTTTATGTCATTTATCTAGCTTTTTTCCCGTTCAAATTCACTGCTCGAGACTCTCTCCTTCCCATGCTCTCTTTCTCTCTTCCTCTTCTTTCCTTGGTGTGTTGCGCGCTAAGTTTTATTTTTTTGCTGATGTGGCAATTGCCACATCAGCCGGTTGCGCAGCGATGCCGCATCCGCGGTTGCAAATAGACTTTTTGATCAGTTAAAGGCTTGGTTTCATGAGAGCTGCGTGCGGGTTGTGTTGTGCGATACTCCTAGGATTTTCAGGATTTGGTGGGGCCCGATTTGAATCTAGGGCAGTGGCTTTAAACTTAATTAGTAGAGCGAGAAGCATAATCCTATTTAAGATTATGAAGGTTCAAACACATTCCTCAGTATATAATCTAGCATACAAAATTATTTTTGTTTGTCTAGTCTAAATTAACTATGGAAATTCTATATATATAATCAACTTGCTGTCACTTAAAATAACACCCAAAACTATAAACTTATATATTGTCTGACACCAGTATGCTATATTAATTATATTAATGCATTTATGGTATATTTTTTAAAACCACATTATCGAGATATCCACAAGAACAATTAGCATCTTAACCTTTCATGAAAAAAACTTAGTGTTGCGGTCGAATAATAAAATATTTTACTTCATTGTTATTATTATCAATAAAAACAATAAAACTGTGAATAAAGAAAAATGAAAAACCTTAAAATTTTAATACTACTTTGTTATAGTTGAGATGAATGATAATGGCAAAAATCAAACAAAAACAAACTACAAAAGAGAAGAGAAAAAAAATGAACAAATAAATTTTAGGTAAAAAAATCTAAAAAGGAAAAACCATAGGACATAAAAGAGAATTTTATTATAATTTGTTAAGTTTATCCTAATGAGGATTTTACTTTTTTTATCCTTCTTTAAAAATAATGCCCAAAATAAAGTAAGCTTAAATTTGATTTACCATTAATCACTATGGAAAAGACGACACGACAACTATCATGAGACTCAAGTAAATTCAACATTATCAAAATATTTAAAACTATTATTTGATTGTACTAGGTGGAATTGAGTTGGCATGATGAGTATTACAAACTCAAAAAAATAATTTGTGGACAAAATTTAACGGGTATGAGGATAAAATTAATAATTTTTAAATTTTGTATAAGAGATTATAAAAATAAAGTTCATCACATATAAATATTTAACCCCACTTCTCTTTTTAATCATAAATTACAATTGATACTAATTATGCCTAACAAGAAAGTAGGTATGTGCATGGCACCTCCTTTGCATGGTACTATTTTGCTAAGAAGCCGTTGGCATAACTTTTATAATTAATAGTTTATTAATAATTAATACAGCCATTTCTTGTTGACATCCCTCTATAATTTATGGTCTCCAATGTATTTTACTATTCAAATGATTAACCTAACTCCCCCTCAATCAAAGTCTTGTGCAGAGATCAAATCGGTTCAATATTAGAATGAAATCATAACTCGAATACCACTGCATCAACGAGATACGCCGCTTGATCACACTACGTAAAGAAAACTTTCGATATCATGGAACACTTAACGGGAATAACCACAGGACAATCAGCCTTTGATACCAATTTGTTAGAATCGGACATAGGTAAAAGTTCGATTACGTATTATGATACTGTTCGCTTGAGCTTGCCATATTAACCCGCACGAATTTAAAACGCATCGTAACATTTAAAGTATTATTTCTTCTTATATATGGATTAACTTTCTTGTCATTGATTGATGTTCGATAAACATTCCAACAATATATGTGTACGTGATCTTAAGTTCAAATTGTGGTAGGCTATGCTATGTCTAGCTAGTTTTTCCTCTGGTGAGGCCTAGGTATGCCATGATTATTTGAGGTATAGAAAGTATATACGCATCTCATCATCAAATCTAATTTTCATATTATATATTTAACATATATTAATTTTCAGCTAGATAGGTATACATACAGAATATCAGAAATAACAAAAGATTGTTATTGTAAATTTGTAATTCATATGGTTTAAGTAAAGTCGTGCGTCACAATGTCATTAGATTCTTATTTTTATTTTATTATTTTTAGAAAAGCCTTATATATCAGTTGACATTATTTGCATATATATCTTGATAGGATAAAATTTACAGTACGCAAGGACTTTATTTTATACATATATAATTGTTACTCAGATAACTGTTGTATTGCTAACACACCGCCTAATAGGATACGTAACGTAACGCCTCACAATCAACACTTACAAATAATAATTACTATATGCTCTATAATCTATATAAAGGTTGATTAGTACTGCGTGCGTGCCGAAGAGCAAATAGTGTGGGCGAGGTGTGCGTGCCTGACGTGAGCAAGTAAGGTGGGGAATCTTCGCAGGGACCCACTTTCAGTTATCGCCTCCTCTCACCCTCTTTCTGTTTCGCTTCGGTTGTGGGCACAAAGCGTACTCACCGACATTTTACCGCCATTCTCACCCGCCCACGCACACACACACACACAGAAACCACAGTGACTCTCTCTCTCTCTCTCTCTCTCTCTCTCTCTCTCTCTCTCTCAACTGGCCTCTTCTTCGCACGTTCTTGAATCTCTGTTTTCGTTGGATCATTCGAAACGAAGATTTGACGCCAAAAAAGGTCCAAATCTCAGTAGAGAAACTCGGATTAGACCGATCGTCGATGTATCGGAGCGGAGGCAGCGAAGCGAGTTCGAGGGACGGTGATGGAGACGAGGAGGCTCTGCGTTGGGCGGCGCTGCAGAAACTCCCCACCTACGACCGACTGAGGACCGCCATTCTTCAGTTCCCCGGGCCTTCTCCGTCGGCGGAGGAGGAGGAGGAGGAAGGAGAGATTCTTCAAATCGTGGATCGGAAGGTTCGCAGAGAGGTCGTCGACGTTCGGAAGCTCGACGCCGCGGACCAGCGCGAATTTATGGACCACAATTTCAGGGTTGTGGAGGAGGACAATGCGGGGTTCTTGGACAAGTGGAGGAAGCGCATTGACAAGTCTGTGCGTGTGTGTGCGTGCGTGCGTGTTTAATTTAATTTGCTCCATTCCATGTTGGTGTTCAATTTGTGGTCGTTCTGCAAATTTGTTGTTTCATTTTGAAAAAATAGAAGAAGAAAAAAACAAAAAAGAAGGCCATTTATTTGATTTAATTACTAATGACTACACTTCAGCTCCACTAATTATTAGTTATTATCATTAATTATTATTAATATTAGTTGATTAAAATTAATCATTCATGGTTGCCTTTTATAAGTGTATGGAAAATTTGACTATGCGTTGTTTTTTTTTTTTTTTTTTGTATATTTACCCTTACACTTCTACTTTGGGTTCAGTCATTTCATTTACGAACTTCAAAAAATAAAATAATTAACCTTCGATAAATGCAGGGTTGGGATCCAACTCCCCACGGTAGAAGTTAGATTCAAGCAATTAAAGGTTGAAGCAAATTGTTATGTTGGTACTAGAGCTCTTCCGACACTCAAAAATGCTGCTAGAAATTCACTGGAAACAGTTCTGGGCTTTCTCAGAATTCGATTAGCTGAGCGAACAAAACTCACCATCCTCAAAGATATCTCGGGAATCATTAGACCAGCAAGGTGAGTAGCGCAACTCGGCAACTGAATAATCTACTGGAAATTTGTAACAGTTTCAAGCAAAAAAAAAGTCATTAATCATTATTTAGTGTCCCTTGGATCAAATTACGAGCCACAAAGCTTTATATATATATATATATAGACAGTTTATGTATCTACATATAAGTATTAGTAGTAGAAGGGTCAAGAATAAAGCAATTATGCTCTGTCCCATTGGCTAGCACCAAATATAGCATGCTGCATTATTGGTACATTAGCCTATGTTTCTGCTTATTGCTGCAGGATGACCCTTTTGTTAGGTCCTCCCTCATCTGGGAAGACAACTCTCTTATTGGCACTGGCTGGAAAGTTGGACCCAAGTTTAGAGGTCAGTAACTTAGTTCAACTACAAATGTGTATGTGTGTGTGTCACTTGGCATGCCATAATAGTCCTATGATATGGCCCTAACAATTTACAGTGTATATCAGGTAACTGGAGATGTGAGTTACAATGGATATAAGCTTGACGAATTTGTACCACGAAAGACATCAGCATACATAAGCCAATACGATGTTCATACAGGGGAGCTTACTGTTAATGAAACTTTAGATTTTTCAGCAAGGTTCCAAGGGGTGGGCTCCCGATGTGGTACTTAAAATTAACTTTTGATAGCCTTTTCTGGATTCTGATCCTACATGAAACTTTTATTAAAAATGAATCTGAATGCGTCACCCAGATCTCTTGACGGAGCTCATAAAGAGAGAGAAGGACGCTGGAGTGCGCCCTGACGTATGTGTGGACCTTTTCATGAAGGTAAAATCATAGAAAACGGTCCAACCGAAGTAGCAAACTAATAAAGAACTGTTTCACGTCACTTTATTGCAAATATGTCTTGCCATTTTTTGATTTCGTTTGTTCAGGCAATTGCAGTGGGAGGAGGAAAGAACAGTCTCATTACCGACTATGTTTTGAGGGTGGGTAGGAGAATTTTTCAAGCGTTCTTCTTTGTATAATGATTATTCATTTACTTTTATATTTGCTCACAACAATGATTTCCTGAGTATTGTTGGATATATCAGTTATTGGGGCTTGATATATGCAAGGACACAGTTGTCGGAGACCAAATGACGCGAGGGATTTCTGGTGGTCAGAAAAAGCGAGTGACCACAGGTTGATTTTGTTATCACGGTCCTTCCTTTTGAATTCAGATTAGCGGTATTTGTGAACTTCAATATTTAATCATTGTTGAAATGAACAACTATGAGTTCAGGGAATTAAACTTGACTTGAAATTAGAATGAGGACTACGGGGAAATGCTGGGCTTTCTGACAATTTTTGGTTATTTCAGGAGAGATGATAGTTGGACCCACAAAAGCACTTTTCATGGATGAGATATCAACAGGTTTAGATAGCTCCACAACGTTTCAGATAGTGAAGTGTTTGCAACAGATCGCTCATCTCACCCAAACAACAATCTTGATGTCTCTACTGCAGCCCGATCCCGAGACTTACAACCTCTTTGATGACATTATCCTCCTGTCAGAAGGTCAGATAGTATACCAGGGGCCGCGAGAGCAAGTACTTGACTTCTTTGAAGGCTGTGGATTCAAGTGTCCAGAGAGAAAGGGCACTGGGGATTTCTTGCAAGAGGTAAAAACCACACTGCCAAACACTACTTATGCATGACATGCAAAGAAGAATGACTTCTTGGGGCACACATGTTTACCAGTTCAAATTAGATGGTTTTTAGAGCAGCTAAATAACTAAACTTGCATATATTTATTGTGAAATGCTAACATTGTGGCATCCTTACAACAATGCAAGTTTATACTTTGTGCACATGCAACAATACATGGGTTAGTTCTGACACTCTTTTCATTAAATGTTCACTGAGATGGTTGTTCTGTCTAGATATATTTGAAGAGAAATATCTCAAAAGGTCATCCATTTTGAGTGTATAACCAGAGATTTTATTACAACCCTTATTACCATGGGAAACTATTGCATTTTCTGAAACTTATTGGAGCACTATTTTATTCCGTTTCCCGCTACTTCTACTCTCAATTCAGATTCAAAATTTAAATGGGGTGCATCAATAATCTGCTGAACCTTTATATTGTGTTTTCTATGTCACTTGTTCTAGGTTACATCTAAGAAGGATCAAGAACAGTACTGGGCAGATAGGAGCATGCCTTACCAATATGTGTCAGTTAGTGAGTTTGTATGCCAATTCAAGAATTTTTATCTAGGAGTAAAGGTCCAGGAGGAGCAGTCAATACCCTATCCAAAAAACCAATGCCATGAGGCAGCTCTTGTCTTTACAAAAAACTCAGTTCCAAAGATGGAAATGCTTAAAGCTTCATTTGATAAAGAGTGGCTTTTGATAAAAAGGAATTCCTTCGTTTATGTCTTCAAAACCATTCAGATCACAGTAGTAGCAATAATTTTATCAACAGTGTTTCTGAGGACAACACTTGAAGTCACTTATGATGATGGGCTACTTTTTGTTGGCGCTATTATATTTTCCATGATTATCAATATGTTCAACGGTTTTGCTGAGCTCTCACTAACCATGGCAAGGCTTCCTGTGTTTTACAAGCAAAGGGATCTATTATTCTATCCGGCATGGGTTTTCACCCTACCAAATTTTTTCTTGAGAATTCCCATTTCAATATTAGAATCCTCGGTTTGGATGATAATTACCTACTACACTATTGGATATGCGCCAGAAGTTAGCAGGTAACTTCTACTTCGGGAATAAAAAAACTTGGTGTAGCTTGAAATTTGATGGTTGCTAAATCTTACTGTTAATCTTGTCTTCCAGATTCTTCAAGCAACTTTTGTTAGTATTTTTGATCCAACAAATGGCTGCTGGGATATTTAGGCTGATCACAGGATTATGTAGAACAATGATCATTGCTCACACAGGCGGAGCACTTGCTTTGCTTCTTGTATTTTTACTTGGAGGTTTCATCATCCCAAAAGGTCTCTTTCTCCAATGATGTGAACTGTAGTTTCTGAAAAATGACAATTGATGATGCAAAAGAACTGTTATTTTTATTATATGCCTCACAACTCCATTGAAATGAAATGTAATTATTAATTTGTGCCTCAGGGCATTTTCTGGTTCAGATCTACAAGTGAATAAAAAAAATTAAATTAAAAAAATGCTAAATTGACTTCTTTATTGATTTTTATAAACTGTGTCCTTTACTGTAACAGGACAACTTCCTAAGTGGTGGAATTGGGGAAACTGGTTTTCGCCTCTAGCATATGGTTTCAAGGCCATGACCATCAATGAAATGCTGTCTCATAGGTGGATGAACAAATTGGTATATTATTTTGTTTCAAACCTTTGCTTCTTTTTTTTTTAGTTTTATCAAAGATTGAATATATGAAATATTCTTGTTAAAAAGGCAAAATAACCATTGCAGGCACCAGACAATGTTACCCCTTTAGGTGTAGCAGTATTGAAGACTTTTGATATATCTCCTAGTAAAGACTGGTATTGGATTGGCGCTGCAGTCCTTGGGGGATATACTGTTTTCTTCAATATTCTATTTACCTTATCGCTCATATACCTAAACCGTAAGTAAAAAGAAGCTGTCAGGTTCCATATACCCACATTTCAAAGTTATATTTGGGTTATTGAATTTTTTTTTCTTTTGGAAACACTGATTATACTAATCCCATCCATTTGATTTTGCTTCTTTGTAATAGCTGTTGGGAAGCCCCAGGTCATGGTAAAGGAAGTTGTGCATGGGTTAGAGGTAGACCAAGAAGTAACTGGAATGCAAGAACATGATACAAGGTTCAAGAGACAAATGTTGAATGATGGAAATAATATAGGTAAGAAGTCACATGCCATTCTTGATGCTACAGTAGTTGAGAATATATTTTGAACCTAAATATACTTAGCTTTTCATGGTTTAAAATTTTCAGCAGAAACAGAGATGGAAAAGAAGTTGGAGCTCCCACGCAACGTAAGGACTAGCATTGACTCAACCAATGTCGGTTCTCAGAAGAGAGGAATGATTCTTCCATATACACCTCTCACAATGTCTTTTGACAGTGTCAATTACTATGTGGACATGCCCTCAGTGAGAATTTGTTTTTGCCTTTTCTGTTTTTATTCGAATTTCATGTAAAGTATAGACAAAGATGTGCTTCTGTCCGTACACCAATGGATTCGATTTCACATAGTGCGAATATCTTACAGGAAATGAAGGAACAGGGAGTTACAGATGGCAGACTACAGCTACTTCGGGAAGTAACGGGATCATTTAGGCCTGGTGTTCTAACTGCACTGATGGGGGTTAGTGGGGCAGGAAAGACCACTCTCATGGATGTTCTAGCTGGAAGAAAGACAGGCGGTTACATTGAAGGTGATATTAGAATCTCTGGTTTTCCAAAGACGCAAGAAACATTTGCAAGAATTTCAGGCTACTGTGAACAGAATGACATCCACTCTCCTCAGGTCACCGTTTATGAGTCATTGCTCTATTCTGCTTGCCTGCGAATCGCTAAAGAAGTAAGCAACAAGGAAAAGATGGTAAGGAACATGACTTCACCTGTTATAACCCACTAACGCACTGTCCTGGACTATGAATACAAATATATTAACTAATTCAAGTTTGAAAATTTTGACTATTTTACATGAAACTTTGCCTCTCAGATTTTTGTGGATGAAGTGATGGAACTAGTTGAGCTTGATAATCTCAAAAATGCAATGGTGGGGCTTCCGGGAATAACAGGTTTGTCAACAGAACAAAGGAAGAGGCTGACAATAGCAGTGGAGCTTGTCGCCAATCCTTCGATTATATTTATGGATGAGCCAACTTCAGGTCTTGATGCGAGGGCAGCTGCCATTGTCATGAGGACTGTGAGAAATACAGTGGACACTGGAAGAACAGTTGTCTGCACCATTCATCAGCCCAGCATTGACATATTTGAATCCTTTGATGAGGTCTCATTCTCTTTCTCTCTCTCCTTGCTTATCTATAATAATATCTCAACTCAATCTTTCTAGTGCTTACATATTATCGTCCAACAGCTGCTACTGTTGAAAAGAGGAGGGGAGGTCATCTACTCGGGACCATTGGGTAGAAATTCTCACAAGATTATCCAGTACTTTGAGGTAATTGAACTTCTGATGGTCCTTCCCTTCCCTATGAATTAATTAAATTGTAACCTATTCCATGGATACTCGCCTATTGTAGACAATTCCTGGAGTTCCAAAAATCAGGGAAAATTACAATCCAGCAGCATGGATGCTAGAAGCAAGTTCAATCACAGCCGAAGTCCGGACAGGAACTGATTTTGCTGAACATTACAAATCATCTTCCCTGTACCAGTATGTGTTCACAGCTACTAAATTGGGTAGTATCATGAAGTTGGTTCTAATTTCTCATGTATATATATGATCAGGCAAAACAAGGATCTTGTTAAGGAGCTGAGCATACCACTAGAAGGGGCAAGCGACCTTCATTTTCCCACGCAGTACTCTGAGTCCACATGGGGACAGTTTAAATCCTGCCTTTGGAAGCAGTGGTGGACTTACTGGAGAAGTCCAAATTATAACCTCGTGAGATTCACTTTCACGTTATTTGCTGCTCTTGTTCTGGGCACAATATTTTGGAAGGCTGGGATTAAAAGGTCAGCGTCCAACTCTCACCCAAAAAAATCAACATTTCCCTCTCTCTTTTTTTGGTTATATCCTTTTTCGCTGTTAAATAAATTTAAGCCATATGATTTTATGTACTTCCAACTCTTCTTGTTCTAGGGAGAACACAACTGACCTGTCAATGATTATGGGGGCAATGTATGTTTCTGTACTGTTTGTTGGAATTAACAACTGCTCAACAGTGCAACCAGTTGTTGCTATTGAACGTGCAGTGTTCTATCGAGAAAGGGCGGCTGGGATGTACTCTGCGTTTCCATATGCCATGGCACAGGTGAAGGGATGAATCAAATGGGATTTTTACTGCATAATTTAAGGGGGTTGATTATAAAAGCTAGAAGATTTACTTGTACACTTGTATTTATCTCTGCAGGTTCTCTCTGAAATACCCTACGTGTTTATTCAAACTACATACTACTCACTCATGGTATATGCGTTTGTGGGCTTTGAATGGGCGTTAACCAAGTTCCTGTGGTTCTTCTTCATCTATTTCTTCACATTTCTCTACTTCACATACTACGGCATGATGACGGTTTCACTTACACCAAATCATGAGGTGGCATCCATCTTTGCATCAGCTTTTTATGCGCTTTTCACCTTGTTCTCTGGCTTCTTCATCCCTAAACCGGTAAGTTTGCATTTATTCGTTACGCACACTAGCTTTTACATATGGTCATGTAATGACAGAACAGTTAATGAAACTTTTCTTTTTCTGTAATTCTAGAGAATACCAAAGTGGTGGACTTGGTATTACTGGATTTGCCCCGTGGCATGGACCGTCTATGGACTCATAGTGTCACAGTATGGGGATTTGGAGGACACCATAGAAGTTCCCGGGGTTTCACCTGATCCAACCATTAAGATGTATGTGGAAAACCATTTCGGGTATGACCTGAATTTCATGGGGCCGGTTGCCTGTGTCTTGGTCGGTTTCAGCCTCTTTTTTGCACTCATATTCGGGATTTGCATAAGGTTTTTGAACTTCCAAATGCGGTGAAGAGATATATTGCAGGCTGGTGATAACATTTTTTGTCTGGGGTTGGCAGCTGTACATGCTATTGTGTGTGCTGTTCCAAGCAGTTATTATATGGAGACTTCTGCACATAATGGGTATGTTTTGGGATTCTGGAAAAAATTAAAATAATTCAATGCCCATCTACGCATACACTATAAAATTAAATTGCATAGGAATATGACTCTTATTTAAAAAAAAATATTTCATACTAATTTAATAATAATAAAAATATTTATGTACGAATTAACCATACAATATATCATCAAATAGATTTTTTTAAAAAATATAACCCTCCAAGCGTAAAACTTTCAAATAATTGGTAAAAAAAGAGAATAATTGTTAATTGTTATTATATCGAAAGAATTATTATTTTTGTATCTTACTCTAGTCTACACAATTAATATAATTCTGACTTGTTATCTTTAATCGAAATAGCTAATATAGCTTATTTTATATTTCTACACTGGAGTGTATATGTCTAACATGTCGCGTTCATATTCATTTTTAAGTTTTCATTTTTATTTTGGAAATGTAGTGTACATTTTTTTATATAATTTATTTATTTTCTAAAAATTCTCTTTATTTTATAATTTATTTCTATTTTTATTTTTTAAAATAATATTTTTTTAATATGATTTTCTCTTTCTTCCGATTACCACAACCATTCAAATGTCTATGTTGAATTAAGAAATACATAAAAAAATTATGAGCAATAATTTCAGAATGAATAATTAATCTCTAAATATGGGTCTTACTGTATAAATCATATCCCGAAACCCCATTTTGTAGAATCGAATGGAGAATCATTTTTTTCAAAAACTCTAAAACTTATCCCAAAATTATAGTATTGAGAAATTGTGTCCCACATCGGAAGAAAAAAGGAAAAATCAAGAAACTTATATGGTAAAGCATGCCCAAAATGTCACAATGCGTTTTAAAGCTGTGCGTGCCAATGTGATGAGCCCAAAACGGACAATATTGTAACATGCGGGTGGCCCTGTGCCTTGACCCGATCCTAACAAATTGGTATCAGAGCCTGATTGTCCCCATCAGGTAAGAGACTTAGTAAGAATGAGACAAGGTGAACATCTCTTTGAACATGAATGAGTTGAATATATGAGAAAAATAAGATGTTTTGACAACGAGATCTTGAATGAGATCACAATTGTCACATTCCCTGATTCCAGGAAACCTAAAACAAAAAAACATGACTCTCAATGCTTGCACTTATATGATTATACCATTGTTATAATCATATAACAATGGTATTTATATACATTACCAATGTAGTGTAACTAAATAGATCTCAAGACATTATCAAAATATCACTCATACAAGTTTCATGCATCACAATTAATACAACTGTCACTGACTCATGTCTGAAAAATATTAATAATCCAAACAAACATTAAAAATCAACATGTATGAAACCAAACGAGCAAGTTCCACCTTACATCAAGTGGAGCCAGTCAGATATTTAGCCATAATACTAGCAGTTACCTCTTGTCATGACCTAAAAAGAAATATCAATAGAGTATAATAAGTATGAATATTCAGTAGGTGACCTATTACTTCTCACTACCATACACTCACACCAACCTATAATTACATGCTAAGTGTATGAAGGTGCCAATGTAGTGCCTTAAACTACTAGATAAACAAACACATCATAATACATAACAATTTTTAAAAATAGTCGTGCAATCCTTTTTTTTTTTGATATTGTATTCCACTCAACATCATATACATATATAATACAAAACATGTGTTGGGATTATGAAAGTAATAACTACAAATATTCACACAACTAATACACCTATGATTTTCTATATTTAATCAACACAACTAATGCTTTACTCAGTACACTTGAATACAACATGGATTTAGTTATTGAATTCTAAAAATGTGGGGTTCATAATAATTTAAAATGATTATTTTGTGAATTAAGTTTCAAAAATAGGTGGGTCTCATAGTTATTTTTTAAAATTATTTTTATTTTTTTTGTTTTCAAATTTGAATTCAATCTTGGTCGGAGACTCAAATAAATTTTTTATTTACTTTTTCTCTACTTTATTATCTGAACCTATTTTTTATATATATATATATAATATGAGATTCAATTTTGAAAAAACACATAATTTTTAAAATACATATTCTTTCTTATATCAAATATTACTTATTTTCAAAATTCAGAATTGAATACGAACTTCTAATTCTTAAAAAAAACATAATATAAAAATCAAAATACATACCAAATGACCCCTAATATACCTTAGACTTTCTATCTTTAACACTAATGTCTTAAAAAATTAGAATGATTTGAAACAATTGGATTTTTTACCACCTAGATTGAAGTTGCAATTTTAATATCATATGAACTATAATGACATGACTATTATACTCTCATTTAATTGACATTAACTTGTATATTTATTAACTATAATAATGAGGATAATTTCATCTAATATATATTCATTAACTAAATATATTTTTTAATAGTTTAATGAATGGTAGGTCAATAATTTTAGATTAGTAATCTAACTAATTTTTAACCTCATTTACTTGAGCTTAACTTATTGTTATATGACTTATAGCTAATTAGGTTAAGTCAATCAAACTTAGAAGGTAAGTCATGAGTTGCCCTGAAAGCTTATAATGGAGTTTCAGTATGGGCGATATTTAGTATTATATGCCAATATTTAAATTAAAGTAAGAATTTAAATAAAATATATCTCAACTCTAACATCTATAAAAGATAAATACATTGTTTATTAATTAAAATGATTATAATAATATTTTTTAAAAAAATAAAAAGCATTTTAATCAATTTTCTTTCTCTGTATATAAAGGAGCCTATGAGTTGGATTTAATTTTAGCTAATTTTTTATAGCCTATTATTTTTATTACAAAAATAATATGTGTAATTGGCTTGCAATATCGTTATAAATGTGGTGTGTCATAATTTATTCATAAGTTTATTATTTTTTCCTTATGTAATATACTGTCAAAATATACCTTACTCTTTTTTATACGGTAATATTATTTTTACATGCCAGTTAGTAATTCCTCGTACTACGTAACATTACTTTTTTTTTTGTTTTATACCTTATTTGATTACCCTTTTTTGTCATCCGATTATAATTTTTTAAAATAATGTATATAATTAATTACTCATTATCTTTTACTTTTACAATAAATAATTATATTTAAAATGTACATTAGTATTGTATTTTTAATTTTGGTATACACAATTAAGTTATAGAAACAATGCTTAAATTTATTATAAATTTAAAGGTACACACGATTGATTTTGCTTTATAAAATAGAAAAAGGCATCGAAATATTTTTGATAACATATTTTTGGAATAAAGTGTTTATAATTTGGGCTGATGATTATTTTCAATTTATTTACTTATTATGTATTTTCTGTAATTTATTACGTGTGTGTGTCTATATATATGTATATATATATATATATATATATATATAAATATTTTATGAAATCAATTTTAAGAAAACACGCTTTTATCTCCGCACCAACTCCCACCAATTTCATGAAATACCGCTCCTTCAATCCGAATCGGAGGTGAACTTAATTTTTGGGAAGACAATAGCAGGTGACAAGGGCTTGACCTTCACAGACTCATCTCATCTTCGTTCTTCTTCAGCCGCCGCGTAGGGCTCGGTCTTGGCCCTGTTCCGTCTTGAACTACATTTGTCCAGTCACTTCATTCATCCACCCGGCGTCGTCTATTCGATTTTTGAAATCCAAGTTCCAAACAACCATAAACAAGTTGAGAAATCGAGGATCGAAGGAATTGAGAAAGAGAGAGCGGGCGTGGGTCGTTGTCGGGGCCGCGATGAACAAGTTTGAAAATGGGGAAATCGAAAATCGGGAGAGCGGGCGTGGGTCGTTGTCGGTTTCGGCCGGAGTGATCCTGGGATTGGACGGAGGTTCGACGTCCACCGTCTGCGTATGCATGCCACTTCTCATCCCTTCCTCGGAGCCCCTCCTCCCAGAAACCCTTCCCATCCTCTCGCGTGCCGTCGCAGGTTGCTCCAATCACAACAGTGTTGGCGGTTGGTACTCTCTCTTACTTTTTCCGTTTATCCCATTCTCGCATATCCTAATGTGTGTTTGTTTTTGTCGTGTATGCACTTTTCATTACTTTGTTTTGTTTTTTTTTTCTCTTCTTCTTTTGTGGGTTTTTGTTCTTCAGTCCTATAATACAATCAGATCAGCGTCTCGCTGTTGTTTGTTGTTCCTCTCAGTGCACTTCTGTGTTCTCTCTCCTTAATAAAAAGTCTTTTATTACCCATCAAACAAAAAATACAATCAGATCAGCTTGCTAGTTTGCCGATTTTGTTTTGTTTTGTTTCTTTTTTTAATTGCCTTGGTATCGTCTATATGTGGCCGTTCGCATTGCTTTATTCTAAGCAGTGTGCGACACAACTTCAATAGTTCTTCGGTGGCCTCAATTCCCTCGTAGTGTTTAAAATCTATAGGGGTATATATATACCATGTATATATAGGTGCAAAATTTTCAAAACCGAGAGGGGCAAGAAGTTGCGCTAAGGGAAAGTGGGCCAGTGCTTAAAATCTATAGGCTTATAGTACATAATTTTCAAAACTGAGGGGGATGCTCCCCCTCCGAGTGGCTGGTTCGCCCTTGTAAAAAAAGAAAGGGATTTTTTCTGCTCACATTTCTTTGACACTTTGTATTTTACACTTTACAGAAATTGCTGCCAGGGACACACTAAAGCTAGTTATAGAGGATGCGTTATCAAAGTCAGTTTCCAAACGTTCTGATGTTAAAGCAGTTTGTTTAGCTGTCTCCGGGGTCAACCACCCAACTGATCAGCAAAAAGTTCTAAGTTGGATTAGGTTTTTTCCACGATTCTTTCTTGCAATCTATTTCTGTGTGTTGTTGGAACTTAGTATTACGTTGTTGATAAAATTGATGCTCCAGCCATTGCTGTGGAAAGTAGTGGGGAATTTCGCATAAGCAGGGCAGAGATCTATCATTAATTATTATATTTTACAGGCTTTTCTTTTGTCACTTGTGGGTTATCATGGTTTGAACAAATCTTTTTAGATATAGAGTACCACATGATTTCTTTTTTATTAATAAGAAGATAATTAGTTTTCAATTTTTAGATATGTACTAGTGCTTTTGCCTGATAATAATTGTATATAGTTCAATTTCCCCATCATGACTTGTGTATTGTGGGTTCTTGCTCTGAATACATCCTTGCTGCATGCATGGGTTAGGTATTATGCTAGACCACCCTTCTAATATGGATTACTTTGCCATCATATAATGGAATCAAAGTTATATCAAGTCCAAATATTATTGTAAAAATACTACAAATATATCATATGTTTATTGATATTTTTTTTAATTCCACCCCACTCCTATCCCGCTTGCTACTGGGATCGAATACTTGATATCTTATTGTGCCTTTAGTGTGTCTAACGACCCTAACGAGTCCCTCATGGGCCGATATATCAAATGTTAGAGCACTAGTACTAAACTTCGCAAAATCAAGCATGGATTGAAGATCAGAGCATTCGTGCCATGCCTCGTCTGAGATTTCGATGATCGGAACATTTGGGATTGCTTGAGGGCTTTCCTGGCCGGCTCAGGTCTGGAAGAGGACAAATTCATTGCCTTTGGACTTGCTAGTGAGCTTGTCAGTGACAACATTGCAGTCCTCAACAGGGCCATAGAGGCTAAAGTAGTGGAGCAGGGCCTGGTTGGTAGCGTGCCGGCGGAGGCCGGGCATGAAGATCTTGCAGTGGATTGGGTTGGCGTTGGCAGATATGAGGATGTCAAAGACAACGGAGGGATTGGAATTGGCGGAGTCTTTGAGGAAATCAATGATCAGTGGCTCCAATAGAATTCGGATGAACCTACGCTTTGATTTCTTGTCATGTGGGGAATATGTGGGCAGATCCGTGGGCAGCGGTGACAGCGGCAGAAATTAAGACCCAATTTGTAATAAAATTAATATTTATTAAGATAGCTAACAAATTTGTTAAGTTTTGATTTGGGGTTGTAAAAAGTTACCAATTAAATTTTGTAAAACTGGTTTTCAATTTAGCTAAACAATATTAAGCTCAATGTGAATGTTCTTAGCTGTCACAAAGGGAAAAAAATAATTTTGAGTTAACAAGTAGAAAGGAAAGAATTGAAGTAGGAATGACAATAGTGCAACATATTTTGTGGCTAAGAATAAGATTGGTAATGCACAAGCCTTATTGGAGAACTTTTTTTTTTCCATTGTTCCATTCAATGTTGATAAGTATTCAGGAAACAAAAAAGGCGGTATTGGGGAGTTTCCACTAAATGCTATAATTTTGGAAGAAAGATCATTTTTACCATCATACCCTAAGAGAAATTGTTGCTTTATAAACAGAAACATGGTTCTATAAACAACATAAATAGAACTTGAGACAAGGAAGAAAGTAAATGTTTTGGTGCCCCCTTTAAGCGGTGTTTGGGGAAATTCATATTTGTAACAACTATTGTAAGCAAAAACATGCTTCTATAAGCAAAAATGCCTTCATCCAAACACTTTAGGTGGTTGAAACATAAATAAACTCACTGAAACACTCTCTAAAGCTTCTGCCAAGACTTTCTGTGACATTAGACTTGCAATATAGTTTTGGTAATGTTTGTTCTGAGTGAGTAACTTGGGAGAAATTTATAAGGTGTGCTATATAGCATCTGTAGTTCCTTTCTTCATTTAGAATAGACTGGAGTAATTGCCCTTGTCGACAGGGCTAGATAGTTGAATATTTTATTGCTGTCATTTACTTTGCTTTGGGTGTTGGTTACAAGTGACAATTAGTAGCAGACTATTAATAGGGATTGCCATGTTCTGCAAATTAGTAAGGACTTGACATGTTTTTAGCAATTATCCATTCCATTTCTTTTCCTCAAGTGAATGATGACCTATGTTATTATATACAGAGTTTGTGTTTATTTATTTTTTCCTGTGTTAATATTATATGGTTGGCCTTAGAATATGCTTGCTTTGGCTTTAAAAATATATAGGGGCATATTCCCCAACCATGTTAGGTTGTTTGTTCAGAATGATGCTGTGGCAGCACTGGCAAGTGGGACAATGGGAAAACTTCATGGATGCGTTTTAATTGCTGGGACTGGGTCTATCGCTTATGGAGTTGCAGAAGATGGTAGAGAAGCTCGGGCTGCTGGTGCGGGCCCTGTCTTGGGCGATTGGGGAAGGTTTGTGCTTTTATACTTTTCAGTTTTCATGGACGTGATTTCCTTCTCTCCCTAAATGATTTTTGAAGGGAAAATATTATTATTATTAGCTTTTATTCATTTACCATTTTGTTATCTTTTATTTATTCATTTATTAATTTGCATTCTATACTCACATTTTATTGGGGGAGTTGCCTAATTTAAATATTTTGGTACCATAGCAATCATGAACATGAAACAATAGTGTTTACTCCTGCGCAGGACCAAGTCTGACAGTTAGCTTTCACAAAGCAGTTATGCAATGGACTTTCTTTGTGGTTATTCATCTGGAATTACAATTTGGTGTTACACACTTAGCTCTTCCCAGGCATTATGTTTTGCTTTTTGTAGGCATGGAATGGGGAAAGGAAGAAAAAAAATTGGATATCTAGTTTTATGGTAGTGGAATCAAAGGGAAATTTACATGAATACTGAGATGTGTGATAGGTGAATCATTACTTTTTTGTTTATTTTTTAATACCTGTTTAATATTGTCCTACGCTCCCAAATAATGGAAATGCTCAAGGCTTTCGAAACCTCTTTTAATCAAAGAAAATTTTAGAAGTTCCCACACAGAATGCTAACATGAAATTATTAACGTGTGGAATATTACTATCAAAATCCTCTCCAATACACTACACAGACTAATTGGCCAAAATAAGAATTCTTGGCTGGATGAATTTGGGATTACTGGACTTTTAAAAGAAAATTCATAGCAGCCAACTCACAATTACCATGACATGTAGCAAGAAAAGGTAACCTAGATCATTCTTTGAACAGAATTTTATCAATGTTAAATTCTTAAAAACCCAGCAAAAATCACAGCCGTTGGCTCACATGTACCATGACGCCACCCTGATAGATTTGACCCTTCCAGAACTATATGATTCCATTATTATCAAATCTCAATCCACTGAAATTCTCATAAATATATATCTATAGAGGTAAAATATGCCTAAGTGCGCATAGGTCATATGGAAATGTTGTTGATAAAGATGCCAGAGGCACCCTCCTGATCCATATTGGGGGTTTTCAAAATGAGAGAGGAGGGAGGGAGACCCTGAATAGATTTAAGTTAATTTAATCCTGCTTTGATTACCTTTTGTCATCCTATCTAATGCCGATGATAATTTGAGCTTCTTTTAAATATAATATCTTACTCTAGACTAGTTATTAAGGTTTAAATTAATAATTTTCTGTAGTTTATTTCACTCATAATCATAACACTTTCAAGTTTTGATGGCTATTTGAATTTGTCTATCCTATCCTTTGTCAGCAAAAAGTTGCAGTTGCCAATAAAATTTGTAAATCTATACACCTGTGAGAATTGGATTCTAGGGAAAAAACTCAAAATTTCATTGGCCTGTATGTTTGCAAATGTGATATGTTTGTTTACTTGCAGTGGATATGGAATAGCTGCCCAGGCATTAACTGCAGTTATACGGTCGCACGATGGTCGTGGTCCACCAACAGCACTTACTTGTAATATATTGAAGGCGCTTGGTCTTTCTTCTCCAGATGAACTTATCGGGTACCAATTTGAAGTTTGTTGATGCTCTTAATTTTTATTACATGTAGTTGCAGTGACTGAAGCCTTTTTCTCCTACCACAACATCTTGGAGAAAATGAAAGACCTAGCAAAAAATTCTAGTAGGATGGGTTCCACTCAATTACTTTCCGACTGGAAGTGATGTGTGCCGGGGGGACTTCTATTGAATCCTTTGACGACTCGGGGAACTGTATGTTTTTGTTGGCCATAATAGATGGCTCCACTTGCATATAAATTTGTTTTATTAATTTAATTTAGTTTCTGTCTGGTGATGGTGTGGGTGAATTTGGGTAAATTACTTCATGACTAGGATAATTTTGTGTTTTTGTTGATTGTTTCTTAAAATTCTATGAAAAACAGAAGAATTCTGGAGATCATGGTTATATTTAATATTTTAATTTACTTACATTTTATGTTAGCTCCATGGTATTGCACAATTAATCTAAGTGTGATATTGGCTTAAGTGGTTTCCATCTTATGTCAATTTAGGTGGACGTATGCAGATCCTTCTTGGGCTCGCATTGCAGCACTTGTTCCAGCTGTTGTATCTTCTGCAGAATCTGGTGATGAAGTTGCAAATAAGATCTTACTAGAGTCTGTTCGGGAGTTGGCTGTAAGTGTGAAAGCTGTCGTCCAAAGACTTGGCTTATGTGGCAAAGGTATCGTAGTGACACCAACATTGTCTGTTCCTTTAAATTCCATCTACTTGAATCGATGCTTTGTATGAACAATTGTTATAGATGCTCTGATGACATTATATAACAAGCTTGTCATATTATAACTCTAATATGACAATGGGATCGGTTCGTGGGCTGTTATGTAACTTTATATAACTAAGGCAAATAATATATTTTAAATTTTTTGCACTGAATGATGCACCAGGTTCGTTTGGAGAGATCTATTAAAATATTAATAGATTTATGATAAACAATTGCAGATGGAAAAAAATCATTTCCTCTAGTTATGGTTGGTGGTGTTCTTGAAGCCAATATGAATATAGGGAAAGAAGTTATAAACTGTATATTGAAAGACTTCCCTGGGGCTCTTCCAATTCGGCCAAAGGTTAGCATTTTTTTCTATGAAGAGTGATGATTTTACTATTGTACAGGTAAAGCTCTGTTGCTTCTTTTAGTTACATTATTGGCAGTTTGGCTACAAATAGCAGGTGATGGAAGAATTAATGTTAGACGTTACTAATGCTTCCTGCAGGAAGGAGGCCGAAATTGTTTGCTAAAACTGAATTGACAGTACTTAATTTTAGATGTCATAAGAGGGGAAAACTTATTTCAATAGTGCAAACATACTTAGTGGCTATGACTGGAAATGCAAGCCTTATTGGAGCTGGAGCACCCTCTTATTTCTTTGCTGGTTCTTTTCAATACCAAGTAGTGTTGGGGAAACAAAATGGTATTGAGAAGTTTCCACTGAATACTATAGTGTTGAGAAAAGATCATTCTTACAGCCACCATTGCCCTAGGGATAGTGTCGCTTTCTTGCAATTGACACAACGAAGTTGAAGAGGCTGATACTTCTTTAAAATAACACTGTTAATCTGGTGGAATTCCTTGGGGATGATTGAAAGGGTATATGTGTCCAGGAGCTTTTAGTAGGTGCTGGATAAAGTTTTGTTTATTGTTTGTACCCTGTCCTACATCAATTGATGAAGTATATATACGCTTATAAGCTCTATGCCTAAAATTTTAAATTTAAGAATTATATCTATTAGTTAAATTTTTTATGGGATTGTATTGAATTTCCATATTTTTTTCATTTATCACGTAGAATAATTTTAATTAGGAAGTGTTATTTGGATCTATACATAATTGTAAAAATTGTTTGATTTTTCTTTAAATTATCGTATTTACCTATAAAATAGTTATATATATATATTCAGGGAGTTTTGTTATAGGCGTTGTCCTTCATTAATTTTGTAACTAGGACTGGAATTTGGAAATGTAGACCTTGTTGGAGAGCATAAATTATTTATTTCAGCTTATCCATTTTAATGTCTAGAATTATATGGGAAAGAAAGTGGGGCGGTACTAAAAGAATTCAACGTAGTACTTAAATCTCCAAGTTCACCATTGTTCATCCAAATGCCATATACATGGTGAATTGCTTTCGTGCCCAACAGTTTGTTTTATGGGCGTTTAAATTTTTCCCCCCTGTATTAATTTGTTATCATACTTAGTTTTCATGAAAATTTAGGTGGAGCCTGCCGTGGGAGCAGCATTGCTAGCCTGGAATCTGTTGGAGTCCCAAATTGAAAAATATAAATGCTGACATGCTGCCCAAGTTGGATTAGTTGTATAATTGTATTGGCGATTGACAAATTAGAAAGGGGGAAAGAATTGCAAATTAGAAGGCATATGAAGATGTAATTTGTTATTTTTTTCTCCCATTGCTGTGCTATATGGGTTTTGACTGGAAAAATGTAAGGTTTTTAATTAATTATTTATTTATTTTTACGTCAGCAACTATATGGTGAACCACTGTTTTTTTTTTAAGGAAAGAGATACTTTGTTAAATAATAAAAAGAAATACACAGGACAGAGAATAGGTAAGGTAAACCACTGTTATTTAGCTAATAGCTATAGTACTAATCTTTATTGCGAATTTTCTATTCAACTTCTAGGAATGCCTTTTGATTTGCAGTCTCCATTCCATTTAGGATTTTCTCGTTCATTTTTTTTCCACAGTTAAAGCTACCAATGATAGAAATAGGAACCGGAAAAGTTTATGGGAATTCTAAGAGAGCTTATCTTACTCCCTTTACATTGAGGTTTATTTATTTATTTTAGGTGCATTGGGATCTCCATTGACCTCATTGTTTTCACCACTAAATTTTTTTTGATTGTTCCATTCTTACGATGCCAAAGAGTATGCTTTTGCATTTAGTGAGATTAGAGCTGTAAACAAATCGAGCTAAACCGAGTTGTAAGATATTTGAACATATTTGTTATTATTTTTTAATAAATTGAACCGAATATGCGTCTTAAATTATGATATTTATGAAATGTTGACTAATATTACTATATTGTTCACGAATAGTTCATAAATATGTATTTATAAATTTATTTACAAATATTTATAAATACAATTATAAAATTATAATAATCCGTAAAAAAAAAAATTTGCTGTAAATTTATTTAAAAAAATATAATTTATTAATTATTAGGTTGTGTTATCTTTATTTAATATATTTAAATAATTATTAGATATAGTTAAAATATTATTATTATAATAAATAAATAAATAAATAAATAAAATATTTTTTATTTAATAATAATAATATGAAAGTATATTTTTATTAAAAGTATATTCAGAGCAATCCCTCGGACAACTGAAAGAGTGATTTGAAGCTAACATCAAGACCAAAAAAAAGCATGAAAATCAAATATAATTTTAGAAATATCAAACCAAGTTACTATATGTATGTATGTATGTATGTATATATATATATATATATATTCTATTGTATTTGAAAATGAGGGTTCATGTTTTTACAGGTTACATTTTGATATTCAATATACCTGACGATAACCGGCATGAATTTTTATATGCCCATTACTCAGAACAAAGAAAAATACATGGAAAGAGACTCAGGCCTGTCAAGCGCCGAGGAGTCAAAATCGTATGGATTCAAAACCATATACTTCTTGAAAGCCTACCTATCCATGTAGTGATATAAGCACGAGCTTTCCACCCCCAACTTTCTGCAAGGATGCATTACATCCAGAACATTTTTTTTTGTATTATTCTTTATAGGCTAAGAATGAAGATAACTCTATTGCAACGTGTTTTAGGACCTGAATATTATCATCTTTATCTTTATGATACTGCAATAGGATATTCTGCCTGTCACAGCTCGCCGCGGTTGTTTTTGGTGGTGGTGCTGTTCTCGTTGATGTGGATGATGCCGGGTACCCCTGCTAACATGCCGACGTAAAGTGTAAGGATGCCTGCTTTCCGCTTAGATACTCAATAAGAAGAGAATTTGTACTCATCGCAATGCCAAAACCAGTGAATGAGGAAAGGATTACTGAGAGGATGGGGTTTACATCAAGCTGCATGTGAAATAAATAAGTATAACCTTGAAGAACTACATTTTTTAGCTAATCAATTTTATGAAGAAAACTGATCCTACGTACCACGGTGTAAAAGATACGGGCAAACAGCACAACAATTGCGAACTGGCAGGAAGCAGAAGCCCATATGTAACTCTTATTCACCACTGCCAACAAAACTATCGTAAGGTTACAAGAATAAATACAACTGAACAATTAACATAATTCTCTCAGGCTGCAAGAAGAAATGGTAATTATAAATTATGATTTCAGCAAAAGCAAGATGCAAATAAGCTTAAGTTGTGACAAAAAGCTTACTTATTTTGTTGATGTTGGGCTTCACTTAAGTTTTACTCTCATTTTGGGTAGCCAGTAGTTCATTTATTTCTGAATGGCTTCTCGTAATAATGATAACGACGCTTGTTTCTTTCTTTTTTGTCGGTACAAAAATTGAAAGAGAATTTATAAGTTAATTACTAGAAACTATACAACCTCTCCAGACGCCGTGGTCAGTTCTCTAGCGTAGTTTAAAGATTTTTTATTTTTTATTTCCTAAGATAGTAATTTCTGGCTTGGAAAATACGTAGTGTAATGCCATTTTTGCATCAAACAGAAAATACACAAGGAAATAAAATACTTTTCCTAATTAACGCAGCGTTTTAAAGTAAATTGGATAAAGTAATGCCATTTTTTGCATGAAACAGTATGAAAACATACCCATGGTGGAAGCTAGAGATGATAGAAGACCTAATACACAAGAAAACAGCAAAGAAATAGCAAGACCCTGAAGGCGTAAATCAGGTCGCTGTGTCGCATAAAAAAATAATTATTATTTGTAACAAGGAGAAAATATGATATTTCCCTACTTCAAGTTAATATATATATATATATATATATATATATATATATATAACAAATAAGAATTTCTAATCAACAATCCAAATTTATATACATATACATGCATATACAGACATTAAATATATATATATTATTTAAAAAAAATTATAAACTCAAATAATTTAAAATTATTTATGAGTAATAATTTTTTTTTTCATTCTTAAATTTTAAAAATAATTTTATTTTAAAAAATAATCAATGCTAACCAAAAGCAACACACAAGTCTTTCATTTCAAAGTTATCAAAATGAAAAAGTAGAATGCTTTAGCGATAAAAATTAAAATATCTATAAAGTAACTAAAACAAATAAACAAAAATATCAATTAAATATTTAAAACACAAAGCATTATTTATTTTTTATAATTATCAAATATTTTATTTTTATATTTCTCAGAAATTTTAATTTTATTACATATTAAATTATAAAAAATTATTATTAAATAAAAAATATAAAAAATATTATTTTAAATATATAAAAATAATTAAACTATATATTTATATATAAATATAAAAAATAATTAAAATCTATAAATTTAAAAAAAAATTAAAATAACTGCCCTGAGACCACACACGAGGCATGTTTTAAAAAATACGACTCCCAATTGAACACTAGAGAAAATACCGCCTACATAACCCTGCCTATCTATATTACCGGCCTAGTGAAAAGAAATCCAAATGTCGAGGTCGTGTGAAAAGATAAAAGTAAGCTCCTTCAATCAGTACACAACTATTGATAAACTATTAACCCACTTATAAAAACAGAACAAGCTCACTAAAACGCATAGCTTCATGTACCAAAACCAAGAAACTAGGAGCATGTTGGAAATTGCATTGAATTCAAAATTCAAAAATAATTTCAATATAATAGGAAATATATATTTAAAAAAATCTTTTAAATATATATTCCATGATTTTTTTAATAAAATATAATATTACAAACGCAAATAATAAAATAAAATATTTAATTCTACACTCAAAATTAAATTTAAATTTAAAAAATATCAGCCTCACACAAAATTCACATGCTTTAAAAGCAGAATTTCGAAAATAAATTTAAATTTAAAAAACCGTACCTAAAAACGGGAATACCAAAAGCAGCCTAGAAGTCCCATCAATAATACAACCACAAGGGGCATCCGAGGCGTTCAATTGTGTCCTATTTTCACACGGCTATAAATCTTAAAAGGATACTAGGGGCATAAAAATTGAACTTTCCTCTAATTATTGGGATAAGCAAACCAAATTGTGTACCATGAGCACTTAAAAAATAGTTACCGAGAGAGCACTGCTTTCTCCAACAGTCTAGCAGGAAATCACATATTATGAGCACAAGTATCTTCACAATATATATTTCTTCTACATAAAGGCAGCATTACACTTTTCCCAAATGCCTCTGATACTTCGGAATCACTAGTCCCGAAAGAAGTCCAACGAAGTACGAGTTTCTGGGACAAGTTGACCTCCAGAGAATTAATTCCATATGCTAGCCAGACTGCCGGAGTTTAACCTAACCCATTTCCTGAAGGAAAGTGTGAAAACGGCATAAACAAGAGAAATCTGGAACCTAATCTGCTTGTTTTTTCACTTAAATTATTTTCCTTCATCATGAGAGGTTAGATAAAAAGTAATGACCAAAAAAATCTACGGTTTAAAGAATTACTAGTGGAACGGCAAAAAAGCGCACACACCATTTGATGGAATCACTCCGAGTCATCACCAAAGTTGCTAAAACGGCTTGAACCCGATCGACCTGAGCCAAAGCCCTCAAACCCACTTGATCGATTTGAACTAGAGTTGAACCCACTTCCTGATCGGCCTGAACCATAGCCGCCAGAACTGCCATAGCCTCCAGAACTGCCATAGCCTCCAGAACTGCCATAGCCGCCAGACCTGCCATATCCGCCAGAATTGCCATATCCGCCAGACCTGCCATATCCGCCAGAATTGCCATATCCGCCAGATCGGGTATATCCAGTACGACCATATCCATTGGCACTGCCACCGCCCATTCCGCTAAACATAGCTTTGTCCCCTTCGGACACAGCAATCCTAGGGAGCTGTCATCAGAATAAAATAACAATTCAGTAGCTCTTATACATCAACTGACATTTAAGACAACAGTGAGACAAAAAAAGGCAAATAGGTAACACTTTTAACAACATTGAAGTCCATCAAACAGTTGATATTCAATATTAAAATTAACAGTTTAGTAACAATAGTGGAAAGGACATTGTAGAACTAAAAAAGGATGTTTATAATTGATTTTAAATATTTAAAAAAAGGATAGAATGACAATTATTTTATTATTTTATTCTCTTTAAACACAATTTTACATAAGCCCACACCAAATGGTCTTCAATGAGTATGGGATGAGGACACCTGGACGGAGCAAACTGAGACCGGAAGGGGGGGGGGCGCCAACCCTCTTAATTGTTTCGAAAAAACAAGAATATTGTCATATCATCATATAAAAAAAACCTCAATCATCACAAGATCATTAGATAATTAAAAAATCTACATATCTATCTTAGCCAACCCTCTTATTGGCTAAGATGATTTTTCATATACATCTCAGAATAAACTCATGTTTCACAACAATATATTTCATATCAAAATAATATTGCCAGTTAGCATCTAAGCTGGTGTGTTTCAGAAGGACCAAATCCTATTGCTCAAGCTGTCAATTAAGTCTAAAAATTAAGAAGTCTGAGCATATGAAGTAATTTGAAAACAAGCAAACAAGAGAAGTGATCAACTTTAACCTCAGTAAATTTGCATCCAACATCCCGTTCTATGAGCCTAACATTCCTCATTTGTTCACCAGAGTAGATGAGAATTGCAGTTCCTTTCTTCCCAGCACGACCTGTCCGGCCAGACCGATGAACAAATATCTCTGAACTGTTTGGAAGTTCATAATGTATTACCTGGTTATGTATAAACAAAGTACCCAAACCATATTAACTAGAAGACATGGAACAACGAAGTAAATTTTAGAACAAAAGGAAGTGAACAAAAAGATAGTCATAAACTCATTTATTCACCTTAAAATTTTTTACATTCAGCCCTCACAACAGTTTATACATGCATGTGGCACGTACTCCAGCATGAGTTCGCAAAGTTTCAGTTATCTTCTTTAATATGAACACGAAAATAACTAGTACGGGTAAAAGAAGGCAGATGGGAAAATTTTGGGATTGGATAAATGGAAGTTGAGATGAAAAAGAACCTTGTCGAGATCTAATGAGTCAACCATGTATAATATTAACAATGAAAGATATTTATATTCACGACTCCTTAAACAGGAAGGGAAAATCTAACCAGATCAACATTAGGTACATCAAGGCCACGGGCTGCAACATCAGTGGCAACCAAAATATTAAAGCGCCCCTCGCGAAAACCTGAAAGTGTTCTTTCCCTCTGATGCTGGGTTATATCCCCATGCAAAGGTTCACAACTAAATTTTCTTGCCATAGCATACGACAATCGATCAGCATCACGCTTTGTTTGTGTAAAAACAATACACTTCCCTCCCTTTGCATGATCCTAGAAAACAAGTTTGGTCATTTGAGATTGTAGTGTTAAAAAAAGTAAATAAATAGAAAAAATTCAAGCAGGGAAAATTCCATACAGTTATCAAGGATCCAATAACTGCTGCCTTTGAATATGCATCTGCTGCAACTGAATATAGGGAAATTCCATCGGCTAACTTCTGATCAGAATCCCCAACCTAAAGATCATATTTCATTAATAAGCATGAAAATACAAGATATTACTTTGAAATCTAATATGAACAATGAACCCTTCCACCTTTGCGTTCTCTCCCTATCTCTCTATACATGTATATTAAAGGCATACTCTTCTTTGATTACAATGCAAGACCAATCTGAATATGTATATTTCATTAATTCTAGAAAAACACAATGAGTACCAAAAAAAAACATTTTATAATGTAGCTAAATAAGTCCCAAACAGATTTATCAAGCTTGCAATTGGCAAACAAAGTCATTCCAATATAATGAAAACAAAACAAAATATTAAGGATTTAAAACAAAAAAAAATTATGTAGTTGTGTATACTCACAAGATCAATAATTACTGGATTACTTAGGTATTTTTGGGTAAGATTTCTTATCCACGATGGCATTGTTGCAGAGAACATCAGGCTTTGACGCTTTTTTGGCAGCTTACTTAAAATAACTTCAACAGCTTCTTCGAATCCAACATTAAGCATCTGGTCAGCTTCATCAAGAACAACAAATTGAACCTCTGACAAATTCAAAGCGCCTCTCTTAAGGAGGTCAATAATCCGACCAGGAGTCCCAACAACTACATCGACACCACGGCGCAGATCTTCCATTTGGCGAGAAATGGGTGTGCCACCATAAACACAAATTGTATCCAAATTGGGAGCTGACTCATAGAATTCCTTATCAACTTGCTTGGCCAGTTCTCTGGTTGGAGCTAGAACCAAGGCCAAAGGATGTAGTCCTCGCCTGAATTGAGTTTAAAACATATGATATTAAAAAAGCAAGAATTTATACTCAAAAATCATGCCATTTTCAATCAAGTCCTTCAATCTGCCAAAAAATAAGGATGATCAGGTAAATGACAAATAAGATAACAGACCCATGTTTTTCATTGAATTTAATAATTTTATCCAGGATGGGAATTCCAAAAGCAAGAGTTTTCCCAGTCCCTGTCCGAGCACGGCCAATCATGTCACGCCCTTGCATTGCTGGATCCAGCACAGCTCTCTGTACAAAGAGGCAAAAATTAATAAATAGGCAAAATTTTCACGTCATATAAAAAGCATGCTTGGATATCACCAGTAAATTTAGCATGTAGTGAAAATCTAAAATATATCACAACATCAATAGTGTAGATACTTCAAAAAAGACTCATTGCTACTCAAAAGAGTTCATAAACAAGAACAACCCACGAAGATTCAAGACCTATACTGCTGTAAAGCTAGGTATCAGAACAGATACTCTTTATACAGTTTAGCTGGAAAATGCGTTAAGGATAATATAGGAACAGTTTTCCAATAGTAACTTTGTCATCTTTTACAGCAACACACAAAACATCCTTCTTGTTTACGAACAACATCAGATAAATAAACATTCCCCACTTGATTTCAAACATTCAAAAAAGTTCTTGAATCTTGATACAAAATATTAGGAATCAACAAAGCATAATATAGCGATTCGTTTTCCAATCATATCTTCTATTTGGAAGACCCAAACAAAACATAGGATACCATGCATCTCAAGCTTGCACGGAAGCCACACAATCCCACTTGTTAAATATCAAACAAACAAAATTATATATAAAGGATGAAAAATATATAAATAAAAAGAAACCATGAAATGAAATGTGTGTGTATACCTGAATGGGAAAGAGCTTGGTGATGCCCTTTTTGGCCAACGCGGAAATTATCTCCTTAGAGATCCCAAGCTTTGATATTTCAAGGCCGTCCGATTTAGACGACTTATCCTCATCGGAGTAATCAGCGACCGCGTACCCGGACATCGACAGCGGCGAAGACGCCCTGAAATCCAAATGCCCAAATCCACTGTGCAACCACCTTGCTCCAGCCCCAAACCCAAGCGGTTCCTCTCCGGACTGAAATTGGGATCTGGTGACACGATTTCCAGGAACGACGACGTCCATGGACGAGGACTGAAAGAAACGGCGCTGAAGAAGCGCTTCCATGGAAGCTACGGCGACAGCAGACAACGTCCGCTTCGAAGCCATCGACGCCGTCCGTGCGAGAATCACAGTCATCATGTTCGTCTTCTTCGGAAACTAGGGTTTTAAGGGGCGAAGGCGACGAAGAAGATAAGGGCGATCGCAGGAGCGACCAGAATTAGGGTTTTGGGAGGGAGCCAAGCTTGAGGATAGGAAGAAAAACCTCACGAGGGTTTTGGAGGAGACGGGCCTTGATTATATAATATATTTAGGAAAACCCTTCTTGTAGCCTCCCGCGTTAGCCCGCACCATATAATGAAATGAACAATCGATTCACGCCCCTAATGTCACTCAGTAAATAATTAATATCCTAACAATTAATTTAATATTAAATTTATAAAAAAATATTAAAATAATAAATAACTAAAAAAATATTATAAAAATATATCAATTCAGTCAAATATTAAATTAAAGCCCATAAATTATATATAAATTTAATGATAAATTTTGAAGTGATCAATAAACATGACATAAGTTAATCTTATGAAAATTTAATATGTTTGGATATTGTAATATAAACTTAATGATTCAAATTAACTACCAATATACTATAACATAACACAACATATTATTAACTTGATTAATATTACATAAAGTTTTTTACCCAATACATTGAAAGTCTTTCTGAAACTACCTATCAACTTACTTTGTTCAAATATAAAATATGATATAGTAAGATCAATGTCATAAGATTTATCATGATATAGTCAAGGTAAATATAACATGCAACGATATCATTTAAATAATATTAGGATATTCAATAACATAACAAAAATTTTTTGCAATAATAACCCTTATTGAAAAGGGTAATATAACCTTAATCAATAAAATATATTATTAAGAGAGCTTAGAAAATAGACTAAAGTATCCATATGAATAAAATAAATAATTAAGTAGAGAAGGAAAAAGTAGAAAATAAAAAACACTTATGATCTTCTAGTCGTCCTCACATTATAAAACCTTACAAATTAATTTTAAAAATAATATAAAAATCATACATATATATATATATATATATATTTGTATATATGACTTTATAAGTAGTAGGTGGCAAAGTCAACAATGCAGTAATCAATAAATATGAAGTGGTGGAGCCAACTATGTAATAATAGGCAAATAAAAGGTGAAAAATCTAACTATGTAATAATCAATACATATATGGTGATAAGGCCAATCATGTAGTAAATAATAAATAAGAGGTAGCAAAGTCAGACATATAGTAATCAGTAAATACATACAATTAGTACATATGATTTTTCGAGAATTAAAAATTCTCACCTTATCTCATGCAATCTAACTTTATTCATTGGTAGTCTAACTTTATCTACGTGTCATCTAACCTTATCACCCTTTTACTTATACCATTTTACATACTTATTTTTACCGTTTTATTTTGTACCAATTTTACTTTTTATCGAAAGTTTATTATTTTCACATTCTTTTTAATTTTGATTTATTGAATTTAAATACATGATTCATTTTATCTAAATTCATTGTTACATGTAAAAATTTATTTATTTAATATAATGAATAACATAAGTAAAATAAATATCATAATATAATATGACATCATAAAATAAAAAAATTTCATCATTAAACTAAATACTAACCATATAATACTTCTTATGACATATTTAATATTTCTCTATACATATGCACATACACCCGTAGTGTGAAGAGGGTCTCTGCATCAAAGCCGCATTGTCCTTTTATTAATATGACCGAAGTCGTAGTAAGAACATGTGTGAATTTCATTTATCCTAGTTTGTTCTAATTGTACGTAGTCATTGATTATGATCCATTAGCTCATGTACGGAAAAGAGTATGCTCATAATATCAGTCTGCACCCTTCAACTATCTCTAATGCTTGTAGTGAAAAATTTGAGTTATACGTTTACTTGAAAGCTCGATATCATCTTATTTTATTATTATTATCTAAACACTATCTTGTTCTTCTCTATAAATCTTGATCACATCATTCATATATTTATACTATTATTAATGACACTATTCTAACAATTACTTCACAACAATTGATTACTATTCCAATGGGTCTAACAACTAGTTATTGTAACAGTTATAATGACCACTATATTCTTCTAATTATTATTTTTTATAACTATATTAGTTAGTTCACTAAAATATATCTCCATAATCAATTATTTATGAAAAAGTTAAATATTATTTATTATAAAAATTACAAAGTTTACGATCAATGCGGGCCAAATCTAGTCTTTTTTTTACATTTTCTACTCTGGACCACTATTCTGAGTCTATCAATATCTATATATGTATAGGCGAGGAATATTCACACCGACCAAATATATAAACACACTCACCTTATAATATAAAATTCAAAATAAATATTTAATATTAGAGTGAAATGACAGAAATACCTTTTAGGATTAACACACTCACTACCTACCTCTTTCATATCGTCGATGTTTTCTTCTTCCACCCCTACGAACCTTAACCCCCCCCCCCCCCCTTTTAATTTTAGGATAAGAATAATGTTTTTATCCATTGTCATGGTTGCAAAGGTTGACATTTGGGGATACCCATAATTTTCCACAAATATGATGAATTTATATTAATTCAATAATCATACATGCAATTTATGATAAGAAAATAGTAATTTTGATCGAAATTTGGTCGATTTTGAGTGTATTGGATGATTTAGGATGGAAATCTTATCGATTGGCAATTTACAAGTTTACAAATCATGATAAGTAATAAAAGTAGATTTTTAACTCCGGATATCGAACCCAAGGGAAGAATGAAGAAATTAAAAATTTTAATTAGCTTATAAAGAGATTTTTGAGTAAAATAATATAAAAACATAACTTAATTTAAATAATTTGATTGAATGGATGTAAGAGATGGAAAAATACTTTTCAAGCAAAGATAAGTTCAATTGATAAAGGTGATTGGAGTTTAGATTTCATTTGATGTATTTTTCTCAAGATTATGTATTAGTTTTATTTAATTCTTTCTTTGTGATCATGTTTAATACCCTAACCTCTAACGCATGAATTATCATTTTTCAAGTACCATAATTCATGTGTACACCCTAGCATGGGGAATGGGTGACCCATTAAGATTTAGGTTGTTTAGTCTAGAGCTAGCATCACATCCACTCTTAATTTGGTATTCTAAGTTTTACACTGGCTTTTGCAAATTATGCAACCACTAGTTTGATTATCTTACCTTTTCTAGTAATTATGCTTCATTTTTCAATCCTTCACATAAATACCTATGATAATAAAATAAAGTGATTAAGTCTATTTTATATTTTATCCCAAGATATTCAATAAACACTCACAAGATGAAAAAGATTAAACTAAACCATTTCAAATTAATTTACTACATCAAACTTCATCCTAACCCCAATCAAGAATTTTTAAGTTTCCATAGTTTGATTAAAGACAATAGAATTACAATACATAGAATAAGAATACTAAAAGGATTACTTGCCTATTTTGACCAAGAAATTTCAAGGTTGATCTTCTTTTACAAGCAGATTACCTTCAAGTTCAAAGAGATATTCTAAACCCTTTTCAATCTCATTTTCTCTACTCTAGATGATGATGGAATTGTAAAAATAGAATGGTAGAAAATTGAATGATTTACAATAGAGGATCTGATGCCCTTTTATAGCCTTCCCAACCTGATTTTGAATCTTTCATAAATCCTTCATAATTCTTCAAGTAAATAGCCTTTATTAAATCTCTTATAACCCCTTTATTTTTGAATTTGAAAAAGATATTTAAATACTTTTTTAAATCCCAAAAACACTTCAGTCTTAATTCAAAGCACTCTTTTTGAATTTCTTTTATTAATTCCCCTTTGACTTGACTGTTTGGCGATTGTCTTTTGTTCAAATGACTTTAGTCCAGAAGTGAATAAGTGAGCTGCAAAAATAAGGATTTCATCGCTGAAATTTGGGTTTTGGTCGGGTGAAGAAGGTTTCACCTAACCATCATCTAGTGACCTCAGAATTCACCCGACCAGAAAAGAAGTCCTTTTCCCTAAAGCTTGTAGATTCTAAATATGCAAAATGAGCACTTGACCTAGTCGGGTGAAGAGACCTTCACCCGACCTTTACCCGACCAATACCAGATGACTTCGGATTTCACTCGACCAGAAAGAAAGTATCTTCAGTGAGGCTTCAAAATTCTATATGTTCAATTTGGGCTTCACCCCACCTGGTCGGGTGAAGATCATTCACTCGACCTTCACCCCACCAACGTGAAAATTGAGATTCTTTCTTCCTTCTGTTGATATGGTGAATTCTTCTTTGATTTTTGAATTTTTGTCAAAATATAGCAATAATTCGGTTTCTTTGAACTTCGGTTCTAAAAAATAAGACTTCGTCTTGAATCGAAGTTATCCAAACGATGTCGTGGCAGTTCTGTCTTATACTGAAGCTTGTTTTTACTTCGGTTAATGATTGTTCTCTTAAAGTCTACTTTTGTCTCAAACTGAAGTTATCCAAATAATGTCATAACTCTTTTACATTAATTTAGCTGTGTAATCAGACCCACACATAATAGCCATGATTTGGCGGATACTGATCTATTTATTATTATTATTTCTTTTGTAAAGATTACTTAGTCAAATCACAAACGGATAATATAAACATTTCACAAAAGTGAGTATGTTAATCATTTGGGTGGGTGTGAATATCTATCCCCATTTGTATATGTTCTCTTCAAAAAGGTCAACGTTGATTCAACGTGTGAACAATGCCATTAGATTGGATCAATGTGCAAATCCAGAAGTTGTTCCAGACTAGGTTATAGATATGATCAAATCAATGTGCATATCTGACCAGTAAGGATGTTAAATGGGCCATTGGCCCGCGGGCCAGGTAAGTCGACCCATATTTTTTCAAGGGCCGAGCTTATAAATTTTTGCCCGTTTATATGCGGGTCAAAATGGGTTGTGGCCCGCAATCGTAACAAGCCGACCAATGGGCCAATATTATTATTTTTTTTAAATTTTTTAGTTTATTTTATTAAAATTTTACATATAGTATTAATATTTTATAAACTTAACCATCTTTATTGTTATTTATAGGTGTGTTTGGCCCATAGGAATTAACATTATTATTTTTTTTAGAAAAAATAAGATATTTAAAGTAAAAAAAATATGTAAAAAAATTTAAAATTTAAAATGGACAGGCCAGCCAAACTCACACACGGGCTAAGCCGAGCTAGAAAAGTCTAACCCGTTTAAAAGCAGGCCTAAACGGGCCAAGCCCATTTAGACCCAAGCCCAATTCAGCCTATTTGTTTAACACCTTTACTAACCAGATCAATAGACCAGTTTACACAGACCTGGAAGTTCTAGATCAATTTGCAATTCTGAAATAGATCAAGGTGCAATTCCAGTCACGCATATCCAAAATAGGGACTTCTTTGCAAACAATGTATTTTTGGTTGGCAAAATTTGTGTATGAATTTCAAGAAATCATAATTTTCCCTACATGAATTGATGTTATTTTGTTTGTACTTAAACTAGGTGTCGTACAAAATTTGAATTAGTTGGTTTGGATCATAGAACTATAGAAGGTCCATTATAAAACACAAATTCCAGACAGCGACTCCAACAATTCATAACTCTTTCATTACAAATCCGATTGACATCAAATTAGCTGCAAATGAGAAATATGGAAGCTAGATAGCTAATCCGAATAGACTTGTTTGATTTGATGAAGTAAATAAAAGTTATATATAAAATACCATACACTGTTTCAATTTTCCTAGACTACCCGAAGGCAAAACCTTTAATGATTAAGGAAATGACATGGATTTTCATAAACATGGACTTCCAGAAATCAAGGGATTATAATCATGAATTATTGAAGTACTCCGAATTGATTCTACTACATTTCGGGTTATGTCCTTTCATAGCCCGCCTTCGAAGCTGCAACAGTTTCTTGGAAAGAGGAGGCTCGAACTGCTATTCTTGATTCAAGAGTACTGCTAATGATCCCTGACACTTCGCAATATTGGATGATGACATTCAAACCTTCTGTGATTTTACAACTTTTGAGGGGGGTCGAATTACCTTGAGGGTTCGAAATGAAGGACTTGTCATCACCGAAGGGATACTGCGAGACACATTCGACCTTCTGGATACATGGATTTCTCCTTTTATACCGACTGCATATATGCTTGCAAATATAGGTTATAAGTTGCCTACTGGAGTTGTTAGAAAAGATCTTCAGGCCAGGGTTTTTCAAATAAGATGAAATTTCTTGCTTATTAATTGGTCAGTGTTTCCTATTTAAGAGGACTGCTCATGATTCTGTTAATCAATATCAGTTAAAATACACCTACTATGTAGTTAACAAAATCAAGGTCAGTTGGAAAACCATCATCTTCAATGTCTTGAAAGAGAAAATTCCTCTCTGGGTTTGTGGAAGAATAGCCAATGCTATTTTGAGAAAACATTATGCCACTATTTTTAAAAACGGACCATCTCTCATATACCCATGTGGCTCTTAGTCCTTAAAAGTTTTCATAGTAAAAATGGATGTTAGGAGAACAAGTAAAAAGAAATTGAAGGAAAGATAAAGTGATTCAGAATGGAAGGTCACCTCTACCTATAGAGGGATTGCTTATGTGAGAAGTAATCGAAGTGTCAGACAAAAAGACACAACAGCAAGCAGGCCATTGGTGGATGAAACAGTGGATGTACAGACTGTAACTAGAAAAGTTGTTAACGAAGTTTTGAACCTCAGATCACAGACTCGATCTTTAGAACCTATTGTTGAGGCTCCTATCCTAAAGCATCCAGCTGTTACAACTGAAGCAACTTAGGTATTGCCAACCACTACTGCTGAAGAAGAACAAGCTGACAGCGAAGAACATGTTCCATTAGTTGAAACAAAAAAGCTCAAAAGATAGAACCTGAGAAAGAACCTTCTCCAACAAATAAAGATTCAGTGGATTAAATGTCAAATCGACCATCACTCCTGTTGATCTTTTGAGTTGAGTAGTAAAGAAGAAATTCACCAGTTTAAATCATGGAGCTAAGTTGGGTGCAACTCTTAGAATGGATATCACAGATGATACATAGGCAACTACTGATCCCACAGATGATAATCACCCGGTAGCGATTGAAGTTAGTGGAAATTCTGAGGATGATGAAGACAATGATAAAGAAAAAATGAAAAAATTATGAGGATGTTGATGTAAGAGAAGAGGAGAAAGAAGAACAACAAGACCAAGATGAAGAAGACAAGGAAGAAGAAAGTGATGAAGAGGCTGATTGTGAAGCAGAGAAGGAATCTCTTGCACCTGATTCAGCAGGAAAAAGAACAACCTTTGCAGACACAACCTTCTCTGAATCATTGATTTCAAAGATGATTGAAGATTGATATCTGGAGCATCAAAAGGACATCTCTGTCGTTCAAGAGAAACTGTTGATAGTGAGAGAAGAAACTACAAGTGCAAGCAAAACAATTCTTTCGTTTGATAAGAAGGTTTCAGGCATAAATAAGCATGCGAGGACAGTAACAAAGCAGATATATGTCTCTCATTGATAAACTAATGTCCCTAATCAGAACTGTGATTACAAATCACAATGCTTCAAAAAGAAGGTTGGGTTCCTTAACTATAATTGTTCATAAACTTGCTGATGAAGTCCAAAGTCTTTCAAACTATGTGAAAAAATCTGATAATACTCCACCTGAAGAGAGGGCACCAGTTGAGGGGGAGGTTGTCATCCCACAAGAAGACATACCTTAGCCACATTTTGAAGATACTACTTGTTTTGTGGATGAGTCACCATTGGGACACCTCCCACTTAGCAACCTCCAAGGGTTGAGAAACTTCAAACACGAAGGAACAAAAGCACTAAAATTCTTCCTGCTGTTGCCCAAGAAAAAGCTTCTATTGTCTCTCCTTAGAGGAAGAAGAGATCTAGAAAGAAAACCACCATCGGTATGTGTTTATACCTAATATATGTTGTAATTATGTTCAACTTCACAGTGGTTTGCTCAAAACTATAGGATACCATGTTCCCTTATGACCTACTACTTTTCATTAGATAGAAAGCCAAAAATGATTGTGGATTGAAGGTATTGATAACTTTATTGTGGATAACTCTAACTCTCAAACCTTAAACTCATAACATTGAACCCTTTACAACTCATAGAACCTCAAACCACTCCTTATGCCAACCTCAAATCCTTATAACCTTAACCTCAAACCTAAACTCAAGAACCTAAACTCAAGAACCATTTTCTAAACTAGAACTGTATGACATACCATAAAATCTAGAACCACTCCTAACCTCAAACCTTATATAAATTTGAACCTATATTTACTCGCAAACCTTATATGACCTTGAACCTATATTAAACCTCAAATCTTTATCTACTCTTGAACTTCATATAGCCTTGAGATTTATCTAACCTCGAACCTTATATAACTTCAAACCTTACATTTTAAATACAAAGTTCTGATCTCACTTGACAAACTTGATCCTTACCTTCAAACTGCAAACTTGTAACATCATCGATTGACGTAGAATAACCAGATATTTCAACCATGAGTTATAAATCCTCAAAGACATATAAAACTGGAAAAAAAAAATGACAAAGCTTCATGTACAGCTGCTATTCAAATTCAAAATGACAGTTATCAAATCTAACCAAAACTAAAGACATCAACCATTTCATAATTGTACAACATTTATCTTTGTCTGAATCAAGATATATATGCTAAAGAACATGATGGAAAAAAAGTGAGCGTACAAACAAAAGAATATATTTTTTTGAAAATATAATATTTCTAAAGAGAAAAAATATCAATCTTTAAAAATATAGACAGCATTTAAAAAAAAATTGAATATATTGTATATGAATTTTGAGAAACTAAAAACCAAAATCATGTTACACTCAATTATGTATTTTTTTTTCTTTTTATATTGATTTCTGTTAATAATTAAATATTACTGTAAATCAACATAAATCACTTTGTATCTTGTCGCATCAATAGTATGAACGTGAATTTATGTCTTCCACTTTAATTCTACTTCACAATTAAGTTAACGCGAATACATTCAACAAAATTTGAAAAGATATCCATTCACACACCCCATTAAGTTTATATTCTTAATTATTAGGCCACGAAATGTTGCCCATGAGGCTCAACTGGCGTACACTACTCATAGATATGCATTCACAATATAATACGGCCACTCAATTACAACACTGCATTTTCTTCGCAGTCTTGCACAGTTTCTTGGTCCCCCTCGGTAGCAGCACCATGTTCATCCTCCCCACAAGTTCCCTCAAGATCATCATCGATATTCTCAGTTTGATCTACATAGGCCTGGGAGCTCACCACCTGACCCTTCAAATCTTTGTGCTTCAAATTACCTGATGAACAAATTTAAAAGGCAATAAACAAAGTTCGGATTTAAAAGGCAATTGCCAGATTAACAATCATTTGAAAGTGGATGTAAAGAGACTACACAAAGGGAAAAAAGGGCTAGTTGAATTTAGGGTGTGCAACAATTTTCTTATCCATTTTCCATTATCCCATAGAAACCACTATTGAATGGTATACCCATCCAGAAGGTGCATCCACTTGATGTGGTATGTAAGAGAGCCTTGACACGAAACAGGAAGCGTTCCATTGATCTCTTTGTAGCAGGGATTTTCCTGGTAATGGCAGTTCGTCTCAAGCCCTAGAGAAATTTTTAATTGAAACGTCAAAGAGCCACAGAAAATGTTTATCATGCAAGATAAACATTCCTAAGATTTCATATGGTATGGCAAGATTTACCTTTGCTTCGGAACATATGGCCTGCACTGTTCTTGTTGCCTTCTGAAGTTCTTTCACCTGGTTCAATTCAAAGAGGAATACATAAAATCTTACAACCAGAATGGTAACATAACACCACAGTCAAGGGAAAAAGCATGTAATCTAATTTACCAGCTGGATTATAAGCTCGTGATGCTTTCTAAAGTGGATCTGTAAGAAATCAAACACTGGACAATGTTTCAACTTCAATATCCACGGCATATATATATTCCAAATCACATAGCAAACCACTGTGTTGCAGCAATACCTTTCAGGAAACAATCAACAAACTTTCCACAATATTTTACCGCCATCGCATGCACAGTCACCTGTGCAAGTGTTTAGAGCATAGCTTAAGTAACCAAAAAAATAAAACAATGGTGGATTTAAACTTCTGTTTAGTTATCAACCTTGTCTTGAGTCCTGCAAATATTGACTAATGTCACAACCACATTTACAGTTTTTTGTAGTTTGATTAAAACTGTCTCTAAAATTTCCTGCTGAGCACTCATTTTGTGCTTCCGAAGGACTTCCTTAACCTTCTCAAACAACAGAAAATAATATGAATTAAAAAGAGAATGCTTCTTAACAAACCAATTATCTGGGGAAGTTTCCAAAATGGTATCCGCTGCTTACCAAATTGTTAAGAACAGTAAGGTTCTCTTCATGCTGCAAATGAAATCACATTTCATCAAAATGGTCAATGGAAAAACTTGGAACTAGGGAAAAAACAGAATAGGCTTACCAGTAATCTGTACCATACAACAAAGGTTGAAGAAGACAGACTTGGGAAACCCTGATAATCATCTTTGGTTTGGCGTGAAGTTGCCTGACAAAATGAATAATGAAATTAATTTTTTCATGAAAGGTGATATTGGTGTTACACAATTACCTAAAAAACAGTTAGAGTTCCACACACAAAAGAAAAGGCCTCTGAGATAAAGGAAAGGCAGAATATGGAGGCAGAGATTGCTTTTTTTTAATTCCCAACCCTACAAAAATGATTAAAAAATTTCAAACCTGAGACAGAATAGAGCAGGCCAATTCTTCCAGTAAATCAGTAGTCGATTCGCTATATTTTAAATAGATACACAGTATCTTCTGCACTAAATCGCCCTGCTAAGAAGATCATAATCAAAAGTGAACTACACACCAAGAAAATTCAAAAATTACAATTACTTGTGTAGAAAGCCCAATTAGGATGTATATTTTGGAAAAAGTAGAGGTGAAAGACAAAAAATTAAGCCTTCTCTCACCCTGCTCTTTAAGTCACTCTTGAAATCATTGTCGCCGTTTAAAAACAATAGTTTATGGGCAGAAGCTCCAAGTCTGTGATGTAGTTTTGGAAGAATTTCTTTGATAAATCTGTCAGTCATATTTTTTCCATTTAACTCAAGCGACTTCTGAAAGAAATTCTGGCCCGTGTTTACAAGTGATTCTAGAGTAAAAAGCACTTCTGAAGCGAGCACAAAGGAAAAAGAACTTGCTGCAGAAAACATACATGATTACAAATTCATCAAAGCAGCATTAAGTATTTCTGAAAGAGAAAAAACAAATAGCAAAAGTAAATTAAACCACTATTAAGACACCTATATCCAGGATTTCTTCGAAGAAGCAATATGCACCACAATATAGATAATCAATCTTTCCAGAATTTGGGATAGATGATACGTCTGAGAAAAAATTATCTGGTATTTTCACAGGCTGGAAGGTTCCAAGCAGCTCTGAAAGGATTGATTTATCCATCAGAAACTCGGGGAACTTTAGCATCTGCAATCAGAACCATATGAAACAGTTTTATATTATTAACCTGACCTGAAAACTAAAGCAACAGTGTTTTTTTGTTTTGTTTTGTTGTTGTTTTTTTTTTTTTTTTTTTTTTTTTTTTGGGGGGGGGGGGGTGTTCTGTGGCGAAGGAATAAGGAAATATCACCTTACTGAAACATCGAAGTATCTCTTCAGATACTGAAATAGAAACTAAAGACCTGGAAATTCCTGATTGAGGTATATCTGGGTTGCCAGCTGAAGCAGATTGAACTTTCCAATGCTCCTGACTTATGTCAGCACCTAAAGCATGAGAACACAAAGCCTCAGACTTTATATCAATTGTTTAACCCCTATTGAGTCTATCCAACCATAGAGGAGCAGGGTTGGGTGTGGGGTGGAGGAAACACATGCTAGCACCTCACCTTCCTGTAAAATAAGGAGTGCAGCATTGAAATGCTTTCTAAGGTTTCGATACAGTGGTCTAAGTTCGCTCAAAAATTTGATTACTGACATTCTCCTGAGGCCTAAAGGAGCGCTTAAGCATCTTGCAGGAAATTGTTTGGAAGCAGGAGCATATAACTGTAGTTTGTTGTGTAGATCACGCAAAAGGTACAGATGAATGATTAACTAGAAGAGAAAATATCCAGTCAGATGATTGCAGTGAGTCTATTTGTAAGAAAATGAATAATCAGTTACAAACAAGGATAAACTTGAAACTGTACCTCAGCAGCAGGATCTACACAGCAGGAGTCATCCTGAATATCAAAGGCCAAATTAAAAGTTTTTCATTATTATTCTTACCACATAGCACATATCTTATTACCAAATCAAAAGGGTTAACATAGTATTACAGTTTATATTTAAATGAAATCTTTCCCTATAAGGATGGAAAAATCCAAAAGAGTGAAGCCAAAACATAAATCAAATAAACATGCAGTCGAAATTTCAAAACAAGGGCTGTGGTGAAAGGCACGGAATTATGAGCAGTCCTTAAATCTGCAAGGACTTTCAACAATTCCAACAAATGATTCCCTAATCGTACAAGAAGTCATGTTGGGCTACTCCCTCATCCCCATACAAGGCTATGTCCTCTTTCCATATCTCTAACATTCATATTTCCAAGAATTCATTACATCATGTTGTGCTGAACCCGTGTACTCTTTGGCAACTTGATCAATTGCTATGATTGATTGCAGTTACGAGGATTTGGCAAGACTAAGTGTCACTCAGTCACGCACAGTGCTCTGATTGATAACAGCTCTAATTTTGGTGTTACCAAATACACAAACAAAAAAATCACCCATTGATTCACCCAAATGATCATTTGACAACTACACTTTCATAGCAATAATAAAAATCAGGCGCTGGATCTGTTCCAGATATGAGAGAGAGAAAAGTGACAACAAAGTTAGGAGGAAAGGATGAGGGATAATGCTAGAAGCAAGAGGGCTCCCTCTAGATTTAATAGTTACTTTCGCTATCTCTATCTTCCATATTTGGAGAGAAGCTACTGGCACAGGAGAGAGAGAGGGGTTGTATATATTATTAGATTTAAACATAGGTTAGCTTTTTTTATTTTATCAACGAAGAGAAATTTAAACATAGGTTATCAAGAAGATATTATTAGCAAAATGTTGAATCTATAAAGTATTATTTTATTTTTAGTTTTTTAGTTTACTTGTATTACTATTATTTAATTTTTAATAATGAAATAGTTTGAATATTCAAAATCAATACATTTTTTACATTCTACATTGATTTACAACTTTAAACACCCCAAGCATATCATGAAAAAAATTATTTTGTAGGGTGTATTGTGTATCAATAATTGCTAGATTTAATGGCAGACTGGGAAGTGTTGGAGACTCGATATTATGAGGATAACTGGTGGATATATGAAAGTGATCTTATAAGCTATGACAAATATTTTGGGCAAACAAATTAAAACTGGTAAATTTCAATGAATGCCCAAAAATGCTTCAATATATATAAAGATGAATAATTTACTTGGTTTTTTGATGTACATACCTTTGGGAAATCCAAAATATTCAGACAGTCAACCCAAAGGGGCCTGAATTTTAATTTCTGTGCTTCAAGAACCTTTGGAACTGCAGAGACTTCTACAAAAATTGCTGCAGTATGGTCATTCGTATGAGAAACTCCTGCTTCAGATGTATGCTCATTAGAAGATGATAAATAAGGCCCCTCATTCGGCACATCTTGACATGCAACAGCACCTGCTTTCCTAAACATATCCAAAATTGTGGGCTGCTTAACATTTCCATTCACATCTGAATTTTCTGATGGATTTACTATCTTATTCTGTTTCCTTTTTTTGATCAAGGATTTTGTTTCATGGGTTTCCATATGCTCCTTCCTCTTTTCCACGGAACCAAGGTAAAGAGGTGGCTTTGAAATTGAAGATCCAGAATGGTCGGCATGAAAATTAAGCTCTGGTAAGGAAAAGGGCCATTCTTTGAGGTAGTTGTTCAATAAGCTTTCCAGAAATCTGCGTGGTCAAATCCCATCCATCAGTGTGTACAGTAAAATGCAAATAATTGTAATTAATTCAAATTATAACCAAAACACAGAAAAATTAAGATAAGGGGGCTGCACTGTGCAGGCCATGGCACGGCAATGTTTTGGCACCATGCTACTCACACTGTTCCCTAAAAACAAAACAAAAAATCACGCCACAAAGTCCTTATCTTCCTCCTATACAATTCACACCTACGGTTGGGTTGAACATTATGCAATAATAGTCAAGTGTTGCGAGTTTGATTGCCTTTTTATAAGCAATAGGTCTCGTTCTATACCAAGATTTCAATTCCTAGTCGAGCCATAGGTTAAGGTTAATCATTTTATACTGAGGTTCCAGCTCCTAGTCGGGTTATGCTTTGAGCTTTATCTCATTCCCAGGTTCTATATCACCGCTAGTTTAGGGTCGTGCACTATCAGAAACCATTGTAGAAATGATCGTCCCTTGCAAGTCCCAGTTGAGCCGAATCACCAGCACTTAAATTTAGTGCCTTTATCTCCCTAATTTAACTAACATTTGATCAACCAAAAAATGGCAAAAGGATCAGAGAATATAATATGAAAATTTAGGAGGTTCACTAAGAAACTTTGTGAGAGGAATTATGAAAGGTAAGAAGATTTATAAGCATGATACAAAAATATTTGAGTTCAAATTAAAAGATTGCTAACATTATCAAGCACTAAATGGAATGGTAAATCCAATTGATGAGAACTTAATAACCTGACGTGTTGCAATATTTGGAAAATTAATGAATTACAGAACAGATGCACAATACACATCCTAATACTATTAGCTAGCAGCATCTTTGCATGGTCTATATATGTTTAGATTCAAAACTAGATACTTCAACATTTGTATTTAAATTTTAGATGAATTGACAGAGAATACCTTGTTCTGACAATCACAACAAAAAACAATAAATTATGGAAATTTTTTATAGAAGTTGAGTAAAAGGTAACATACACAAGATTCCTTAAGCGCTTCAATAACTTGTCAATAATTTCAACCTTTGAAGCCTGACTTGTACATTGAAATTTTACAACTTGGGCACAGAAGGCATTGAGCTACAGGTTCCATTATAAACATTCAATTAATATTTTCAGGAAAACACACTATGCATTTAGTTGAAAATTTTGAAATCAAACAGTTACCAGCTCCCTTATCCAGTTAATTGCATAATAAATAGAGACACATGCTATCTGTTTTTGTTTGCCTGTTAGAAGTCGCCAGCCAGACCAAGAAAAATACTGCAATTGACAAGTCAACCACAATGAAGTGAAAAGGTCATTCCAATAACCTTAGATCAGGAAGGGGGCACCAAAAATCCATCCTGAGCGGCTGAGAAGAAAGAAAATATTCCCAAAACCTTGATGCATCAAAGTAATAAGCATATTAAAATTCAATCTCACTAAAAACCAGCACTAACTAATACGGAACATAATAATAAGTGTATATATATCCTGACTAGGTTTGAACCACTGACGCACATAATAGAGTTCAATGCTTACGATAAAGAGTCCAAACTCCTATAATACAAAAATAAATCTGCCATTCCTAGAACTCTATTCCGATTTACCAATTTATCAAGCATGCTCAATGGACAAAAGAAGAATGAGGTCCAACAACGCCACCAACACCACAATGAAACAATGATTGCTTAATTTGTGTATTGGATTGTTGGAGATAGCGCAATATTATTTAATTATTATATTTTTATGTCACTTATTACTAATTGGCAACTTGGGATTAGGCCTAATATTGTATTAAGGTTCGAGTATACTTTTCCCTGTGTAATGTAGCTCTTTATCAATAATATCGTATCAGGATTGTGTTTGTCAACATGGCATCAGGGCCATAGGTCTCCAACGATCTCCATCTCTTCCTCCACAAGTTTTAGCCCTTCCTCTCCACCATTCATCATCTCTTCTGTCTAAGTGTTTCACAATCTACCACACCTCCAACAATCCTAGACCTTCTAACACTATCCTAAACCACCCACCATATCTGCGACAGACCTTAATCAGTCACATTCAAACCCTATGGTTAGTGTTCAAACGAAGATGGCTGTAAAACCATCTCATCTATTGCTTAGCAGTCGAAAGACAGCCATTTAGACAGAGCTTGCCCCATTACACGGATTTTTAACAATAAAACAGTGAAACTGCCGTCTTCCTCAGTGGCAAGAGAGAGTCTTCAAACATTTTACGAGGTGGGGAAGGAAAACAAAAAACTTGTAGTACACTAGCCTGCTTATAATTTGGAGATCCCTGATTTGATCCCCGAATTGCAAATCAGAGCTCAACAACTAGTTTGCTACAGCACACATCCCCACAGCCACCCATCCCTCGGATGAGTTATACCACCTGCTTCGTCGCTCCCTCTCCCTTGGACCAGCATAGCATAGTTTCCATCACTTTCCTACATCACATTGATGCCGCAGCCATTGCTCCTTCTTCCTCATAACAACAAACACTCATTGCTCCCACTCCCTTGTACTAGCGCAGCACCAAATGCAACTTCTTCCCTATACCAGCGAACCACCATCACTCCTTCGTACAGTAGTAAAAGGTTATCAGCTTGCTGCCGTCATCCCCACTCCTTCCCCTCACACCAGCGACCATGCTTCCCTGCCTCCAGTAACACAAAGTCTATTGTTTTTATGGGTAGTAGTTTTTTTTTCTCCCCCTTTTCTTCCCTTTCGTATATACAATAAATGGATAACAAGAAGTTTTTGAAGAAAAATCAAAATCCTACTGAAGAATCTACAACCAAAAAAAAAAAGCAGGAGCCAAGAAGGGATCCTACCCTCCATGTTAACATTGCAATAAAAAGAGTCATCCTCCTTTCAAATGCTAGAAAAGACAACTCCAAGTACACCAAATGCAACCAAATGGGGCATGAAGCTGTAATTTGTAGGAGCCAGAAATATATAGAAATCTTTTTCATCACCTTTGTCAGTTTGTCTTCCTTTTACAATATCATATCAGAGTTGTTTGTCAACATCGATAAAAAACAACTTGTTAAAAAATTGACAGAAAAACGAGCCTCTAGGAAAGGAAATGCTAAGGCTTTACCTTTGAGGAAGGAAGGTGCAGTGGACACCCAAGCAGTGCATCAATTCCTCCAAGAGAGCCCTGATTTGCCAACCTCTCAAGCTAACAGGCAATAAACAAAGGCCGCATGTTAGACCTACTCTTCAAGTATTTCTCTTAGTTTCAACTACTGATAGACTTACAACGGAGAGTAAAAGAAATTTAGCTGGAAGCATTATCAAAGGTGAAGCAGACCTGAAACGAGATAATCACCAGTAAATACAACAGATTTACTGATTTCAATACATCTATACAGAAAAACAGTGTGAAAACATTACTGCAATGAAGAAGAAGCTAGAGGCAATATGTTCAAGCAAACTGGAGATATACTGCCATCCAAGTTCATCCATAGTTCACCTACAAAAGGAACATCAAATGTTAAATGTTTCCCCATTCTAAATTTTTCTACTACTTCAATTTCAAGAAAACTGGCAATATACTGCCATCCAAGTTCATCCAAAGTTCACCTACAAAAGGAACATCAAATGTTAGATGTTTTCCAATTCTAAATTTTTCTACTTCAACACAGGTACATATCAGCATGAAGAACAGCATACTAAAACAAACCTTCTAAATCACAATATGAAGCCTTAATAGGCAACTGGCCACTTTCAAGATCAGACAAGAACATTGATTCAAAGTCTCCTACATATCTTCCAATCCTAAAAGATGAAGTTAGTTTTATGGTCATAAAATACAATTGCTAGACTATAAATCATACTGAAAGGTGACAAGCACTGCCATAAAAAAGCTCAGATAATTTCACCATTCCATAATTGTTGGATGAAGAGCTTTTGAGTCCAAAATAGTTATCAGCTCGTCACAAAACAGGATCCATAATGAGGGGAGCTGCTTGCAGCATTCAAGACATGTTTCCAGAAGTTCTAGAGCTTCGTCACTATTAGATTTCTGTGCTCCAGCAGAGAGAACATGGTGAGTCACCCCAGAAGCAAGAATAAGTTCTATTCTTGTCTACAGTTGTGAAAAAAATAATTCAGGCCACTAAAACTTCACCAAAATTTTAATTTGAACAGGAAATTAGATGTTAGATAAATCCGAGGACAGAATGCACACGAGGTTGGCAGGTGTGGATCTAGTGCTGCAGAAATCGGGCTAGGAAGCCACTTATTGACCATCTAAAGTGGTCAAAATAATCGAAGCTCTTAATGTACCAAGCTCGTCTGAATAGGGTTTTAATTTTTTTATTTCATTTATTCTCTCTCTCTCTCTCTCTCTCTCTCCTTAGTTTCTGCACAAACACCAAAAAAACACTCATGAAGACGCTGCAGTACGTCCCCTCGGTCGTATGGCAAGAAGGGCACCTCCGTAAGGTTGAAGCAGGCACCAAAAAAAATAATTTAAAAATAAATAAAATAAAACAAAATTTATGCAAAATTTGTTTTGAAATATTAAACATGATAACTAAATTCAAATATCCAATAATAATAAATCCATACTCATTATCATCCCAGGTCACATAAGTCACAAAAGTAGAAACTAATAATAATAATAATAATAATATTCTATTTATTAAATTTATTTTTTACATTAATCAATTTCTCTTTCTTTTTTCCTTTTTTTACAACAATTATTTATAACATAACAAAATAAAAACAGATCAAATAATAATAACAAAACAGAAAAAAAAAATTAAAACATATTACACATATATGTATCAACACTGATTCGACCGTAACCAAGTGCAGCGTTGGCACAACAAGGGTAGAGGTGCAGTGGCGACAGCAGAGGCACAGACGGGTGTTGGTCTTCGTCACATCTAGGCCTTACCATGCATTACAAACCAAATAGGCCCAACATAAGCCTGTTTTGATCCTTTTTTCCAATTTTTCAATACCAGCCACAGACCCTGTGTATGTGTTTTGTATGTGTATTCTATGTAAGGTATAAGGTTGTTAAAGATTTTTTTTTTATATAAGTAAGAAGAATTTATTAGATGCAAATCGCACACAAGAAGTGCGTGAGAAAATAAAATTACAATGCTAAAACAGCAACCCGATCAAAAGGAACAGTCATTAACAACATCCCAAAGGGAAGAAAAACGAAATCCACCCAAAACATACAACCAATCACCCAAATAATGAAAAAAAATACAATAAAGCTCAATAACGGACTTCTCCAGATCATCAAACACATGCGCATTCCTCTCCCGCTAAAGACTCCAAAGAATGCAATAAAACACAGCCTGCCATACCATCGAATGCCGCCCCACAACTCCCAACTAACAAGCAAATAACACGCGAAGAAATGAAGGCATCACCCACAGGATGCCAAATAGGCCCAAAACCATGTCCCAGAACCCCCTGGCATAAGGAAAATGAAAGAAAATATTATCCACATACTTCGGCGAAGCTTTGTACATGTAACACCGACTAACCAGAACAAAACCCCAGCGCTGCAAATGATCAGCAATCAAAATCTTCTCCAAGACGGCATTTCAAGCAAAAAAGGCTACCTAGGATGGCACCCACGCCTTCCAAACGCTCCTCCAAGGAAAACGCTCAAGAAAGCAAAAGCAATCTTATAAGGTTGGTAAAGATATAAGGTTGAGATCAACAAATTATTAATAGATAAAAAAAGCTTATGGTAATCAAAAGATTCATATTACAAATCAATTTCAGGGATTTTTTTTTCTAGAAACACCGCTTCATTATTTTGTGTCAAACAAATTTAGGATATGTGATATAAAAACAGAAAATATAGTCAGATGAGTTTCAACTTGCAAAGCAATCTTGTCAGCCCCATGGTTTCTATGGAAGGAGTTGGGATTCAGATGAGAGGATTTTCTCAATTGGGTGGTGTGGAAACCATGAGACACCTCTTCTATTCCATTCTGGCATGATGCATGGTAAGGAGATTGGACCTTGAAATATTTGTTCCTGGGAGTTTTCAGCATTGCAATCCACAAGGAGGAAACTATTGCACCAGTTAGAGCCACCAAAGGGTGGAATGCCATTTTATGACGTCCACCTAGGATTGGGAGCTTGATGAGTTTATAGCTTTTTTGAGGAATCATATTTGCAAGACTGGTGTGAAAATACATGACAAATGGGAGGTTCATGGTCAAAACTAAATAGTTTGACCACCTCTTCCAGTTGGTTTCAGGGTGGGACTTGTTCTTTGTAATGCAAGGAATGCCGCATAAACTAAATAGTTAACAGAGTATTTTATTTATAGATGAATGGTAAATCATTATAAGCATACCTAAAATAGAAGAGACTAATCAACTACTACCAAGAATAAGAGATACTAGATATTCAACACAGCCCTTTAGTTGGGGCATATATGTCAATCATACCCGAATTGTAATAAATAACCTGAACTCATGTAACAGTTAAGGATTTAATAAGTAGGTTAATATGCTGATCCTAATCCGTTGATCCTAATACGCAAATGAGTAACTGTGATGTCAACATGAACCAAATCTTGTCAAACAAAGTGTCAATCAATTTAGAAGAAAATAATGTAAAAAAAAAAATCATTCTTATTTATTCATGGAAAGAATACCATATATCTATAAAAAGATTGAAAAGACATAATTAGATAAGAACCCTTTTTAAATAACCAATTAGTGATAGCCATAATACTCTCAAAAAATACAACTACTTTTTTTTATACGTCAAAAAATACAACTACTTATAACCATATACAATTCATTCTAACTTGAACAAATATCACAAATGTCCAACTTGGACAAAGAATAGTGGAAAGAAACGCCAAAAACCATGAGTCATCATATCAACGAATTAATATGTTCTCGTATTATAGAAAACCTTCATTTAGATATCCTTAATGTAATTTCTATCATGTTGTATTAAATTATTAGCTATTTCAATAACAACTGTATTATTAAAAAAAAAATTAACTTTTGAGAGTTATAACTAACGCAAAAAAACATGTAGTCATGTGAGCTCGAGTACGATATTCATTTTTTACATTGGATAAGAAAATTATAAAAATCATATTTTATTTCTTCTATAAAATTTCAAATTACTAAATTACCATCTATAAATGAATTTAAATCCAACAAAGCTATAGTCAGTGTATCTATCTAGGCGTCCATATTTGGAAAAAACTTTAAAGATACTATAATACAATTCAAGGCACTCATGTGCAGACTACTCAGATTATACATAAATTGACTCACAACACTAACATATGATATATATGGTCTAATATGAGTCAAATAGACCAGTTTTCCCACTAACATTTAATTTATCTTCTGGTTGACTGGAATTTGATCAAGATAAATAGTTAGACCATAGTTTATCTCAATAGGAATTTGCAAGTTCTTATGTCGAGTTATTAGTTTCAGCTAAGATGTCTAAGATATATTTTCGATGAAAGAGAAAATTTCTCTATTTAGATTGGGATACGTCAATACCTACGAAGTATTTTACAGCTCCTACATCCTTCATTTCAAATTCCATCATCAAATAACACCGATTTTTTTTATCTCCATTTGATTATTACTTGTAACAATCATGTCATCAACAAAAACAATAAGCAAAATAATATTTTATTGAATACAATATGATCAACTAAATCCGGCTTGAAACCATATGCCTGCATTAAAGGGCTCAATCGACCAAACTAAGCTCGTGGTGATTGCTTCAAACTATATAATGTCTTTTTTTACTTGCATAACTTTACCTATTTCGGTGTAAAATTTGTAGGAGGATCTATATACACCTCTCCCATCAAGTCACCATTAAGGAAAGCAATCTCCACATCAAACTATCGTAACGGCCAATTTAAATTAGTCGCAAGAGAGAATAACTCTAACAATACTAATCTGAATCACATGAGCCAAAGTTTCTTGATAATCAATTTCATACGTTTGAGTGTAACTTTTGACAATTAATTCAGCCTTTTATTTTTTAACCATCACATTTTACTTGTATTTTATCGCAAACACTCATTTGTATCCTACTATCTTCTTATTTCGAACTAACTCAATAATTTTTTTAAGTGGAATTCTTCTGAAAGGTCTTCATTTATACTATCATCACAAGCTAATTTGCCATTAGAAGATGTATTCAACATCAATACTAACTTGGCATAACTTGTTATTTTACAGTTGACATTGTTACGAGAATGGGCCTTACTCTAGTGCATTGAAAGATATAAATGTGCAACTATGTTCTACCATGACCAAGGTGTATGATTCATGGGAATGTTTATTTGGATATCTCTATCAATACTATGCAATCTAAGCATCACTTCAACTACAATACTTTGTCTGATTAGTTCAAACCTATTTACCTATGTTTACAAATGCAATGTAACACAAACACTAGTACATGACATGCAACACATGCTGACACACAATAATATATATTTTTAATAAATAAAATATGATAAAATTATAAAAGATCATGGATAAAAAAATTGTAATTTCTTTAAGCCCAAGCGCACTTGTGATACCAATAGTTGGCCAAACAGTTGTAATTTCATTAAATATCACACCACTAACTCCAAAAGAACTGACTTCCATGTATGAAACCTCATCTGTCAATCCACATCTACATCTTCTTACCCATCAATCTCACCTCACAATCGACACCAACACCCTCAACACCTTCCATCCCATCAATCTCATTGTCAAGAGTAACAACGGTCTTACTTATTCATTCCCAAGGAGAGAAGTAATAACGCAATTGACGATGGTTATCCCTCAAGTTTTAACATAAGTCTGCCAAACCTAGCCACCTAGCATCGGAATCATCGGTAGTAGGCAAGCAACGAGCCGACCACCGTTTCTATCAATCCTTCTTCCACAATTCTAATAACCCTAATCGCCTATCGCCATTGCACCGATGCTACAGATGAAACCAACACAAGCAAAAGTTTTTTTAAAGTGGGAAAGATTCTTGCATGTGTTAAGCCAAGGGCCATGTCTCACATGGCATGTCATAGATATGCTAGATCTCCAATTAAAAAAACAAAAAAAACAGCTAACACATTTTTTAGGTGTTGCGAATGTGTCAAAGGCATGTCTGTGCCCGATGAGTATTGGACACTGATACGCGATTCTATTTTAAGTGTTCACGCTTCATGGTATAGATGTTTACAAGGAAAGGAGTCTCAATTCAAAAGGTGTGCTTATTTTTAGTGTTAGTACACCATTGAGATAACGGAATAGATTTGAGCAACTTATGAACAGTTGCTAGAATAAAGGCACACACACACCCACCAAACCCTCTTATTTACCATATTTCATGTAAAAAAGTCCAAGTAGTTTAAAGGGCCCACATTTCATCCAAAATTTTGTTGCATTTGTCAAAAATGCCCAAGGTGATACACAAGCTTCATTTCACTATTTACGAAAGGTCAAGGAAAATTTTCCTTCACCATTTCTCTTCCTAGGTCCCCAATTTCTCAATACGACATCTTCCTCGATTTAAGTTTCACAGAAGTTCCAAAGGCAAAAGAAGCAAATGACAAATCAGAAAAAGTGCAAAGAAACAACAAATTATTTATTGAATCAGTGAAATTGTGATCACCTGAAACAAAGTTGAACTTGCATCATTGCTCACATCACCAAGGCATGAAACTATCTTTAGAGTTCCAATGATGCCCATCTTCTTGTACTTCAGATCTGGATTGCTAATCTGTCCAGTGTCCAATAGGACGAATGGCAGACAACAAAAACTTTTATCCCTGAAATTTCCATATTTTGGAAATTGATGCATCACTGACGAAAATTCCTAGCATACCTGTTTTCGCAAGATCATAAAAAGTTCGTTTCCTACAGAAGATCCAAAAGAATCTGCAGTGGATCGAGCCCAGAGTGCCAGATGGGAGAAAACCTCATAGACCTGTAGGATAGGAAAGCTAGTAATGACAGCCATCACAAACAATTTACAGTTGATAGATCTATTATAGAAAGAGAAACCTACCTTGTGCAGATTTTCAATACTAAACCCTTCCAAGTAATCTAGTATACCTGCATATTTTGATTTAGAAAAATAAAATAAAACAAAATAAAACTAATAAATGAAGTGAACCTAGAACGAATTACAGAGGTAACAGTTAGATGATTTTAGAAGTGTTACAAATACCATTTATGTAGGAAGAAAACTGAACCATTTCCTGAGAATATTTGGTGACCAATGAAATCATAGTTTCCAATGCAGAACTGACTTCAAAATTAATGCCAGAACCCACATGAGTAACTAATGCACCTAGAACCTGCATATGAAAGTTAAATAAATATCCAAGTGGCAATAATTAGATCACCAAAAAAAAATATTCAGGTTGCTTACTTCCTGTCTTGAATACGTATCAACAAGCTCTTCAAATAGACAAGTATACATGTGAATGCCAAACTCCCTTGCCCTTTGTTCTTTGCATGCCAGTAAGTATGCTGACAGGGAAATAAACAAGGGGAAATAATCCTAAGGAAAATCCAAAGAAATACTCAGAAAAAAGATCTTAAAAGAGTAATTAATCTTAAACATTATTTTATGCTAGAGATGAATGGAATTTAAGGAAAAATTGATGACAGTGAGAGACCTAGTGGGTTCCTGGGGGTTGTGCACACAAATTTAATTTGGCAAAATCAGAGGGATATGTGTGTGTGTATGATCATTGTGTCAATTAATAAAAATGAATTATCTATTTAAAAATCAATAAACTAAATAATAATAATAAACAGTAAATCCTGACCCATTCTTTACTTTACCTAACCTGTTCACCAGGTCCTCAACATCGTTTTTAGTTAACTTTTTAATACTGAATAAAGGCATCCTAAAGGAAAAAAATTCATTTGAGTTTTAGGAAATCAAACCAGTGATTGGCCGTTGTTTTCTTGCCATACAATTTTGTGAATAGTTCAATTGAATTTAAGCGATGAATATCATGTTTCATGTTTACAGGACAAAAGCTCATCTGTAAAAGGTAAGTAAATGTGTAGATCATTTGCTGAATTTGTGGTTCCATTGACTGAAATTCCTAAATCCACTGCTAGTAGGTGGCGTGATATCACATCAATTATTTGTTTGAATCTCCACCTCCAAGCGAGTCATAAAAGGGATATACATTATGAGCCCAAGGTCTAAGCTTAAACTATAATTAAAGGTATTAATGACATAAAGATAATTATTGAATAAATGTCAAACCTGAACCAATGCCTTATTCCCTTGAATGCACTGATCAAACAAAACTTCATGAATACAACCATCAATAATTTTCTTTTTCAATAACTTTGCTACATTCTTTTGCATTGAGTCACCATTCATGTACGTTAGCACAAGCAGCCAAAAGTCAATGACTTTGTGATCTTTAGCTTTCTCTAGGCTTTTTAGTTCCTTCAAAGTCTCCTCGAAGAGGATCTACAAGACAGTTTCAAAGAAAAATATCATATGTTGATTCTACCATAAGTCACAGTAATATATAATAATGCACCATATGACTCACTTTCTTATATTGAAGACTAGATCTCAATGTATCGAGAATTAATGCCTCTGAATTATCAACAGGCAGTTTCCCTTTAAGTTTATTAACCTGTGTTGTATGAGAATTTGACACCCTGACAAACTTTAGCTGCTCACGAATCCTTGAGATTATTCGCCGAGCATTTGTTGAAGATGCAGAAAGAAGTAAGAATCTCAGTAGGTACGGCATTTGTTCAGCATCAATTGTTCTAATGCATGATAATGCTATGGTAATGACCTTCAAAGAGGGCATATATTACAAATAAGTGAACACAAATTACAAAGCATTTAAAGAAACATAAGCTTCATTATCAAGAAAACCAAAGCAAATGAGCTAGCATTTGTGCATAGCCCAAAACATAAAATAAAATAAAATCATATTCTAATGTGCTAGCATGTGTGTTGTGTTTATACATTCTTGCCCACTGCATGAGTGCAGAAAATTGTTAGTCTACAGCTTATGAGTCATGAAAGCTCATTATGTTATGCATCGCTCAAATGTGAATAGTTTTTTATTGGCTTAGTATTTTTACATTCCAAGGCTGGATCATGCAATCCTCAAACTCTAACGACTCAGATACCATGATGATCAAATGGGGAACTATCTCATCCAAGAAATGCTCCATGTCAGCATTCATAATAACATTTTATTCACGGGTACATACATTTGTATGTACATGTATCCACAGGCACAGACATACTGGTGAAAATGCACTCAATCATGTATACTCAACCATGTATACACACAATATAGTGAAAATGATATAAACGGAATAATGCAGGAAATGTGTGTAAATAGAACACCCAAAATAACTATAGGTATGGTAGACCACACAGTCAAGCCACTTGTCCTTTGTGTGAAGCAATAATTTAATGAGAACCTAATCATTGAGTAAGAGAAAAAGTGAATATAAAAAAATATGAACTCACATTAAAACTGATGTATGACCATTCCAAATAATGGAAACATTTCTCAGCCCTAATATACCCTAAACATAATGCATTCAAATTAGTTAAAACAACATAAATATAATAATGCAGGATCACAGGCTAAAACAATCCAAAATGCAACTTCCCAAATTTTATAAGATCGCAATTAATACATAATATTGCAATTAAGGCTTGTTGGTTTGGCTTGGGTTGTAACTTGCAATTAATACATAATAATGATAATATCTTTGGGACTACATTAATTTTAATATTTTATTCAACCTTTCATCCTAATTAGAATTTTTCCCTCAAATAAGGAAAGTATCAAGAACAAATATGACCCATAGAGCTCAAGGTTACAACATGAAGGGCAGGCAAATTACTCAAAAAAAGAAAATGAAATCAACCTCTTGCTACTCATCGTGGGTAAGGGTTGTGTCCATGCATCCATGATTTTCTTGGATGTTTTTTCAATTTGAATTGCAACTTTATCAAAGTTGAAGCCTGTTCAACCTCCAATCAGGCTCAAGAATTTTCATGACCACATGGATTAAATTCCATATTTGAGCTTTCAAATCAGCTTCTAGTCAAATCTTGGAGTTATTTCTTTTGGTGCACCATACCATTCACATCACTCATTAACTTTGCAGAATTCTTGTACAAATTATTACAGCATCATAGCTATGTAACACTCTGACTTGCTGGTTATGGAGGTGGCCAATCGAAAAACAGACCCTGAGTATGGACTTAGCATGCCCAAAATGTCATACAGAGCTCTTCAGCAGACTTGACACTGATGTGGAACTGAATTATGCTGTCTAAACTTGGCTTCTTAGTGGATATCAAGTTACAATAAGCGGTGATAGTTTATGCCATATGGAAGATGTTAAGTGATCCAATAGCCGGCAGCAGTGAAATGGTCTTTGGCAATTTAAACTTCAGGTGATTGCTACAAACATCCCAGTCTGTGAAGGGTTTCTTGCAACACTCCCATCCCATATAGGTAAGGTGGGAATTTCATCATGCATTTATGAACCCATACCTGTTACATAAAGAGTACCCAAAGGGGCCTCCCTATTCAGTGAAAGTGTGAAACACTTGTCCCATGGGGTTGTTATATTGCTACTTAGACAAAATAAACAAAGCTTTTCTCTCTTTTTTAGGGATTTGAGGTGGGGAGTGGGCGAGCTGGGGAGGAATGGAAAGCAACAGTGGGTTCCTAGTCTGGTAAAATGAAACACTCAAACTGTACAAATTTAAATTGAAAGAAATACACAAATACAATAATATACAACTAAAGACACAAGTAAGAAAATTTGTTGGCAGAGTTTATGAAATCCAGCATATTCCATGAGCATAAGTTGAACCATAATTGATATTAACCACTACTTGAAAAAAAAAAATACCAACGGCGACATGTCAGAGCATTAAAGAAAACAGAAACATGTATGTGACCATGATGTATTGTACATGAATTTGCAATTCTGCGAGATTCAGTGATCGAGTCCATATAAGTGTTTGAACGTCAAGAATCAGAAACGAATATCCTGAATTAAAACTCAATTCATACAAACCTAAAGTACAATTACATCCCCAACAAAAAAAAATACTTAAAATAAGTTTAAATAACACAATGGGTACCCCAACCACCTGCTCTTGCAACTGATCATCCAAATTTAAATTATATAAAGAATCAAGGACAGTGACAATGATAGTTGAATCCTCTTGAAGCATCTGCTCAAGGGAATTGACAATGGCCTTGTGGTTCTGATCCCCGAGAATCTCCGGTAGTGATCCAATTATCTCTTTCTTTAAATGGAGCGGGGCAATTGAAAGAACCTCCAGTAATTTCTCAGCGAATGCATTAGAGTCCACAACAAAATCAAGCCAGCGGAACTGGCTGAGGATTAGCATAGCAATGTCATTAAGAAACGACGGTGAGGCACGACATTCCAGATTGACATCAAAGTATTCGGGTAGCTTTTCTAGAAGCAGCATCTGAAGGTCCAGCTGAATGGATGGGACCAGTAAGAGATGTCGAACAAGGCTACATGTGCCCAGAACTGATCTAGAAGTCATTCCATCTCTACTCGATGATACCAAAACCCTGGAATACAAAATCACACAGCAGTGTTAGTAAGAACAAAGAGAAAAAATGAGAAAATTGTAGACTGCAAGGAATTTACAGCAGATGAGAGAGAGAGAGAGTGTGTGTGTGTGTGTGTGTGTGTGTGTGTGTGTGAGAGAGAGAGAGAGAGAGAGAGAGAGAGAGAGAGAGAGAACCAAACAGAATAAGCGTAAAGGAATCAAAATCATAACGTATATAAGCGAAATTATAGCAGCCTAGTAGAAAACTAAAACACGACGTAGGAAGAATCTAGCGACGGTTTCGGAAGTTGAAAGAGCGAAAGAGTGAGAAAGTTCCTAGTACAGCGATTTTCTCGGGAACCAGACAGGGAAAAGCGAGAGAAGTGGATAGAGAAACAAGACCTGTGGAGATTGCTGGGGGAACGAATGTAGGCGGAGAATGCGGAGAGGAACTGGGAGCGGCGGAGAGAGGCGGAGGCGTCGCCATCGACAGCGGTGAGGAGGCGATGGAGGCGATGGCGGAATAAGCGAGCGTCGGAGGGGAGGCATGGAGGGCCGGAGGGGTTGAGGAGGGTGCAACCTGCTTCTGCAAGCACCGACACCATGGCGTCCATTATCAGGGATTTTTCACTTATTGGTTTTGCGCTGCCTCCGACGTCGACGTCTCTACTTTCCGGTGGAGGTGGCTCATCGTCTCTGGTTACGGCGGCGGACGCGGTGGGCTTGGGGTTTTTAGCGGAGGAGAACGGAGGCGTGAAGGAGGAGGACGGTCTCTTGCGGGAAACGATCCGGCGGTGAGAGGGAAGCATTTTTTTTATTTATTTCTTTTTCGTAAATTACTGGGTGGAGTTCAAGTTGAGGCACATTTATATTTAATCTTCTTCGATCAATTTAATATTATTTATATATTTTATTTATTCTTTTGCATTTTTTATTTTTTCTCTATTTCAAATATAATTATTAAACAAATATTTAAAAATAAATAATAAATCTCTAAATATTAAAAAATTATTTTTAAAATTTATTTTAGAGAAGATAAATTTATTTTTATTAAAAAAATAAATTTTATTATTAAATTTAAAGAAAACATTAATTATAGAACACCAATGAGTACAAAACTGATCACTTTGATTTAAATTTGAGATTTGAGATATTTGGGCATAACTTTTTGGTTAACTTTAACAAATTTGTTGAGAAATATTTTGTTTTCGTTGTGAATATTTTTTAGCATACCTAAAAAATAATTTATTACATTAAAATTATTTAAAATTTAATAAATTATAAAATCACTAACAATAATAACATAAATAAATTATTTATTAAATATATAAACTCAACTCAAATAATTAAAACAAAGTCACTAATTATATAACTATATAATAAATTCAACAACATTATAATTTTGTAGTCAACGTGATATATATTTAAGTTATTCTATTTTATGCTTTTAATTCCTCCTCTTTTGTTTCTCCTTTTTCTAATATATACATATACATACACACACTTATTTTCCAATAAAAAGAAAAAAACATTTTAAATTATTACACATACTATTTAGTTACATTTACCTACCGTGTGATTTCACATGTCACACGCCATAAATTTCATTTTATTAAAAAATGAGAAATAATATTCATTGAACACAATATTAGGGTGAAATGTCATACTCTTATATTATTTAAAATTTCCAACATACAACAAAGTGATTGGAGGTGAACTAGTATCACCTTTAAATTAAATTTTTATAGTCTTTGAAATCCTTTTTTTAAAACAAACTTAGTTGACACCAATTGTGTTCCTATTAGCTAGATAGTGACAGTTCAATAGAAGGTACAACACTTCTTTGTCAAATCTAAGATTTATAACCCCTGGTTTCACAAGAACACAAAAAATTGCAAATACAATGAAGATGCAAAGACTTACATGGTTCAAATAACATGTCATACTCCACGATGATAAGCTAAACCATTGTCGAGTCAATCTACTATAAAATCAGTAAACACCAATGTGATGCTTTATCACAGTTATAAAATCAACGATTTTACATAAAGATCGATTGCTCTTACAATTATCTATTCTCCCTCTTACTTCACCCCATTTGCTTGATTGTCTATTTCTCACTGAGCCTCCTAATTAAGAATCAATGTTTTGCAATTATTTTTCAAGGTAAATATGCTCTCTTTGAGCTCTATGTGTATATGAGTGTTCATCGCATGCACAAACAAACCTCTATAAAGGATAACTCAAGTGATGTTTTACTAAACATAACAGTTTAGCACATGCGGTACCCATGCAGGCAGTGCCCATACTAAATTACTTAATAAATATATCATCACATGTATGTGGAATCATGCCCATGCAAATTTATCATGAAATCACCCCATGCATATTTATCATAGAATTACGCCTATATAAGCCTATCACCGACATATTTCTCTTTGTTGGCCACATATCCAATAATACATAAGAGAGAAATGATCACTAAGATTGAAAGTAACAACCACGTTGTCACTTTGATAACTTCGAGTTCAGACAAGTACTTTGAGAATAGTAAGGTAACTTCATGCTAACATATACTTCAGTTTGAACCAACCGACATACTTTGCTTTTCATCTTAAACAAGACTTGATCTCCCTCAGGTTTACTTTGGCTTAAGCTAATTGGATTACTCTTCAAGATGTATCCCAACCCAAACTCCTTGTCATTTATCACTTCTTTGTGGGGGCACTTCAAAATTGCACTGACTTCTAGATGTTGAACTAATGCTAGTTTCTTCGTTTTGAGCTGAACCATTACTATGAAATCCATCACTACCTGTTACGTTATCAACAGTGTTGTTTTCAACTCATCATCAAGATTACTCTCAACATAAGCATTGTTGTTTTATATGCATTGTTGTTCGTGTTATAAGCTTTTTTTATGATAGCATGATTTAATAGAATGACAACATTTTATTGACAAATCATCGTGTAGCATTGCTACTCATGTCATAAGCACCCATGTTCATGTCACAAACTTTACTGCTCACACCACAAACACTACTTATAGTAAAAGTTGTCGTTTATATGGAGACTTACTTCAATATATCATTCTTATAGTACCAGCGCTATTCGTCACATAATCAATATTGTTGGTTACATCATAAATGCTTTTTATAACATTATTATTTAATATAACAATATCGTTATGCTTTTTAACTAACTTACATAACTAATTAACTTTCTTTACGAGTTCAGCCAAGCCAGATTATCCTAATGTTATATGAGAATAGTTAGTAATCTCGAAACACATTGCTTGCTGTCTGAACATGCTATGGACAACAATTACAATCTTTAATTTGTGAAAACAACAGTTACTCATATAAATAAGTAATATAAAAATTATTTAAAAGTTATATATTTTCAAAGTTATATAAATAAAGTATAACAAATTAAGGTAAATAAAAACATAATAGGAGAAATCCCATAAATGATTATTGTGTGCTTAGAATAAAATGTTAATTATTATTTTTTAAATTTAAAGTCAATTAATTTAAATTTAATATTAATAAATAATTTAATTTAATGATTACATCCAATATGATAATAGCAGAATATTATGCTAATATACAAAGTTAATAGAAAGTAAACTACTAAGAAACGATAAATCATTAGGCTTACCATTTTCACTACCTCCAACAACGAAGACGAGGGCAGTGGGCAGAGCGTGATAGTAGTTAGTTTGGTAATATTGAAAAAAAATATTTGAAAAATTAAGTATTTAGTATTATAAATTTTAAAAGTGTGTAATAGGTATTTGATAAATTTTTTAAAATAAAATATTTTAAATTTTAAATAAGATTAATATTGATATTTTATAATTTTTAAAATTATTTCTGAAAAAATAATTTTGAAAAGTAATCTCCAAACTGTTTTTATTTTTTACTGAAGTTAAAATTTTTTTACGTATTTTAAAAAAAATTATCAAAGGAATTTTATGTTTATTTAATAAGTAAAAACAATCTCTTAACAGCAAGATCAAACCCTGTGTAGGATAAATTTAAAGAGAGATGGTAGTGGTGTAGTGCAAATCTTGGACAGGGGCGAAAGGGCAAAAATGGGAAGAGAATTTTAAAAATTAACACTAAATTTAGCCGATTATTTGACTAATGCCCGAACTATTTTAGCAAATTATATATATATATTTTAACTAAAATTTAACCAACCGTCCTTTGGGTTGAGATGAAAGGGTGCCACCTCAATACTTAACTTTATAGCACTAGACTAGCTGGGACATGAGGGGAACCTAGATGAAGTAAGGGAGGTTTTGTTTGAGATTTTTAGTAAAAGACACCAACCCATTGTGTGTACATATATAACTCCCAGGCGGGGGATCAATACGTTGTTGTACTAGCAAAACAACATATCTGGTGTTGTTTACCTTCTGAACCTTGTGTTCAATTAAGGTTGTGATCCTGGTTTTTTTACTTCCCAAACTATAGATGCGATGCTGCAGAAGCTTTAGCCACACTAAATGCGTGAAAGTGTTCTGCCAAGGGCTTCATGATCATCGGAAAGTCCAGGCAGCGATTGACAAGTGCCAAAATTTTCTTTATTTTGTATTTATATTTTGTAATTTCAATTACTTATGCGCCATGAAAAAATGGTACCGTTCAAAGTATGTAATCCGTGACATTGTAACATAACTGGGTGTTGCTGTGCAGGCAGTCTTTACTGTCAACCCCACCGAATGCGAAGAGAAGAATTTCATCTGTTGTGGGACTATAATGTCAGGTTATGTGGAAATCAGTACAAGCATTACGCTCAATATGGTTGTTGTGGGAATTTTCTCACGTTAGCATTGCCACAGTCTACTACAATAAGGTGATCTAAACTGTTCTCAACCCAAGCACAAGTGTGTTTGGAGGCTGATCTTCCGTCTCTTTCTGTCAGAATCTATTGAGGCTCAACAGCGGGTCATGCATCCTTATGTATAGAGATTCAAATGCCCATTTACTTAATATTATGGTGAAACGTCTTCCAAACAACAACGGATAACCTTTTCCTGTTTAATTGTATTATTGTAATGTGTTTAAATGCATAATCAAGAAGCTTAACTAAGCTACATAAAGTGGTCCACAAGTTTAGATTTAATTAGTCATCATTAAACCTTGAAGCGCACTTATACAGATATCAGTAGATATGATTTGCTTTTAAGAAAATTTTCTGCTGAATTTCAAAACTTCTCAACAGGGAAACCAATAACAGGTTTGGTTTCCAAAGCCAAAGAACGCAGTTCATCTACCTCTTCTGTGGTGAGTTTCCAGCCGAGTGCACCTGCAAATTCCTTTGCCTGTTCTGCTGTTTTGGCTCCAGGTATGGGCAAAACATTCTCTTGTGCTATTAACCAATTGAGAACTACCTGTAGAAAAAGGAGACACACAATGCTTACATTTTGGACATTTACATTTTCCCCTTCCTTTTGATGTCTCGATGAACCCAACAAAAGCTGAATGGGGATGTGTTTTATAATTTTTTGCGGCATCAATTATGAGCATTGCCCAAAATTAACTGGACATGCCATTCTGTCCATTGTGAAGGCAGCAAAGTCACAATAAGGACTCAGGTTCACTTTGGAATCTCTCCTCCACACAGAAAGTCAAATCATGGAAAGTGCCGGATTTCAAATTTGAAAGAAAATTCAAGAGATACATTATTAATTCTGATCACTAATTTGGGTCATCAAGACATCAACTAATGATACCTTCAGGCATTCAAAAAATATTATAGTTAAATTAAAAATAAAATAAAATTACTTTCACATCTCTTTTTAATTTGTTTTTCTTTTGTGTTTCCTACTAACTTCTATGATCAGATTTTTCGATGTTCGTTCCATTGATCCACCAGGACGTCGTTAGTTGAATCATTAAGAATGTATACAAGAAAAAGGTATAATAGCAAAGAACAGGCAAAACCTGCGTGGGAGTTTTACTGTAGCTCTCTCCTATAACCTGGATTCTGTTGAGTAAAGGCCGGAGCTGCACAGCAAATTATAGGGGAAAAAATAAATCAAGCAATGAAGTTGGATCCTAAAAAAGGTAAAGAGCCCCATAAATTTTATGAGATCTTACCTTTGTTAGGAACTCAGGAGTATATATGCGCCTGCGAGGACCAGCCGGCAGATTTTCTGGTGTATACTTTCCAGTGAGGGCACCTACATGAGTTGAAATATGTCACAATTGGGCTAACATACTGAGGCAAAGCTCCCCAAGAGTACACCAGTAGCTGACAGCTGTCCAATAAACTTAGGAGTCATTGAGCCAGGGGACTTTACCTTGAGCAATTGGGGAGTATGCAATCAAAGTGATACCAAGTTCATCACATGTAGCCTTTACACCATTCACCTCTGGAAGCCGGTAAATGAGGCTGTAATTTACCTGGTTTGAAGCCAGTGGGATACCTCTCTTTTTCAGCTGATCATATGCATTACGAAGACGCTTTTCTGACAAAAGGAATTGTGGCCATTGTATAAACTGATGTATAATTAATGAGATAAAAAAGAAAATATAATATTGCTCACACAGGCAATTTAAGGATCTATTTAATCGGCAAGAGAATATCTTTCTAATGTAATATTACTTTCTGCAGAAAATATTTAGCACAGGCTGTTGCATTCTTCAAATTTTCTTCTGTTTGGCTGATGGTAATCTTTGTTCCTCCATAGGTCAAGACCAGAGGCCTATTTTCCCTTTAAAGGTGGAAAAGAGGGGTCAGCAGTTATGAAATTGGAGGGAGCATGGAAGGGACCCACTATGTCCGTTTACATGCAAGGTGGTGTTGGGGATGGAGCGAGCGGGCCCCTTTTGCCTGGAACAAAATTTTATGAAATATTACAACTATCAGAAGCATACCACTGTAGTTTGAAACTCCAACAGCTCTCACAAGGCCCTTCTCCACAGCATCTCCAAGACCATCGATATACCCTGGAAAAACAATGGTTTGAAATAAAAAACCAAAGCAAGATTATATTTTTATTATTAGCTAAGCTTTTTTGCTACAATGTCAACTCATTTGACTCATGAAAGAACAGCGTTACGAGTGCAAAACCTTCATTTCCCCATACTCCAGGCCTGGAAATTATACAGCAAACGCATCTTGATCAGCATTTTTTTTTTGAGGGTAGAATGTGATGGAAAGAAAAGTATTATAAATTACAAACCAGTGGAGTTGGTAGAGTTCCACTGAAGAAAGCCCAAGGCGACCCAAGGAATCCTTCAGCGCAGAGAGGACACTTTGGCGACCCAACCTCCATGGTAATGCTGCAAACTTGGTCGCAACAGCAATCTCTGCTTCTCGATTCTTTTCTTTACGATGCTTGATGAATCTTAATGACAAATTTGTTTGGAAACCAAACAAGTGGAAGAAATTACACAAAATCATGAATATAAACCAAGCGTCCATACGGTTGACAAATTAAAACACAAATCCACTGAACATACCTTCCTAATAGAGTTTCAGAATTGATAGCTCCTAATGAGAGCTGCAAAAAAAAAAAAATGTCATAATGGGTTTTGATACACTCATTTCCAGTGCCATAATGGATTTACAGGGGTGATTTAAAACCAGTTTCTCACCCTTGCGCCATATACTTCGGCAGTATCAAAGAAAGTTATACCAGAGTCAATACCAGCATTAAAAGCAGCTCTAGCAGCCTTTAACTTCCTGTCTAATGTAACCCAACAACAACCAAAAAAAAAATATAGACATTCTCAACATACAACTCAATTATGCTGACAAAAAAAACGAATAGAATTTAACAAGTGGACTAGGAAGATTGGGAAACCCTTTAAATTTAACAAGTAGCACATAGAGTGTGTTTAAGGAAAAACAGACCATCCCATTCGAAGTTGTTCCAGTAACTATTATCGCCCCACGACCAAGCCCCGATTCCCAGCCTCGTTACCTGCAAATCAGAGCCGCCCAGCTTGATCTTCTCTTCCACGGGCACTTCCACCACCGATGCTGCCGCTCTTACATTTCTCGGCAGCACTCTTCTGCTTCTGCTTCTGCGACTTCGATTGAAGGCGGCGGCGGAGGAGAAGCACGGAGTGCACGCAGCGTTCAAAGCCATCATGCCTCTACTTTATAATTTCTTGGGATTTGGAAAATGGAAATCAGGGAAACGGCTTTCCGACAGAGAATGTATCGGCTTTCCGACAGACACCACCACCAGAGAATGTATCGGCTTTCCGATAGACACCACCAACGGTGCGGTCTTTTAATTGTTTATTTATTTATTTATTTTATTTTGGCCGCTAATCCAATCTGCGACGCGGGCGTTTGGTGTCCGCGGGTGTTTGAGTAAGCCAGATGGACTATGGAGGCGAGGCGCTGAACGTGGGCTGGGCCTCGACCCTAGAAGAGTTGATGGATTGATTTTGGGCCTCATTCTCCCGATCTTCTCAGTCCACGAAGCAACACAGATTTTGTTAATGTTTTTTTCTTATTATAAAAGTATAATAAAAACAATTATAGTACATTATTATTATTATTATGGAAATGTAGTTCAATTTTGAGCGCTAATGATTTATTTGTAAGTTGAGTGTTTTTTATTATAAAAACCAATATAATTTATTCATGTTGAAACTCACAATATTGCTTAGTTGTCATATTTTTTTTCGCAATACATTTTATCGTAGATGATGATGCCATAAATTGAAGTGAAAATTTATATTCGAAAGAAAATGTAGTATTAACCCTTTCAGAATGCTTCGAAAACCGTACGCATATTTTAAGGATGCATTTGGATAGGGTATTTCACAATTCTAGGGATTAATTTAAAAGTTATGGGGGTAAATGTTCAAATTAAACTCTAGGTTGTTTGGTACCATAGTTTTGTATATTGTTTTTAAAAGTAGTTAACTCGTGTTAATTTAATAATAATATGAATTTAATAAAAAAATTTTAAATGATGAATTTTATAATTATTAAAAAAAAATATTTCTAACTGTTTTAATGTTTTATGTTAAATTCAATTGTGATGGGAGATTTTAATTTTTTTTATTTATATATATCATTTTAAGAAAAAAAAAAGACTTGATTTTTTAAAAATACATTCTTGACTAAAGATAAATATTTTTTAACAGAAATTATTTTTAATTTATAATTAAATAAGATAATAATTGAGATTGCATTAAACACAAGACATAAACTTAGCAAGAAAGCGTGGTTTTATTGAATAACAAGCTTACAAGCGTCTATTTGAGTTATGTTGACTGCCCCATCAAATACATAAACTTACTAAATAGTTTTTTTTTTAAATTATTTTTTATAACTCAAACCTCTGCAGCTCAAATATTGCTCATCCCGTACTAACCATATAACATGGGATATATTTATAGGCCATACAATGCAAGTAATTATAAACTAGCTAGTGTGCCGCGGCGGGAGCCACATCCCCTCCGTCATCATCATCGTCATCGTCGTCGCCGTCGCCTTCTATAATGAGATTGCTAATTCTGCTGGCAACTACAGCAATGCCCGTGTACCTTACCATGTCAGCATCATCGCTTAAATCAAACCCAAGCATGCCCATTGATGAAGAAGCCATCAAACTCAAAACAGTATATATAAATGCAGCTATAGATTTAGACACTGATCAAAACCAACATTAATAATATTATCCGGGTTGATATATATATATATCAAGGCATGTGAGGAAGGCGTAGTGTGGATCCAGCTATTTATAGCTAAAGAATGAAGGGTTGTATACTTGTATGGTTGTTGAAGGTTTGGTGAAATTTAAATTAATGCATTAATTTATGGTCATCGCAGGGACAGCTTGTTCTGGTTTTTTTTTTTTTTTTTTTGGGTCTGTTGCTTTTCAAAATGTATACCATGCGCTTTTTTGTTTTAGTGTAACAGAAAAGTGCAGACTGGCAGCAGCCCAAGGTGGTCGGTCTCCACAAGTTTGTCCAAAATGGCACGTGGGGCCCCTTGCATGAGCTAAGCTCATGGAAGATGGCTGCTCTACACACTCCGCCCGTGCATGGAGCCGTCCATGCACGTGCCCGAGCAACGCTGTCTTGTGTGCATCGCCCTCCAGGCCTCCAATATATATGTTCTTATATTATATTAAAAATAATTAAATTGAAAAACCCCATCAAAATGAATTATATGTGTAGTGTAAAGACCCGAGTAACAACAAGTAACAACATAGACCTCCGTACGATCGATGCCAACTTCTGTACGCACGCACCCACAAGCAACAGACTAATATATTTTGACGATCGACTAAATCTAATTATATAGCAGCTCTCAGGAAGCGCATGAGAAATCCAAAGGCAAACGCGCGCGTAACATCATGCACGCACGTAGTATATATACAATAAGAGGATCAAGCCTAGTCCAATATAAATTAGGAGTATCTCGCAATGAAAATTAGCGCCGGCGTCACATAAGGAGCAGTCTTCAGCACTGCTCCTTATGGGTAGGTGTACGTAGCAACTTCAGCACTGATACAGTATTGTTCACCAACTGCTGCAATATTGTATTGTTTTGTTGTATTTTTTCTCCTTTAGTAATGAACGTATAAGTTTAAAATATTTTTTCTCCTTCAAATCAACTATCTATATCTATTTATTAAAAAAAATTACAGAAGCTTCAACGGTCTTTCAAAAAATATACTTTTCATCTATTAATTGGTTTTAAGACGTTGACCCTTGGATTCTAATAAGGTATCGCATGTTATATTTTCACTCACGATGTTCATTCCGTGAGGAGTTTGTTCCTAATGTTTCCCTTATCCATGATTTCCGACCGTATGTATCATCCACGTTGACACGTGAGGGGGTAGGGGGGTGTTAGAATCTCACATTAGAGAAAGTGACCAATAAAGTATGCTTGATATAGATCCAAGGGTAGCCTTCCCTACAATCAATTGATTTTAGGACGTTGACCCTTGGATTCTAATATATCGACATTCCAAAATGCTGGCATATCATATAAAAACGTCAGTATAGATCAATACCTGCGTTTCATGCGAACAGAATGCATGCCGACATTTAAAAAAAGCCGGCATAAATTAATAAACACTAGTGTTTCACGAAGGTATTGATTACATTTATGACGGCATATAAAAAATGTCGAGATAGATGTATCATTTTATTGACATTCCAAAAACATAGGCATTGATTATATTTATGCAAAATTTATTTTTTACCAACATTACAAAAACGCCCTATTGATGTCATAAAAAAACGCTTTATATCTAACTCGTGTAACAAAAAAGAATCTATGTGAAAAATCTTAGAATAGAAAAATCACATCGAGAGAAAAACTTTACCGTAATTCATCTAAGTATAAATTAAAATGAAGCTCTAAAAATTATTTTAACCCCTGTAAGACATTCACAGTCCTCAATAAACTTTAGCTAAAATTTAACCAAAAATTTACCTTTTATAAAATTTAATTACTCTCCTTTCAAAACCTCAAATAATAGACTCAATAATTGTTTGGCTATTTTAATAAAATATTAATATATTATAAAACGGAAAAAGAAAGGAGGACGACTTCGGATGGAGATGGAGACGGGATCACCGGATCTGATGGAGACGGGCGAGGTCAGACGGTGGGTGGGGGGGATCGGACAAGCGAGGGATGGTGCGGTCGTGATGAGCGTTTCCTAGCGTTCGTCTTCGTCAGGGTGGGGGGCGGGGGGCTTTCGTCGAACACGCTTTGTCGACCATGGGGTCGGACGGTGGGGGGATGATTGGACTGACGGCGAAGGGATCGGACAGGCGAGGGACGGCGAAGGGATCGGACAGGCGAGGGACAGCGGGGATGGGCGGGGGCGGGCGAGGGGCGGCGGAGGCGGCGGGGTAGCGATGGGCGTTTGCATCTGCGTTTGCGTCTTTTGCGTATTCCTCTGCGTCACAGGAGACCTTCGTCAAACGCAAGTAATAAAAAAATAATATTAATGCTGGTCAAATTTTATTTGACTCGCTAGAATTGTTGAGCCATTTTAGAATTTATCAAATTTCTGTAGCATTTGAAGAGGCTGTTGTTGCAGGCTTCTTTTATGACATTTAATAAAACTACTAGCTATATTTTAACTCAGCCAAATAAGAATGCTCTAATGGCAAATGTGACACGCAGAGGTAAAACTATTATATTTTTGGCTTAGGTGGAAATGTTGGTGTTCTTTTAACTCGGGAAACGCAAAATTTTCTTAGAGAGGCATGACATGTTATGGTTGTAGGGTGTCCTCTAACTTTGAATGTGGGTAAATGATAAGTTAGTATGTTTAATGGGTGAAATTATGTTGTATTAGTCACGTACAAGCACAAACATACAATGACATGTAAATATGTAATTCTTTTAATAGGACATTGTAATGAACTTCAAAGACTTGATCATTACCAAGCTATGATTAATGCTCACTCCTCCAACAAATCTTTCAGATAATAACAGACAATGGGTGGACGTTTAATGCTTATATCAAATAAAGCACAACAATACATGGTATACTTAAAGATCGAATTTAAGATTGCACCCTAGCTGAATTTTGAAGACGTAGCCTTAATTTACAAAATAATTATCTTTCAAATAATAATAGACGGTGGGTGAACGTTTAATGCTTATATCAAATAAAGCACAACAATACATGGTATACTTAAGATCGAATTTAAGATTGCACCCTAGCCGAATTTTGAAGACGTAGCCTTGATTTACAAAATAATAATAATAATAATAATAATAAGTTCTTTTTTTCAAAATTAGGGACGGAATTTGTTTTAAATGTGTGTCGAGATCGAAAGATGAAAAAAAAAAAATAAATCTCACATAGCCATAAGCTAGGGCCGTGTTAGGTGTCATATTAAAGAATGAATTGACCTGACTTCCACCTTGAAAGACTTCACCATTTAAAAAAAAAAAAAAAGAAATTGTAGAGTCCAATTACTCCCGCATAGCCAAACACAGTCAACCTAACATCAACTTATATAGATTGCAAAACAATTTGAATTGTTGATTTATTTTAAAGTTTTACAATACACCTAAAAACTTTTTATATGGATCAACCAAACGGTAAAAAAATATTAGCTTTTGATCCAAGTTCTCATTATAAATACTACATCCCATCCAATCTTATTTCCTATCCTGTTATGATTCTCAATACTATGTTTAACATCAATTTATATTGATTTCCAAAAATGTAAATTGTTTATTTTTTTAGACCTTTACAACACACTTAAACTTTTCTATGGACCAACCAAACTGTAAACGGTTTTTTAGACCTTTAAACTTTTTTTAAGCTTTTGAATCGGGTTCTCATCCTCAATACTACATTGCATCCCATCTCATTTCCTTTCCTGTTCTGATTCCCAATATTATGTTTAACATCAATCTATGATGACTGAAAACAATTTAAATTGTTAGTTTCTTTACAACGCATTAACAAACGTTTTCTATGGATCAAACAAACTGTAAACATTACCTTTTGATTCGGATTCTCATCGTCAATGCTACACTCCATCCCACTTATTTCCTTTCCTGGTCTGATTCAAAGCTACGCTCACACATGCCGAACCGAATGTTATATGGAGAATGTCTTTTACGCTTTTAATAAATTTATCATGCCACTAAACTATCTCTAAATTATCATCGTTAATTAGTTGATGACATATATCTCGATAAACTAACCATCACGACTTAGACTCCAACAAACTCTAAAAGAAACAAAATTGAAAATGACAGATGAAAACAAAACAAAATTAAGCAAAGAAAAACATAGAAAAATGGCAATATCTAATTCAATTTGCCATCAACTTTATATATATATATATATATATATTCCTTTATAGCTTTTAATCTACCTCACCACCCCAAAAGTGTGTGTATATATATACAGACTAAAATAGCATAGCATTACAACTCTAAATCCTTGCAGGGTGATTAACATTCAAAAGCAGTATTTGCACATTTATTCCATCACTGAATATTATCAATGCTTCTTATTCTTGAATCTTGCCTTGCGGATTCTGCTCAGGACCCCATCGTCAAGCCTGCCATAATGGCGCTGAATCTGGCCTAGGAGTTTGTACACAAAGCCATCTATTTTTTCGTCATTTCTCTCATATATAACTGGCAGAGTGTGGGCGGCAACAAAACCTTGCAATTACAGCCAAGAAAACACAGACTTGCTGCTTCAGACAGTGATCAAAAACATAAAAGCGGCCACTAAATTTGGCGGTGTTCTTGCTGCTATATTGCAAGCATCTACAGTAACTCTACGACTACTGCAATAGAGATCCGAGGACTGTTGTTTTGAGTATGTTCAAATATTTAAAACTTGAAAGCAAGACTTCTTCATGAAGTTACTAGCCTCCGTTTTATTTTTTTAAATCAAAACAACCAAAATGGCAACAATTTTCACTGAGGTTTTAAAATATATGCGAGCATGCTAATGCTACCAAGAGCAATTTGTAGTACATTTGAAGCCATTTTAATAGATTAAGAAACTCTGGTGAACGAGAACAGTTTAGTTACTCACCAATATAGGTAACAGTCAAAAAATTGCACCAGGTCCCTATCACAGCAACAGCCCACAAACATGTGACAGCCTGGAGAAAATTCACAAGAATCGATCACTAAAGGTAATCTAAAGTGAGAGTGATAAATTCACAAGAAACTTGTGATAGTGAGAGTGATAGATTCACAAGGTAATCTAAAGTGATAATACGAAGAAGGCTATCACATCCAACCAAACGGGAGCTAATAAACAATCAGTGATTCAAAGGGAAAATGGACTAAATAATTTTAAATGAGTTTCCATTCTAGATAACAAGAAGAAGAAGGCTGCCCTAACACAGAATTTATAGAGAAACTAAATTAACTGGGCAATAATTTCACAATAAAAACCAAACTAAATCAAACCAACAAACCTTAATTCCAATAATACGATGATACATGATAGGTATTTGAATCATGGAAATATGGGATAATAAATAATTTCAGTGAGTAGTTGTATGTGATAGTGATCAATTTTTAAATATTGGTAGTTTTGTTTGTAAGCCTATAAAAGGCTATTTGAATTTCAATAAAAAGGCATGAAAAAATTTAATATCAACTACTCGGTCATTCTCTTTATTTCTCAAGTTTTTCCTTATTCTTCTCTTTCTATTAAATTTTAAGAGCATCTCGATATACTTTTAATTATAGTCAAATATAAATGAAAAGTTAATCTAATAAGTTAGCTATATCATTAGCAATAACAATAAATTTAAATAAATTTACTTAATTTATAGCTTTTGATAAGATATCACATCACTTAATATTTTTTCAAAACCTAAAATATCCCTACTTTCATGTGTCTTTCTCTACCCACATCCCTTCCCCTCACCCATGGTTATCCATCCACGGTTATCAGCTCTGATAAAATATTGGCGCTTGCAATCTTGTCCTTCCACAGCCGTGGCTAGCCCGATTGATCAAAGCTTGCTGCGGTTTCCTTTTTTGCGGATCTGTCACGCGTGGTGTTTGACTTTGTGCGGTCGGGTAGGTGATTTAGGGTTCAGATGGGTGTTCCCTCGACGGCTGCTGCGTGTTTGGGATGAGCTAGGGGTGATCGAGGGCTCTGTTGTCTGCGGGTTGGTCTCTGGTGGTGGCGGTGGTGGCCTTCGCTGCACAACAACGTTCTGCCTGTGCGCCTCTGTACTGCTCCGTGCCGCAGATCTAGTGTCCGAGCTTTATCCTCCCTCCACGCCAGCTGCTGTCTAGCGGCTGACTTCCCCCGACGATCACTTCTTGCTCTTGGCGGAGGCCGCGAGTCAAGGGGCTACGTGCGGCTTCGTAGGCGGCTCTCGGCAAGTTCTTCCGTCCATTCTAGGCATGGGATCGGGCCTCTCCTCAATGGATCTTGCCCCTCTTGTGTCAAGAGGTCTCTCCCCGACAGATCACCCACATTATCCATTGAATATGAATTTTAGGGATTTGAAGAAAATATAAGATAATGATAGATGAGAAAAAATAATAGTTAAGCAAAAATATAAATGGTATTCTGTTGAAGTATCATTAGCAAAAATGATACTGTAACAAGCTAAATATAGTTTTAGCTAACAATTTTAACTTGTTAGTACTAGAGATGCTCTAAGACTTGTGCGAAAGTTAATGAAGTTCGGGCTTGCTGTGAATCTGTCATACAATACATTCATTTTGAGCTCCAAGCATTGTGTGTTAGGTGTAATGTGTCGTCTTCTCTTCCGCCATCAGTCCCAACTCCAATTATGGATCTTGCACAACTGTAGATGCCACACCGAAGCCAACAACAACTCCTACGGCCATTTTGCCATCAACAACTTCTTAAGAAATTAGTCCAAAGGTTACTCATCCTCAATTGTTGAATCTTTATTTTTCACTCCCACAAGCATTAGTGTTTCTCGTCCTAGTCCCAACAGCCCAGCGATCAAATCTTTGGATATGGTAACCATATCACGGTTAAAGCATGGATATTTTAACACAATGAAAACTCCTCTTTCTCCCCATTGGCAAAAAATTGCACCAACAAACCCCTATAAAATCTCATTGGTTCAATCCATAGTTCAAGCATTTGTCCCGACCATTTCACCTTGGCCTCCAAACCGTCTAATTATTCAACCAATAACAGTAGTTTCATGTCCCAACTCCAATAATTATGAATTGGTGTATGTCAAGTGGAGTGGTTCACCACCTAGGTATGCTGCATGGGAGAATCAAAGTCATTTTGTGAAGATGTGTCCCAATTTCCTTCTTAAGGATAAGGAGACTTCAAGGGGTGACTGGGTGAGAAATGATAGGCATTTAGATCATGAAAATCATGGAATAATGAGTAATTTCTATTAGATAGTAGATAATTGAAATAGTGGGTAGTTGTATTTGATAGTGGACAATTTTTAATTATCGGTGATTTTGTTTGTAAGCCTATATATAAAAGGATGTTTGGATTTCAGTAAAATGTTGTGAAAAAAATTATTATCAACTACTTCTTTTCTCTATTTCTATGGTTTCTCCTTATTCTTCTCTTCCTACTAAATTGTGATCGTATCAATGGGATCAACTATATGAACCAATACATACATAAAGTTTATATTCAATTCAATATGCGGAGGCAAATCACAATGTCCAAATAAATTAATTATCATGATGAGAGGTTGCAACCAGTAAAATAGCATTGCATTTATCCAAATAAGATGCTATTTTGAAAGAGTGCAAATAAACAAGAGGAATTTAATTTAGTCAAAAAAAGAAAGAGAAAAGAAAGAAGTGCAGTTATCCAAAAAATGTTCATTTCCCAAATTAATCATAGTAGAGACGATTAATATACTGAAAGAGAAGCAAGTATATCTTCAAACCCTTTGCAGTAAAGCAACCCACACAAGAAACAAGTAATCATACCACAAGAAATTGTTTCAGATTTCCTTCACATGAAATATCTTGGAGAAGGCCAAAAGCTCGGTTAATTTCTGTAGCAATCGATATGGCTATATCGACAAATAATTCATTAGGAAGAACAACACGAGGGGCCTTGGATGGTGACCTATTGCAACAAACGGCATTAAAAAGTGCACATTGTTTGTCCTCTTTTTTTAGGCAATAAAAACTGTATTCACCTGTTAAATATGGAAGAGGCGTTTGACCACAAAAATTGGACAAGCATGCCTAGAGCCAGTGCAAGGCACACAAGCGAAAGAAAGTGGTATTCAAGCCATTCAAAGAGCACCCAGATAAATGTCGCACTAACCAAGACGCTTGCCGAAATCTTCTTGTTCCTCCATAACAGCACATCAGCAGCTGCACATCAAAGATTTAATGGAAAATTTGGAAATTTACCACATGGGAAAACAGCATAGAAATGTAGAGAAGACAACAACGCCCCACATTTCCCTCCGCCTAGTAGGTGATGTACAGGCTTCTCGCGCCCAAATAGGCGCCTAATGTTATCAGTTACAGACTTATTCTGCTCTTCCTCAAAGCAAATCCCCGATTTGGGCTTCTCGAGGCGATCAGAGATCGCCACTAAATTGTTAAATAGACTCTCAGCAGTCACTCCCTTGGACATCCTTGTACGACGCTTCAGCAAAAGTACAAAAATTCAGTCAAATTCATTGTGGTTGGAGAACAAAACAAAGTTCTGAAACCTTACAAGCACTAACTAAAGACATACAAGTCACAACATAGTTTTAGTACGCTGCAGATATTATTGTAAGAGAAATCCGAAGGCTTAAATCCTAAACTCAACATCCTCCGACCCGCAAGCAACAAAAAAAAAAAAAACCCGGATCCCTATAATTTAACTCCAAGGAAAAGAGAATCCAAAACATGGAGACGATAAGAAATTTTATATAATAATAATTATTTAAAAAAAAAAAAAAAAACAACCCAACCCACCCCAACCCATGAGTGTTTTAAGCTGATCTTCTTACAACAACAAACTAAGGTATAAAGTATAATCAACTCCAAATAGATTTAACCCAAAAATTAAAATTTCACAGTAATGGTCAACTACGAGATTCCGAAATTGAAAAGAAAAAAACAAAATTAGCATCAATATATAAATCCAACACAGACAGTGGTGGGGGAGAAACAAAAGTGAGATCCAAGACACAGTAGCAGCAGCACCAGGCAGAGGTACTGGGTAAGCAGGAGGTCAGGTACCCAAAGTTTTGCAGAGAGGCGAAAGGAACGGAAAGGTCTGTGATTTTCGTTTTTCAGCGCAGCAACAACTCTTTACTCCTGCAAAATAAATAGCAAACGGGTGAAGCGGTTTGGTGAACCGCGCAGCCGGAAATGCGGATGGCGTGATTTCTATATAAATTCTAATAATTATTTTGTCTTTACTTCTACTGCGTTTAAAGCGAATGTTTTAACTGTTTACTTTTTAAAAAATAATTTAAGATTAATTTTTATTACTCATAAATAATTTTAAATTAATTAAATTTATTATTTTAAAAATTACTTTTACTTCGAAAATAATACTCAAATTATTCTTAAATTCTAATAAATAAATATTTTAAAAAAATATAAAAATGAGATAAATAATGTTTTTAGTCATTTGGATGGATGTTATTTGAGATTGATAAGTTAACTTTTTTAGTCTTAACTATCCCATGCACATTTCAACTAATGTCATATTACAAGTAAATCCTTTGGCCCGAAAATACACTGCCCTAATGAAGGGTCTCAATGGAAGTCAAGTAGCAAGTTCTACTGAACATTGTTATACTTACCGTTTAACTACGCTTAACTTTATTAGTATTATTTTTGAGGTGTGCATCACCCCTTGGCACAACACCAATGTAAAACTGGGGTGGAGTGACAATTTTGTCTTGTTTCATCCCGACCTGATTTACTCTGTTTCGATTTAATATTTTTAAATAAATTTAAGGTAAAATATCTCGTCTACTCCAACCCAACCTAATTTGATCTAACCCGAAGCACTAAAACCATTAGGTTAGGATATGTTTGGATTGGACTATAAATATTCAGATCAGGTTCAATTCCAGTAGTACCCTAATCCGACCCAACCCATTGTCATCTCTAAGTCAAAAAAATCCTTAACAATGGTTCAAACACCTGTTACGCCCTAGGAAGCACTCAACTTTAACTTCTCCATCTATAAAACTTAATTTTTAACTTTTATTTTTAATCGATTATTTCATTTATTTAGCCGTTAAACATACTTCAATTTAATTTAAAATTATTGAATTTTTGTTTTGATTTATGCTAATAAAATTTAAAAATAAAAAACACACAAATTAACCTCACTTTTATGAATTTACACTTCAAATATTCTATGACCTAAAAAATATTGAATTATATCATAAATTAAGCAAATTCATATTTGGCAAAAGAAAAAAATGTCTATTATAATTCAATGAATTTATGAACTTATATGATATTAAAAATGTGAATTCGTATAAAGTAAGGTTTGTTTGTGTTTTCATATGTTTTATATGAATTTAGAATTTATTTGCATGGATTAAATTTAAAAGTGACAAGTTTGGATTTGAATTGAAATATTTTTGGATGTCAACTAATACCCAAAAGAATAGAGTGATCACTGTCACTGATGAACAAAATCAAGTACAATACTCTTTATGATTCGCCCAAGTAACATTTCAACTTCGGCCACATCACACTCAATTTGTCTACAACAAAAGAGAAAAGTAAATATCATACAATTACCAACAAAAGATTAATAGCACGTGTAGTTATAATATAACACTCAACTCGTCAATTTATCAAAGGGGTAAAACAGAAAAAGAGGTGAATAAAAGGTGGAAAAAAGAGAGAGTAAAAGATTCACTTTTGATATTGTTGTTTGATTGAGGTAGAAAATTATTTTTTCAATAATATATTAATTTTAGTGCTATTAAATATTAAACTTTTATTTGTAGACCAAGTTTGACCGTGAATTACTTGCTGAAATGGGTGAATTATTGATTTTTAATTTGTTAAAGCATACCTCAGCGAGTAAAATAGTAATTGAATGATTAGTGGTGTGCCATATAGATGCCACGCAGGATGAAGACACGCGGAAGCAAAAAGCAGTGATGCGACGTGCACCAATGAGACCCAATAGCACCTTATCCTCAAAAATCCAATCCGTAAATCTCATCCATTTTCCCACGTGGCCCCAAACCTCAAAACGACGTCTCTCCACCACCATAGATCTCAACAACACAACAACGCGCTCGCTCGCTCACTCACACTCCTACGTCAAACTCGAAGCAAGCTCTCGCGCAGTCGCTCTCGCTCTCGCCGCACTCGCCTCCCGACGACGATATGGCGTCCACCGCGTGCTTCCTACACCAGCACGGGCTCTCCACCCCCACCCTCCGATCCCCCTCGTCACCTTCGCAGCAGCGCCACTTGGTGGCTACCATCAGGCCCACTCAGCAGCTGATGATCTGTCGCGCCCTCAAGCAAGCTGCCTCCGCCGTCCCCGAGGATTCTGATGCGAGCAGCGCCGCCGCCGTATCCCGGCGTTTGGCTCTCACCGTCCTCGTCGGCGTCGCTGCCGCTGGCTCCAAGGCTTCCCCCGCAGATGCTGCCTATGGAGAGTCCGGTAATTCTCTCTCTCTCTCTCTCTCTCTCTCTCTCTCTCTCTCTCTCTCTCTCTCTCTCTCTATATATATATATATATATATAAACTAGTGAATTAATTAATCATGTCGTGTTTTGGATTTGTTTGTCTTATTTAATTTTATTTTTCTTTTAGTACTGCTTAATTAATCACGTTCCTTTAAAAAAAAAAAACAAGAGTACAAAACAAAAAAACAAAACATGCGTGATGGGTTATTTTAATAAAGTATATACGTATGGTCTGTCTGTCTCCTGGCAGCTAATATCTTTGGGAAGCCAAAGACCAACACGGACTTCTTGCCTTACAACGGAGACGGATTCAAGCTGTCGATTCCTGCGAAATGGAATCCAAGCAATGAGGTGGAGTTTCCGGGACAGGTTCTGAGGTACGAGGACAACTTCGACTCCAACAGCAATGTCTCCGTCATGGTCAACCCCACCGACAAGAAATCAATCGTTGATTATGGTTCCCCCGAGGAGTTCCTCTCCAAGGTATGCTAGCAGGCTAAAAATGGGCACAGTAGCTAAATTTAACTGTGATTATTATTTTATATATCTAAGTGCCACGTCAGCCACCTCACGAAGAACCTTCAAAACCCTCCGACATCCTCTTTCAAGCTGCAGTTACTTATATCTAATGTTGAATATAGATATAACTAAATAAATTTAGCAGGGATGTTCGTATATGTGTGAGGCTGGCAGGGGCCTCACACGTATATTTAAATTAATTGGTTGATAAATATATATATACTGGAGTCATTAATCTTCATGAACGTGTATATATATATATATAAATTTAAATAAAATTTTTATAAATGAGTTATTATAATATTAATAAAAAAATAAAACAATAAAATTCTAATTTTATATTATCATGATGTTAATATATAATTATTAATATAAAAACTCTAAGTTCGTAGGTATCAAGTAATAAATTATATGATTGTAATCGGTCAATATAAAAGTATATATTAATACATTTATATTAACGTGAATCATTAAGTCATAAATTAATCTAATTTATATGATCGATAATAATATATAATTATATATATAACATGAAAAAATAAGTTAATTAATTAAGTCATATAAACCGACTATCATATATCAATATGCATATATATAGTTTTAAAATTATGAAATAAAACTTATTAGGAATAAGATTCCAATAAAAATTTGTATACCGACGAATGATTTGATGTTTATAAAAAAATTATGTTTTCATGTTGTTCCTTTGATATATATAATTATATATATAATTATGTTTTTAGTTTTATTAATATTTAAATTTAATTAGTAATATGACTTATTGTCTTAAAGTGTTAATAATAAATATGTTACTAACTATAATAGTGGTAAATTGATTATATGATTTTTTAAAAGTTATCTAAGATTTGATTATAAAGAATTTAGTGATTTTTTATGCTTTTATACCGTTACTTGTGACCTAAATGTTGCTAATAGTAATTATTTAAATATGAGTTATAATAATCTTAACGATTTATATTTCAGTCTCTCAAGCCAAACTTTCTGGATCTGTCATATATATATATATATATATAGAGAGAGAGAGAGAGAGAGAGAGAGAGAGAGTCATGTTACATAGAGGATGTGAGGCCATCATCTTATTATGAGAACCTTTAATATGGACCGTCCGATTAAAATTTAACGATTCATATTAGACTTTCATTTAACTTTAGTAGATTTACTGTAGCGGAGCTATAGTTAGAAAGTCTAATCTGAACTGTTGGTTGCATAATCTAACGGTTCAGATTAAAGTTATCACGATGAGAAGCTAATCTCACGTTTTTATTATAACAAAATTATATATATATATATATCAATTACAATTAAGTGAATCTGTTTGATCATGAGCAAATGATTTATTAAGGAATAAAAGAAAGTTTAATATGGATATGGTTTAGATTGAAACACGTGTCGTGTGGAATGTTAGCTGCATGCAGAGATTTAACATGTTAATAAATTATGGGATTTTGCTTATGTGGTCTAATTGAATGTCGAAAGTGAAAGTGTGCCAACGTGTCTTAATTAACGTTGGGAAGTGTCTTGTGATTGCCTCCGTTGCTTTAAATTTTCCTTAATTTGCAGGTGGATTATTTGCTGGGAAAACAGGCCTTCTTCGGAAAGACCAGTTCTGAGGTACTTGGGAATATATTGAATTGAATAGCTCATTATATATAGCCTTTTTGGATATATGTAGAAATGGGAAAAAAACGTTATTGTCATATGTTATGGAGTACTGATTGGAGGTTAAATTAAGGACTAATTTTAATTATAATATTCTACTAGTTTCTTGAGATGGCCTATATACTTAATTTGTTTCCCATATTTCCCATGGCATGAGTAACAAAGTCAGTAAAGTCCTTCATATTTATACGGCTTTATTAAAATGAAAATCGAAAGAAACGACACTGCCATGACAATGCAAAAACTTTCGTCTGTCAACATGAATGTGTACGACGGCGCTATTGCATGCGTTTATTCTTATAGATTGCGAAATGGATATGTAGGGTGGTTTTGAGATAGACTCTGTAGCAACAGCCAACATCTTGGAGACGCAGGCTCCGGTGATCGGTGGGAAGCAATACTACAGCTTGTCTGTGCTGACAAGGACTGCCGATGGGGATGAAGGCGGCAAGCATCAACTGATTACAGCAACTGTGTCTGATGGGAAGCTCTACATATGCAAGGCACAAGCAGGGGACAAGAGATGGTTCAAGGGAGCAAGAAAATTTGTGGAGAGCACTGCAGGTTCCTTCAGTGTTGCTTGAGAAAAGAGTGCAAAACTTGATGTAACTCTACTTAATATATATTTTGCTTGCCGGAGCTAGCTTATTTGGTGTTCTATCCCCCCTCCTCCCTTTTCTCCCCACATTAACCCTCCCCAAGGAAAAAAGAAGAATGACCTTAATTTCATAACGAATAATAATTAACCCATCACATTGCGCATGGGATATGCTAGTTGAGCAATGTTACATATGATTGGAGTTGATAATTTTTGAATAACTGTGATGACGTGATAACATATTAATTCGTCAGGAGAAAGAAAAAAATTATAACTGTTTATTCCGTTACGATTTTGTGATAATATAGCGAATTGGTTACACAAATATTTATTCATGTTAATTATATATATGCTTAAGTTAAAAGTCAAGAAGTTGATTAAAATACGTTTGAAGCAAGTATTCCCTAATAGAGATGTAAAGACATAAATATAGAACTTTATGTAGAACAGGATAGTTTCATCAAATGTAAAAATTATTTTCTGTATTTTCAGTTTTTTAGAGCTTTTTTTATAGAGTTGCACATGTTAATTAAATATTAATTAATAAAAATTCAAAGTTAATCTCTTCTACAGTCAAATATTTTTAGGATGAAAGTCTTTCACAAGCAGCCATGGTACATAAGGAGAATTTGGGTTAATGGACCAACTGCTTTTACCGCTAATTAACCATCTTAATAGACCTAAACAAATTTGGATTCCAGAAATAGAAGTTTAGTTTGTTTTGTAAGAGCATCCATAGGGATGAACGAAGAATCACTTTGAAAATATAGTTAACGAAACTAAGTAGTACATATAGAGTGGATGTTCAAGTCTCATGATAGGTGATTTATTATTGAGGATTTTGTGCAGAAAAAGACCATGTGTGATGACTCCATACAAAAATCAAGTAGAATGAACGAGTGGATCATAGCAGTGCAAGACACATTTATTTTGAAAACATGCAGCAATAACCAGCAAGAATAAAGTCAGGTGAAGGAACATTACTGGTAAATTATGAAGAAACACGCATATTGAAAAAGAAAAAGATTCATGGTTTTATTGTACAATTAATCCCAGTTTACTTCAGACTATAATCCGTTATAAATTGTTTGGTCTTATAGCATTATGCTTCTAAATGTCTTTCCATGATATTATTATTAATATTAGTTTTTTAATTATTGATTTTTAAGGATCATAGTACTTGCATGCATATGATATTGAAATCTTGGATTAGACATTGTTAAACTCTAAGGTCATAGAGATTAATCATAAACTGAGAACTTACTTTCATGATTGTTAATTAATTCAATTCTGGTCGATGGTTGTGTATGTTGATCTGATCATAAACTTAACATCCAGCTATTTAAGATGAAAGAGTGAGAGTGTAATTCTCACTGAATTTCCATGCATACATCTATTTAAGATGCATTTTTTTGGAGATTATACTATGATGATCATTTTGATGAGCGTTGGAGTCCAGTGTTCCATTTTACTCGCTGTGGTTTTGCATCAGTAAGGTTGCTGATCTGAGGTCTCCTCTGCGGTTCTGCCCATCTCTGGCAAAAAAAAAAAAAGAGTAAACATTGGGGAAGGCTCTCTAAGGAATAGCTCTCCATAAAGTCATGTTATGATGCATTAAAGGTAAGAGTTTAGGAATTGGGGGCCAATGTGGTTATGAATCCAAAAAAAATTAAAATCATTTCCACCCATCCAAACCCTTCCAACCACTTTGTTTTTTCCAACAACTGTTGTTCTCGTGTGCCACGACTAAGGTGACATTCCTAATCGTGTATTCTTGTTAGGCTCGTAACAATTGGGTGTCATCCGTTTGTTTTTACCATTATATACCATTTTAGCCGCAAAAGTTTAAATTGGGTTAATTAATCAGAGCATCAGAATTTTAATATTTTTATTTTATTTTGGGATAAATGGTAAATAATTTAATTATTTTTTAAAAATATCAAATATCTCATTTTTTATTTTTATCTACATTTATTATTTAATTTATTTTATATTATTTCTTTATTATCCTTTCATTTATTATAACCAATCAAAAAATTACAAGTTTAATAATATATATTAAAAAAATTATAGAAAAAGTATTTATGAATGAATAGTAAACCCTAAATATAAAAATTTACTATTTATTCTTTATTCCTATACCCTATTTTAGAAAACCTGTAAATGAGTTTTTGATAATTTTCTATATTATTTTCTTAAATTATAGGAAAAATTAAATTATAAAGAACCTACCGTGTATGCTCTAATAAACTAAATATATCAAAGCAAGGTAGCTTTTTGGGTTAATATCTGTTTTCTTTGCTGCAATGTATTATCATTTATATATATTAAGAATAAGAAATGTTTAATGGGATGATATTATTTTTGAAAATATAATTATTTTAAAAATAGTGAACTCAAATAATTTAAAATTATTTATTAGCAATATAAATTCATTCATAATTTTTAAAAATAATCATATTTCAAAAATAATCAAAAAATAACCAAATGAGCATAAATAACTAAACACCCATTAAAGGCTACTTGTAACGTGGTACACGCACACAATAGCCATATATTTTTCCCAAAAATATTGTTTCCTTTCGAATTCATCCCTTATTTACTTTCAATGCTACAATTCTACCATGATGTAATTGACAATAATTTTATGGACCAATATAATTTGCCCATAATATTAGTTTTTTATATCTTTTTTTGGATTTTTTTATAATATTACATTCCACTTGAATTATTATAATTTTTTTATTTGTCTGTCTCATTATAAATTGATACATCGCTACTTTTTAAATTTATTTTTCTTGTCTTCCTTTCCTCGTTTGGGATTCAATTGCTTCCTTTCTTATCCTTAACTCTGCGTTATAACTCCTATTAATGGTATTTGAAAAGATTAAAGTTTTTTAAAATTTTAATAATGCGATACTTTGCGATGAAGTGATTAAAGGGAGTTCCCTTGATTTCAACAGTTGTACTAATCCCTTGCAATTGTCGGCTTAAAGCATTTAAGCATGCCACTGGTTTTACTACTGTTTGTCTTTGTTTTCTTATCGATAAAAGAAATTGTTTTCCCAAAAAAAATATATATATATATTTCACCCGGGTTTCATTGTGTGTTTATGCCATACTTTCTATAAATGTGTTTTGAATGATCACGACATTAAGCCCCATGGGGCTAGCTGATAAAAAGTATAATTAAATCAAGTCGGAAAAAAAATGATCATGACATTGAACTAATAATTCTATTGCTATTGCGTTTAATCGACACATAATTTTGAAGATATTAATAACCTCGAGTTACATACGGCACTTTATTTTTTTTATATTAAAATTTACTCTTACATCTTTTCATATATAATAAAGCTAAACTTAATCTAAGTTTTATACGTGTATTCTTTTGAACTTAACAAATGAAATTTGGATTATTAATAATTTTAAAGAAAAAAAACATTGCCAACCTAACTTTGGTTTGGGTCGTTTGGCTTAAACGAATTGAGTTCGTAGCGATAGCTTTACTCACTAACCGCCTCCACCCTATAGTTTAATGTTTCATCGGGAAGATACAATCAATATAATAGGAAGAGAAAAATAATAGAAAATCATAGAAATAGAAAAAAAAAACAATTAGTTAAAAATTTTATAAACGGGCTATTATAAAAAATAAAACTACTACTAAATAAAAATTAACCTCTATAATAATAGTTTTATAATATAATAATAACTATTCATTCTATGAAAGTAGAATGAATAACAAATTTCTTCCTACGTAGCATAGCCTGTATAGCCACAATTTATGAAAATATTATATTCTTCCAGAAACTTGAATATCCTTGCTTTTAAGGATGAACTCATATTATATTTTTTTGAAAAATAATGTTATAATATTAGATTGGCTCCTTATCTCTTGTTATTATGTCTTTTATCATGAAAATTTGAAACTTCGATAACTTTGAACGAATTTCTTGTTACAGTAATAGCACATTTCTTTTTCTTGCCGTGGTTGTTATTCTTGGTTTGTGAATATGTAAAATGTAATATGAGATGAATTTGAATATGGATTTATACATTGAATTGATGGAGGCCCAAGTTTTCCTATTATTGGATCATAACTCCCCTTGGTGCTACGGTTGATGATAAAAAACAAAATAGTTGGTTCGATTTTCTTTTGTAATTGATTTTTTTCCCAATAGGACAAGCAACTCCTATTGTATTCGTTAAGGTGTGATGTTATTTTGATCTTAACATCAAATCGGATCTCATTTTGAAGTCCTACGAAAACAACTAATGAGAAAAATTTCCGATAAGTTACTACATAAGTGGGAGAGCCTTTTAGAAGTGTCTTGATGAGCTATTACAACATTAGTCGAGATGAGTTAAGGCTTATGATGGGTCACCGTAGCATGTTGGACGGAGTTAAAGTAGTATGATCTCGGAGAATTCACCCCTTGTGGGTTGTTTATAAAATTTTGTCAATCCCTAGTGCCATTGTAGGGTGATGTAAGGAGGTAAGATGCACTTATTAAATTGACAATTTTAAATGCGTGTGGATTCTTTTTTGAGTAGTAAAGGTATTGATAATGATATGAGTTGCTTAGATTAGACGAGAGTTGTGAGTTTTTTCTCCACAAACGTAAAAATTAACATTGATTCATCTTGAAATCTGATTATGAAATATAATCTATAACTTAGTGAGTATAATTCGTATGAAAGTACGAACCTAATCGAAATTGGACTTGTAACATATCAATATTTTTCTAACTTTATAATGAAATTCAATATTTATTTTGTAACCGTATGAAACTTAACTTTGATATCAAATTAATATGATCAATTTAGTTGAAAGAAAAGAAAAGTAGAAAATGAGAGAAATTAGAGATACATAATTAGATAAAAAAAAATTCACCATTTTTCATTAAAGTTGAAGGACTTTAGAGACAAAATAACCAGAATATTTTATTCTTATTTTAACAATCGTATACTTTTCAGTTCTTTTATTTTAAAATTTTATTTGTACTATTTATTAAATATTTGCTTATTTTTTAAAAGGAAAATGGTGAAGGGAGAATAAAACCGAGCCGTGGTTGCGAAGCCAGCCAAACCAACAGACAAGTCATGAAACCTAACAGTCCCAGCAGTCCAGAGAACGAACGACGATCAACAAACACCTGAGTCCTCGACTGAACCCCCCTGTGCCCTCCCTTTGGATTCTCCGATCCAGCCAATAGCCATGGCGACTAATGGAGCTGCCGCTCTTCAGGTCCTCTCCGTTCTTTCTCTATACTCTATACTCTATACTCCTCCATTGGAATGGAAGCCCCACAGGGAAAAACAACAACGATCCCATCTTTTATTAATTCTTCAACTCATCCATGTTTTGTTTCTTCAAATTATCCGACTGCTTGTCGCAGAGAGCTGGGGGAGCAGGAGACACGGAGAACAGCCTGGAGAAGATCAAGCGCCAGCTGGCCTCCGGTTCCGGCAAAAATTTGTTACAAGGCCCGCTCCTTAAACGATCCGAAACGGTGCGTTTTCTCAATTTCCTCATTTCGCTTGTTTGGTTGCTGTTCCCCAATTCCCTCCAACCTGCACACGCTTTGTGTGCCGTGCCCTTCAACCAACCAAACCCAACCCAACCCACCTGAAATTTTGGTGAAAATTTTGATTAGGGTTTGTGTTTTTCTAGTTTCATTTTGAAACGTACAGAGTGTTTAATTTTTCGAATTTCTCCGAACCCCTTGGCTGATCAGACGGTCGCTTATTTGCCCTGTTGCGACAGCAATAAGGAATTGAAAAATTAAGCTTGCCATGCTGCTCGATTTTCACTTTTCTGTGTAATTAAACTTATTTCCGTAACGTTTGGTGTTTTCTATGACTGCCCATGCAAGAGTGTTTACCTTGGTAATGCTAATCGAGCTGAGCTGTCGATAGGATAAATAAGAATACATTCAATTTGTTGCAGGCATACCCTGACTTTATTTTTCAAACTTATGCTTATTGAAAGGATGGAAAGGTCTTCTCAGCCTACGCTTGTTATGGGTCTTCCTCGGCCATTCTAAACCCTTTTTTCATTCTTCTATGATTTCCTAGAATTTTACTTTAGGGCTGATGCTGGGATCAGTGTTGTCAAAAGCGAGCACCCCGTGCTTAAGTCAATGAAGTGCAACTCTAGTCCTTGAGGAGAGGCAATCACATTGCCTTAATTGAAGTGCATGCCTTGGCGTGCTTTGTGCACTGCTTTTGGGTAAAGCAAGAAGCATTATCTACTTGTACTTCTTTAACTCTAAAAAAATAATAAAAAGAAATGATATCCCCATCGATGCCAAACGATCTCTCCACCGATGCCATCTCCAACCGTGATTGGGTGGATCTAACCTCACACATTGTCTGCGATCTCTCAATTGACGTTAGAAAATTGTCCCTCCATTGAGGTTGGATGATTGATCTCTCCACCGATGCCATCTCTGACACTATTTCCAATGCCATCAATCTCTCTCATCGTCGAGTTGACTGAGCTCTTTCTCCAGTGACACATCTCTTCCTCACTGCTCAGTGCCTACAACTCTGCACGAACGAGAGTATAAGAGATAGTAGGTGTACATTAATTGTTTCAGATATTAAATTGTAATATGGAAGCTAGAAGTGGAAGTAAATTTTCATCATCATCAAACCATTTGATTAGTTCAAATATTAACAAAAGCGATCCTCCTTAGAAGTACAATTTTTAGAGAATCCAACTAATATTAATGTTGTGAGATGTGTATTATGTGAAAAATTTACAAGTGGAGGCATTTTTCTAATAGTTGTAGTGAGGATTTTAAAGATGATCTGTAGACATTAGAAATATAACAAATTTTATTTCATGGATCATGGTTTATGAATCATAAATATATTTCTTCTCGTAAAAGTGAATGCTTTTTTTGCGCTTTGTACTTAAAGTGATAGGATATCCTTTATGTCTCAAGTGCGCCTTGCGCTTTTGACAACCTTGGCTAGGAACCTACAATGTTGTTATTTTTCATTATTCTATGAGGGTTGTGTGGCTGAGATTTGTGCGTTGGCCTGTCAGGATAGATGTATTGGAAGACTAGGTGACATGATTAAATTTTGCTCCAATTGAGGATTAGATGTTGAGAATAATTAAAGCACTAGGGGATCAGTGTCACGCACTGCCCATCCTATTTTGGTGGGAGCGTCCCTTGTAGAGACTATAGAGCAGTGGACGTGCCTACTAGGTTAATATATGCATAGATTAACAACTGTACTATGTCATTTGAGCCTTGGGCCCCCTTGTGACATCGGAATAATGATCATCATCATGTGTTGGTTTTTTAGATAAGAATAAATCGACTTTAGGTCCTTTGTGGGAATTAAATTTAATGTTTTATCCGTTGCAATAAAAAAAAAGTATTCATGGGGAATTTAGAGGTAATCTAGGGACATGGATCATTGTTGCGGTTAAATGTGCCATGACAGCACCGTGGGTCCTTTTATGAAGCTTCAAAGGTCATTGGCTCAAAGAAAAAGTGTCAACTCATTGAACTGAACTTGATTTTGTGATCATATATTATACCAACAAAGATAAATTTAGTTCTTTGACCTAATTGAATATCCAAAGTGGTTGGGAGAGCTACACCTTAGTGATAAACCAACATTAAAACAACCAAAGCATAATCTATTTTAAAAGAATATAGATCCCATGAAAATATATGACAAATATTACATAACTACATATTACTATCCAAATTGATCAATCAACCCCAACATCTTATCTAAATTCTAATGCAAAGAAGGGGCATGACAAATTAATCATTCAACACCAGCAATTAATCTAGAAAAGAGAAAGATGACAAATTAATGCATTATCCATCAACATTAACAGTTAGTCTAGAGAAGAGGGGGAGGGATGAAAATTGATCCATTATCCATCAACAAGTTCATCAATGCCAACAATTAATCGAGATCAGAGGGTAGAGGAATGACAAATTAGTTTGCAGAGGGGAGAGGGGTGATCAAAATTTGGCAGGCACAAATGGTAATTGGGTTACAAGATAGCATAGTTGATGGGGCCTGTTGTCTTTTCTAGGTGTAACCATCACCATTTTTCACTGTTACACTAGGACTGTGGGGGAATTGGGGAGACAAGAGGGGATTGGAGAAGTCTATTTGCATTAGGAGAGCTGCTGGAGGATTTGTTTAAAACACATGCGAATTGGTGCGATGTGTTTTATTTGTGTTTAAAAAATCAGTTGCTTGAATAGCTTCTAATGTGTTACTTTTGATGCTATAACGACGCTTTGCCCACATTTTCAAAGTGTTGTTTCACTTTGAAAATGTGGGAGCAATCAAATGCACACCTAAGTGACGCTTTAACCATGCTTTAACCACTATGCTTAGTAGAGTCATAGACTAGAGAAATACAATAACCTTTGGTCCCACCAATAGGTGGGACTTTAACTTATCCATATCTCAAAAATGGGTGTGTTTGAGAGAGAGAGAGAGAGAGAGAGAGAGAGAGAGAGAGAGGAGGGGGGGTCTCACTAAGGAAATAAAGTCTTACATTTGCAAGCTTAGTTGTCAATGTGGAGACCATTGTACCCCTAGCTTTAAAATTTGATTTGGCCAAATTGAATTAAACTAAGGTTCTAAAAAGTGCTTGCTTGATAGTGTTAGACGGTTTAGGACCACCTTGCATCTAATCGGTTTGGGTGCTAATTTTATTTTAAAATAACTTTTACTAAATACTAGTACAAAATATGATAAATATAATATAAATCTATAGGATAAAGATATGTTTTAAAAATAATAAGACACATAAGTTCAATAAAAGTATATAATGAACACAACATTCAACAAATATATGGTTAACATAAATTCCAATCCTCATGACTGTAGTCACGTCACTCATCATCATCATCATCCTCCACCTCAAAGAATCTGTCTTCATTTGAATCTTCAAATGGAATGTCCTCCTCCTCCTCCTCTTCTTCTTCTTCTTCATTTGCTAAGGGTTATTTAAAAAACAAACCTGCTTAAGTGGTCAACATGACAGTCTCCTAGGCTGTTTAGTCTGCTGCTGTGTAGGCAGTCATAATTGCAGAAATTTCTGAGGCAACTTTTTTCCACAAACCAGTGCGGGGGAGGGCCTGATTCTGCCTGGGTGGCTCCCTAGACTATCTACAAAATTAGGGATTATAAGTCTCACTCTCAATTGAAAGTGTACTGTGAGTTTGTTCACAATGGAGTTCCGGCCCAGGGCTGGAGGGTTGAAGCATAATTTTCATTGCCAAATTCTTGAAATTGTACAAAATATTATTTAATTTTATGATCAGCTCATTTCTCAATCATCGTTATTTTCTTTATTTTTCTACATTGCTTTTGAGTAGCTGAGGAAATGGAACGAACGGTGGATAATCCTTGACCCCACAACTGGGAAAATGGAATACAAGTAAGTGGCTATGATTTTTTAAAATTTTCAATATACATAAAATAAATCATTACTTGACATTCTACATTTTCTTGTTTCAGAACAAGGAGGAATGAACCAATTGTGAAGGGCACAATTTTATTTGATGCGAATAGTACTATCACCATGTCTCCTGTGAACTTCCAGTAAGATGGTTGTTTATGAATGGTCTTCTTTTGATACTTCTACCACATAAGATAGCTTGTTTTGGTTTGTTATTCTTCCTATAATTCTCACTTAATTTTCTGTGTTTTTGGTGCTTCAGCGGGCTACCAAAGTATGATGGGTGCTGTTTTTGTATCCAAAATTTTTCAGCAAATTTATTTTTTTGGTATTGTAGTTAATTTGACATGTTCTTTAAGAACTACCATCACAAACTACTACAGATTCAATGCTTCTTAACAATAAATTTAGACATTGGGACCCCACAGAAAAAAGATTACTTCCTCTGTGCTGAAACTCCTGGTGCAGCTAGAGCTTGGGTATCGACCTTGCAGTAAGTCCATCACCATGGCCCGCTTTTTTTTCCCTGTAAGAAATGTTCTTGTTTGTGATTTTTACATGCTCTTTAAAGTAATTGTTGATTTATTGTTCTCCTTAACCAACAAGGAAAAACATGAGATACTGTTTTTTGTTGAATATTCTTCAATTCAGAGTATTATTTCTAGAAACATCCAAAAAAGGAAATAGAAAAAATGAACATCAAGAAAGAAAGAAATAACGAGGGTCCACCTACAAGGTGCTTGCCATCGATGGCAGAAACAAAACTTTCATTTCAAAAGGCCGTAAGTTGTAACCACAGGCTTTCATATGACGTAATAAAGAAGAGCAAACAAAATATTATTATTGAAGTTGAGATATATATAAGCATTATTTTACTTGATTCTTACCCTAAGTTAGGTTTAGCCTGATAGACAATGGGTAAGTGTAACATATATTAATATCTCTGACGTTGAATAAATCCATGTTCCAAACAATGTGTCGTGTAAGCATTTCATTCTTTTAGTCACATTGTCATTTCATATTAAAGCCATGTGTTAGATATTAAGGCCCACTTGCCCCTCCTTTACATCTTAAACAAATGTTGAGTGGTTCTTTAATATATTATTTAGTTGTTAATGGCCCATACGTTGTGTCATATATGTGAAGCATCATCCTTCTTAATATTTAATTTAAGAAAATGATAAGTGGTGGCTTGTAGAATATGGATTGATTGCTATCGATGGACTCAAATTTCTAGTAGAAATTGTGGATTTTGGATCCTTACGTCAGATGTGTTCTTCCTGATTGTCCTTATTGTCAGATTGCCTTGTGGTGGTGGTGATTGTGTTTTTTAGTTGCTAACTAGATTTTCTTGCTCTTACCATTGTGGCATTGGTCATTCTTTTTTGTTTATTTCATTGTAAGACAATAACAGGTAAATAAATTTGTTTGGTATTATTTTTCTAACTACTGATGTGACTGTTGTTCTTGGTCTTCCAAAATCAGTGCAACACAGTTGGTATTAAAAGCACACAGAGAAGCTGTGAATTCCTTAAGTGGAAATGGTGCTGCAAAATTTGGAACTGTTGCTACTGTAGTTGCAGCTGCTAATTCTGCAGCGCGAGAATCTTCAAAAGAAATTGAAGCCGCACTGCAGATATCCATGAGAAAAGCTTTGGGAGTGTTTACAAACAATACTGTTGAAGGTCAAATGGATGACCTAGCAATCATGAAGGTGCACCAATTGATATTACTCATTCAATAATTCCCCTCCCCAGCTGACATGGACAATTTGAACTGAATATCATCCTGTCAGCTTTTCCTAGTTTCATCATAACATGAATCGTGATTATAATGTGGTCTGCATTGACATCTATATAGCATCGATGCTGTTAGTATCTTGTTAGGTCATGATGCACACGGGCGCTATAATTTAATCTTGAGTATTATAGGGTTTCAATTTGTGTGTTGAGGAAATTTGGTTTGTATCTGACGGAATTTTTGTAATGGTCTTTGTAGTGTACTAGTTTGTCTTTCAGTAATTGAATTCTGACAGCTTTTTAGTAAATGCATGAAATGGACTCCGGTGAATTCTCCTGTCTGACACTACCATAAGAACTTTTTTTTGGATTTTCTGGAATTCTCTGTGCCATCCATATATCCACATTGGCATGGGAAAACATAGTTTTCTTGACCCCACCTGGAATCAAAAGTAGCTTGGGAAAATTGTATTTTTAATTTATGTCGTTCACCAAGTAAATTTAGTTGCTAATTAATCTTTCCATTAGTAAAGTAGCTTCATTTTTTGCTTTGATTTTGGAAGGTTGGTTAGCTCGTATATCACCATTTTAGGGGATTATTCGAGTAGCACCGTGTGCACTTTTAGTCCTTATGATAGAGAGGAATGAAAGAAGAATATTGAAACTTCTAATGTAGGATGACATCAAACATAATCATAATGTTATTCAACTAAAAAATATAAACGAAGGACCAAAACAATGCAGATAATCCCAAAACCAGGTAGTACAGATAAAACATGGAGATCATGCAAGCTACTTTGGAATCCTATGTATCCCCAAATAAAATTTCTCTAATTTAAAAGAATCTAATGAATAGCTACAAAATTTTTTAATGAAACATACTAGAAGATAACTAATATTGTAATGAATTATACTAAACAAAAATAGACATACAATAAAATTGCATAAAAATTAAATTATAGATAAATCCAAGTTCCTAATTGCAGACTGCTTTACTTTAAGCCTTTGATTCACTCTTTCCATATGTATGAACCCCATTGTCAAAGGTGTAATTTATAAATAAAAAGTTGTTTTCTGCTTGGATTTGTATAGAAAGTTTCAAATTTTTTTACCTGCTGATGAGGAGGTTGTGGGCAGGAGCGTGAAGACTGGATATCATTAAATTCTACAGATAGAATGCAGCTCTTGTGATTTTTTTAATTGAAAAAAGAAAAACTTCATTAAAATTACTAAGCCTTTGATACGACATTACATTGACCGGGACATATTAAATAAATCAGAACTCTCAGCCAAAGGAGAGATGTTACAGCCTGCGACTACATGTAACAATAAGGTTCACACCATGTTTCATTCAATGTTCTCGATACAGGCAGTACACTGTTATGCAGAAAACACATAATAATGTTTTGTTAATTTTTTAGAGCTATATTTGGTACTCAAGCAAACGATGGCTATTACCTATAACGCCCTGTCTTTTGCTATTCAGTTGGACTATTGGCTGTTGCTTTTCTTTTTGCCTATAGTTGCATCAAAAGCATAAAGGCTGTGACTGTTTGTTACATTTGGCTTTCTGTCCTCTAAATTCATTTCCATATTTTCCAGGAGACATTACGGGTGAAAGATGAGGAACTGCAGAACTTGGCTAGAGACCTTCGTGCTCGAGATTCAACAATCAAAGAAATAGCAGAAAAATTGTCGGATACTGCAGAAGCAGCTGAGGCTGCTGCTACAGCCGCACATAAAATGGATGAGCAAAGGAGGATGGCCTGTAAAGAAATTGAGCGGTTAACAAGAGATTTGCAGAACTTGAAGGAGTCATCCACATTAAAGGTACGCATGGGTTCTCACCTTTCACAATGGTTCATGTTTCGTTGATAGTATTAGGAGATTGGCTTCTGAACATTAATCTTTCAAAAAAAAAAAATGCAAGAAGTGTATTTGAAGGTTTGGAAACGATACTAGTTTGGAACAAAGGTTTGAAATTTTAACTCAAAAAATTTTCTAAAAAATTATGATTTAATTTATTTATGGATTTTTATTTTTAAAAATAATTATGGAACTACTAACTTATCATGTAGAATGTGGATTGCAGAAGGAAACACATTATTGTCAAATAAGATTGTCTTATTCTGTTTAACTCTGCCGTGTGTGTTACTATTTAGTATTACACTTCCATTATAATTGAATTATTGTTATGTTTATCTTTTTGGGGTTTTTGAATGTTTTTTATAGTTGAAAGAGTCTGGAGAAAGAGTAATGGCTCTAAGCAAGGAAAAAGAACAACTGATTAGGCAGAGGGACTCTGCCTCTCAGGAGGCACATTTATGGCGTTCAGAGCTTGTGAAGGCCAGAGAGGGTGTTGTGATATTAGAAGCTGCTGTTGTAAGAGCTGAGGAGAAGGTGAGAGTTGCAGAGGCAGATGCTGAGACAAGAATAAAGGAAGCTGCGCAGAAGGAGTTGAGTGCTACGCAGGACAAGCAAGAGCTGTTGTCATATGTTAATATGTTACAGGCACAACTTCAAAGGTCCATCATCTAATTTCCCCTGGTCTATACATGAGAGGTTCACATAAAGCTCATAGGTCTACAATTTCTTGTCTTCCATTTTCTTCTCTCATTTTCTTTTGGGGTGAAACTGAAAATGTGTGAAGAAAAATAAAGTTGGAAGGGACCGGTAGGTCAACTGCTTTTGTTTCCATTTGACCTGCAATAATATAATGTCGCCTATTAACGTATCCACATAGCAGTGTTTCAGTTGAATGCTTTTCTTTTTCCCTCCCTCTCCCTCTCCCTTCAAATTGAAATCTGACATCTTAATTATTTGCCATTTATCAGGCAACAGGATAGCAGGCAAGTTTTTGAGGAGAAAACAGAATCCTGCTCCGACATAAGCGACGCTCTCCCTCAAACAAAGGATGTCGACTTGTCGGAGGAGAATGTGGACAAGGCATGTCTCAGCATGTCCAGAGCAATTCCCGTGACTGCAGAGAGTGTTGTTGAGGTGAACCGAGTGGATCATCGCCGGCCGATGGGAGATGGTGAATGGAGTGATATTCAGGCGACTGAGGCTGCCGGGATAGCCGATGTGAGGGTGATTCCTCCTGAAACCGAAGGAGGAAGTAGTAGCCTGGATATACCCGTTGTTAACCGCCATGAGCAAGGATTGAACTCTTTTAGTCATCAGCCTTGAGTTCTTTCTATATAACCAACTCCCCATTTACACCTTGTGTTCAACCAGATGAGCTCCAGCAACAGTAGATAGGGGTTTTTTTTTTAAAGCCGTGCAATTGGGATTCATATACATTGTATTTTATTTGACGCAGCCAGCGTTTTCATGTGCTGTTCAACAAGGAGTTTATGGTTGAGTTTTGATTGATTTTTGTCAGCACTTAATGCCCTTCTTGTTGTTTGTCCTTGTTCGTGTGATCATGTCCTTTTAAGATTAGATGAGACACGACAATGGATTTTAAAATTTACTCTGATGCGAATTAGGAGTTAATTTACGTATGGGATGATGTTACACCGTTTATTTGTTTAACTTATGTTCTTTTAAAGGGATAATAATAATAATAGGCCGCCTCTACAATCTACATTGAGCCTTGATCGGTCACAAAACAAAAACTGAAACTTCTGTAATCAACTACAAATTAACGGGCAGAACACACAAATCCTTAAAATGAAAATGACAAAAAAGAAAATTTACAGTTAAATATTAGAACCAAAAAAGAAATAAATGAAAAGGAAAATATTATAGGAACAACAGTGAAGTAGGTAAAACCAGGAAAATGAACCTTCAGAACATTGTCATCATCAGATCCGGGGGGAGCAAATTGCAGAGGGAGAGAGAGAGAGAGAGAGAAAGCGAGAAAGAGAGAGAGATATGTGTGTGATATATATATATATATATATATATATATATATATATATATATATATATATATATGTATGTGTGTATGTATCTGAAAAGAAATAAAGAAAGAAAGAAAAGGAGAGAAAGACAGGAGAAGGAACGAGCAACGCCGGTTGGATTCAGATTGAAAACTATGAAAAACATCACGGATTTCACATGTTCAGTTTTGCGTATCCACATGGTAAGGCGCCGCTTCCAGCGCCACCTTCTCCGCTTTCCTCGGTTCTCCCCCCTCCTCTTTCTCTCTCTAACTCGTCCCTTACATGCACGCACGCGCGCGCGCAAGTCGCTCAACCCCAACCCGCAGGCGGTGAGAACATGAGATTATATATAGCTGCTGCGGCGGTGGTACCTAGGGTTTGCTGTCAAATCCTTGAACTTCAACATATTTACTCGATGAGTACCTTTATTTATTCAAATATTTCATAGACGCCCACTATCTCTTTGGTAATGAATCTTTGATCCCAAAAGTCGGTCACAACTGGCAAATTACTCACCCCCCCTCCCAAGGTAACTCTGACTCACAACTGCCAAATTAGCATTTTGTTAAAGCTGGCCTGGCTGGCTGGCCCCGGTTAAACTACAATTATTAGGCAATTAATTTCCTAAGCCTGTAAATGTAATTCCAAAAGAAAAAAAAAGTGACACTAAGAGAGCCTCCCTAACAACAATATATATATATGTATATAGTTCTTTATTTATAATAAAGTAACTTTTTGCTTTCCGCTCGAGTAGGAGGGGCGGCTGGTGGCGCGAGCTTTGGCTAAACGATGATGGAACGCGATAGGAAGGGGCAATGGGCTGATGACTGACTGTGTCTGGGCAATAGGGGCTTTGTTTCCAGTAGTGTTGAGGCAAGTTTGGAGTGCGACGATGGCATGAACGCAACCCTTTTTTTTTGCGTGTTAATAACTACAAATTGCTTATTAATGATGACAATCGGTTGCTTGAGAAAGCAGAGGCGGTAGACAACCTCTGGGCGAGGGAGGTCAAGGTCGTCAATGGTGTGGTGTGGTTAGAGGGAGGAAAGAGGAGAAAGTAGAGAAAAAAAAAATAATATTATATAAAGAGTGAATAGTAAGTCATTAAAAATAAAGTTATTATTTATGTAATATTTTTCTTTTATTTTCTTTGTCTTATATCTCCTCTGTTCAAATCACACAAATATTATAACAGAAAATATGGTGATGCTAAAATCCAATTATGTTTTCTGTTCTTGCTCCTAGTCCTCTCATCTCTCTCCATTAAGGAACTAAGTACTCAGGTCTAAAAACCCATCCAATTCGATGAGGCCACCTTCTCCCGGTCCGCCTCACTAGAGGAAGTGCGAGTTCGCTGCGGCTGCGGCAAAACACCGCACGGTGCGGCTTTTATTTTTTTGGTATAGTTTTTATTGTTTGTTTCCAAAATCAACCGTTAGATGTAATATTCATGTATGTACTTCTTGTAAAATTTTATAGTAATCTAACGGTTAGATTTTGCACAAATGCAATTATAAAAAATTAAAAATTTAAAAAATAAATTTGTTCAGTATTTTTATTTTTTAAATTTTTAATTTTTTGTAATTGCATTTGTGCAAAATCTAACCGTTAGATTATTACAAAATTTTACAAGAAGTACATACATTACATGAATATTACATCTAACGGTTGATTTTGGAAACAAACAACAAAAACTATACCAAAAAAATAAAAGCCGCACCGTGCGGCGTTTTGCCGCAGCCGCAGCGAACTCGCACTCTCACTAGAGGGCGATTGGAACAGCTTCTCTATCGGCCCACATCACGTTGACGCCTTGCCGTCTTTCGGCTCCAACTCCACTGTCGAAGATTTGCTCAACACCAAGCTTGAGCGCGATGCAAGGCAGATCTTCCCTGTGTAAATAGCTGGGAGCTTGGGGTGTAGCGTAGCCACCAAAAGCTGCCTCTACCAGGTATCCTACGGCGACGGATCCTTCATTGTCGGTCCAAATCCGTACATTGGGAGGGGTGGCACAGGTTTACATTGGCAGCAGTGGCCTTGGACGAGGATGGAGTTTGGGGTTGGGTGCAATAAAAAACAATTGGCAAACGCGAGTGATGGGTGTTGAGAGAGAAGGGTTGTATTAGAAAAGGAAAAAAATATTATTTTAATATAAATAAAGCTAATTTGAAGATTATTGTAGCTATTTACATTTGAAAAAATCTTCATATGTGAAGATAATTTTAAAAGTAATGTTAGAGTTGTTCTAACTTAAATGAAAATTTATTTATATTAATTGATTAAAAAATAATATTGACAAGTTTTAAAAAAAATCTAATATTCATAAATGGTTTGAAATTATTTACGAACAAATGATTAATACATATAAATATTAATTTTATTAAATAAAATTATTTATTTTTAAGCAAAAACAATAGTATAATATATACTTTTAATTATTATTAAACAAAAACATATGTTTATTTCTTTTATTATTATTATTATTAAGAGTTTTAATTTGAAGCTGAAATTCGATAATTCAAATGCTGCTGACGTATTGGCTTAAGAATTGTAAATTATATTTTAAATTTTTTTATATCAATCACCTGCTAATGTGATTATGATGCCTCAGCATCCAGATAAGATCATCTTCTTTACCATATTATTGATTAGAGCACGCATATTGGCCTAATCAAATTAAAGTTTTAGCTAAAAATTAGCTAAAATTATAAAAATAATCTCAACAAAAGGCCATATATCACTACAGTAAATTTAGCAAACTTCAAATCTGCTGGCCAAATTTGTTGAGGCAAGTTTGTTGCCTTTTTTTGTTGCCGTGTTTCCGTGTCATCTCGCAACTGCAAAACGATGACGTTGTCATCGTCTCCGCCACTCATGGAAGAAGAAGGATGATGGCACTGATCATCTAGATCCAGAAATTGCAGAAGCAAATAGTCTATCACCGATCGCCTATTGCACATTCATAGTCTCACAGAACACGTTGACCACATCTTCATACTAATCACAAGGCCTACAACACAATGCATGCAGATGACTATGCTCCAATAACGACAGAATCTCTGACCTCCATGGTACAAGGCTCGCCATGAACGCTTCCCAGTCGAGGACGTACCCTGGGATTCGGAAGTATTTGCTTTTCTTCTTGTCGAGCCAAGTATTGGTTGGATGGGTTTTCGTTGGAGAAGACGACATAATCGAAACCCTAAATGCGCTCAAGAGGTGATAATTGTGTTGAGGACTGAAGTTAATTAACTAATCATTCAATTTTATGCCTTTCTGTCATCACCAAATTTCGTCCGGAAGAGAAATTACTTTAAGTACAATTCCCTCCAACCTTCATCCAAAGGGTGATGAAAAATATAAAGTCGCCACCAATCATTTTTTGATGCAATTAGTCACCTAAAAAAAATTTAATTTAAACCGCTAAGGGTAAGCTCAAGAGTTAGTTACACGTATGAAAGGACTAACACCCCCACGGCACCCTTTCAATACCTATCTTAAGATTTAAAGGTTTTTAACTTGTTTTAATTGTTTGATCTAAAGTTAATTAGCCTAAAAGTAATATTAAATTTGCATGTAACATAATAATATACTCTTTTTATTTTTCAAGTTATTTATTAAAATATACTTAAATCCAATTTATTCTAAGCATCTAAAGGAAATTTTAATAATTTAATCTTTTATTTTCAAATTCTTTGTTGAAGTTAAAAATTAAATTCAATTTAATCCTAAATTTCTAAAGGGAGCCCTATAATTTTACTTGAGTTTCAAACTTAAATCTAAGTAAAAATGGTAAAAGCTAAGCGAAAATTTAGAAGTGATAAATTATCCAAAATCTAAGGAAGCAATGAATTTATTTCTAAGTTAAAATTTATTATTATTATTATTAACTAAACTAAATATGTGCAATGACATTGGTGGTGAAAAATAATGAGTAAAGGTAAAATGAAAAAGCAAAAAGAAAGGCTCGATGCGAACGCCAAGTATTAAAAACAAAGCTCAAGTTATTTTAGAAAACATATTTAGAAAACATTTTTTTTTATTTGAGAAAGATTTTTTGTTTGATTGTTTGTTTATTTTTTTCACTTTTTTTGTTTTTTTGAAAACATTTTTTTTTAGTTTACGTTTTTGTTATTTGTTTTTTTAGAAAGACTTTTTTTTAGAAAGATGGCAAAATACAATAAAAAAAAATTTACAAGTGTGTAGTGTGTGAGAATGTGTCATCCACAAAATCTTTTTTTCCTCTCTTTCCTTTTCTCTTTTCTCCCTCTCTTTTATTACTATGCTATTTACATATTACAGTGGGCTACATAACCCCAAAGTTACATATCTGCAAATGGCCCAAAGCTACATTAATCCTAAGGCCACTAGTAAAAATAAAACAAAACAATCACTATCAACATTAGCTTTATATGGTGAAAATAAATAAAACTAACAACTCCATGGCCATTTGTACAACCATAAAACAGGCGTGCCAAAACCGTGAACTGAGGCCACCAAACAATAAAGCTCATCCAACGTGCCACCGAACCATGATAGGAGAAGTGAAGGGGAAACCAACCCAAATCCGATACACAAAGCAGGGACCCCAGGTGATATGAATCGGTTCAACAAATGAAAATAAAAACAAACAAGTTAAATGACAACAAGACCGGGTAGAAATTAAAGACAACTGTTTAAACATACTAACGCTAGAAACTATCAAGAGTGAAAACGATTCTTCTTCTTTTCTTTTGCTTTCTGCCCTTTTTTCATCCTTTTTGTTATTTTTTTTTTCAAAAACATCAAACGAGTGCACCGAGTAAAATAGAGCGAAAAAAAACAGGAAGAAATGGTAAGCAACATACGGCAAGCACAACGGCAGGGACTCAACGTTTTTTTTCTTCTTCTTTGTTTTGAACACATATTTACCACACTGATTAACGAAGACAAAAAAACAATTCAGACAAAGACGATCATGCGTTCCTGATCTTCCTAAAGAACACTACCAAAACACATAAAAAAAATGGCAAATTGATTAACCAGTTCGTTCATTCATCCCCATAAATCAGATACGAACAAACACTGGCTTCCCTATTGATTTTGTGACGCTTTGACTCTTGTTTGTTTTGTTTTACTTCGTTTGCATTGTTTTAACCGACTAAAACTCAAATGAAGTAAACACCCAACTGGACTCCCAATACAGAACATGAACAAATCGACCAAGAGACGCAGATGCTGATAATGAAAACAAAACAACAAAGCAGAGAGAATAGTAGCCAACCAGAACGGATTCGTCACCTTTCCCTCTGAATCGGCAAACTGGGAGTCCTTTCTCGTCTTCCACGATTGATGGTCGGCTCCCGTACCCCTTGGAATCAACTTGGAGCTCCTCCTTGCCAGTGGAATGATTTTCGCCTCGAACAAAGATGGAAGATGGAAGAAAAGAGAAGAGGGGCATGACCGATCGGGTTCGGTCTTGGGTTTCGAAGCCAAGAGAGAAGACGGGAGGATGAGAGAGGAGACAATGGAGCGAGTGTGGATTTTCGGGACGGAGAAGAGGAACCGGAGAGGGGATGGTTCTGGGTATTGGTTTTTTTTTTTTTTGAGCTAGCCCGAGAGAGGAGAGCCAGCGCTGGCGGACGAGCGGCTGGGTTTATGGAGTTGAGAGGAGAGAGAGGCGATTGGGTGTGGGTTTTCCGGGCGAAGAGGGAACGGAGAACCAGAGAGAAGATGGGTGTCTTTTTTTTTCTGATTTTCGAAGGAGGAGGAGATCCGAGAGGGGAGGAGGAAACAATGGAGGGTGGTGCTGGTTTTTCCGGCGAGATGGAGAGTTTCTTTTGGTGAGAAGAAGATGGGAGAAGGAGGCGGTGATGGTTTTTGATGACGGATCCGAGAACCAGAGAGTGAGGTTTGGGTTTTTCGTGGGCGTCGAAGACGACCGAGAACCAGAGAGAGAGATGGGGGAGCGGCTTGGGGGTTTTATAGGTGTGGAGGTTAGGGTTGAGCCAGGGAGTTGAGCAGCGGCGCGGACTTGGTCGCCGGTTAGCGGTCTGGTTTGGTCAGAGAGAGAGAGGAGGCAACCATGGTTCGGACCATGGCTGGGTTTAGCTAGCTGGAGGGATGGGCGAGTGGCGGTCCGGTGGTCCTCCGGGATCACGGCGGCTGTTGCGTGGATCCGTGGATGGAGACGAGATGGGGAAGGAGAGAGGGGGAAGCCGACGCAGGGAGGTTGGTGGAAGAGATAAGATCCGAGTGGATTTATGTGGCTGTATTTTTTTGGTTTTATGTTTTTACTTTTTTATTTTGGTTTTTGGTTTTGATTTTGGTTTTGTTTTATTTAGTTTTCGACCAACCAAAGGCTGACATATGGCCTGGAGACGAGTGGAAAAATAAAATAAAAGAAAAAAAGAAAAAAAATTTGTTTTTGAGTTTTTAACCGATGTCTCTCGATTTTTGGGATCGGCAAGGCAAAACGGATTTCAAAACGTCTCTAAAAATTTGTTTTTGGACTCGGGCCGTCATGACAAGCAACTTGTGTCAAATTTATTTGAAAATGATCTCATTTTTACGGCAAGCATATACAGCGGTAGTTTATTACCGAAAAACTTATTTATTTTTGATTTTTTTTTATCTAAAATGCTCCGAAAACAAATATATACAATATATATGTCAAAATTCTTAGAACGACAAGTAGAATAGGAAAATGAGGTTCGTGACCTGATTCGGAGTGCCGTTTGAAAAGTTAATTACTGTTTTAACCTTCGATGGCGGCACGAATGTTGTTTTGATCATATCTTTTTCGTTTGACCTCAGAATTGAGCGTGGTCGATGGCGTTGACCATCGAATTTGATTTTCTATTGCTCATGACTGTCTCTTTGGCATTTGGAGGCCTTTCTTGAATAATGTCTTGAAATCGGGCATTTGTGGCTTAGTTGTCACGACTTTGTCGCTCTGTAAAATTTCAACCAATCAAGGCGGCATAGAGAAAATTTGAATTTGATAAAATGTATCCAACCCGGACCAAATAGGATCCAACACTTTCGAAGCCTCAAAATGCGCCAATACGCAACATGTCAGTCCACAGATATTTATCACATACTTGAAATGGGGATGATCAATCGACATGTTGGCCGAACTAGTCGAAGTGACAAGTATCACACTTGAAAATCAAAAGTCATTCGAAGCACGACTTGAGACATAACCCGAGAACTCAACAAATAACTCAACATTCAACTGTCGAGCGGTAATATTTGAGTTCCAACGAAATCCCAATCGAGTAAACCGACAAAAACACGACCAAGTACAAAAGTCCACTCGAAATTTCCTTTTGAACGAGTCGAAATAACCATTATCACACTCGACATTCTGAATTTTACATAAAAAGTCATATCAAGCAGCACTCGAGATATGACTCGAGAACAACTCAACAAATAACTCGACATTCGACTGTTAAGCGATAATATTCAAGTTCCAATGAAATTCCAGTCGAGTAGATTGACAAAAATGCGGCCAAGTACAAAACTTCGGTCAAAATTTCCTTTTGAAATTTCAGGTAGAAAGTGAAATCGATTACTAAAAAAACATGATCGAATCATGAATTAGGAGTATTATTCATTTGGAGTAATGATTATCGAGTAGGAACGACTTTCCATTCGAGTTGTTAAGTTGGACAAGTAGAACAACATCATACAACATACACAAGATTTCAAAATACGTCGCACACAAACCAACAACACATGCACTTACCATTTAAACACCAATAACACATTATACAACCCAATAACACATTACACAATTGTTTAAAACATACACAACTTCTCAAAAACATAAATTGTGACTACTCCATCAACACCATACAAAACATGGTAGACTAATGCCCCTCCCACATTGCCATAGTGATTGTGTCCCGCCGAATTCTCATTTTCTCCTGTGCAGGATAACTAAGAGCTTATGCTTGCCGCAGTCTCTACTTATTCATATGATCCATACCATGATTGCCACCTTATCATTTGTAGGGACATCTTTGTTTTCCCAATCAGCAAAGAGGTTGTTATTTCGAGTATATGACCGTATAAAATTATGAATGGTACAACATGTGGTCATAATCATTCGTTGCCAAGAGAGAGGGTAGTTTGGCATATGGCACAAAATGGGAAACTTTACTTTCCACACACCAAAAGTTCATTCCACAACCATACGTTGAGATGAATGTTTATAGTTAAACAATTCAAGAGCACCATGTAATTGTTGGTGTCTGCCACGGAACTCTTGGGCATGGTAACAGACAGATTTATGTAGTGACATAAAATATCCACCCAACGGGTACCTAGAATCATGTGCATGAAATTCATATAATATGAAGATCAATTTTGCAAAGAAAAAAAACACTCAACAATGAACTATCTAAGTTCAACCTTCAAGAGGCCAAGGAAAACTCAATCATGAAGTCAAAATAGCATTCTCAAACACTCTTGAGTCATTAGCACTATCTTCCCAATCCGAGTATACAAAAGTGAAATGCATCTCAAAGTTCATTGCACACATCACATTTTACGTGATTACGTTTTTCCGTCTACGACACGACATTGCCTTCACATCAAGAACCTTCGAACTTACATGGTGCCATCAATGGCACCCACACAAGCCTACAATAATTGACATGTAAGCAAATTGATCAACATATATGAAATTTTTAAATATATTTAATATCGTAAGTATCAAGTCAAAGTAAAATCATACCTTGAACCATGATTAGTAGTTATTATTCGTGTGTAATGAGTCGGGGAGCCCATTACAACCTCCGTCAGGCATTATGAGCGAAACTCCTAATATTGAAATACGTTGGGGTTGTTTCATATAATATTTTTAAACATATGACATGGTGTTCATCACTGCAGCGTTGACAACAAAGTCTACATCCCCTTCTGAGGATGAAGTGGGAGATAAAGTACGTTGACTACCAATGTCACGTACGGCTTCACCTTCAATGTCATTATCCTCGTCTAATATATTATGCTATAGGACTTCATCATAATGCCAATATTCTAAACAGCGTAATCATACTTGAGTACTCATGTCATGATCAACAGCTATAATTTAAGTTTCTCCTGCTTAAACAAATGCAACGATGTAAACTAACAAATATATAACATACACAATGAATGATAGTCATATATTTAACCGATAATGTAGTATAAATGATGCAATATCTATGATACAATATAAATAGAAAAAATGTAAACAACACCATAACATCATTCAAACAAACTAGAAAAGTGAAATACAACATCAGCATACTAATAACATGAGAACACATCATTCAACATTCACATACAAACCATAAGAGCAAGCAAACTTCTAAACCAAATAAAAATGTTTAAAACATCTCATACAACCGAAACCAAACAAATATAAAGAAAAGCAACACAATTAAGTATCAATGTTCACTCCTCATCAAGACAATCCATCCACATCACCCTCAAATCCTCATCCAATTCCATGAAAACAACCCTGTGATCATATTTATACAGTGCCTGAAGGACCTTATAAAACTTTCCTTTTGACATACTTCCCTTGTAAGTATTAAATAAGGTGATTGCAGATTGAAGACTATATTTGTCATCCATATGTGAGGTTGTCGGTTTCGGATTACAACTAGCACTGCTTTTTGTTGCATATCTAGCCGCCCTTTCTTCAATATTTTTTTCTTGAATACGGGCAAAGTTATTTAATGCATCTGTCATTTCACTCAACCTATCCTCCTTCCTAACAAACTTCCTTAGCTTACTTGAAGACCCACCCTGCAGTCGTTTGGCACCTGAGTGTGTCTTATGACACACCGGAATGCCTTCTTCCATAAGGGGATCAAAATTGCCTTCTCTTTCAAGTGCCTTCTCATAATCCTCAACGGATTTAAAGAGCTCTGAAATATTTCCCTTACCAAATCCTCCGCACCCACCCTTCTGATATGTCTTCCCCTTGTCATCCTTGAGCATGCACCCAACTCTTTGAATTATTTCAATAAAAAAGGTTGGTCTGCACAAAATGAAAGTTTATAAATTAGAATCGCACTTCTAACTAACATATTCTCTGGTGCAGTAAATTTATGATTTTATTATACTTCGGTTATGTTTGACGTCAACAATCAACGTTTGCTATAACGAAAGTCCATTTTTTAGAGAGGAAAATTTCATTGCAATATAATTAATAATAAAAAAAAAGTGCAGCTAGTAACGACAAGCCTAACAATTCAGAACAAAACCCATCTGGGCTAAAACCATCCACGGGAAAAGAGTCCCAGTAAAACACTGAAAGAGCAAAACTTTATATATCCGATACTAATGAACACTTCAATTTGAATACCCATAGACGGTTAAAGCAAGTACCTCCATTTCCAAGACGGCGCCATCACGGAGAAGCAAAGAAACAGGAATACAATCACGCCAATAGCCTACAGATGTTTTTTCTTGGAGTGCAAACATTCCAAAGGAAACAGAAAAAAACCAGAAAAGATGCAAGAGTATTGCATAATTTGCACCAAAATAAAAAAAGGAAGAAGCCATAAAATCTTTCCACACATTTAAGAATTGCAAAAATAAAATCTGATAAAAGAAATAGCCTACATGCAATGAAAGGCTCGTCAAGCATGGTATATGACACTGTCAAAGCCCCATTGCCATTATGAATTTTGGCAAGCAGCACAAAAGGGCAATCTTGATTGTTTGTGTTTGTGAATTTATGAGTGTTCAATTGAAACCCGAACCCAAGAGATCAATCACAAGAATAAAGGCCGAGTTTTGAAATTAGTCCATGAGTTGGCCTACTAACTAGCAATAGCAGGAGCTTTATAACTACAAGGCAAGAAGTGACTGCACCCCAATAGATCAATTGCTGTTCTTTTACTTGTACAAACTAAAATCAATACATCAAATTGTATCTCCATTATTTAAAATCAACAACATACTAAATCAATTTCATACAAGTAATTGATACATAAAAAAACAAAGTCTCAAAGCGACCCCAAAAAAGGAGAGAAAGTAACAGAAATTGCATACCTATCACCCACAGGCTTGGTGAAAATCTGAAGCAATGTGCCCTGATCATCCCTATCCACCAAAATCCCCAACTCCTCGCATTCCTTAATCTGTTCATCGGACAACACGTCGCCGGCCCTGTTCTTCAGATTCCGGTAATAAGTAGGCGGCGGGGACGGCATGAAATCGAATCCTCCCAGGCAGGTCCGCTGCCTTGAGGGTCCAGAAGATGTCCTGGGACATCAGGGCCAAGTGCTGCACACCAGCCCCTTCATTGTGCTCCAGATAGGTCTGAATCTGGCTCTTCCGCTTCGTCCCGAACACCGGTTCGATCACGGGGAGGATAACCATCTCGTCGTTGCTGGCCAGGACCACCGAGTTCAACCCGCTCTCGCTCGTCCCCACGTCCTCCGCCGTGAACTCGGCAAACTCGTGGAACCCGGTGAATCCTTTGAGGTACGCCACTGCCGGCCCGAGCTCTGGCACGTTCACCACGGCGTGGTCCAGCCGCCGGATGCCGAAATCGAGCCCCGGGATCGAGGCGGACTCCTCCATGGGCTCAAACCCGGGGAGAAACCGCGAATCGTCGCCGTCGCCGTCGCTAGGGTTTAGGTTTTGGTAGCTAACGTAGCGGAGTACGACATCGCCGTAGAGTTGGACCTCGGCGACGATGGTTTGGCTGGCTGATCCCCCGTTGCCGAGGACTGCGGGCGGGAAGGAGGGTTTGGCGCCATGGGCGACGCTGGCGGAGAAGGCGGAGACGGCGTCGCGAACCTCGATGGCGATGGCGCGGACGGCAAGACCGTGGGTGGCGGTGAAGGAGCGAGAGGTGGAGTGGTCGAAGGAGGGGATGGCGGCGGCGGCGTCGGGGGATGCGACGGAGGGGGAGTAGGGGGCGGAGAAGAGGAAGCGTAAGTGGGCGGAGCGGAGGAGGTAGGAGGCGTGGACCTGGTTGCCGGTGGAGAGGTCGGACTTGGCGACGATGGGCATGCCGAGGCCCAAGGAGAAGCGGCGAGCGGCGTTAGTGGCGTCGCTGCACCAGAACTCCACATGGTGGAAACGATTCACCTCGAACCTATCCGACCGCGGGTAGTTCCGCACGAACCCCACGTGCCCCACCAGCTTCAACCCCTTTTTCCCCGCATCCGACCAAACACCGCCGTTTTCCTGCTTCGCGGCTTCGGTTTGGTTGCTCATGTCCACGCTCTCTCTCTCTCTCTCTCTCTCTCTCTCTCTCTGGTTGACTTGTGCAGTTGTGCTCACTGGTCGCTCTCTCTCTCTCTCTGGTTGACTTGTGCTCACTGGTCGCGCTCTCTCTCTGTGTCTCGTTTGATTCTTCATGGAGCGCGTGAATGCGGTGCGACTAATTCAGTTGACATATATTTTTAAAATTGATAATTAGATTGGATATTTATGTATTTATAAATATTTTAATAGAATTTTATAGTAATTTAATTGAAATAAAATAAATAAATTATAATTATTTTTTATTTATTAATAATTTTCTTCTAATAAAATTTGTATAGAAATTAATATATGAATTTCTAAATATATTTATTATGAAATTTTATAAATATATTTATTAATATATGAATATCTAATATAACACTTTATTTTAAAAAATATATAATAAAGTATTAAAATAAAAAAAATTACATGATACGACTAAAAATTACATGATACGACTCTAAGTGGACGTGTATAGTTTAATTCAATAAAACTTTTGTCATTTAGAGTAGTTTTATAATTTATTTTGGATAAGTACATATAATTTTTCAATAGTATGAAATAATAAATATTCGAAATAGATTTATTAGTTTGGGAACAATGAATACACTTTTTCTCTTTTATAACGTGATTTAACATTATAACAAATAATTTATTATAATAAATAATTTATTATAAGGTTAGAACAATTCTAACAGACTCTATTATTTATAAGGGCACTAGCAACAACTTTCCTAAATTTACAGTTTTAAACTACTTTTTGCTTCCCTATATAAATATACATCACAATAGATCTCCTAAATCAAACTCTATATTATTAAAATAATATTTTATATCACTTATTTTAATTAATAATAATTTTTTATAATTTAATATAAAATAAAAGTTAATATTATGAGAAACGTAAAGGAGAGAGGTGAGAGAAAATTTTTAAATATAATTTAATAATTGTAGGGAGTAAATAGTGCTTCCCAATATATTAGGAAACACTGTACAAACTATATAAAGAAAGTTAAATATAGGACATCTGTTATGGGAATGATTTTATGACTTTTTAACTTTTTTCCCTAAATTTAAGAAAATAGACTTATATAGGGAATCTGCTACTAGTACTCTAAATAGAAAGTTAAATGTCAAAAATGACCTCCAATGGACTTTTTATTTGACTCTCTATATTTATAAAATGCTACCATAACTCTTCAAAAATAAAAAAAATTACTATTCATTATCTACGTAATATTTATATCTTCTCTCTCCACCCTCTTACATCAGATTGGATGCACCAAGTAGTAGTTCGTTGGCTCTGACCTATGACGCCCCTTAGCATCCCGTCATTCACAATCCTCCTCTGCCCCAAAGTCACGCATTTCATCACATCCCAACCTAAATCCTTCCCCAACACCGGAATAATCCAACCATGGGTGGTTGTCAGAGCTGCCTCCCACAAATGGCAAGACGTGTTGGGTCTCTAACCTCCTGCGGGGAGTCCCAAAGAACAATCCCACATCGGTTAGGGCAAACATTGAGGTCGTCCTAATGAAGAGGCTCATGTGCACCTTGTCACAATGTATTTTAACGGGTTGCGGCCTGTTATAAACAAATCCGTGTGGGCTGCGACTCATGGGTGGCGCGCGAGTGCCAAAGTGGATAATATTGTGATAGCGAGTGCCCTGGCCGAGGTCCAACAAGTGGTATCAGAGCCAGGTCTTCTAGACCGGTGGTAGGATCGGGGGGAAGATTGTTGGGTCTCTAACCACTGCGGGGAGTCCCAAAGAACAATCTCATATCGGTTAGGGTGAACATTGAGGTCGTCCTAACAAGGAGGCTCATGTGCACCTTGTCACAACGCATTTTAATGGGTCACGGCCCGTTAGAAACAAATCCGTGCGGGCTGCAGGCCATGGGTGGGCGCACAAGTGCCAAAGCAGACAATATTGTGATAGTGAGTGCCCTGACCGAGGTCCAACAAGACGCATGAAAGGTAAATGAAATGCACAAAGGGTCATCGTTTTGAATTCTATACCTAGCACATGACTATTTCCAATTCACTTTCTTTGCCCACCAATGAAATCACCGCGTTCCGTAGCCCTAGCCTTCGGATCTTTCTATTTCTTGATTTTATCTTTCTCTCCCTATCTCTCTCTCACCCATTAAAGAGATCATTGGATTTGATCTCGTCATCGGAGGTACACCACCTTCTTCTTTCCCATTCAATTCACCTCCCTCTCATGGACTCCCCGTCATAAACGGCATACTTCCTCTACCCAATTCATCAATCTCCCTATGGCCATGCTTGGGACGCGAACATTTGTATATGCATATATTTTTTCCCTTTTCAAATTAACATCATCATGCTTTATAGATGCACACAATCATGTGTTATAGGTTAATCGTGTTTGGCATGCTCTCTATTCTAGTCGTGCATAGCAAGCATGGTCATGGGTGAGGGTCAGGCATGGCAGTCAAGATGGCAGCCTCACCTAAAAACACATCCACTAATAATGTAAATTGATTGAAATATCTCTTATAAAAATATAAAAAAATATTTGCATAGTAATATTGAAATATAAAAAAAATATTCAAATAACATTATTTGAACATAAAAATTTCTCAAAATTATTCAAATATAAATAAAATATTTGAATAATATTATTGGAACATAAATATAATATTTAAAATTTCTTCTTTTAACAAATATAATAAAAGTATTAGAAGAATATTATTAAAATATAATTACAATATTCGAATAATATTATTTGAACATTATATTTATGTTATAAAATTATTATTTGAATATTATTTGAAAAAATTAGAATATTTTCATAATTGTACATAATATTAATAATGATAGGTGAATGTATTGATCATTTATGTGAGTGTGAGTATTGTTTCTCTATTGCAATTGGGTAAGCACAACGATGAACATTTTTACAATTATGAGCTACTAAAATATGAGTTGAAACTCACAAATTTATAAGAATATTATTTAAATTTTATCATCAATAAATTATTTTTTAAAACAAAATTTATACCGTGGTTTGACAAAAACTTGAAGGAATAATAGCTCATAGGCATACATTTTAAAAAACAAGCACAAAAGTAAATACAAAAATACAAAAATATTTTTATAGTAGTTTGAAGTGAACATTTTCTATTATATTTATCTTTTGTCAACTAGTGAAAGGTTCTTCAATTACCATTTTACAAACTTAAGATAAATTATTCAATTTTATAAGTTAATTTAAAAGTTGATCATTTCTAATCACAGCTCGACTAAGAAAGAACTTCAAACAAATTTGTAATACTTTCGACAAGAACCTCAAACAAATTTCGAAGATTTTTTATGGAGGGATCAAAGCTCGACTAAGCAAAGAGTCTAATAGTTTGAGCAGAAAACTAAAACAAATCTTAAGAGCCCTCTAAGAATGCTTGGCAGAGTCTTTAATAAAAAAATACAAAGATGAAAATATAAATTAAATGTTATAACTATCAAATTAAAATAGGAATTTAGAAAATCTCAATAATACTACTTTGGGATCGAATTTGAAAATCCTTTAAATTTATTCATTGTTGAATCTTTTAAATTCGACATTGCCATTTAGGTCTTGGGTTGAGTTCGAATTTCTCATCTTTTTGGATACCGAGAAAAGCTATGTTTTTATTATTATTTATATGTTCTCTGCAAAGGCTTCAATGATGCTCTCAGTGGATTTAGTGATGATGGTTGGCCAATGATGAATTGTGATGGTGTTGAAGATGTAATAGTTGCAATTAATTCAACAAAAAACTTGTGCTCTACTATGAATCCTATCAATTCCATCCCTTCACTTGGTGGAATCCTCTGTGCGAAGGCATCCATGTTACAAGGTATTTAGTTTAAAGTGCAGTTTTATTTCATGTTGTCATAGTGTAAAATATATAGATGACTATTCAATTTGTATCATTAGAGAATTTGTTTCCATGTCCCAGAATGTCCCTCCTACGGTGTTGGTTCGCTTCTCGAGGGAGCATCGCTCAGAGTGGGCTGATTTTAATGTTGATGCCTATTCTGCATCATCATTGAAAGCTAGTGCATATGCATATCCCGGTATAAGGCCAACAAGATTTACTGGAGGGCAAATTATTATGCCTCTTGGTCACACGGTTGAACATGATGAGGTGCGTTGTTGTCTTCAGCCTTGTTTTTCTTTCTTTACACACTTCTTGTTGTGTTTGGTTTAGCCTTTTGTTTTATCTTTGCTTCCCCTCCAAAAGCCAAAGATTACCTTGTTAGCACTCTATGGGTCTTGTGGGAAAATTCTTTTCCAGGCATCACAACTGCTTTAATGGGAGCCCACATATCAACTGGTTGATTATATAATATTATGCTTTACACATCTAATTTGCATAAATCATGTTTTATGTTCAGATGCTTGAAGTAATACGCCTTGAAGGCCATTCTCTTCCCCATGAAGATGCTTTCATACCACGGGATATTCATCTCTTGCAGGTGTGCTTAAAATAATTATGTCTTTGTTTTGTTTTCAATGCATATTTTAAAATAAAAATAATCAGATTGTTTATTTGTTTCTCAATAACCTCTCCCACTATTAGTTCCAAGAATTCTAATCTAAAATCAAGTTATCGATCTTTCCAAATTATATATGGCTCTAATTTTTGGTTAATGTTTTTTTTTACCCATTGATTTTCGAGATTCTCTTAAAGCCCAAATAAACCTTTTTAAAAGCAAAGTCGAAATTAGCTGTTAGTTGTCACTACCTCTAGGTTAGAGTTTCAATAGGCTATATTATTTGCAAGTGCATCCTACTCTATTGTTTACAAATGTATAAGCTTCTATGCCCTTGAATGGTTTGTAGATATGTAGCGGAATTGATGAGAGCACAATGGGAGGATGCTTTGAACTTGTTTTTGCCCCAATTGATGAAATGTTCCCTGATGATGCTCCACTACTTCCATCTGGTTTTCGTCTCATTCCTTTGGATTCAAAAACAGTTGAGTTATCCCATGCTGTGCATAAACTTCATTTATTTTCCATATTGATAATTATGCTATGCTTCTGGCGACACAATAGCTATATCTAGATCTGGGTGTAAGAGGAATTAATAAAGGGCATTGCCTTGGTTATTAAATGCGTTTTAAGTGTCTTTTCTTAACTCATTCTCTAATATCAGTGTTTTGTGGCTGTATTACAATGTGAAACTAATGTTTATTATCTTTCAGGGAGATACCTAGGATAGATTGCCCGCACACAGGACCCTGGACCTGACATCAAGTCTTGAAGTGGGGATAGCATCAAATCCGGCAACAGGCAACGTAACCTCATGTTGTGACACAAGATCAGTGTTAACAATTGCATTTCAATTGCCCTTTTATAAAATTTTTAGACTTTTATTATGACATTTTGATTGTACTTTTTGTTAAGAACAATGTTAATTATGATTATTTTGTTTGTAAAATTTTCAGACTTTTATTTTATTTGCAATGTTTCACAAGGATTTGTTTTTATAATTATTGTCTTTTATTAGTAAATGGGTTGTATTTCTATTGAATTTTAACACAACTTAATGTTTAGATTTTGAAGATACTAGGAGGCATGCAGTTTATTTTCACATGATGACTGTATTTTGGACAAAACGGCTGTGTAGAGTGGAGACTCTTCATTATCAGTTGCCTTTGTTAATTGGGTGGTGAAAGATGCATAAATTTGTTTATTCACTTATTTTTATTGCTTTGGATTGGAAAATTATTGTTTTTTTTTAATTTTCTAACATATTAGGGACGGATAAAAAAAGCGTCCCAAATGATATTTAGGGACGGATATATACCGTCACAAAATGGGTTATAAATCGAATTTACTTTGGGACTGGTAAAATCGTTATAAACATTTAGGGACGGAAAAAACCGTTGTAAATAATTTGAGACGGATTAAATCGTCCCAAATTTTATAAAATTTAATTAATTAACTAAAATAATATTGTGATGGTTTTAAGTCGTCGCAAAAAAAAAATTGGGACGGAAAGATGTATTCCGTCCCAAAAATTTCATTTGGGACGCCAGCAATTGAGACGGCTATGCGACGACTTAAAACCGTCCCAAATACTAATTTGGGACGAAATTGTATTTCTATCAGGGACGGTTTTGAGTCCGTCTCAAAAGCTAATTTTTTTTAGTGGACTTTGCTTGAATGTTCCTAAATCATAAAACGATCTTGTTATTATATTTATCACTTTTTATTGTTATATTGTAGTATTGTACTGTGTCTTCAAAGTTATTCAATTTATATAAAGTTGATCCAAATTTTAATCAAAATAAAAACGCTCAAAGAGTTTAATTCTTAAACTCGTTGCTCATTGATAAATAAATTTGACGTTTGATTATAATTTTTTTGGGATAACATTCAGGACTTCTTTATTAATCAATAGCTATTTAAAAAAAAGTGAAGGAAACCATCTGTACATGCGAGAAATAAAATAATAATAAAAAGCGTAATAATAATAATAATAATAATAATAATAATAATAATAGAAATCTAACTTATTTTAACATATTATGAAGTTTTGTTTTATCTGATTGATATCGACAATTTTTTTCTCTTTTGTAATTGAAAAACCTTAAAATAATAATTCTTTTTAAAAACTTTATTTATCAATTCATTATTGTACGCCCATCAATTTCCACCCTGCAACAATTTCTGGGGTTAAGTGAAGTTAGCGCTCGGTGAAAGGCTTGGTGCTACCTTTTTTTTTCTCTCTCACAATTAGGCGTGTTTGATATGTGTTTTTAAAAATTTGTTTTGAGTTTTAAACTTAGATTTGTATTAAAATTCAATTTAAGTTTTATTTTAATTCAGTGATTCATGCTAAAAAAATGTGTTTGGTAGGCTGTTTTCAAGTATGAACTGAAAACATATTTCTATTTTAACTCTTGTTTGGCACGTTAAAATCAAATTGATTTTACCATTTAGATCGACGGAAAAGCATAATGATATGCCATAACTCTTACATTTGTTGGAAAAAATTTTATCATATATTATTAAACATATAAATATTAAATATGTTATACTTAAAATAGCAAAACGAGTTATTAAGGAATGGTTAAATTAAAGTGAACTGATTAAAATTTTAAATAAAAATTAATGAGAGGGTCAAATTTAAAATAGCAAAACGAGTTATTAAGTTTATATTTCTATCGAGTTCATAAGGTCGTATTAATTTGAAAGACAACCCGTTAATCAAATTCCTACAATAAATTCACGTATGCTTTCTATTTACTATTTCACATCAAATAATATCTAAACAAATAAATATCTTTTACGTGCGATTAATATCATAACTTATTTGTCCTATGCATATATTCGGTCCTCCTCGACCCATCCCACTCCCATTTTCCACACCCACCCAAAGCGTCCAAGAAGATGAAACGAGACAGAGAGAGAGAACGCGACCAGTGAGCACAAGTCAACCAGAGAGAGAGAGAGAGAGAGAGATGAGCAACCAAACCGAAACCGCGAAGCAGGAAAACGGCGGTGTTTGGTCGGATGCGGGGAAAAAGGGGTTGAAGCTGGTGGGGCACGTTGGGTTCGTGCGGAACAACCCGCGGTCGGACAGGTTCGAGGTGAAGCGTTTCCACCATGTGGAGTTCTGGTGCAGCGACGCCACTAACGCCGCTCGCCGCTTCTCCTTGGGCCTCGGCATGCCCATCGTCGCCAAGTCCGACCTATCCACCGGCAACCAGGTCCACGCCTCCTACCTCCTCCGCTCCGCCCACTTACGCTTTCTCTTCTCCGCCCCCTACTCCCCCTCCGTCGCATCCCCCGACGCCACCGCCGCCATCCCCTCCTTCGACCACTCCACCTCTCGCTCCTTCACCGCCACCCACGGTCTTGCCGTCCGCGCCATCGCCATCGAGGTCCGCGACGCCGTCTCCGCCTTCTCCGCCAGCGTCGCCCATGGCGCCAAACCCTCCTTCCCGCCCGCAGTCCTCGGCAACGGGGGATTAGCCAGCCAAACCATCGTCGCCGAGGTCCAACTCTACGGCGATGTCGTACTCCGCTACGTTAGCTACCAAAACCTAAACCCTAGCGACGGCGACGGCGACGATTCGCGGTTCCTCCCCGGGTTTGAGCCCATGGAGGAGTCCGCCTCGTTCCCGGGGCTCGATTTCGGCATCCGGCGGCTGGACCACGCCGTGGGGAACGTGCCAGAGCTCGGGCCGGCGGTGGCGTACCTCAAAGGATTCACCGGGTTCCACGAGTTCGCCGAGTTCACGGCGGAGGACGTGGGGACGAGCGAGAGCGGGTTGAACTCGGTGGTCCTGGCCAGCAACGACGAGATGGTTCTCCTCCCCGTGAACGAACCCGTGTTCGGGACGAAGCGGAAGAGCCAGATTCAGACCTATCTGGAGCACAATGAAGGGGCTGGTGTGCAGCACTTGGCCCTGATGTCCCAGGACATCTTCTGGACCCTCAAGGAGATGAGGCAGCGGACCTGCCTGGGAGGATTCGATTTCATGCCGTCCCCGCCGCCTACTTATTACCGGAATCTGAAGAACAGGGCCGGCGACGTGTTGTCCGATGAACAGATTAAGGAATGCGAGGAGTTGGGGATTTTGGTGGATAGGGATGATCAGGGCACATTGCTTCAGATTTTCACCAAGCCTGTTGGTGATAGGTATGCAATTTCTGTTACTTTCTCTCCTTTTTTAGGGTTGCTTTGAGACTCTGTTTTTTATGTATCAATTACTTGTATGAAATTGATTTAGTATGTTGTTGATTTTAAATAATGGAGATACAATTTGATGTATTGATTTTAGTGTGTACAAGTAGAACAGCAATTGATCTATTGGGGTGCAGTCACTTCTTGCCTTGTAGTTATAAAGCTCCTGCTATTGCTAGTTAGTAGGCCAACTCATGGACTAATTTCAAAACTCGGCCTTTATTCTTGTGATTGATCTCTTGGGTTTGGGTTTCAATTGAACACTCATAAATTCACAGACATAAACAATCAAGATTGCCCTTTTGTGCTGCTTGCCAAAATTCATAATGGCAAATTGGCAATGGGGCTTTGACAGTGTCGTATGCCATGCTTGACGAGCTTTTAATCGCATGTAGGCTATTTCTTTTATCAGATTGCCATCGCAGCTTCGGATTATTTTTGCAATTCTTAAATGTGTGGAAAGATTTTATGGCTTGTTATTTTTTTTATTTTCGTGCAAATTATGCAATACTCCTGCATCTTTTCTGGTTTGTTTCTGTTTCCTTTGGAATGTTTGCACTCCAAGAAAAAACATCTGTAGGCTATTGGCGTGATTGTATTCCTGTTTCTTTGCTTCTCCGTGATGGAGCCGTCTTGGAAATGGAGGTACTTGCTTTAACCATCAATGGGTATTCAAATTGAAGTGTTCATTAGTATCGGATATATAAAGTTTTGTTCTTTCAGTGTTTTACTGGGACTCTTTTCCCGTGGATGGTTTTATCCCAGATGGGTTTTGTTCTAGGCTTGTCGTTACTAGCTGCCCCCTTTTTTTATTATTAATTATATTGCAATGAAATTTTCCTCTCTAAAAAATGGACTTTTGTTATAGCAAACGTTGATTGTTGACGTCAAACATAAACGAAGTATAATGAAATCATAAATTTACTACACCAGAGAATATGTTAGTTAGAAGTGCGATTCTAATTTCTAAGCTTTCATTTTGTGCAGGCCAACCATTTTTATTGAAATAATTCAAAGAGTTGGGTGCATGCTCAAGGATGACGAGGGGAAGACATATCAGAAGGGCGGGTGCGGAGGATTCGGTAAGGGAAATTTTTCAGAGCTCTTTAAATCCATAGAGGATTATGAGAAGACACTTGAAGCAAAGCAAAATGCAGTACCAGTGGCTTCCTAGAGCCGGAATCCCTTCTTTTCTGTTCCTAGATTGCCTTCCCATTGTAATTTAAAATAAGGCATGTCAAACAGAAATTTGTATGAACCGCGCACGAGTGACGAGCCTGCAAATTGGCAACTAAAAATGTGTTGTAATCATTTTCGTCTGGGACTGGCACTGACTTCTTGGTTACCTTGTTTTGACTAAAAATGTAATAGCTTTGTTTGGTATGTAAAAAAAAAAAAAAGTTATTGGAGGTAGAAATTGAACCCAGAAAGTCTCTTGAAATTATTTGAAAGAAAATTGTTTAATAGAAAGTCTCTTGAAATTGTTGAAATTGTTATAATGAGAGTAAATTTGGCTAATTTGTGTTAGATTTAGTTACAATCGTATTCGTATTCAAATCAGGATATTCGAATAAAATAATTTTGATTTGATATTTTCACCTAATTTTGTAAGATGTAGTTGCCTAATTTTTGATAAAAATATTTTGCATTCATTGAGTATGAAATAATAATATATATATATTATAATATTGGTATTCATAAATTAAAATTAAAAGAGAAAATAATTATAAAATTAGAAATATTTTCATTATACGATAATATTTTAAATACAGGTCAACTAATTTGATAGTTTAATAGCTAACAAATATCACTCTATTCATAAAGTTTTTAAAAAATACTTCTACCAACAATAAAACAATTATGAATTAATAAAAAATATAAAAGATGGTATGTTGAAGGTCTTATTTTAAAATAATATTAATAATAGAAAATACAAGTATACGATAATTAAAATAAGACTTAAAGTCGACTGATTTTTGAATTGAAATTGACATAAAAAAATTAGTTTACATACTATTTGACATTCTTTAAAACGTTAAATTTAACTTCTCCCTCCCTCTTTTTTTTTTTTTTTTTGTTGGAAAAAACGACTAATTCAGCAAATCTGGAACATTTTATGGGTAAATAACCCATAACAAAATAAAGGGCCTGAAATTTAGTTATTCACATATCATAATGGGTGGTCGTTTCAAACGCAATAAAAATCTATAATGGCATTATTTTAAAAGTAAACTTTGATGGAGTTTTGTTAGGTGTAAGCAAAGAATATGGCATTGAAAGTGGGGGAGGGAGTCCAAATCCAATCGCCACAGGACAACCAGTCGCAATACGTGTATGAGTTGTTATTGTTTGTGGCTATGCGTTTGAAACTTTACGTCTACCGACTACCAATAACCATGGCCACCTTTCTTGATTCTTTTAATTTACTCTTATTACACATGTATATACGTATATATAACTCCGTTAAAATGAGAAAATGAGAAGTTTTTAATTCGAAAACTTTTATATATGTATAGTTGTATGTTGCAACTATCAGTTTAAATTAATATTTAATTAAAATTTATATTGTTAAATATAAATTTACTAACTTAAATTGAAAATTCTTACGTCAAAACTTAGTTTCACGTTAAAGTTTAACAAAATTATAATCAAATAAAAATTAGATATGAACAATTACATGCATATTCAATTGCTTACGATTTATTATAATATATATACACATATATTATTAACTTTAAATGGGTGGTCTATGGTTTATTTCTTTATCATTTATATATGGTGATGTTTGTTGGTGAGTAAACCTAACATGATCGCGTGTGAGGAATGGCATTACTCCCCCACTCACACGTCTTACTGTCAATTCCAACCTCTCGCCATTATTTATTTTATATTAATGATTTTAATTCTGTACATCATACATGGTATTCGCAGTAGTGTCGCTCCACCAGATGGTCATCTCCACTAAGTGTGGGTTATAATTTAATGAATATAAATATATGTTCGGTGTTGAAAATTTGACATTTATTTGGGTAGATTTTGTTAGGCACAGATGAATCCCGTACATTTCTTTTGTTCAAATGTGATTTTATATATAATATTATTATGTATATGTTATAATATTAAAAGTAATAGTTTTACATAAATAATTATCTTATAAATTTATTATCCATAAGATATTGTCATGATATTTTTTATTTATTCAATAATATTTTAAAAAAAGATTTAAAATTGTATCATTTACCCTTTGTTTGCAAACGTATAAAAATAAGGTAGAAAAATTTGAAGTGAAAAAGGAGTGAAAGAAAAAAAAGGTGGTGGAAAGAAAATGTATGAATTTTTTTTTCTTTCATGTGAATGTTTTGGTTTAGGGTAGAAAAAGAGTGGAAAAAAATATTATTATATAAAATATTAATTTTATCTTATAAATAAAATTTTGTAATTTATTTTTAAAATATATTTAAATTCATCTGCAACACGAAATTAATTTTTTTTCACTTGGAAGAAAATGATTTATTAATATATATATATATATATATTCACTTTTTGAGGCTTTGTTTTAGATTACCTATGTTGTTGTCCAGTGAGAGGTACCAGGCCTGGCCATCTTACGAGGTTTTAAAATGGTTCTCCGAAGGATCCTTTGGATGATGGAGTCACCTCCTTCAATGAGGTAGAGACGTCGATGGCCGCCGCAACCCAAAGGAGTGCTGCTGGAGAAACTCTGCTCTCCATTTTTGGGTGAGAGGCGGGTGGAGAGGGAGAGGAGGGGTTAGCTGTGCATTAGATTGAGGTGTACCGGAAAAAAAGGACAGTTATGTAAAAAAGAGTTGTAACAAGTTTTCCATATATAATTTTATTATTTTTTTATAAAAATAATTTTTTCTTGATTTTTTTCGGTATGTTTAGTTGAGTTATTTTTTTTCAACTTAATAAGTTTTTTTCATAATTATTTTCGGATATAAAAAGTATGGATGCTAACCGTCATAGTGGGAGCGAGGTCTACCTATTACCGTATCCCACTCCCGCTTATGCATGTAATAAAATTTTAAAACCGTACCCCGCCCTATTGTCACGACCCGAGCAGCGTGGTGCTGGCGGGACGTTTCTTAGTGGCACGATTCAGGAATGGATTCGTGCTACGTAAAGGAGAGGGGTTGGTTGAAGCGTAGATGGTGCGCGGCGGAAGGTTCCAGGCGGTTCGTGGAGGAGAACGGATGGAACCCCTTCGGAGTTCGGACGTGCCGACCCGGTTGAATGCGGGGAGCACGCCGCTAGTCGAGACTTGACGTTGAAGAAGGGATTTGGCCATCCTTACACAAACCGGTCGGGAACCGGAGCCGTTCTCCCGATGAGCCCGGTGGCGGGCGAAACCGGTCTACGTGCGCTTCAACTCTTAAAGGCTAAACTTAGCGGACCGTAGATAGAGAAGCTAAGTGCCCGCGATGGGTTGAGAGGCGCAGAAACCCGACCCCGTGACAAGTGGTATCGAGCCGAACCGGCCCGTATCCTGAAGACTCGCCGAGCACTCTCGCGAGTAGCGTGATCCCAAGGTGGGAGCTCACGAGGTGAGTCGACCGATAGTGTCTTGCACGCCTTGCGTCCATAGAGTTGGAGTATCCTAGAGTGTGATACGAGTTGGGCAAGGGAGTACGAAGGAGCGCGTCGGAGCGATCTTGGAAGCCTCCTATCCTTTGGACATTGGGCGAGTGGGGCGGGCATCTTGGTAAAGGTGTTGCAACTGCGGGGAAGCGATGTCCAAGCGTGACATTGGGCGAGTGGGAGGGCGTCGAGGTAACGATGCCATCGCCTGCGGGAAGCGATGTCGACAAGCGCAACGAGGACGTTGCGAGGATTGGGTGGAGGAGAATGTCACGACCCGACGGCGTGGTCTGGCGGGACGTTTCTTAGTGGCACGATTCAGGAATGGATTCGTGCTACGTAAAGGAGAGGGGTTGGTTGAAGCGTAGATGGTGCGCGGCGAGAAGGTTCCAAGCGGTTCGTGGAGGAGAACGGATGGAACCCCTTCGGAGTTCGGACGTGCCGACCCGGTTGAATGCGGGGAGCACGCCGCTAGTCGAGACTTGGCGTTGAAGAAGGGATTTGGCCATCCTTACACAAACCGGTGGGAACCGGAGCCGTTCTCCCGATGAGCCCCAGTGGTGGCGAAACCGGTCTACGTGCGCTTCAACTCTTAAAGGCTAAACTTAGCGGACCGTAGATAGAGAAGCTAAGTGCCGCAGTGGGTTGAGAGGCGCAGGAAACCTGACCCCGTGACACTATGTATAGGTGGGGCGAGATATCCCATCATATGACAAGGTTAACGGGAGGTCAGTTGCAAACAAACCGAGCCGAGTCGAGTAGTAAGGTGTTTGAACATGTTCGTTACTATTCTTTAACGAACCGAATCAAACACGAGCCTTAAATTATGATGTTCATGAATTATTCACAAACGTTACTCTGTTGTTCACGAACATTCATGAACATGTGTTCACAAACTTGTTCACGAATGGTTACGAACACAATTATAAAATCATAAAAATATGCAAAAAAAATTCATACTGTAAACTTATCCAAAAAGTATAATTAATTAATTGTTAGGTTGTGTTATCTTTGTTTAATATGTTCAAATAATTGCTATATATAGTTCACGAAAATATTATAATAATAGTAATCATAAACAAATAAACAAAAAAAATAGTTAATAATAATATAAAAGTATATGTTTATTAAAATAAATTTAATAAAAATATATTTATATTTAATAAAGTAACTTTCATACATATTAATTAATTTATTAATATATCGTTCACAAATTATTTTCACGAACACGAATGATATTCACAAACTGTTTGTGAATACTTGTTCGTGAATGTTCACGAATATAACAATGGTGTTCACGAACGATATTATTCCTTAATGAACGAACATAGACGATTTTTTAGCGAGCCGAACGAGAGCTTGTTCATAAATTTTTGGTTCATTTACAGCCCTACGGGGGAGGCTTCATCTGCCTGCTCTCCGCTACAAGCTTTTATTGATCTTTATCTTTTAGAAGATAAAGACAACCATGCCTTTTAGAGGCTCTACGAAGCAGTTGATAGGAGTAATTCGGGTTCTATCGAGGGTGGAATCAACCTATTATCGCTTCATGTCCTCACTTAGGCAGTAGATTAAATTTTAAGATTATATCATGTTCCATATGTAGGCGGAACAAGATATATCGTTTCTTAATGTGTCTGCAAATGAAGTTTTATTTGCCCGTATCTTGTTATTGCTTTTTATTGAATCTGTTTATATCAATAATTTTAGCTTAAATCAAATTTTACATCATTTTTAACCAAAAATTTATCAAAAATGATTTAATTTTACAATAATAAATACTATTTAAAAATATCAAAATTATAAATAATAGTTAAATAATAATATTTAAAATATTATAAAATTATAAATAAATATAATTAAAAATTAGGTAGGGCGAGTTACCCCGTTACCTATTACCGCTTCCTATCCTCGTCTGGGGAGGGGTGTCAAGTTTAAAAACTACACTCCACTCTTACCTAGGCGGGTAACCTGCCCCGCATAGCGGGAGCGGAGCGGATAGCGGGCGGGTATCGATTGTCCACCCCTAATAAAAAGTAAAAAATTAAAAGTAACCAAAAAATAATTTTATTTTAGGAGTCATTTAATTTGAAAATAATTTTTATTATGTTTTATTTTAAATTTTTTGTACTTAAAAATAACTATCACTTTTTAAATAAAAATAAGAAATATTTCAAACAAACATTATTGTTTTTCATGAATTTTCAACGATTTCCAAACAAAGATTTAAAGTTAATTGATATATTAAATTGAAGAGTTCATATTGTCCTTTTAGATTATGTTTATATGATCACATTTGAAATAAAATCTTACTAAGCGCTTTCATGTTTTTTTTTTTTAAGGCCAGAGTCAAGTAAACTTTATTACTGTACAGATTGTACATTGCGCCGGTCAAATGATTCTTTTTTTTTTTTTGGTGTGTGCATGTGAGATTTGTATACCTTTCGAAAGTGTACATACTGGACGAAAGTGAGGCATTTATAATTTCTTTTTAGACATATAAATCATCATATTTTTAAGATGGTTTTATAGTCGTTTAATTTGGAGAAAAGGTGCATACTGACACGTCTTAAATCGTCTATAGATTAATGGGCATTGGATATATAAAAGATGCACAGAGATGACCATGTCCGAGGTGTATTCAATTGACCTAACCTTCTCCCACGACAAAATATATTTTAATACCAGGAAAAAGAATTTTTTTCTTTTTAAAAAAGACCAGTATCATAAGGCGACAATTTATATTTTAAAATTATTATTTGTACTAATTGTACGCACCATGCATATTCCACATGCTTGATTTGTTTTTTAAAAAAATAAATAAGATGCATTTCTCTTGATATCTTTGAGGAAGACCTTTTCTCTCATTTAAGAGCATCGCACTGTTATTCTAAAATACAGTTTTTTAACGATTTAAAAAAATAAAATTTGAGTTAAAATTATACATTAGATTCTCTAAATTTTTATATTTTAAAGATTAAAAATAAAAAATTTTACTGTAAATTTGTATATTTAAATATTCACAATAAATCTTCTAACTATGCACATTTAAAGTTTTCTACCCGTATTCACATATTTAAATAATTATTTTAACTAAAAAATAGTTTGTAAATAAAAAAGAGAAAAAATATATAATTATTTAAGAAATATTATTTTATTATATATAAAAAAATGTATGATTTTTTTTTAAAACTCCAAATATTACATGTTCATTTTAGTACCCTCTCATACGCCCTCTTTCTCATCAATTTAATTCAAATAAAAAACATTTATGTCCACAAAATTGAAAATAGTTATTGTTTTGACAGTATAAATAAAATAAATTATTTAAATCGAACTGCTATTCATTAAAATTAATATTGAACATTAAAAAATCAGATTTATTAATGTAAGCAAACAAGGGTCATGTTCCAAGAAATCACAAAATCCAATGAAAGAAGACTTTTCTCCACATATTTGGATTTTTCTTTAATACGATAACTTTTCTGTAAAAAAACCATGGGAGTAGCGTTTTATTCAAATTGCCCGCATGTACGAACTTCAAAATATTTTGTTGTCATTTTCAACCGTATGTCCTCAATAAAATTAAAATTTAATTAAAATAATATTTAAAACGTAAAAACTATTTTTATACAAATATTAACATTGACTTCATTAAAGTTAATTTAAATGTACAAATTTAATAAAAATTTAATAAATAACATTATATCAGTCTCCTTAAAAGTTAAATTGTATAACTTTGACCTATAATATTTTTATATATTTGTTAAATTTGAAAAGATAATGTAACATTAGGGGTGTGCATGGGTCGGGTGGGGTCGGGTGGAAGGCTAAATCATCAATCGACCCGTCTTTAGCGGGTGACTAATTCTTTCACCTTTCAACCGACCCATTAACCTCAATAATCAGCGGGTTTATTAATTTTTTGGCGGGTACTAACCGACAGGTATGGCGGGTAGAGCGGGTGTCAACCGCCATTAACTGGTATATAATTATACGACATATACTGAAAAAATTAAACGTATAAACTCTAAAATAATTATAATCAAAATTATATTATTTTATTTACTAAGTATTTATAATTACATATGATGAAATATGTTAGATTTATGGATCATAGCATCACAAACTCACAATTATAGGCATTGCGCCGCATAACTCTTACCTCTCGCAATGAGAAAGACAATAATAAACTAATGTCTAATATATAGATAGAATTTATTTTAATTTTATAATGGGATGCGGCGGGTCGGGTTAATAGCGGGTTTAAACATTCTCACCCACCAACCGACCCAACCCACCAAAAATTAAAAATTTCAACCGACCCACTCATTTATATAATTTTTATTCTCGGGTAGCGGATAGGTTCGGGTTGGATCGGGCGGGTAAAGCGGGTTGGGCTGGTTAGGCGGGTAAGATGCACACCCCTATGTAACATCATCAAACCATTCATTAACACATTTTCTTCATCGGTCTTCTCGTTTCTTTCCTTACCGTTCACCTTAGAATTGGTAGTTTTCCCTATCGTCCGCCTTGGACTTGATAGCTACCCCACCGGTCGTTGCATCTCCGGCGGTTGCACCCTTGATCAAGCGTCGGCAAAACCAATGTGCTTTATTTCATATTTGAGTTTCTGAAGCTGTGCATAACTCTTCTCTTTCGCCTTTTAGTTTGGATAAGTTTGTTAGTCAGTAAATTGAGAGAGGCCTTGGATGGCAAGGGAAAAGGGGAGGCTGTTGGTCGATGGGTGAGAGGGGAAGGTCATCAGTCGGCGGATGGGGGGAGGCCTTGGGCACTGGGGGAGAAGGAGAGCGCTCGAAGGTGGATAGAGGATTGAAGGAGAAGAAGCAAGGAAAATAAAAATAATATTTTATTTAAAATATCAAATTTTTTGTTGAATTATTAATTGATGTATGAAAAAATAATTAATTTTTAACTAAAATTTAAGTAAATAATAAATATAGCACCGTAAGTGCTAGTATTAGATAAATTTAACTAGTTAAGAACATCTCCAACCCATCAGCTATAGCAAAATATGGCTGAAATTGGTCTTCAATGGCTTAGGTATATTATTAGCAAAAGCAAAAACAAAAGCTAAATATAGCTTTTATTTTTGCTTTAGCTGATCCTGCCAGGTCAGCAAATATGATAAAATTATCCATGAGTCCATTCCACTCATCTCGATCCCTGTTACTCCCGTCCCCGTCTCCATCCCTCCTGTCGCCGTCTCCATCCCTCCTGTGTCTGACGTCAACTTCCGATGAAGGGCGGGCCGACGAAGGCAACGACGACAACGACGGTCGGTCCATGACGGTCCTCGATCTATAGTTCTGAATCCATTTTGTCATCGATCTGTACTTTTGCACCCATCACCATGGATCTACACCTAACACATCGATCTGCACCCCTCATCCTCGATGGCGGTTCGTTCTCTGGCGGTTTGCGCCCTCTCTCTCTTCTCCTCCATGGATTGGTCTCTCTCTGCCGGTTTGCACCCCCTCTCTCTATAACTCCATGGATCGATCTCTGGTAGTCTACGTCCCCTCTCTCTGCTCCTCCATGGATTGGTCTCTCTATGCCGATCTGCACCCCCTCTCTCTATTTATTGTTGTTTGTTTCTGCTATTGTTGTTGAACAAGATCTCAAACTCTCAAACGAGAAACCCTATGACGGCTGGCTTTTTATTGGCATTTGGGAATATGTATAATAGGGGTAGATTGGGAAAATTAATTATTAAGCAAAAAAATAGATAGTGTACCATTGGAATGTTATTAAGTAAAATCTCACTATAGCAAGTTAAATATGACTTTAGCTAATTAAATTTAACTAGAATGATTGGAGATGCTTTAAGAGCATTTCCACTCATAATAAGTTAAAATGGATTGTTAAAATTAGGCAATAGTGGGGTGATGGCCTGATGGGGTTGGGTGATGGGCGATGATGGAGTACAGGGCCGGCTCTGGGCTTTTGCAACCTAAAGCATCGGATTGAGGCCACCAATTTATGCCCCCCCACAAAAAAAGTTAATTAATTTTGTTGCTTTTCTCTCCCACCTCACTTCATGTTACACACCCTACGCTGGCCTCACGGAAATGCAACGTAACCCGTTCTTTGCGCAACGGCACTGTTCTAGGCCTTCGATTCTCCCCACTCCCCATCTAGCACAAACAATCGGTCCAGATAGCTGTTAGCATTTCCGCAAGTGTACGGATCGTTACAAGTAATAAAGTGGACTTAGAGTCCGGATGTCGAACCCACAGGGAAAGTGATCAAGTAAAAAGCTCATTTTGTAAATCCATGATGTATCTAAAGTTGGTTTTGTATCATTAACAATTTGAATGTTGTAATTTAATTAAACAAAGCAATGTAAATGTTCTTATGGGAGAAAATAGGGATTTGGATGTCAATCAATGTAATTAATTAATCTCTTGTTCTTAAGGCATATTAATTCAAATTTCCCCTTTTTGTTTAAAACCCAACACCTTTGCATGTACTAGCCTCTTTCGAGTGATCTAGCCGTGTGTATACCCTAGCTTGGGGGACGGGCAACCCATTATGTGCTTAAGTTGTTTGAGTGTAGATTGGCATCACACCAACCCTAACTAGGTTACAAGCAAGATTACTGGCTTTCGCAAATTATAATCTTAGCAAGTCAAGTCTCTTAACTATCCCAGGTTATCAATGTCTTCTTTCGATCCATAATTGATTAACCTTATACAAGATTTAAGGTGGCCGAACTTAAATCTCACATGCTAACTCAAAAGACTTGATAAACATAACAGGGAATTTCAAATTAAATAATCAAAAGAAAAGGAATTAAAAACTTACATCAAATCCATCCTCCTCCCATGGAGGTTTAAGCTACCATAGCAAATAAGAAAACCATTGTTCTTACTATGAGCACCCAATACATTTCTCTCCTCTCTCCCCGAATGAACGATCCCCTCCATTACATGAAAAATCCCTTTTTGTCTTACAATTCTCTGCATAACCGCATCCCCTAACTGTTAGAACTATTCCCTCCATTAATTCAAACTCGTTTCCCTCTCAAAAAGGTTGAATGAGCATCGTCAGATCCTTTAATAAAGGATTACAGAGCCGTACACGTGGCATCTATGAGGATTCGTTGATCAGCGAATACATTGTAGAACGCCGCGGTCAATTCAATTGGTCAACTCAATTTCAAATGACCGTTTCAAATGATCAAGCTCTCGGGAACTTCTGGTCAACTCAATTGGTCCCGTCATTTCTTTTTGGTCATTTCAAATTTGAAATGACCGTAGTGCAGATTGTCCCTTGCTCCTTCATTCTTTCTTTGGACTTTATACTTGGCCTGTTTTCCATTCAAAGACAACAAAAACACCACAAAAGGATCTACTAATGCTATGTTAGGGGGTTAGTTCATTAATCATTCAAATTCATCAAAATGAAGTTAAAGATGTGATCTTTAATCATGAAATCCCCTTCATTTGACACTAAAATATGTTAGAAAAACCCCCTAACAATAGCCCCCCCCCCATACACACACACACACACGGGCCCTCCCTTCGTGGCTCCACTGAGACGCCAAGGCTACACCTTTGATCCGGGCCGTCCGACTCTTCCGACTCCCCATACGGGCCAGCCATACGCATATCCATCCCCCTCCAGGCCTCCCCCTGCTCCTCCACGCCTCTACCTCAGCCGCTCAATGGCTCTCACCCTCGGCATCCCCCCTTTGTCCTCCATGGCTGACGGCTCCACCACGTCTCCACTACTTGTCTACTATTAGGCGTCCTTTGTCCTCCCCGCCTCCATTACTTCCAGTCCTAGCAGCAAGGCCCCAAGGCAAGCCTGCCAGCCTCCTCCCACTGGGTCTCCGTTAAGCGACCAGTTCGCTTGCTATTGGTATGTTGCCATGCTTTATTTAGTTACATAATTTACTTAATTATATTTTAGGATTAGTCTGTGTGATTATATGAATTGAATTATTTAATATTGATTGAACTTTGATATTATATTGGACTTAAAATTTTTAATAAAAAATTTTGGGATTTTAATTAATTATTTATTTCTATTTTAGGATTAGTGAAACGAGTCATGCCTCATAAAAGAAAATATCAGTCAAAGTATCAAAAGAGAATAGAAAAACAGAAAAAACTTTTTTACAATATTTTTTTGTCAGGTAATAATATAAAAATGATAATATTTATTTGTTTATAAATATTTTATTTTTACGATTTTCATGATATAATGTATATTTTCCTTTTTAAATGCAAAAGGAAATGATCATAATGTTGATTTGAGAAATTGATAGAGAAAATTATATTTGCTTGTGACATAGGTATTTTTTCGATTTAACATTTCTTTGATATTTATGTTATTTATAAATTTAATTTATATTTCTTTTTCCATTCCCTAATTTTTTAAAAGTCAATTTTGTTTGTTTCAACATATAGGCTTAGTAGTTTATAACCTCACTACTATAAGTCTGGAAATTTGTAACATTCACATAATCTACTAGCTTATTGTTGGCCTTAACTCTCAATATAATGGTAAGTTAAGTTTTTAATTTCTTTAATTTCTTTTTAAATGGTTAGGGGTGAATTTAATGAAAATTTCATTTGATCATTGATTGTGGTAATAAAAGGTTTGGACTCCTAATAAAATTTTGATTTACTCATATTATAGGAAGATGATGCTGTTTTCTTTTTCTTTTTTAGATTTTTTTTTTGTATTTATTCCATAAATATTTTTTTCCATAATTATATTACCTTAGAGGGGCCTTATTTTAAAATTTCGTTTGGGCACCCAAACTATAGGGTCGGCCTTGATGGAGTGGTGATGGGAGGAAGGAGAAGGCAAAGTAGAGCAACACACAAGGGAAAGACTAAAAGGGTAGGGATGATATTAGCTGACATGACATTTTCAGTTAAAATTAAATTTAACCGTTATTTTTATTTTTGCTCATGATTTAACTAAGAGTTTGAGTTCTCCGTTTCGCATTCTTTCAAGCTTTCGGCCAAATCTCTTGTATCTCGCCCTATGATCCATCTAGATTGTGATCGAATAGAAAACACTATTTGGAAAGTCCAAGGGTTTGGTAGATATACTTTTTGCCTATTTTGGTTTCGCATGCATATGCACAATACCAGTAGTATTTGATTATTATAGAAAATTTTAAATTAAATTTAATTATAATTATGATTTTAACTAATGTATTGGTCATTGGAGATGCTTTAAATTTTATAAAAATTCAAAAAATTAGCTGAACTTATGCTTAATGCCAATCATATTTCATATACCACCGGCAAAATAGAAAACAAGGAAGTAGCCCGAGTAGGCCCTTCCACATTCAACAACCCGAAATTGTACAACTACAAATGTCACGGTGGTTTCCCAAGAAATCACGCATATTGGTACCCCACTCCCACTCACCAAGCAACATTTATTAATGATCGCACTGAATTCCATATGATAAAGAATATCTTGCCAAATTAAACATTTTACACTTTGGTTCTTAATTAGAGCCGGCCGGGTGAATGCCTGACAGTGACTCCACTCAAACCCAATTACCCAATCATATGTACTAATAGTATAGCCTGCCCCTGCCACAATTATTTTTTTTCTTCATCAATAATTTCTTTTTTAATTCCAAAACAAGGAAATGTATTAAATTCATAGTAAGGGCAGATCCATCAGATATAGCGTTAAAATTGCATGAGACTACCTATTATTCTGAGTAGACATGATAACACGTCCAGTTGGGTTTGAGTATTGTCTGATTCAAATTCGATTACCTGTTAGTTTGGATACTTTGTGTTATGACGGGTTGGGTTAGAGTTTTTTTATTTAATTTTATTTAAAAATATCGGATCGGACAGACTCAAATCCAACTCGATGGTGTGTCAATGTGAGGCAAATTGAATTGAAGATTCCGAGCGGATATAAATAAAATAAATATTTATTTTTGGATATAAATAAAATTCAAGCATGTGTAATAATAATAAATAATAATAACATTTTAGGATTTATTTGGTGAATCTACTTTATTTTTGAAAATAATCTTTTTTAAAATTATAAATTTTATATAAATTTTATTATTTATAAATTCTTTTAAATTTATTCGATTGGTTTTATTTTTTTAAATAATATCATACAAGTGACTTTAAGGTACATGTAAAAGTAAGTTTTATTTGGTATATCATGATTATTTTTTTAAAATTAAAAAATTTAAATTAATTTTTATCAAATATAAATAATTTTAAATTTATCGAATACTTTATTTTTTTTAAAATAATTATATTTTTAATAATAATACCATGAAATCCATTAATTATTACCCGTACTTTGAAATCAAATAATGTGGTTGACACGCAATCAAATTCAGTAGTTATGAGTGATCGCCGAATCACCCATGACATTAAAAGACTTTGTGATGCCGCGCCGACGCCACCCACCCAAAATGGACCGTCCGTCCCCGATGTGAAGTCCTTCGTAAGTGGTTCGTGGATCCACTTTTAGTTTTGTCCGAATTTTATTTACTTTTCGTTCTTGTCATTGTTGGAGCATGATTCAGTCAACCCACGGAAAAGTAAAACTATAATAATAAACAGAGCATTGGTCCACGGATGATTTTACTGGATGATGAGTTTTAAATTTTTAATAAAAGTAAAACCATAATAATAATAAGAAAATAATAACAATAATAATAGGATTTATGATAACCTCCCCCTCCCAAACCATACACACAATATGATAAAAATAAAAAGAATGTAATGAATGAAACTGCCATTATGATTGTTACGGTCATAATCAAACAATTCAAATTTATTTCACTTAAGTGTAGCAATTACAATTCCAGGTGAATAGTTAAATGAAAGTAAAGTTTAATAGTAATTATAATTGTGCTCATTGCATTGATTTTTTTTTCATTACTGTATATATATAGTAATAATAAATTTTTAATTACTACTTTTTTTTTTAATTATATTGTAACGCTAAGTTAAATAAAAATATAATTTAAACCATAGTAATTAAATGACATGATTGGCACTTGTATTTATTATATTCATTTTGTCTTTAGCAGTTATATATATATATATACATATAATGAATAGTGTAAGAGAAAATGTCAACTAACAGAAGCAATTTTCTAAAGATATTATCTATCAATTAAAAAGGGAGGTCAAAACACGGGCAGAGAATGGGGCGGACTGCTGTCTTGCTTGAACCAAAGGAAAGAGGAAGGAACCTCCCCATCCCACCTGGGACTGGAAGACTAGATCAAATAGTAAAGCAAATCAATAAATAGCCTCCTCTTTTTCTGTTTTTTTTTTTTTTTTCTTTTTTACCGAATCTGAAAGCGTTTCATTTCTCCCAGTTCAGCAGACAAAATAGAATAGTTTTATTTTATATGAGTAGTGTGAGCAAATAAAAAAAAAATGAAAATAGAAAGTGCGAAACCGTGTGGCGACTGGCGACGTGGGAGCAAAAGGACTACCAACCAAAAGCCTTCGGGCTGGAGAGATTGAATTCAAAGTCTCTGAAGCACCCAAAACGAGAACACATACGGACTTGCTTCCCTCTCCCTCTCTCCCTCCCTCCCTCTCTCCTTCTCTCCCTCTCCTTACATATACATATACAGTTTGGCTTTTCAACACACATCTCTTTAAACTTCTTCTATCTGTCTTCAATATTTTTTCCTTGTTCTTTCACTCTCGCTGGTTTTTTTTAAAAGTAAACCCCAAATCCAAACAAGAAGAAGAAGAAGAAGAAAAAATCTCCGAGATCCGTTACTTGTTGCTTCAGATCATCCACGTTTTTCAAACAAAGCCCCCAGAGATTGTGGTGTATAGTTACTTCCCCCCCTTTTTCCGTGTCACTCGGTTGTCGTTGGTTGTGGTCTAGTTTTTTATGTACTAGGATCTTGTAGGGAACCAACCCAAAAGTCCAAACAGAAAACAGAAAAACACACACGTCATAGACGTTGAGACCATACCGATTTACAATGGTTTTGAAGCCAACAACAACCTTGCTTCTTATTCTCCTATCTTTCTTCTCCGCGGCCATCCATGGATATCATCACCACCACAACGACAAACACAACAACAACAACAACGATCATCTAAATTCCAGCAGCGGCAATCTCCTCGCCGGCATCAGGATGCCGGAGCACCCCAGCTTCAACGCCGTCTCCTCCTCAGACTGCACCCTCGCTTCGCCTTCACTCAAAGACCCGGAAGCCACCATACCACCAACAGTAGACGACGACGACGAGGAGGAGGACCAGGAGGAGGACGAGGATGCTAGTAGGTTCATAGAATCGTTGAAACTCAGCGTTAGGCATCGATCTCCAAATCTGGAGAGAGAGGCCAAACACACTGTGATCGAATCCGCCGCCAGGGACCTGATCCGAATCCAGACGCTACACAGAAGAATCGCGGAGGGGAAGAACCAAAACGCCGCCGCACGCCAAACCCACAGGCAGGAGCGCCGAGCCAAACCCTCGGCGGCGGAATCGACGATCTCCGGCCACTTGATGGCCACCCTGGGCTCCGGCGTCAGCCACGGCTCCGGCGAGTACTTCATGGACGTCTTCGTGGGCACCCCGCCCAAGCACTTCTCTCTCATCCTCGACACCGGCAGCGACCTCAACTGGATCCAGTGCCTCCCTTGCTACGACTGCTTCGAGCAAAGCGGTCCCCACTACGACCCCAAGGAGTCCTCCTCGTACCGCACCATCGGCTGCCGCGATTCCCGCTGCGGCCTCGTGTCGGCGCCGGAGTCGCCGCGTACCTGCGCCGGCGACAACCAGTCCTGCCCCTACTACTACTGGTACGGCGACAGCTCCAACACCACCGGCGACTTCGCGCTCGAGACCTTCACCGTCAACCTGACGGGCTCGACGGAGCACCGCCGCGTCGAGAACGTGATGTTCGGGTGCGGCCACTGGAACCGGGGGCTCTTCCACGGCGCCGCCGGGCTTCTGGGCCTGGGGAGAGGGCCCCTCTCCTTCGCCTCCCAGCTCCAGTCCCTGTACGGCCACTCCTTCAGCTACTGCCTGGTGGACAGGAACAGCAATACCAATGTGAGAAGCAAGCTGATTTTCGGGGAGGACAATAGCCTCCTCGCCCACCCGGACCTCAACTTCACTGCCCTGGTGGCCGGAAAGGAGAACCCGGTGGACACGTTTTACTACGTCGGGATAGAATCCATCTGGGTGGGCGGAGAGCGGCTGGATATACCGGCTGAGACGTGGAATTTGACGGCGGAGGACGGCGGAGGAGGAGGCACCATCGTCGACTCCGGTACTACCCTTAGTTATTTTGCGGAACCGGCGTATGAGGTGATAAGGGAGGCCTTTGTGAAGAAAGTGAAGGGTTATGCGATGGTTGAGGAGTTCCCGGTGTTGAGTCCTTGCTACAATGTGTCTGGGGTGGTGGAGAAGGAGAAGCCGGAGCTGCCGGAGTTCGCCATCCGATTCCGGGATGGGGCCGTGTGGAACTTCCCGGTGGAGAATTACTTCATCCGCCTGCCTCAGGAGGAGATTCTATGCTTGGCCATCCTCAATACCACTCGCTCTTCCCTCTCCATTATTGGCAACTATCAGCAACAAAACTTCCATGTCTTGTATGATACCAAGAGGTCTAGGCTAGGATTTGCACCCACCAAGTGTGCCCACCTCTAGCCTACCCTGTTTTTCATGTCTTACTCTTCTTCTCAAGGTGGTTTTTTTTTTTTTTTTTTTTGCTTTTATATTTATCTTTCCCTGTACTTTTATTTGGGAAAAAAAGGCGATAACCAACATATACATGAAATTAGATTCATTTGTTATAGGGTGTTGTTTGAATGGTTTGCATTTTTGCTAAGCTGGCTAATGTAACCATCTCTCATAAAAGGAAATGCTTGTGCTTTTTTAACTACATTCTGATTGCTTCATATATATATGTATGTGTGTGTGTGTTTCCTTTTTTTTTGGTGTCCGGGTATGGTTTCAGTTTGGACGGTCTTCTTTTAGGAAACTAAAAGCAAGCTCCTCTCAGTCCTTTTTGAGAAATTTGCGTTTGACGCTTGAGTACCAGTCAGGCAGTCAATACTCAAGCCTATACGAAAATGCACATCTAAAGAAGCTCAAGTATGCATGTGCCTTTGTCATGTAATGACAAATTGACAGGCATGAAAACGCATTCCAAAAGTTATAATCCAATATTATTTGTATTTATTAAAATCAAATAACATAAATTTCATAACACCAAGGGTAAGACTTTGTTTTTTTTTTTTACTAAATTCTTTTTTCTTTGTCTATCAAATATTACATGAAAATATAATAGTTTCCCATAATTATTTACGAATTAAGATTTGAATTTTAATATGTGAATACAAATAAAGTGATATTTGATCCTTGACCATATAATAATCCGAAACTGCAGCTAACAAGATTGGGTCTAAAAAGAGAATCCATTATAAACCAAGCAAAAAATTCAGCAAATTTGCTTGAATCATAGACCAGTAGGTAATGGCAAATGTGGCTAGCAAAATCGGCTCCAATATGCCGATCTCAAATGTTGGGCAAGGAAATAGGGTCGAATATGGATGACTGTAGGTAGGCATGCAGTGAACAGAGTTATATAAACAGGTTGGGCCTGGATGCTTTGTACGTCGTCTTGAGCTTTCGAGACGGGGGCCTAATCTTTTTAAAAACCAAGGGAAATTTGATTTTTGAATCGAGGAACTGTTTGGTGCTTTCCCTCTTGCAGAGTTTTGCAGGGATGGTAGCCGTTTTGATGATTTGAATGCATGGAAACCTCACCCTGTGGCGAGAAGCCATCTCAGTGTAAAGTTGTTCAACAGCACCATTAAGAGTCGTGTCCCTGTACTCCTTGTACATGTTGTGGTAACCGGTTCGGCTCTGGTACCTCAGCCATATGCCATAGTTACTAATCTTGGTTGGGTTCTTTTCAAAAATCTGAACCCAAACAGAATGTGTTGAGATTCATCATTATCAACAAAAGCAATTTGTGGAAAAAAAATAGTACAAAACATTCAGAAAGAGATTAACAGTAATGGGCCTTAACTGCTAGCCTAAGATAACCAAAATCAACCAAAAACATTCTGTCTTCTGATGTTGCCATCAGAAGACAGACAGAAGGATAGATAAAATTTTAATCTACATTTTCCCTCATGTCATGGCATTTAAATCTGGATAACCCACTTTCCTATCTATCATATTTAATACAGCGTGTCAGCACCAATAGCATAAAAGCAGTAATGGACCTTCAATACAATCCGCGTCCCATAAATCCCAATAGTCCCATTTCCATAACTTCGCCACAGAAACAACGGGCAACATAGTATAAAATTGGATGACGAAGCAATTTCTAATATAGTTCCTATCTAGGAAGACACGTAACTTTTTTACAGTTTGATTATCATTTAACAATAAAAATTTGACTTCACATTTTTGGCGCAACCATGAAAGTGAGAAACTTGCCAATCCAATAAGAATACAGTCATACAGAACATGAACAGGCTTTTGGATTTAAGAGGCGTTATGGAGGCACAGATACGGAGTACTAAGTAATTCAACGATACAACCAAATCTCAGCCACAAAAGATCTAGAAATTTAAACTTTAAAAAAACTTAAAAACATGAACATAAAAATAAACAAATAACAGCCTATATAATTCACACCTAATAACAGAAAATTCTATAGTCCATACACATAAACATACGCCTGGAAATAAGCACAACAAAATTAATAAAAGGATATTTAAATTTAAAAAAAAAATGATAGTCTCAAACATAAAAATAAATAAATAAAAGACTTTATGCATCTAGACCTAAATAACCGACAATCCACACCCTTACACATAATTCTATAAACAGGTACAACCAAAATAAATACATTCTCTTAGAGCACTAGGAGTTTTTTTTTTTCGTTTTTTTTTAATTTAAGAATTTAAACTACTTTTTATTTGTCTGTACAAATATATGAGACAATAAATTTCCTTAATCATTAAAATAATATTTTTACTTTTATTTTCATATGGAGAGAACATGAAAGTTAAGAATAGAAAACAGGAAGAAGAGAGAAAAGGGGAGAATAGTGAGAAAAATAAATTTTTATAATTTAATAATCATAAAGAATAAATAATATTTTTTAATATATTAAAAAATATTGTGCAAACCAAATAGATAATGTTAAATATAAAAGTTTTTCTATACAAATGAATTTACTATTTTTTTTCTAAATAAAGAAAAAAAAATCATAGAAAATCTTCTACTAATATTCGATAGTTTACCTATAAAACATATAATATCAAGCTGGAGTAACAATGTGTAGTCGCAAGTTAACAACTTTCTCCCTTGATAAAAATGGCAAATGAAAAGAATCTTAACCCTTACTCTTAAAACATTTACTATAATTTCTTTAAATTTGACTTCAAAATAATCAAAAATAATTCTTTTTCTATTTTAACAACCTAAGTATATTTTTAGTCTCTCTATTTTAATAATTTATCAATAAAAATATTACTTTTCAAATATTTATTAATTTTAAAAATAAAAAAATAAATATAATAAGAAAAAATATAATATTTTAATAATAGAGAACAAATACTATTGTACATGTTGTGGTAACCGGTTCGGCTCTGGTACCTCTGCCATATTCCATAGTTACTAATCTTGGTTGGGTACTTTCAAAAATCTGAACCCAAACAGAATGTGTTGAGATTCATCATTATCAACAAAAGCAATTTGTGGAAAAAAAAGTAGTACAAAACATTCAGAAAGAGATTAACAGTAATGGGCCTTAACTGCTAGCCTAAGATAACCAAAATCAACCCAGCCTAATCTACATTTTCCGTCATGTCATGGCATTTAAATCTGGATAACGCACTTTCCTATCTATCATATTTAATACAGCGTGTCAGCACCAATAGCATAAAAGCAGTAATGGACCTTCAATACTCCGCGTCGCCCATAAATCCCAATAGTCCCATTTCCATAACTTCGCCACAGAAACAACGGGCAACATAATAGAAAATTGCATGACGAAGCAATTTCTAAGATAGTTCCTATCTAGGAAGACACGTAGCTTTTTTGAAGTTTGATTATCATTTAACAATAAAAATTTGACTTCACATTTTTGGCTCAACCATGAAAGTGAGAGAAACTTGCCAATCCAATAAGAATACAGTCATACAGAATATGAACAGGCTTTTGGATTTAAGAGGCGTTATGGAGGCACAGAGACGGAGTACTAAGTAATTCAACGATACAACCAAATCTCAGCCACAAATGATCTAGAAATTTGAACTTTAAAAAACGTGAAAACATGAACATAAAAATAAACAAATAACAGCCTATATAATTCACCCCTAATGACAGAAAATTCTATAGTCCATACACATAAACATACACCTGGAAATAAGCACAACAAAATTAATATAAGGATATTCAAAATAAAAAAAATGATAGTCTCAAACATAAAAATAAATAAATAAAAGACTTTATGCATCTACACCTTAATAACCGACAATCCACACCCTTACACATAATTCTATAAACAGGCACAACCAAAATAAATACATTCTCTTAGAGCACTAGGAGCTTTTTTTCGTTTTTTTAATTTAAGAATTTAAACTACTTTTTATTTTAATATACAAATATATAGTATAATAAATTTTCTTAATCATTAAAATAATAAATTTTTCTCCCCAATTAGAAATGAAAAAATAATTAAACTAGAATATATTTAGAGCTAGACAAGAATACTTGATAGAACTTATGGATGGTAGGTTTGGTAATGGTTTCATAATTAGAATTAAATAACATTTTAATATATTAGATCAATCCTTTAATTTTAGAATGATGGAATCGACAAAGATTTTCAAAACTATAGAGCTGTCTAAAATCCAAATCCCATGTTCAAGAGTGAAGATCCTTGACTATGGTAGACACCTATGTTAGAAGGGAAGTGAAGGTAATACATATTTATATATTGGAAATTTTGGGATTTTATTTTTATTTATTTTAATGAGATTTCCGATTTAGGCCAAAATAAGACTAATTGAACATTTTAAAATCACAAATTATTGTGAGTGATACTACATACAAGTAAATTGCGCAGATAAACCGTGCAAAAACACTTCATTGGTTTTGAATTGATATTAATTTTTTTAAATTTTTTTATTCATACCAATCCAACGACAAAGAGTGCTCTTACACGAATTACCTACATCGTGTACCTGCAAATAAACTTTTCAATTATTGTTTTTAGAAGAACAAATCATTAACTCTTTTTTTTTGATAGATTTAAAAATCATTAACTCTATTTTAAAACACTTAGGGCATTCACATAATCTTTTCTATATACATACATATAATATTTTCTATAATTTAGGAAACAATTTTAGGATTTTTATATAAAAAAAGCCTCTAGTTGTTTCTTAAAATGTGATTTGGAGATAGGGAATAAATAGTGAATCTTTATATTTATGGAAACATTATCCATTTCTTAAAAAAAATTCTATAATTCTTTATATTGTTTTTGACACGTGAAATTTTAAATAGCTATAATAAGTAGAAAAGAGAAAAAATAAATAAATAAAGAATATAAAAATATTATTTTAATATAATAGATAAATTATAGAGAAAAGAATATAAAAGATTTTTGAAAATGTGTAAATTTTAAGATAAATTTTTCGGAAATATCAATTTTAATTAAATATTAAATAAAAATATAAAAAATTTAATGCAAATGCTCTCAGAAGAGAAATTTTGGACAAATATCCCATGATAAAGTACGTTGAAAACATCAAAGAAATAATAATATTTTTTTATGAGAGTTCAGCTCTAGACCAGATGAATCTATCTTCAATTTTGATTTACATCAAATATCTAGTACAATCAGTTACCATTGAAGGCATTCGAATAAGCCTTCAAAGAACCGATGTTTATTTTCAGTAAATCTTTCGTGAAGTTGCATATCAACAGTGATAGAAAATGTGATTCCATACACAATCTGCACTGGAAACACTACCATATAGTATCACAATCCTAATTTTTATGGACCCAGGAACAAAGTTTTAAAATTCTATTTTGAAAGTGTTTGTGGACCTGTTATATAGAACTGAAAGGAAATATAGCGTAGAGGATAGTTTTGATATTCAACGGCTACCTACGCAAGGGCCTCAGATTCGTAGCTAGTCCTACCATGTAAAATACAGTGACAATAACCATAAAAAACAACTGTCGACGCAAAAACACAAACCTCATTGATGGCCAAAACTTGTCCATTGCTCTTCTTGACCTTTTTCAACTTCCTCAAAAAGTACCTGTACTCATCAACGACAAGAACCGACAAATTAATATACCGTCAAACTGAGACGGTAATCAAAAGCATAGGTTTCAATGCAAAGATAATTACACAAAAAGTATAGCAAATGGATTTGTTTGAATTGGAGTATACGTGCATCCATGCCTTCTACGCTAAAAATAAGATAACAAACACCACACAAGTACGGGAAAATACAGACAATATAGAAACCCACATACCAAAACTTGGATTTGGCACGAACTTCATTGGTGGCCCAGAGCTTCATGCGATAGATCTTGGGATGTTCATCTGATTCATTGGGAAGGGCTCTACCGACAACCTGGTACTGATGAAACTGTTTCGATTTTTTTTTTTAAAAAAATCATTAGTACATGATGATCAAACATTAACCTTAATCTTTATACCATTTTTTAATAACAGCCAAAATCACAAGACAGAAATCAATCGGTTCGATGAGATCTGTACACTGACCCTGAAAACGACCATTTCGAAGAGAGAGAGAGGCGGCGGCCGATGTGGCTGTGCGATAGGGCAATCGTTTTCGAGGGCTTCTCAATCGAACGATGGCAAGGCCTACTTTATATATTTATATATATTAGGGTGAAATCAGTTCTGTTTGGGTCGATTTATGTAATTTTTCGAACCAATTTGATGTGTTTCGGTTTGGACAAAATTAAATCAAATCAAACCGAACCGAACTAATTCGGTTTGGTTTGAACCGGCGGTTTGAATTATTATCAGTTTGGATCAGTTTGAGTCGGTTTAGTACATATATTTTTAGTTATTAAAATTGAAATGATATAAAATAAAAAAAGTAAATAGTTTGTATGCATATTAATACTAATACATGTTAAATTTATAATTATAAGACTCAAAATTTATATAATTCACAAATACAACCTATCAAATATTAACAAACAATCTTAAATAAATAAATCCCAAAACATAAAATAAAAATAGAAAATAAGTAAATAGCAATATTATTCGGTTCAGTTTGGTTTAAACCGCGGTTTTAAAATCTGAAACAAAACCAAACCGATATATTATTCGGTTTCAAACCAAACCAAACCGATTTTTGTTCGGTTTTAACGGTTTGATAATTTGACGGTTTTGGCCGATCGGTTTGGGCCGGTTTCAACGATTGGGCGGTTTAGAGTTACACCCCTAATATATATATAATTTCTAAAGAGAAAAAAAATACACAAGTACGCTTAAAATATATTTGGTGACGCATAACACTTTTTGGTTTCACTTTGTCTTGACCTGAACCCTCACGTGGATTCAAGCAGTTAAATGAAAATTTGATATGAGTTGTTCAATAATCGAATAAAAATGATCGCATTGCGTTAAAGAATGAGAATAATGTAAGTACTGTTCGGACATTGTATAATGTCTGACGAAAATACAAATTGACTGAGAAAGTTTCAACAGTACAAAAATCATGGTCATCGAGTATAATGTTGTATGAAATCTATTACACCAATGCCAATACTCCATGAGAAAATGGGGACCAAATTTTCAATAGTGGGGGCAAGAAGTGTAGGAGGGAGGGAGGGGATTCAACTGTTATTTTCAATTGAAAAACATGAAACGTTAGGGGTAAAGGTGATTGAGGTATCTTTTCATTTTCATCAGCACTGCTAAAGAACATTGTCCGCTTATGAGACTATCTCTATCTCTAATAACTTAGGGGTAAATTATATTTGATTAAAATTCACTTAAAATCATAACTAAACCAATAAAATAAAATAAAATTTTATTTTAGTTTTTCTGACGATATTATATCATCAAATAATATTAATTCCACGTCAACCCACCTCCATAGCCCCCTTCTCCCCCCGTCACCCACCTCCACAGCCCCGTCGCCATGGCCGTCTCCTCCCTACAGCCCCCCTCCCCTGTCGTGCGACGGTGTGCCTCGCGTCACCACGTCCGTGTAAATCTGGGCACATGTCCATGTCTGTATAAAAACTATTAGCTTTAACCACCCCTGCACAAGACGTCCACTGTTGGGATTTACGACGGTGGACGGCTCTGCTTTGGCGACAGCGGCCGTTGGAAGCAGTAAAAAAAGGGAGACAGGAGGCAGATTAGTAAAAATGACAGCGACTTCGATTTGTCAGTCGTTAGGGATTTGGAAGATATAAGTTGATGATAAATTTGTAAAAATGATAGTTATATAAAAAAAAAAAAAAAAAAAACATAGATGGCTCATTAGTCTTGCTAGCGTCGGAAATACTCTAAAACCCTCTCTTTTTTTTTTTTTTTTTCCATGTTTATTGGGCTCGTTTGATTTCTTATAAAAAAAAAATCGAAATATTGCTGATTACTTTTTAAAATTAAGGAAGAGAAGTAGAAATCGGACACCTTAATAATAATTGGTTGCTATTGGGTCGGGTTCGGAGTTTGGACTTGTCCATACCGTTTTGATTTGGTATTTTAAAATAAATTTAATGTAAAATATTTTATTCCCACCACCTGATCTAACCATCAAGTTGGATTGGATTCGGATCGCCCAATAACATTTCGGATTCAAATAGACAAATAGACAGTACCCGAACCGATCCGGTCAGTCAGTCTCACGGGTATGGAGCGTTACACCAACCAACCCCCAAACCGTCAAGGAGACGCGGTAATGAAAGAAACGAGAGTGGTTGGGACTTGGAAATGCTTCCGCGTGCTCCACGGTCAACAACACCGTGCATCTACCATCTCCCATCTGTTTTGATTATATTTAGCAGACGTACCACCTCCATCCATCAAATTAACCTCTCTCTCACACTCTCACACTCTCACACTCTCACACTCTCACACGCACGCACATTCACAACAGGTGTTGTGTGTCATACTCGTGTTGCTCATCTCTCACAGTTCAAATCTCAGTACATTCTCGTTTGTTTCGCTTCTCGTTGTTTAACATGCGGAATATTAATTCTGGGTGAACTCTGCAGGTGCCTCGAGGCCTGATAATTGGATTATTATAATTTAGATGGCACTGGATGCGACAGCCCCTGCCGAACAGGTATGTTGGAGTGATGTAGTATAGATAAGAACCAGTAAGTAAATTATAAGGAACCACAGGTCCTTGCCATATTTATTATCTTGCTTGCTTTCTTGGCTTGCATCATGTCCTCGTGGAAGAAATGTTGTCCCCATCGATCATGAACAAGAAATAAGAGTCCTTTCAGCTCCATTAAGTGCTGTTAAATTTACCCTTTTCAGGTTGTTCTGGTAGAAGAGATGGACCATGTGGGATTGATCACCTTGAACCGGCCCCGTCAATTGAACGTCATTTCATCCCAAGTTGTAAGTCCATTGGTTTCAGAGCTATGCATCTATATATATATATATATATATATATATATATATATATATATATATATATATATATATATATATATCCCGGTTCACTCTGGTTTTAGAATGATTCCATTTATCTTCTGCCACTAGGTTTCCATTCTAGCAAAATTCCTGGAGAAATGGGAGAAAGATGATGACATACAGCTTGTGATTCTCAAGGCTAGTTATATGTCCCAGCCCAGTTATTATTTTCTTGCTTCTAACGCATAAATACTCGTGTAGCTTAGCTAGGCCATACGTGATTAAATGTGCTCTGTAGACTGTTGGTGCTCCATATATGATTCACCTGAAAGCTTATTTAAGCCTGTTTTATGTAGGGAGCTGGCCGTGCGTTTTCTGCTGGCGGGGATTTAAAAATGTTCTATGATGGCAGGATGCTGGGTAAATGCTTTTATAAAAACTTATTCTAACCCATTTCTTCATGATGGTATTGCTTTTTTTTTCCCCTTGCATCAGGTGAATTTATACGCTAGAAAAGTTAATTGTGTACTCCTTGTCGGCAGAGGACTCTTGCCTTGAAGTAGTCTATAGAATGTATTGGCTATTGCATCACATCCACACCTATAAGAAAATTCAGGTATTAGTTTGAAATGGTGGCCTTTTTTGTGATGGACGTATTTATAGATACAGAAGAAGAAAAAAAAAAGGGTCCATAATGAATTTCCAAACTTACCCATTGATGTGATGTCATTTTCAGGTTGCACTTGTTCATGGAATGTCAGTTGGTGGAGGTGCGTCTTTAATGATTCCAATGAAGTTTTCGGTTGTCACGGAAAAAACAGTGAGTGCCATCTACTTCTGAATGGCGTGCAGTGTTGAATACCAAATATGGTTATGATCCCAGGGGTGAAAAACTGTTGATTTCCTATACGCTACTGATTTATTATTGGAGGTCTATTATTGAATGTAGGTTCTTTCAGCTCCAGAAGCAAGTATTGGGTTTCACACTGACTGCAGTCTCTCATACATTCTTTCCCGTCTTCCTGGACACCTTGGTAAGCATACTCCTTGCTGAATATCAAGGCTCCATTTGGATGAAGGGTTTTACAAAGAAAAAATAAAAATCGACTTACCTTGAAAAAATGATGTGTACATATTTTTTCATTGTCAAATAGACAGAAGTGTTTAATATGATGTAACAATGAAACTGATTTTTTTTCACATATTACTTTCTAGAACTTGCACAATACAAGAGTGAAAAAGAGATGTTATGTTTGTAGCACACAAAAGATCTTATATGCCACGTATGCAGGTGAATATTTGGCCTTAACCGGAGCTAGACTGAATAGTAAGGAATTGATTGCACTTGGACTGGCAACCCATTTTGTCCCTTCAGAGGTAAGTTGGAATGTTGTAGCTGATGCTGTCACTTTCTCTTAAAGCTGGTCCCTTGTTGTGCAGGCATGATTTTAAATATTATACTTAAGATCTCTTGTAGTATTCCAATCCAGAAGGCACAGTCGACGCAGCAAGGACTTTCTTATCTTCTTTTAGTAGATTCAAAGTGGGTTAAGAAGCTGACTTATGCTTTGCTTGTAGTAAATAATCCCGGGCTTATCATGTGTTGCATTGGTTGTAACTTGTATGTTGGTTTGCTGCAAAATCTTAACATCAATCTTAGACTTCGTCATGGAAGTGGATATAGGAATGTGACGGGTCGGGTCGGACCCGAGTACTGCTTAACTTGAACTCAACCCAAAATATTTATACCGACCCGACCTGACCTAAGGGTTTGGGCTGTTCAGTTCGGGATGAGTCATTTTTTTATATTATATTTCTTTAAAAATTTTGAGTCGGAATGAGTCAAGCAAGATCCGAGGCCGATTTGATGGCTTGTCGGGGTGAGTCAATTTGGGTTGGGGCGGGTCGGGTTGGTTTTGCCATCCCTAAGTGAATATGACACAAGGCCTGAAAAATTAAAAATTTCAAGATTTTGATTTATTAATGAGGATGGTTTGTGTAAGAAAGGGCAGTTTGGGATTGATATGTTTTTTTTGGAGGCTGTTTCCTTCTATTAACTAATTTTGTATTCATATCCAGAATGTGTTTTTTTAACCGTTTGTAGAGATCCCTATGGATTTCATATGCACCGTTTCTGCTCTTAAGTTGCGCATCATCCTACAGTGACATTTTTTTGACTGACTTTTGTTCTTTCAGGTTAAGATATTTAATCTTTTTTTGCAAATAAAATTTTCTGGTACCTGACAATTTTTGTCATCGCTGTTAGAAACTGCTGGAGCTGGAGACGAGCTTGGTTAGCTTAAATTCTGTTGATGAGAAGACCGTTAAATTAGCAATTGAGAAATTTTCTATTGATGTTCAGACCGATGAAGACAGCATCTTAAACAAGTATAACAATTTGACCTAGTTTAGCATATCTGCTGCCTTTGAAAAGTTTCTAGACAGTTAAATTAATATGCAAAGGTTTTCATTCAGGAGTTCAATAATCAATGAGTGCTTTTCCAAGGATACAGTGGAGAAGATCATAACATCAGTTGTATGTATTATTTGACAAGTGATTTCTATAACAAGTAATTGAAATTTCTATATACTTTATTTGAGCCCTATCAATAATGTGAATTGAATGTGTATGGGGTATAGGAAGCTGAGGCAAGCAAAGAAGGAAATGTTTGGATGGGTGCAGCACTTAAGAGCTTAAAAAGATCATCTCCCACGGGATTGAAGATTACACTGAGATCGGTAATAGTTTCCTTTTGCTTCCTTGCAAAAGTTGTATTGGATTCTAGAGTAGCACAAAATAGTTTTTTTATTTATTATTGACGATTGATTTTTGATGGAAAATATATGTATGCAAAATTCATAAGGGACAAAAGTCTATGCATATCTGGAATATAATTTTTATAACGCAGCTCCCACTGCCCACTACACACAAACAAAACAAAACAAAAATGAAGGGAAAAACAAATCAAAATCAGTATGATACGAAACCCCTCTGTTAGTTGTTCTGAACTTCTGATAAAAGTGATATCCCTACAAAGTGTCTTGCAATGAAAATTTAAACTGCTACCGTACAAAAACATTGACCGAGAAACAGCTTGGGTTTAAAATTTAAATGGAGCATTAAAAGTTTCTTTGTTCAAATTGGATAACTTAAATTTGTTTTCAACTTGAGCTTTCCAGATTCGCGAAGCAAGGAGCCAAACACTTGCTCAGTGTCTCAAAAAAGAGTTTAGACTGACAATGAACATACTAAGAACCACAATATCCGGTGATGTATATGAGGTAATTCTTTATATTTATTTCTTGGTTTTTCAACAGTTGGTTATTCAATTTTATTTGAAAATTAATGACATTTCTGAATGAATGTGCTGTGTTTTACTAAAGGGCATTAGGGCTCTAACCATTGAAAAGGATAATAATCCCAAGGTATGCCGCCCCCCTTGCACATGCGTGTGTTGTGTTTACTATCTTGCTTAACAAATGTAAAAACAGCCAGGCTGGGAGTGAGTGCTCTCTTAATATTAGTTCTGGTAGCCTCACACCAATGTGATACAGTGGGACCCGCCTACTCCAAACGAGGTGGACGATCAGAAAATCGACCTGGTGTTTCAGCCATTCAAAGAGGATCTGGAGCTCCAGATTCCAGAGAAGGAAGAGTACAGGTCAGTGCAAGTTGGAAGTTGCATGTTTTCAATGATGATTGTTTTCAAAGATGTTTGCCAGAACTATAAGTGTTCTTCTTCTAATTGTAATGAATTAACAGGTGGGATGGAAAGTATGAAAATTCAACTCATGCAACAACCAAAAGCAAGTTAAGCATTTAGCCTGCTTGGTTAAATGAAGCTGGAACGCTCTCGCGGCTTAGCTTGGTTTTATGTTTCAGATTCCTATTCCCCACTGTTATAGCAGGGATAAATAAACGCGCGTGCCATATCAGTGTATCCACAAGTCCCATATGGAGTGGTTGAAGGGCGAGGGATTTTGACTCTTAACGGCTTTTTGGTATACTATTGGAACGCCTTAATTAGTAACATCTCTGGGAGGGAAAATTTCTACATTCAAGACAAATGTTTGCCCGCAACAGCAAATAAAAAATAAACAGAACACGAAAATAAGAAATTGATTAATTAATACTCATGGCCCCTTTAAAAAAATACGGGTATGATAAACAGTATGTCAGCAAACTTTTCCTTTTTTCCTGAAATAAAAGGTGACTCGTCTGTACTGTATTGTTGGCCCCTCAATACTCATGGTTTACCCTACAGCACAAGACAACCTCCCACTCCCACAACATAAATACAACCAACTTTGTTCCTAGCACTTGCAAGAGCCTTAATTGATACACATCAAGCACCTGGCCAGTGAAGCCAACAACACTTTGAACGATTACGCGTCCACCATGTACGAACGGACGTATTGCCAACATTGCACTCAAAACGGGAAAAAGAAGCAAACTGGTAGCTTCATCAGCCGGGTCCAAGAAAAAGTTCGCGGATATCAGCACTACCCCCTCGTGGCTTCACAGGCTTCAACCATGCAAAACAGCTTCAGGCAAACTCACCCAGCTTTTCGTCGTTATCATTAACAAACATATCAAACCAAAAGTTTTGTTAAAATAACGCGAACGCTGTGGAGATAAAAGATCTATGAAACGCTTGGGAAAGACAAACGATCACGGAGTGTATCGAAAATTGATGAGGCTGCAGCATTTTGCCCAAAAGTTAACTTCAACCGGCCAAGCAATTCACTATCCTTAGCTTGAGATGCAACATCAGCAGCTTCCTTAGCCATGCCAATCCGAGCATAAGACTGGCAGAAAAATGGCCAAGTGTATATTTAGTATCTTTACTCTCTTTCCAGATATCAGTAAACGGCCGTAAAAAATGGGGCTCTTTTTTATCAGGGAAAAAAAAAAGATAAATTGGATTAAAATAAAAACCACCAAGAAGGTTTTGATATTGAATTAGGGTTCAATTAAGCTAAAGTGGAATGGTATTATTTTGATGTTAAATACATCAAAACGATGCCACTTTGATCATAACCCCAGACTCACCTCTTTGTTCTCTTATTTGATTTAATAAGGCTTACCTCTGCATGGTAAAAAGTAGGATTACCTCTGCTCTTTCTCGGGGATCAGTGAGTTTTGGGATATATTTGAGGGCTTCATTTTTCTCATCCGCATCAATACATGCCTCGACAAACGGCCTGTAGCCTATTGGAATGGCAAAAACAAAGTCAAGCAGAAAAAAATTCCGTAAAAAAGATCAAAAGGAAAAAAAAGAATCAAACTCTCCGTGATTACATTGAACGATTTTAGAATAAATATATGAAAAGAAAACAGGATTTCTAAATTTTTCTAGCCAGGTGGGTGGGACAGACGAGACCATCACTCACCCAGACATTTCCTTTGCTATTGTGTGGTGAGCCAATTCACTAATGTTCCTTGATAACGATCAGTCTATCAAACTATTTGCTATATTAAAACGAGCTTATGGCCAAGGATTAGTATTATTTTGCAATCAAGGCCATCTCGCCTTATTTGAGTATCATCTAATCTAGATGCCTTAGAGTTTGCAGGATATGTAAGGTGAATTGGGTTGGATTTCAAATTGACTGTTGATCTATTTCAGGTTATTGTGTTATCTTGAGCAAAAATCTTATATCATGAAAGGGCAAGATGCAATTTGTTGGTCCACACCCAAAAAGGCGTCAATCACAATTAGAGAGTCAGCACTCATGATGTTAAACATATAAAATTTATATAAGATTGCATTCGAACACAGTCTAATTGAAACCACATTGAATTGCCATGATGATCTAAATCTGGACATTATGAAGATATAGACCATTATATAACCTTATTGGCCGTGCCTACTATTCCAAACGTGGGAGATCACAATATTAATCAGTGTTGATATTCATTTCAAAGGGTTTGGTCAAATGGCAATTAACAATACAAGCAACACAGTGAAGCCAAATTGCGAACACGGAAGTATTATCATGTGTCTATAAACAGGTTCAGGTTGGCTGAATTTAAAATGGAATATTCAAGATATGTCCTTCCTAGGGTTGATCACTTTTAAAACCCAAGAAGTTGAAGCTTACCAATAGGCGGTCTCTTCTCCTTGGAAAATTTTTCCAGTGCATCCCAGTCTCTGATTGTGGCCAAAGCAAAAACTTTAAGCCAATACCATCTCTTCTCAGAAACCTGAAACAAGCAACCCAACAAAATAAATAATAATTAATTAAGATATTATTAAAAAACCAAAAACAAAAAGTACAAGTCGATGCATAATTGAAGATGCTGAAATATTTGATTTCTTGATCATGAATTATCAACTGCTATTCATGTGCTTCTCTACTGAAATTCACCAATAACAGAGCATAGCTAAGGAGGGAACCTAATGTACCTTAAATTCCGATCTGACTTTCATTGCAGCTCGATGATTTCCCAGAACAATACAGGTGCGAATTGTATCACTAATACTTGAATCAACAAAAATGGCCTGCTTTGTAGTCACTTCTAACTCATGTTGAATTCTGCAACAATCGCAAAGTTAGAAAGCATACATATTTGACCATTTAAATCACCGTTGCACCTATATGCTAAATCGAAAATTCAATCACGTTATGTGATAATCTGTTTTTGATTCACACACACACACGCGCACATACATACATACATACATACATACATACATACATACATTTTTTTACCTTAATAATTTTGCATGCTCTTCAGCAGCCTTTGACTCGAAGGTATGCTCTTTGGTCTCGGCAAAGAGGTTATGGGCCTTCTCAATAATTTTCATGCGTGGGCCATGAAGAGGAGATCCTTGGCTTGCCATCGGATTCTTTCCTAGTTCCCATGACTCTTTCCATAAAAGAAAAGCCACATCCTACAGACCATACGACCTCAAATTTGAACAGGATGTAAAATAGAAGCTGTTGGAATCCACAGTAATTTCGAAAGGGGAAATTGACACATCAGTCGAGTTTTCTTTGAATTAATTAGGCCTTCAAAATAGGTAGACAAAAAAAATGATTGGCATGACTTTTTTGGTAGTCAGACAAATTCTATAAGCAATAAAACCTACCTGTAACTGTCCAGTTGACAGAAAGAAGTCCTTCAAGAATTCTCGTCTATAACACCTGCGCCATATGGAATTCAATGAATACTTGTGTGCTAGGGTAAGCAACAAGAAGTACATAGGAAGAATTGAAAATTATGAAAGCATAAAGGAAACGGATCAAACTATATAACTTAAAAGCAATGAATATACCTTGCGTAGGTTACAAATAAATCACGTGCTGGAGGTTTGGCTTGAATCGTCCCAAAAAACTCCAATGCTGGCCTCTGAATTTTATGAAAAATGTACAAAGAATATATGACAAAAGAATTAGATAAATGGTCTATTCAATGTTAATACCGAAGATAATAAGGTAATACCTTCTGCCAGATATGAAACAAAACAAGATAAATAAGGTCTGTGTCTCCACTTTCAGTGGCCTTCATCAATGCAGTATCTTCCTCTCCTATGCTTAACAATAGAGGAACCTGATGTGGAAAGGTTGAAACTATAAATTAGCTCAAAAAATTCTTAAAGCAGCAATCTTTTGCCTCATAGGAAGCAGGAAATGGAATCCACTGGACTTAAAATTTTTTGAATAGTAATGATAATAAAAAGGATGGAAAGTAACCTGTTTGGAGGAACGTGGCTCATGCTCAATGAGCATAGCAGCTAACTTCCGACGGCCACTTTTATCAGCATGAGCAGCAACAGCAGCATAAGAAATGCCTTTGCATAATCTGAGCTGAAAACTCCATGAGCATTATTCAGATAGTGTTTTTGAATGCGATTCATAGAGCCAACAAAATGATTATTATAAAGAAAAAAACCTTTTCAAGTAAGATTTCAAGAAGAGCGGGATCTGGAATTGCCAGTGAAGCTGTTATTTTAGAACATGCCCAGTGCATTATCACCACCTCCTACAGAAACCCAAATTAAGGGAAATGAAAAACCAAGCACATCAAGGTGAGAGGGAGGGAAATCAATCAATATTTTCATGAAGACTAAAAATGAACTGCCTTCCTGGACCCTGACTTCCCTTCCCTTTCATAGATCCCACTGAACCAAAATGACAGGATGCTCTATAACACAATAATTAAATGAGACCCAGCTCTTTAATTGTATTCCAATGCTTGGCTTTAATAATTCAAGTCAAAATTATTACTAATTTCTCGTGGAAACAAGTCCAAGCAAGATTGCAAAGGGCAAGGGTTGAGGGAAGAAAATGAAACTAATACTTAGTTGATCATTGATAGATTTTTTTTTTTTAGAATTTGGCATTTTTTGCATTTAAGAGATATAATAACATTTCTATAGTTTCCGATATGCATACATTCTTCTAGGGATGTTTAACTATACAAAACTGGTATATCTTGTCCTCTCTTCTTGTCTCTCCTAGCCAAGAGGTCAGTAAAAACTGTCTCTTATCCTCCCTGCCTCTGCTAACATCTCACAAAGAACTAGTCCAACCAGCAAGCGATTTGGTATCATATATTTTGCTTCATGTAATTCAATGAGATTTCAGTTTTTGAAATATATTTTATGAATTCTGATGCAACAAGGTTCCCTTATTTATTACCTGTAACTGTATGTTCTGTTAATCATATAAATAAAACTGACTAGATTTGAGGTTTGAGGAAGAACCTAAAAATGTGCACAGAAACCAAACAACCAACTACCAAACAGAAGCTAACAAAAAACTTACTTGATTCATGCCAAAGTACTCAGATATGCGGAGAGCAAGAAGGTGATGATGTGCATTAATTAAACGAGCAATGAGAACTGGTAGTGTAAGCAACTGAAAAGAAAAAGGCACTGTAACATAGTTACTAGAAAACAACATCTGTGTGCAAAACTTGATCAGGAAATTTAAGAAGTATCGATGACCTTGTATTGCTGAATACTGAGAGGAATGCCGATCTCATAGTTACGCACAGCATTTAAGACCCGTAAAGTTTTGCACATCTCTTGAAAACGATTCCGTTGAATATGGCTGCCAAAGCCAACTGGATATCATTATCGTAAAGAGATCAGGGAGAGATCGTTCCCATAAAAACGTTTTTACCAGCACTAAATAAAGGAAAACAAATATAGGGAAAAATAACAAATAAAGGTATCAGTTGGAAAAAGAAAAAACATAGGGAAATATAACAAATAAAGGCCTAAGTTGAGCTACCATACTTTGGCTTGATGTTATTAATAGAAAATATTTAATTAAGTGATGCAAATGTATTTCCCACATAGGCTAGTGTAAAATTTTTATTTACATCATTCAAACTTTAACAACTCAGATGGCTACAACAACACAAATAAATTGTATGCAAATGAACAATTACATTCATCAAAATATACAAATGTATTACTTAAATGCATTGTAAGAGTGCAATACAATTTATTGAATGTATATGTTTAATTTATCATTTTATCCAAAGTTCAACAAAGGTGAGTTCATGCAAGGGTGAATTTTATGAGGAACAATCCATGAAGTTCATCTACCTGACTTTACCACATTGTCCAGATAAATACCCTACTCCTTTGTTTGGTAAAGAGTAGAAATCGGGTTGAAGAATTTTAGGTGGAAAGAAAAAAGGTAAAAAAAAAAAAAAGAATTTGTTTCGTTCAGATAGAAAAAGTATTCTTATAGTTTATATGATATTAGAAAAAAAAAAGGCAGGAGAATGTATTATTGTTTAAAATACAATTTTTGTCCTTAGTATATAATTGTGTAAATTTGTGTAACATGTGAAAAAAATTATTTTGTAATTTTGATAGTTTTTCATAGCAAATTCTAACATTTGGGTTGTCATAAAAATAACCGCAGTTTTTGATACAATTTCTGTGTTTTTTCTTTTCACCTCCATTTTTCATCCCACGCCAAACACAAGAAAATGACATTTCCACCCACAACCCATTTTCAATGGCTTTTCCAGGGTTACCAAACAAGGAGTACAGTAAATGAGATTGTTTTATCCATCTGGTATTGAAAGAATACATAATAAAAAATCATTTGACAGTAAATAAGGATCTACAGTCCAATGACTCCAATCACAAGAATATCAACTGTAACAAAACTCTGAATAAAAATAAAGATATTTATACCCAATTGAACATCAGATAGACTCAGAATATCAACACTGACAGATATATGCAAACAATAACCATATTTACCAATTGAAAAACATAAATACAACTACAAAATTTCAACCAAACTAACCTGCAAAAAGCTTGGCCATAGCTTGCAGCTCTTACCAATGTTCGTTGTCGTGAAATATCAAATTCATGACCAGCAGCATCAAGACATGTTTCAACAGCCTCAGGTAACGATGAGCGTATCAGTCTCAAGTTTTCATCTGCCTGGTATATAATTCAAATTCAGAACAAACTTAACTTACAAGTACTTCATAAACTGATAACATAACTAATCTTTTAGATTTTTGTTTCCTAAATAAATGCATGCATGAATATTTTAAATAAATATATGCATGAATATCATATTCACAGACTGTGAGTGTGTAAGATAGAGAGCCTGAGAGAGAATTTTTTTAATACATGTGATATTAGGAAGGTGTTCCATTTCGTAATGTGGCAAAGAAAGATAATTCCCTCCTAAATAAATACCTACATGAATATCATTATTTATTACCCTGATACTAAGAAAATTTAATTAAGACTGAATATTTTAAGCGAAATTGTTTGCTTACCAGTTTATATGAGATTGTGACTAGCTATCTGACTAATAAACTGATTGAGATCATGGATGACAGAGCCAATACTATTGCTCATACCAAGACTTCTTATTGAGACAAATGAATAGGTAACAGAAACCTTAGTAATGTGGCTAATGAGGCAGTGAAGACGCTGGAAAAGGAAGGCTTAAAGTGTTTGTCTGAAAGTTAAAGCAGTGCAAACAAGATCCTCGCCTTAAATAACAAAATTAGCCCACCTTAGCACTACGCCGGTCAAAATGATCCAAGGCATCATACAGTAATGCTGCAGGTAGCGTGCTTCCAATTTTGAAGATCGATACAGTTGAATCAGGAACTCGCTGTAGAAATTCCATGCTACTGTTTGAAAGTATCCTTACTCCATCACACTCTGGGATAAGAATTATTGGTTCATCATAAAGATAGCGTACTGGATCTCCATATGGGCCCACCATCAAAAGAACATCATCATCCCAATAAAGTAGTACACTGTCCATTCCGCACCACGCAAGCTGATCGGGAGGAAGAGCAGACTGCAGACAAGGGAATGCATAAGATTATTGCTCAACTTACCAAAAAAAAAAGGTTATTGCTCAACATCAAAATGATATATGTATATATATATAGAGAGAGAGAGATGAAAAAAACATGAGAGATAATGTTAGGTATATGGCTCAAAAAAGTTGAGTTTCTCTTGCAAAGCAATTGTAGGGAGTGCATTTTTGGTAGCATTCTAAAATTTATAGTTTTGTTAAATTTTAATCCACTAACAAACATTTTTCTTATAAGTTAACATCTGAATAAACATTGGAATGCTAGGATCTAATAAAATTATCCAAATTACACTGTCGTTGCAAAGGGTGAACTCTCATTAAAACTATTCTTACTCTGTTTATTAGTGCAACACAACACCTAAACATACTAGACCAAATAAGTTTCACTATTAAGTCTAAAGATAAACCCTCTGTCAATATGCCTGTACTCTGTATCACAATTAACAAAAATCCAACAAGAGCAGCCATGATCCTTTGCTTTAAATTATGTGATGACTTGGGATGGGTGACAAAGCAACTATGCAAATTCATGCAATCAAAACCATCAAGTCTAACAAATACGGTAAACATGATCCACAAGGAATTGAACAACATAAAATTCAAGTAGTTAAAAAAAATGAAAGAAAAGAAATCAAACCCCTGCTTGAATAAAACGGTCAAACAATTTAAACACACATAACTGAAATTATGCCTTCATTGGTTCCAATTGCGCACATATAAATCTTCAATTCAACGGAACATGAATCTATGTAAAATGAAACAAAGAAACTAAAGAACCCATAGCAAGTTGGGCGCCACCGTTTATCAGGACTTCTGTGACTTCGAATCAAGATGTGAAAAATGGTGATAAAACAATGGGCTACCGCATGCCGGGTATAACAGAAAAAGTAAATGAACTAGCACTATTTCAAGCAGTCAAACTGCAACTTCATTTGCTTTATCAATTATCATGCAGGGAAAAAAAGGCATACTAAAACTTGCCCACTTCAACTCACTTCTGATACCAGAAAACAGCACAGCCACAATCTCACCTCGCAGTTATACTCAAAAATGATCTTGGAGAAGTCAGTGGTCATAACCAAAAGCCGGCCATCGTGCGTAAACGACGCCAGCAGCTTCCCATTCCTGGAAACTACCATCTTCTGCAGAGGCCCGATGTCAGCTGCCATCTGCTGAACCCCGTCCTCCTCCACCAGCACGACACGATCCCCCACCGCAAGAAGCGCCTCCACATTGCCCGACATGGTGTACTGCGGCTCGATCACGGCGGTGCACAGCGGGGGCGAGTCATCGACCCCAGGGTGGGCGAGCTTACAGGGGTTGGGGTTCTTGAAATCGGGTACGCAAAACACCTCATTTCCCTCGGTGATGCACACCAACCCATTCCCCCAAAACACGCAGTCGACCACGTTCTGCTCGAAACACTCCTGGCCCATGGACACGCTGGGCTCGATGAGCTCGGCGTGGACGTTGTAGCGGTAGACGGTCCCGTCCTGGACGACGCAGGCGAGGATTTGGTCCTCGGTCCACGCCATGCCGACGAGGCGGCCGCCGGGGTGCTTCCAGACGGTCTCGGCGACGAGGACGCCCGCGGAGTTGAAGATACGGAGCTTGCGAAGGGCGGACTCGGCGTAGAGCTGGACGATCTTGGAGTCGTCTCGGATGACGGCGATGGGGCCGCCGAAGGGGGCGCAGGCGACCTTGTTGCGTCCGAGGTCGATGTGTCGCCACTGCATGGCGTAGAGCTCCGGCTTGCGGTAGTATCGGTTGTAGAGGAGCTGCCACTCCGCTGCTACCGAGAAGTTCGCCATTGAAATGGGGATGAGGAACCCCTTGAATGTGGAATTAGGGTTTCGGGGTTACGGGGACAGGCTCGGATGACATGAGATGAGGTGCGTGGAGGGGGGAGAGAGAAGGAAAAGGGAGCAGGGGGGAGAAATCCCAGAGTAGGTTGTGAAATGTCGAATTTCGTTGCACGAATCTCTGGCGATCTCTGTGACGATCCTTCCTTCGCATACGCAAGGAGGCTACAGTGCGCTAAAGTTTTTTTTTTTTTTTAATATTGTTATGGTCGCGGTCCGCGTAACAGATCCGTTCTATTTAAAACGGGTCCGCCAGTATTGCCGTCTGCCGCCACCCCGCTCTTCGCAAAACCATGCTTAATATAATTATATATATATATATATGTATATTATTTTAATTGAAAGTTATTTTAGAGAGTTATTTTTATATTATTTAATTTAATTAAATATAAAATATTTTATTATTTTAAAAAATTAATTAATTGTTTTTATATTATTTATTTCACTTTTATTAATAAAAATCACAACCTTCAATCGCCTATGATTATTCAAATCCAATTTTAGTGGACAAATTGCAAACATTCTCATGCAATATTCTAGAGGTAAATCCGTGCTAGTATTTTGTTTAACAAGAAAGGGAGCTCAAAAAGCAGAAAACAACTCTCTCGAATTGTAATGACATATGGTTATTCAAATTCATTTATCGAAAGCAGAGAGCAACCATAAAGGTTACATGAAGCTTCTGTATCATTGAAAAGGGCATTTGTCACACACACACACACTCCAAATAAAATTTAAACTAAGTATAGCTAGTGGCTTAATCTAGATTGTTATCTACCACAGGACTTATAAAATTCAATTTAACCTATTTAATTAATTGTTTAACAAAAACTAATATAAAAGAATAAATATAAAATTGAGGAAATTTTTATTGAATTAAAACTAATTAAAGCAAAAAAATTTAACTATGAAATTTAATTAATCAAATATGTAATTAGTTTAACTTCGCACTTTAATGTTGTTTATCACTATCCCAAAAGATAAATTATAGCCTCGTAATTTAAAAGCATCAAGATACCATAAATACAATTAAATTATAAATTTATTTTAACCAAAATAATTATGAATTAATTCTCAAAAGAATGTTTGTTTCCTACGAAACAAATATTTCCACTCCAATAAAACATTAACGCACGATGAATTGCTAAATCAACACTCAACCGAAATATTAAATCAACAAATCAAAGAGATAGATAATTAATTTATAGCACATAAAATACCGAATTAAATATTAAAACATAGATTCAAAATAAACATCCAAAGTGCTATGCTAAACCGATTACAAAATACTTATCCCTCCATGAGTTGGAAAAATCACAAATCTGTTCGAAAATTTAGAACAACAGAATTAGAATAAAATTAAGAAAAGTAGGCTGTAAAGAATTAAATATTCAGTCTTAAACTCGATCCAAATCTTTAACGCTTGCTGTACAATTTCTCTCCAATGCTGCCTGTGACACTGCTTTTCGGGACCAAAATGGTGAGAGTTGTGTGTTGGGTCGGAATGGCGCTACTACTCCGCTGGACTAGGGTGTTGGATGGCGCTGGGCAGAGATGAAGGGATGATGAGTGATGAGACGAGATGACATGATGTATGCGGCGTGGGATGCTAGGTCATGGGTATTTAAAAGGCAAAGCAATTACGAACACCCCGAGTGCTTCCAAATAATACATGATGCCCAAGTGTTTCCAATTACGAACACCCCAAGTGCTCTTCCCTTCTTCCCAATTAATTATAGTGAGCTCCACTCCATTAAATATTTCCAATTGCTCTCTAAGTCACATAACCTACCTACGTAACATGGAAAAAACAAATAATAATAATAATAAATGAAACACAAACACCATTCAATAATAAATTAAAAATAAAAGATAAAAACGTAATTCGAGGAAAATTTTATTAAGATTAAACTTAAAATAATCAATTAAACCTAGAAAATTAATATCAAAATTATAATAATCAATTTAGCATTAAAAACCATCAAAATTAATATTAAATCTATAAAAGTGAATAAAAAATAAATAATTAAATTAGAAAAAACTATTATAAAAATATATTAATTCAATAAAATATTAAATTAAAGTTCATAAATTAAATGCAAATTTAATGACAAATTACCTAAATGTATCATACAGAATGAATACCTAAACCCACTCCGGTATCAGGGCAACTTATCATGCTCCGAGCCCACCCCGATTCTATGGTCATACAACACTATCCCGCCCCACCTCAATCATCTCCGATCCGACCTGATTTGATGCAAGATGATGAATTCATTGAAAATTAACATGTAGCAATGAAAATTTACATAGAAAAGTAAAGCATTAATACCAATCATCCACAAAACCATTAAAACCGAATACAAAGTACATTATAATGTATTATTTAATTACATTATATAGCCTCCACTAACAAAACACTAATTATAAATACAAATCATATTGATCTTTTGCACAGTTGGATCTTCCATTGTTTTCTCTAAAGCCTCTTCCACTAGCAAAACACTCCTAATTAATTCATAAAAGATAATGAAATCATGTTTTTTAAAAACGCCAAACTTAATAAACACCACACAAAACACAAATCTAAAAAATAACAATCATCAATAGCAAAAAAACAAAATAATAAAACTCACAGACAATGGCGCTTGAATCAGTGCCTGCCAGCAGGATGCTAATTCTATATTTGAGGATAAGATATATGAGATGTGTTTCAGTAATTATTTCATATTTTATTTATTATAAAGGATTTCTAGAATTTATAGCTTGGGTCCCCCTTCCTCCAAAAATCTATACAAGATACACTGTAATCATATTCAACACAATAAAATAAATAAATACAAAAAAGCGGTGGAAGTACCTGTGGGTAGAGGGCGTACCTGCAGGCAACAGGAGTGCTTTGGAGTTTAGACTATGGACGACGATAATGCAGTGACGATGGACGGTGGGAGTAGTGGCGAGAGAATACCGCAAAGCTACAAATCTAGACAGCAGCATAACTAGGAATCTACTCATTAGTCGTGACTCATGACTTGTGAGGATGAGGATTAGGAGGGATCGATCTAATCGGAGGCTGTGTTGAGAGGGCTAGAGCTTAGAGTTGCTGTCAACACTGTGTAGGAGTGGAGATGGGAGAGGAGAGACGAGAAAGGCTGTAATGTTGAATAAAAAGGGAAAGAAAAATGATGTGGGCTATCATGAGGCTTATATATGAAACACTATTGGGGTAGGGTGGGGCGAGAAGGGGAATATCCGGTCCTGACCCAATGCTCTGTCGAAGCGGGTTAAACCCGATTGGGTTGGTACAAATCGGGACAGGTCAAAGCAAAATTGCCATCCTTACATAAGTCATATGATCGTTAAACACGACATTTTGGAGGCATTTAAAGGTATAGTATTTGATGATAACATCACATTCAAAAAGTTCTTAGCTGAAATTTAAAAGCATTTTGAAAAAATGATAAGGCAAAAAAATAAGTACATTTTTGCAAAGTTTGATTTCTATAAGAAAAATAATGGAGGATATTATGAAAATATCTTATCTTGCTTCTAAATTTAATACACTTAAAACGAACTGTCTTATAAATTGCTTGTCCATTTGGTATTAATCTTACTTCCTATACAATATGGTCAATTTAAGATCAATTGTTAAAAGGAAAAATGGACTCTTAATAAGCTCGTTCCTTATTATGTGCAAAAAGAAGAGATAAAGTGCTCATTTAGCTGTTAGGATAAATACAAAAAGAGAGAGAATATGAGAACTGTTCAAAGTCCAACTCAAAAGAAATAACATGATAATAAAGAATGTTTCTTTTACAATAAGCTTTAACACTTGAAGAATAATTATACTAAATATCATGCTTAATATATTAAAAAATGTATATTTCTTACTTTGGTGTGTTCTATAAGGTAAATTTTTAGTACCTGAAAACACGTGATAGTTAGATTATAGTACTATTACTCACATCATTGCTTCTATATAGAATTGGCTGAATTAATGAAAGCCAAGTAACGCTGAAAGGACGATGAAAAGTCAATAGAAATTAAGGCAATTAGACACTTTAAATTATTATTAGGAATTGATTATTATATGTGTATTTATTGGATACTTTTGTTATGTCATTTTTTAAATAAAATTTAGTTTTTATTTGATAAATCTAATTATTATTATTAATTTAGAAATAGTCACAATTGATATCTAAAATGTTTTTTTTATTTATTTGCATTTAAAAATAGTTTATTTTTGAAAACCAAAAGTAAAAACAGTTGTCAATAGTTATTTTTTGTATTCGAAAATAGGTTTTGAGTATACCAATAACCAAACGTTTTTAAATTTAACGACTAAATTAACGACTAAAGCAACTGTAAGATTACCTTATATAAATTTTAGACCGATAAAAGCATGTATAAAGCAGTTTTAAATTTAGAGATATAGAAATTATCCCGAAGCCCACCTTCTCTCAATTTCATCTCGTATCGTGTTTCAGTTCCGACTCCAATTTGTCTCGCTGTTTAGAGAATGGAGAATAACAGGGGGAGAGGCACGGCGGGCCATGTAATCTTCAGGTGATCACGGGAGAAATGTATAATTTTTCAAAGGGTGAAACTGTAATTGAATGTAAGAAAGAGACAATTATCTAATGATCGTACAGCAAAGTTTTGCTTATTGGGTCGGGCAATGCGGAATATGACGCGAACCTAATTAACAAACATAAACCAACTTGAGATCAATTCAGACCAAATTGGGAAGAAAAAAAAACAACACTTTAAACAATGAAGCGCTAGCTTGTTTCAGTTGTTTGGCAATGTGATTTTTGAGGCTTCAATTTTGTTTGGAAAATCACATATAATCCTACATCCAGCGACAACAGCCAACAATCACGCAACTATACAAGCCGCGTAATAATTGATTATGCGGCTAAAGGGAAACAGAGGACGACGCAGACACTGGTGGATATCTGTGTAGGCAGTCGAGCCAGGGATTGACGGCAGGCTTCTTTACCCGGCTCATGGACACCCAAACAAGGCTGTTGCATTTGAACCCAGACCCGAAACCCAACTGCCAAATGCGGTCCCCTCTCTTCACCTTCTCCTTGGCCTCCAAATAGGCCAGCTCGTACCAGATGCTGCTGCTGGACGTGTTCCCGAACCGCTGCAGCGTCATCCGCGACGCCTCCATGTTGTCGTCGCTCAGTTCTAGGTTCCTCTGCAGCTCGTCCAACGCCGTTTTGCTCGCCCCGTGCACGCAGAAGTGCTCGAACGCAAGCTTGAAGTCCGGAATGTACGGCTTGGCCGATGCGGACGGGGAATGCAGGGAGGATCTGCCCCTGCCGCCGGTGGACAGATGTCTCCAAACCAGAGTGGCGAAGAAGATGAGCTGTTCGGAGAAGGGAAGCACTAGGGGGCCTAGCGTGGTGATATTGGTTTTGAGGGCTTCCCCTCCTATCTCCACCAGATCACGACTCACTCTCAGGCCTTTGTGGTGTTCATCATCCTCCTCCTGATAAACACACCTGGAATATGAAAACCAAACCGAGCTTATATGATAAAACGCTTAACCACTTTATAAATCACAAGTTGAAGTTTAACACAAATGGATATAGAGAAGTAGATGTCTATTAATTAGTATGTGGTGCATGGACCTACTCATACAATAACTACGTACGTACGTACTCAACATCCAAATTTAAAAAGGGACGCAAAACTATCTATATCCTATTTGGACTAGATCGGGAAGCATGTATACAGAATATATATAATAAGTGAACGTATATATAAAAATAAGTAACCTGAAGCTGCGGTCATCGGCGGCTTTATGGGTGCGGACGAGGTGCTCGAGGCGGTACTTGGCGCGGCGGAAATCGCGGCGGCGATTAGACAGCAGGAGGGCGGAGCAGCCCATCCGGAAGAAGCAGTTGGGAATAAGCATGGACCTGTCCTTGCCAGCGTACCAGTTGTAAGCCACCATCTCGGTGCTGACCACCACCGCGTAGTTGTTGGGGTTGGCCTGCAGCATGTCGCGGGCGAGGTCGACGGCGATGATACCGGCGCTGCAGCCCATGCCGCCGAGGTTGAAGCTGAGGACGTTGCCGCGCATTCTGTAGTGGTTGACGATCATGGCGGAGAGGGAGGGGGTGGGGTTGAAGATGCTGCAGTTCACCACCAGGACGCCCACGTCCTTGGGCCGGACCCGGGTCTTGGCGAACAGCTCGTCCAGAGCTCCGAACATCACCATCGAGGCCTCCGCGCGGCCTTCCTTCATTGTGGAGCAGCGTTCGGTGGAGCTCAGCGACTTTGGGACATACGTCTCGTCGCCTATGCCCGATGCCCCTAAGATTCTCTGCTGGAAATTTAGGCTGTCCTCGTCGAATTTTCGGGAGTGTCGGGCCATCTGGATGAACTGCTCCTTGCTCACCTGATGATATATCAGATTTAATATTCAATATTTACGAGCATGACATAATGACAATGGTTAATATTGGTGATTTGTGTTTGTATTAAAATTTTTATTAAATATTAAAATTTGAGACAGTTTTTTAGTTAAATTTGACTAGTGGTTCTAATATTTAATAAAATATTATTCCATATTCTGCTCTAAGTAATTAATTAGCTAGTTATATCATTTAACAACGTGTGTGTGTATATATATGTATGTATGTATGTATGCATGTAATCCATTTATTAGAATTAATGTCACAACAATTTGCCACCGTAATAAATTTTACTTTTCTTTGGCATGACATGGAGAGGAGGATGGATTGCCAAAAATGGTAATCAATTGAGGACCATACCGGGAAGCCAATTTATACATGAGTAATTGAAATTTTTTTTATATAAATTGTAAATTTAAATCTAAATCGATATATTATTTGATAACAGTTTATTTTAAAATTGAAAGAAAAAAATGAAATCCCGAAGATAAAAAAAACAAAAATAGCTACAAATCAAATCAAATTATTAAGTCTAAAACCAATAAATCAATGTCCTCTAATTTAAAACACCCGGTGAGCAGCTTCACTTAATTAGAATTAAGTCTAAAACCATTATATATATGACAATAAAATAATTCAACTAAAATTAGAAAATAATTCATATCACGTGTTAATTAATATATGGCATGGCGGGAAAAAAAGAAAAAAAAACCAAATTGATAATCAGCTCAACTTCACACTCACAGTCCCACACCCAGACCATATTATATTTATTCGAGGTTGGTTAATTAATTTAGTTACCTTGAGATCATCAGGAGGTTGAAAACATGCAAAATCAAGCAAGTAAATGGAGCGAGGGCGCGACATGAAGTAGAGGGACAAGGTGAAGACGAAGACAGCAACGAAGGCCGAGAGTGCGGCGAGGACATCGTAGCTGGCGTCCTCCCACAGCTTTTTCCACAGCTGAAATTCTCGACTGAGGCCCCCAACCTGGGCGCTGAACACCAGCACCAGCACAGGCACGGTGGCCAAGTAGACAGCGTGGTTTATGAGATAGCGGTAGCCCAGCTTCACGTACTTGAGGTTCACCGACTGCACGAAGTCCGGTAGCCTCCGCCGGACCCTCACCGAGAAGGTCAGCGAGCCGGCATTCGGCCCCGATGACTCCACGCCGCGGTTGACAATCTCCGTGGACAGCTGGTCCTGCTCTCCGCCGCCGGACATTGCTGTGGTACATGCATATATTTATTTATATATATACTTATATATATGCGTGTGAAGCTCTCTTGGCCGTGCGGGTGATGGTTCCACACTTCCACTGAAGCGCGCGACCGGGTTTTTATAAGGTGGTGGTGGTGGTGGGGTGGAGGTGGAGGGAAGCGTGAGAGAGTGGGTGAGTTAGAGTTAATGTTGGCACCCAACTTTGGGTGTGGACAGTTGGAGGCTTCAAGCTGCCTTCAATTTTTCATTTAATTGAAGGTGGGTGTCCAGCTTTCAAGGGTTTCCACGTATATTAATATGTGCCTCCCCTAATCCAATCCTCTTTGATTTATAATGTAGTAGTGTATGGCCCGCCCACTCCAATTTTTAATTTAGATGCCATTTGACCTATGCCATTTATTTATTTATTTTTGCCGGCCAACAGATTTTGGCAATATGTTTTAGATGCCATTTAACCTATGCCATTTATTAGTTTTTTTAGGGGTGCAGAAAATTGAAATAGACTACTTATTCATTTTTATGGGGGTTTGTTTTGAAAGTATATATGTTGGCTACTTCTTCATTTTTCAATCTAAATAATATACCATAGTTTTTTTTTTTGGATTGCTTTCTAAACTAAATCTATCTGTTTTAAAATTGAATACGATTGGGAAAAAGTCAAATTTATATGAACTTTTTAGATCCCACCCAAATGTTGGGAAGTTGTCATCCCACGTAAAAGAAAGTAGGGGAAGCTAAGGAGTTAATAAGGTGGAGCAAGTCTGAAAATGTCATAATGCATTTTAAAGTCGGACCGATGTGGCGAGCCTAAAGAGGATAAAATTGTGACATGCGGGCGGACCTACACCTTGACCTGATCCTAACAAGTGGTATCAAAACTTGGTTGTCCCCCGGAAAGGTGTTCCATGATATCCATAGGTGTGTAATATGATGTGGTTTGTTGTGTGACAAAGGGGGAAATTATTGGAAAGTTGTCCCACATGGAAGAAAGTGAGGGAAGCCAAGGAGTTAATAAGGTGGAGCAGGCCTGGAAATGTCGCAACACGTTTTAAAGTCGTGCGGGCCGATGTGGCGAGCCCAAAGCAGACAATATTGTGACATGCGGACGGGCTTACAATTTGGCCCGATCTTAACACCAAATTCTCTTTTATTGAAGGTATTTAATATTTTCTCATGTATCTCTCATATACCGTCGCCTTGGTCTTTCAAATCATGTGCGTTAGGGGTGTAGTTTGTTCGTTTTATATAATATTTTTGGTTTGATTCATTAGTTTTTAATTATTATTAATATATTCAATCAATAACCATTAAATATCAAATGACATACTAATAACTTTATAAATTTAACAACTTATAAACTTGTGAAATTATTTTCAACAGCCCTTTCTAATTGTTCTAATATAAACGCATGATATGATATGCCTTCAAATTATTTCTATTGTCCTTGCCTACTTAAAATTTAGATATAAATATATTGATTTTTATATTTTCCTACAGGAACAATCTATGGGATCTGCATAATGTAATGGTATTTCATCATTAAAATAGTTGCATAAAAGCATACCTCTTGATAGATAGTGTTTTCCCCCATTAGATAAAACATTGGGATGATGAGAGGAATATCGGATAAGATGCAACAATTATACTCCTAAAACTAAAGCATAATACACTCCCCGCCTAAAGTCTTCTTCGCCAGCATTCTTGCAAAAGAAAGAGTCCAAAAGCAATGACCACTCGTGGTGATGTCTCGTGAGGTTGTGGTTGCTTGCTTAATAGATTTGCATTCCAGATTTGGATTTACATGTGAAATTTATCTATAAGAACGGGTGGGAATAATTTATAAAGTTTGTTGGAATGGTAAGAAGGATTTTTAGTTGGTCTTTTATTTCTTTGTGGAATTTTTTGCATTTTTAGTTTTAAGACTGCTGCCATTTCTAAATGATGTGGTGGATCACTTTTCGGCTTCCACAGCAGTTAAGCTCTAGAGGCTTTCCCTAGAAGCAAACCGTAACTTGTCCTTGGTAGATAGACCATCTCCTTCAAAACTGAGAAATCAAGTTAACCCAATCTAAATCATAAACCAGAGTTTAACTATTAAAAACTAAACTCAGTGTGATTTATTGGAGTGAACTTATAGAGAGAGCTATGACTAAGTTATCAAACTTAACCCAAGGGGGTAGCCAAACATATCAATACCTTGACGGGACCGTCCATCAATGTTCATCTTGCATTGACCATATATAGATGTCCCATTTCTTTTCGACTCTAGATATACTTTAAATTGTAGAAGCCATTTTGTTTTTAACACTAGATGTCCTTCCATTTTTAATTTTAGATGTCACTTGCAATTCTGCCAGACATTCTACTATTGATGTTAGGGATGGTAATGGGTCAGATCAGGCTCGAATACCATCCGATTTGAACCCGATCCGAACATGTTTAGTCCCACTCCAAACCCAACTCGCATCGCTGGTTTGACTAGTTCGGGCCGGGTCTAGACGAGATTTTTTACCTTTTATTTATTTAAAAATTTGGGTTAGAATGGGTCGGAAAAGACTTGAGCCCGACCCAATGGCTTGTTGGGACAGGTCAAATCGGGCCGAGATAACCGAACTCGGATCTGGTCGTGTGGGGGGGGGGGTGTGCAATATTGTTATCCCTGTGAGGGATGTTTATTTGAAAAAACTAATATTAGTACAGTGATTTACATGTCAAACATAGTGTTTTGACAGTAAATAGTCTGATTTGGAGTCGGTGCTCCGGGAAGGTAGTTTAATGATTTTTCGGTATTTTTGGACAGAAAGTATAAAGGGGGTAGGGAAGAACCCTAATCCCCAAATTGAAATTTATTCTTACCTTTTTAGAGAGAGAAAGAGAGGAGGAGGAGAGAGAAAGGAAGGGGAAAGTGAATTTGGGACGCTTCAGACTCAAATCAACCGTAATCAAGGTAGGGGATTTGTGTTCTTGACCTTATTTTACTTGTTTCTTAGCATGTGGTAGTGATAAAACTCATGAAATGTAGTGAACTGATGCATATGGGTGGAATGACCCATATGTATGTGGGATGTTGATTTTGGTAATTTTAATGTGTTTTGAGCTATAATAGAATACCTAAAACGTATTAGGAGATGATTAGAACTGATTATTATGATTTTGGGGCATGAGATGCCAGAATTTTTGAGTTGCAGTGATCTAATTTGGGTTTGTTGGAGGACGGTCACGACCAACGGGGATGCCTAGTGGTGGCGTTGACATGATCGGTCACAACCGATTTATGGTCCGCCGTGACCAGTAGGGTTCAATCGCGCTCGTTTTGGGTCGGTTCAGGGAGCAAAAAATGCAAACTAGATTCTGATGAGATCGATCACGGCTGAGTTGGTGTCCGCCGCTACTGGAGGGGTCTCGATAGCGGTCGGTGAGAGTTTTTTCGCAGCCGACGTATGTTGTGGTAGGGATGGGACCCGTGCTAAGTTGTGGTTGCTCATCCCTCCTGTTGTTTGTTGTCTTGTTTGTTCTAAGTGCCTACAAGAGTTATAAGGTTTACTTGAGGTGGCGACTCTGTATTTGATTTTCTCATTTGATTTTCATGTTTGGACTGTGATTTAATAACATGATGTAATCCCATGGGGAAACTATGTATGTATCGTGTAGATTGAATGAGATTTTTGTTTGTGTGCTATGTTTGGTTGTTTGGTATGATGATTTGGTAGGAATGACATCCGTGCTAAGGTCCTCTCCCTGGTATTTTCACCAACCCCTTATCCTTTCGAACGCGAGCATGTAGATTCACTAACTAGTTTCTGTGGGTCAAAAATCTGGGACGTGACAGATCCTTGAGGCCATTCTGACTTAAAATATTATTAAAATCCCCAATACATTATAGGTTACAATCAATTGACCTATGCGTTCCTTTCTCATACCATAGACATGTAATCTTCATGCCTCTGTAAATTTTAAATTTAGTATAACCTAGACCTAGCCTTTGGGGAGACAAAAGGGACAACCACAAGGCAGTATGGGAAGGCAGCTTAGTGGGGTTGTGGAAACATGGGGGGGAGAGAGAGAGAGAGAGAGAGAGAGAGGTGTGGGCAAGCTAGTGAACCTAAGGAAGGCCAAGCCAGAGTGTTTGCTTTAACATCTGCACTATCAAAGGGGGAGTTACCAATATTGAACTTAAGGAAGAAAAAGATAGCAATTTTTTTTATAGGAGGCTAAATGAAATATACTGTTGAAAATAGGAGTTCAAGTTAGATTTATTTTTATATTAAAAGCTTTATGATGGAATTGTCAAAATGTGACTCATGATGGAATTGTTACATCTATGTGAACTCATGATGATTTTATGTGATTTGTACGTGTAATTATTGTTGATAAATCATTGTAAAAAATTAAGAAAAAATCATCTAATAAAATTGATAAACACCCTAGGATCCTATATTATCCTTTTCCTCCCCTTTTACGTGTTGAGTAAAAATATAAAATAAGTGAAATCATTTTAATAATAATATATATTTGAAAACTGTTTTTAATAACGATGGATCACATAACAGTTTTTTTTTTAAAATATTTCTATCTATTTTTTGTTTTCAAATCTAAATTCAATTTTGTTGTGAGATTCAAATAAATTTTTTTCTCTATTCTATTTTTTGGGTCCATCAAATATTATGTTTTAAAAAAATTTGAGACTCAATTTAGAAAAATATACTCTTTTTAAAACACATTCTCTCCTCTACCAAACACAAATTATTTTTAAATTATAATTCAATACGAATTTCAATAAAATTCAAAAATAAAATAACAAAACAAAACATGTATCAAATAGGCCCATAAATTCATAGCCTTTTTTGATAATATTATGCCTTTAAAATAAATTACTTTTAGTTATGTTGGAAAAAAACTACTGTGAAAATAAGCAAGTGAGTGTTTGATAAAATATAATTTTAAAAGTATTGTAGATTTTAAAAGCAGGTAACAGTTGTTTGATAAATTTTAAATAAAATTCCTGAGATTTAAAAAGTCAAAAATATTAATTTGGCATTACAATTTTTTTATAATCTTATGTGCCCTTCCGATTGAGATCAAGAACTGTAGCAGGTTGTGAGAGGATGAAAAATGAAGAGATAATATTAATATTTTAATTTTTTTTAAATTATTTTCTAAAAAATTAACCTTTGAACTACTTACGTTTTTTATCATAAAAAAACTAAAACTTTTTGTATAAGTATTGTTTTTAGTTACCAAATAGATTTTAGTGTTTATGCACTTATCAAACTGACCCTTGTCATGTTTGCACTTCATACATTTATCCTAAAAAATAATAGTAATAATAATAATAATAATAGTAATAATAATAACAATAATAATAAGTGCCATAATAAATAAGTGCCACTTATGGTTATGGGAGTGAATCTCTTATCGCCCATCTCCCTAACGCTTTTAATCAATACTGCAGGAGGCTTGACCTAGCCATGACACATTGACACACGTAAGTACTAATAACTAATATAGACCCTGCAAGTGGGAAAATAAATGATGCGTACTTTTTGTTCTTAAACTTCAGTATCTTTTTTTCTTCTCTACTGCAAGACAGTTTTTTGACGACGTGCGTGTGTATGTACAAGACTTAGAGATTATTAGCATTGATTTTATCGGATCGAACTTTAAATTTGAATAAAAAATACTTTTTTATGAATTTAACTTTTACTTATTTATAGGTTGGCATCGAATTATTTATTCTAATTTCTATCCATTAAAATAATAATATATATTATTATTATTTAATAAAAAAATTATATGAATTGCACAGAAAATAATCTCCTACCGGCTACCAGCATTCATCATCAACCACCGTCACAAAGTCAGCAACACAAGTTCTCATGAAACTCATCGAATTTGACGAGCATTTAAAAAATATTATAGATCAAAATTATATATACATTTAACTTTTAATGATAACAATATGTTGTTTTTTATCACATTTCATCAAATTTGTACATTTTGATATCAGGGTTAATGGAGGTGGGTGGGTCTTATATGTAAATTTTATAATTTAAAAGTAAGGCTCATTCTACACGAACAGTTCCTTTTCCCTCGGCCCGAAAACTTGATAATATATGGGACGGCAGACAAGTATGAGGTATGTAATAATATATAAGCTGCAGTTGAGGAAATGAGTTCGGATAAATCCTTAGAGTTGTTAAGGTGTCAAATCAAATTTTAGCTTGATGTTTCGTAAACTCGTCCTCGATCAAACTGTGGGGCTTGTGATTGTGCTCCGTGAACTCATTTAATATTAAAATACTAAGTTTATTCTGGTTAAATTAAATAAAAAATATATGTAATGCTAAAAATATTAATCTAAGGCTCGGCCTTGTTAAGCTCCCAAGCTTAATAATAAATTGGAACTCAATCCTGAGTCAAACAAAGTGGCTATCTTATGAAGTGTACAAGGGTGTCTAACTGAACAAACCTCCTATGACAATTGTAAATAGTAAAATAGGTAAGATGTTAAAATCCATTTTATCCTCAATCAAAAACCAAAATCGACTTTCATTATTTTAAATACTAAATTTAAATGAAAAGTCTAATAATGCGTTTGATAGTTGCTACATGAGAAATGAAATAAAACTCGTTCTCATTTCTGAGTTATAGTTATAAATTTGTCCAAACCGGACACACTATTTCACCTTTCTTCACTAACATCACAATAAATTTGCAACTCTCCTTCACCTCCTCCTCATGCTCACGCAGCCACCCTCCACGTTCTCATCTCTCTCTTTCAGACTTCATCAAAATGGAAGCCCATCACAAGATCCAAATCCATAGCTAGCCGTGGATCACCACTCGAGAGTAGAGAGAGAGGAGGTTGCTGCAGTTGGATCTTGAGGGGAGAGAGAGAGAGCGCATGATCGATGCAGAGAAGAGGGGCTGCTTAGATTTTATATTTTTAATTTATCATTAATTTTAATAAATTAATTAATATAAAAATTGTTAGGATCGGGCTAAGGTGCAAGTCTATCTGTATGTCACAATATTATTCGCTTTGGGCTCGCCACATCGGCCCGCACGGTTTTAAAATGCGTTGTGATATTTTGGGTCTGTTTTACCATATAAGCTTCTTGACTTCTCATTTTTCTTCCGATATGGGACACAATTTTCCAACAATCTCTCCATTATCACAACTCCCCTCAATGTACATTCTGATTGAGGGCAGACCGATTCGATGACCTAAAGACAAAGATTTGCAATCCATAATCAGATACAGCCGCACACTACGGGACACACCGCTTGGTCGCAGACTACACCGAGAAGACTTTCGATATAATGGAACACCAGACGGAGATAACCAGGCTCCGATACCAGTTTGTTAGAATCGGGCCAAGGCGCAGGCCCACCCGCATGTCACAATATTGTCCGTTTTGGGCTCGCCACATCAGCCCGCATGACTTTAAAACGCGTTGTGACATTTTAGGCCTGCTTCACCACATAAGCTTCTTGACTTCTCCTTTTTCTTCCGATATGGGATACAATTTCCCAACAAAAATATTTAAGTACACATATTTCCTTTCATCCCTCAACTTCACTTCCCCTAACTTTATTCAACACTAATATATAACTTCACGTCATGGTCTGTCGCCTGATATCTCTAATCATGAAATTTATGGTCCAGTAGATCATAAACATTATGCATACTAGATTTTGAATTAAAAGCATACGACGCACAATAAATAAAATAATAATGAATACTTGATTATATAAACAGTCATTGGTTTACACTTATACTTTCACGATCCAAGATTTAAATCCAGTGTCTAATACCATTGCTTAAGCTTTTGGTTTGTCACCCATCACGAAATCCATCGGCAAATAAATCACAAACATTATGTATCATCACACGGTGTCGTTCAGGCTCGTGACTGGTATGAGATACTCTTTTAGATGGAAATTTGATCATTAAGTCATCATTGACACAGCTCGCATAAAACAAAAAAAAAATGAGTCATCACCAAATAAAAATAAAAGTGAGTTTAGTCACCTAGTAGAGTCTATGGTTCCAGAGAATAGGTTCAGAAGTCAGTTACATGTAAGAAAGTGAGAAGTAATTTCGCACCCCCACATCGCTCAAAATTGATACTTAGTCTTTATTCAAGGGTGTTTGATTGTTTTAGATTCCATTTTCTTTTTTTCTTTTTTATTCTTAAATGAATGATATTTTATTTAGGAAAACCGAATATGGGAATAGATCCCTTGTGGCAAACATTTCAAAAAGACTTTTGACATACCATGATGTAAAAGGAAATTGAATAACATGAAAAGACCGTGGTCACATTTAATGTAGGCTCGAATGGCAAGAATGTGAGAATGATGCTTAATCTCATGGCTGTCGGGCCTTTTTTTTTTTCTAAAAAGATTTGAATTTTATTTTAGTATTTTATTTTGGAAAACAGAAAGAAAACTTGGTAACATGAAGAGCATGACATGAAACTTGATCCATTACTAAAGTTGATATTGATCGAGTGGCGAGGATATAAGCATGAAGCTCAATCCTACAGCCACTGGAGTATTTATTTTCTATTTTTTTTTACATTTTCGAATTTGGCAAAAACAAGTGAGATTTTTTTTGAATGAGTTACAATAAAGAAAGCGAGAGCGAAGGAAATAAAAACTTGAAAATATCGAGGTTAATGCTCCTGTTGGTGCCTTGCTCCTTCCTTGGAATGGGTGGGGAATGTTAGAATAGGATCTAGTAAAAGATGACAAAAGATGTATATTTTTTCAGCTCAAGATAGTGGGAATTTGTCCCAAGAACAATACCACGCGCCTCCCTTTTTAGTGGGAATTTGATATTGATCAAGTGACGAGGATATAAGCAAGATAGTGAAATTTTCTTTTGAGATTTTCTCCTCTCAGAAATTTCTCCCTGAAATGCAACTCTTTTTCCAAATTTTACCACCAAAAATTCCCATACTTCTCTAATTCCTCCTCTTTTTTTGTTGGGCAAGTGATGCCATTTATAGGCTTTAGGAGGAGATAAACTGACATCTTAAAAGTTGGAGGAGTAATGGCACGCAATTTTTGAGTTCCCGACATATGTATTTACAAGAGAAAATGAGTCCCCATGTGTTAAAATATGAGTTTTGGACCGTTGAAATCTATCTCCGAGATAGATAGTTCTTAATATACTAGGTGCTTAAAAAAATCGCAAAATGGCGTTGTTTTGGGATTGCTGGAAAAAAACTCGAAGATTTGAAGATTTAACTCGAAAACTCGAAGCTGACTCAAAGACTCGATGACTTGAAAACTCGAAGACAGAAGTTGACTCGAAAACTTAGAAACTCGAAGATTAGGGTCGAAGAACCGAAGTTTTTTTTGTTTTTAATTACCCTTTTACCCTCACCTAAAATGCCAAAATGTGACGCCTTGTAGGGATGATTTGGGGAGACTCACATCTGCCTAAATTGATGTTTCGGAGAATTTGGCATGGTCACATTTTCTGTCAGTTTGACTAGGGATTTACCGTCTTTTGGTAAATTTGACTTTTCTAGATAAAAACTATTTAGTCATAACTTCTTCATTTTAAATCAGAATTGAGCACAATCAAGTGCGTTAGTCTCCAAAATTCTCCATCTATCCTTCGTTGTTAGCCTTGGGTCATATTGAAGTAGTTCTCAATCTTGGACTTCTTTACTAAGTATGATGGCAATCTGGCCCGGTCAAAATGGAATCCAATATTATGCATATTTGAATTGATACCATTTGACATGCAATAAAGAGAATAACACAAAACACTATTTTATATAAAGCGGGCATATCCTAGCAAAAGAATTATATATATTAAATGCATGAATACAGATAGAAAATAATAGAAAGAACTTCCTGATTGCCATAATCTTTGATTGGAAACCTTGCATGTAACTTCATAAAATGTAAATAAATTCGAACCATACTCTTAAAACTAGGATTCATGTCGCTAAAAACAAGTTAAACTATATATAAGAGCATCTCTAGTTTATATCTAGCGTTTTGATTAATGATACTCTAGTCTTGTTTCATTTTTTTTTTCCTGAACTGTTATTGTGCCCAATCTATCCTTTTTTTATATTCTTTACAAATTCTAAAATTCCCTAAAATCTAATTTGGGGGGGGGGGGGGGGGACCGGTCCTCGAAGCACATGTCCTCCCCCGTTCGGTTCCCCTCCCCCGCTGGACTCGCGATGGTGTCTGATTTGGGCGCCCAAGTAGTGGTTTGTTTAACGGTGGTTGGAACGTTAAACAAACCACTAGTCCTCAAAGTGCATCTCCTCCCCCACTAGAATCACCATCTCCTTTCCCGTTTGGTTCCCCTCCCCTGCTGGAATCGCCATCCCTCGATCCTCAAAACGCATGACTTGTAAGATTCCAGTGGAGTACTAGACGCTCTTGTCTGACGAAGACGAGTCCCAGCTGCCCCAGGAGTTCGTGGATATGTCATTGCAGGCTTCAAGCTTTGTTCGCGCCTGCTTTTCACAGGCAGAGGAGCGCCATTGCACGGAAAGAAAGGGGGGGGGGGGGCTGAAACCAAACGGGAAAAGGGTGGGAAACCGATGAGGAGGAAAGGGACTGGAGCAAATTAGGAATATAATTAAGGAATGACATAACATCTCCAACTAAATCTAAAAAAATATCTATATTTACATAATTCTTTTGCTATAATTACACATATAACTAATACATTGCAGACTTTTAAGCTAAATATTGCTATAACTATTGCTTTAAGTTTGAATTGATATTCAAGCATTTAAAGATCTAATTGTACTTATAAAACACAAAGTTTGACACCTAACTTTTTTAAATTTCATGATTTAAAGTTAGGCTTAACATTATTTCTTAATCACATTAAATCACATTGTTTATGAATAATTTATTAATATTTATGAAATGAACACTAATTTACAAAACTAATTTACAAACAATATTCATAAATGCATTGATATACTTATTTACAAATATTATATTTTTTATATTATTCATAAATTCATATTATTCATTCACTTAATTATTTATAAACTAAAATACCTAAATATCTAAAACTTATAAACAATCTATTCTTTCTGTTCTCAAACTCAAAAATATTAATTATTTAAAATTTATAAATAAATATACTCAGAACCCTATTGTCCTTTTTAATTTATTTAACTGTATATAAACATTATTAGCAAACATAAACAAATTAAATACAACCTTATTTGAGTTTGTTCGTGTAGGTTTGTAAAAAAATATTTGCGAACATTACCTTTTTTAAATAAAATATAAAGTCTTTTAACAAGTTAAACATAAATTTGTTCTATAGCATTTGACTCATTTACAGCTCCAGAGGCAATCATCTGCCAACGGAAAGAAAGCCTGTGTGAGAAAACGAATGCTGCAATTTTCTGGCAAGAAGTACCACAAGCAACAAAAAGAGTTTAAAACAGAATGTTCAGTGTCCCAATATAAACAATTTATGACCCTAACACAAAAAACAAGAGGGCAGGACACTTGATCGCTGAGACCATCTTGCAGCAACATGAAACTGGACAGGAGGGTACAGGTGAAACACGGACACTCATTGTACAAGAAAACCACTTGTAGGGCTACCATGAAGTAATGATTGCAGGTTCCAAAGCCAATCTCAAGTCATGGCAAATAAAAATTTGATTGTTGGCAATCCATGTATTTAGGAGATGTGCAACTTTCTGGCAATGCCGGAGCTCAGTCTTAGCCCATAAGATTGGACTCCTAGAAGCATACCATCAATTGCTTCTTCATTTTTCTCATACAAAATGAATGCAGCGAATGCGAAGGGGAGCACTGCAATACACAGCAACAGATCCAAGAGTCAACTAACAGATTCTTAAATACTGAGCAACGAGCAAATTACAGCCCAATGAGACAGCACCAGACACCTAACAGTGCAACAAATGGCCATCACCTAACTGAGGAAAAGAAGACTTGTTAGAACTCCATACACACCCTCAGAATTTTTAAACATTAGCAACTCAATATTTCAATTTCCATTCTTATTCCTAGCATGATGTAATTTCTAATCTTTTACACACAATTCAATTTCATCAGTGTTCCTGAAACTGTTCTACAAATCCTTATCGAGGCACTAAGACAATTCATTGATTAATTATCAACGCAAATTTAACAAATTTTAAGAGCAGAAGAAATTTCATTGGGATAGAAGTGGTCTCTTGTACATTTTCTTCAAGAATCCTAACTAGTAACCTGAACGAATTACAAATTTTGCAGTTTTATGAAATATCCTGGTTGTGTAGGAACGAAACCTCCAGATTCAATGTATACCAATACATTAAATGCAAAAATGCATGTCAATGGTGTCAAGGTATAATTATATGTAACATACCCACACACACACACACACAGAACCTGTAAGATATAATCTCTCAAGTGAAATGCCCCCAATGAAGCTGAGAAGCAATAGGAAGAAAATGACCTGTTTCAATTCCATATTAAAGCATAAAAATTAGCCAACAAAAAAAACCAATTAAACTAACCAACAAATTATTAAATTACTACAGCATTATATGAATTAGAAATAACTAAAAGCATGTCCTAATGTATATAAGGCCCAAAGTTCATGAGCAGGATAGCAAGGATGAAAAGAATTCGCCAATCAACATCATGATTATTTAAGTTTTCAGTTTTTCTAGAGCCTGCATCGCCCTAATTCCCTAGATCAAAATCAACATTCTACCAGTTTTCGAAAACCATGAACACAGTTGATGCAATCATGCAACACCAAACTTCTTGCTCTATGTCAGATCTAGCCTAGGATGCTAAACTCGAAATATATATCTGCTTTCATTATTGCCAACATTTGCACACAATTAGACAAACAAGAAATGACTACATGCATGGACACCCAAATTCCTTTTTTAATGTAATGGAGTCTCAATTGCACCTTCACATAATGGGCAGAAAGGATCAACGTAAGGAGAAGCAACAAGTGTCACAAATTAAGAGGGCAGTGACAGTCACTCTTGAAATCAATTTTAGTCTTTCAGGAATTTTCCATTTCCAAATTTCCCCCCAAACCATCCAAAGCATCTGAGATAGTTCCACAACACTTAAAAGCGAGGAGGTTCTCTACCATTTGTACTAATGAGGGGCAATTTTATCCAAAATGATTGAGAACATACGGTAATAAGTAGCTACGTTGTGAGACAGCTAGTCCCTTGTGAAAATTGGTTTGGGATTTTGTGTTAGAATGCATTTAGATCCTCTGAAGTGCGATTTCAACTAGTTCCAGCAAGTTTGGAGACGGGTTCTGGTGATTGGGGGATTATAAGTCAATTTTCTAAGTTTGGCGGCTGACAGAGAGCATTGACGCATAATTGAGAGATGTTGACCACCTGTGGTACCTAGAGGTCAGAAAGTGTGTTACATCTCCATTTGCTTATTTTCGTTCCTTTGACATTGCGGTGCCTTATGAGGATCCTAGTGACCAAAATGGAAATTTTAGAATTTGTGTTGTGTCTCTATTTAAGCCCATATGGATGCCAGATAAAAAGGATGTGTTTCGTTGGTTTATTGTCGCGTTTTGTATTATGTTGTATGGTGGATGTTATGTGATTATCACTCAATGTAATCCGAGCAGACCCGCGACTCTGGTTGAGTGTAATTCGAGGAGATTTGTGGCCTGGGTGGGTGTGAGCGTAATTTGGGGTGGGAACCATGATTGGTGCAATTTTGGGTTAAAGTCGTGGCCTTTATTGAGGTTGAACAATTATTCTTGTGATTGACCTATGTCCGACGAGATATGTCGTGTCGTCATAATGACGGGTAAATGATATTATTCTACCTCCCAGTGTAAATGATAATAAAAAGTGCGTTTGTTTAAAATTCTATTATTGCACTCGTTTCACGACACCAGCACAATATATACATGGTATGTAGACTTAAATGCAATGGAATAAACTGAGGAGACATAATTTCTACCGAGTTGTGAATTGCTCACCCTTCCAAACTATCACCCCTCCTATAATTGTTGTTTTATAAGAACTATCAGGTGTTAGGTAGACGAACCAAGGTGTGACAGGCTCTTCTGACATTATGGCTTATTTTTCTTAGTTTATTATGTATACTGTCTAGGGCAGCTTTAAATGATGTAATGATACTTGAGACTTGACTATAATGACAGTGTATATCTACACTTTTAGTTTATGATAACAATTGATAGTTGAATGGGAAAATTCTCCCACAATGAAGCTGAATAAGAATCTCTCTTTATAATATTGTATATAAATGTAATATGTTATATATGTGAGCATGGTTTGGGAAATAGTTGTGTACCCTTGTGCATAATCTACATCAAGTCAAGACAATACCCATGCTGCAGTCTTTATTATGTATTTTATGTAAACTCATTGACCCTCCACATGTGGGTATAGACAGGTCAAATTTTTTTCCAACAAAGAAGATGTCAGGGCGTGACAACAATGCCATTGCAGCTAACAACAAATCCTAGAAACAATAATTTCTTGAACAAGAAAATACACCTCTTTGAATTTGCAAATATTTTATTCTCACGTAGGAGAGTCGACACTTGCTCAAGGTGCTCAAACAATATTGCCAACCACTCGAACAATCTGTCCCTGGTCTTGTAAGTAGTCTTACATTCGTCTCCAAGCTTGATTCGAATATGGTGATTTTATACCAATCTCAAGTTAATCTTCCAAAACACTTGGATATAAGAATTTCCACCCAATAGTAATTTTGTTGATAATACAACTATCAACACATCCTCTAACTCTTATCTTTCTTTACAGTCAATAAAGCTTGCACAACACACGAACTCAAACTATCATGAATAAATCTCTTGTCCAACATTTATTAGACCTTCTCCTATAAGAACTATGTCTTCTTCCAACTCATCCTGCAATGTGATAGATTTGGAATATTGGTGTCGAGTATCAAATTTATCTGATATTGGATGACTCTTAGAGGCGGCAACCCCCATGACAGATCATCTGAAATAACATCTGTAAATTCCTCCAACACAACCCTAATCACATCTAATACCTCTACCACATACAACTTCCAATTTCACCGCAAAAGTAAGCACCTCTCTCGCCTCTTTTGCATCTCCAACCAAGTTCATTTTAGATTGTATCAACGTCAAGAAAGAAAGATTACTCCTTCCCCTTTATGGTTTTAGAACAAAATTCCTTTTTTAAGGACAACAAATTTAATTTTGTCCCACCTTTCTCTAACTTGTAAGTGTTCTTTTTGTACGAATGTTGACATTCACATCAAACTATCACGGTTTACCCAATAACAAGTGACATGCATCCATATCTACAACATTGCAATAAACTTTATTGTGATATTTACTCATTGTAAACAGCCTTCTGCCGCTCTTCGTCATCTTAATCTTCTCTGCAACCTTAATCCGTCTAATAATATAGAATGTTTCTTGACGGACAGCTTCAATTTCTGCACCATTGATTTTCCAATAATGTTCTCGTGAACACCACTGTCAACAATCACATGCAACACACAACTCCCAATTACGTATCTAGTTCAAAACAGTTAGTGTTGTGCAAGCTCTTCTTGCGGTGGTGATAGAGCATCCTTAGAATCGCATAAGATTAAGGGTGTAAACAAACTAAACATTCACAAACAAACTCGCATTTAACTCGATACAAAATTATCTATGTTCGTTCACTCAAAAAAAGTAATGTTCATGAATACTTTTTTTCTTCACGAATATAAATAAACAAACTCGAACAAGACTGTATTCGACTCGTTTATATTTACGAACAATGTTCAAAAATATCAACAAATGTTCATGAATAGTTAAACAAACAAAGAAGCAATTGAATTTACGAACAAACAAATGAAAATATTTTTCTACAAATCTTGAATAATTAGTGTTTTAATTCAATTAAACGATTGAACATCTTGAGTTCGCGAATAAAATAAAAATGTAATGTTCGCAAACAAGCATGTCGATCTATTTATAAACATTGTTTGTGAACCAATATTTATGAGCTACTCATGAACATTATCGAACTGTTTGCAAGCACTAACACGGTTCGAAGTATCGGGCAATACCGCTACGTATCGCCTGAGTCGGCTCGATATCGGGAGGACCCAATACGAGATCCCACCCCGGTATGAAGATATCGTGCGTAGGCTTCATCTCACCTGTCTCGCCCAAGATCTCGAGTGAGAAGAAGCGTATCAGTTGATGTCAAGCCGAGACGCAGCATCACAGACGAAAATTCATTCATGATAAACGAAAAATCAAATTACCTTCCTTCCTCTTCCACTCCTTTTTCTGATGATTTTCTTTAAATCCTTCATGCCAATGGCCAATCCTCCTCATCTTTTCTTCTTCCTCTTCTTCCTCGTCTTCTTTTCTTCAACGGGAAAACGCACGCTGTCGCCGCTGCTGCCTGACGCTGTCGAGTCGGATACACACACACACTGTCGGCCGATCTGTCTTATTGCATTCTTCGCGATCCTTCGAGATGTGTTAGCGTAGCGAACGAGCATGAACATAGTGATTTAATATTCGTGTTTGTGTTCAACTCAATTCATTAAAGAATAATATCAAACCAAGACCAAACACTTCACTGGTCCACCCCACTTTGTTCGTTTACAACCCTACATAAGATGACTCAACTCCATCATCTTCTGCTTCGCAATCCAAGTCATCTTCCTCTCCTTGGTCCACCATATTGATGATTCATTTAACACTAGTTAGATCGATTCCCCTATTGTCCACGAGAAAGCATGTCCAAAACCAGCTTGGAATTAGAATTAGCCTGTTTCTTAGCCCCATGGAATGTCATGGGTCTCTTCCTTTCGACCTTGTTGATCGCCTTGGCCACTTCCTCTGTGGGCTTGCTCGGTCCAACCACAGTCCTCTCACTGGCCACCTTGCTCCCACTGGCACCGGTGTTCATCATGAATCCCTTTCTTTCGCTTGTAAATTGTGAGGTTTGCTCCTTCAACATTGATTTAGCCTAAAAGCCAAATTGTTTGTCTCGTTCAAGCTTCTTAGGACAGTGAATCCTATTTTATCTTTTATCTATAGCTTCAGGACATCTACAAAGAGTGCGGCTTGCTATCTTTCATCCTCCTGCAAGCTGTTATGCTATGCCAGCCTCATAAATTCAATTGTATACTCACGAACTAATTGCATTCCTTGGTGGCGGAACTAATATTGTTGGAACAATATCTGCTTAAAATCTAGTTGTAAGAAATCTCAATGCAACTTTATTCGGGGTCAGCTCCTCACTAACGGATGCTCTTCACACTGTCTCCAACTTTGCAATCTTTCCCACCATGCTGAAGCTCCTCCCTTCAATCTATAAGCCACAAACCCCACTTTGCAGCCATCCAGAATTTATATGTAGTTGAAGAACGGTTCAACCTCCGCTAACCAATCAAAAATCTCTTAATGTCGAGATTATCATTGACAGATGAAATATCCACCTTCAAGCGATAATTGGCCACTTTTGCTCAATCATACACCTGTCATATCATCGGGTATTGTCCATCTCGATCCTGCCTCAACAAGCATCGTGTGTCATACAACAACTTTTCCTCTTTCAACAGATCATCTTCCGAGAGCTACTATGCTCTAACGGTAGCTCTATGCCTAAGGTTTGGATCTTAAAATTTGTCCCTTGCCCTCGGAGGAATATGCTCAAATAAATCATCGCTAGAAACACATTGATAGGCATAATCACATCCTTTCCTCTTTCTTGGCCTTTCCTCACCAACAACTTTCCCATCGCGACCTTCAATATCCATCGAGTCAACACGTTCGGTCAAGCCCTCAATACGCAACTCTATGTTTTAGATTATATTGAGACCCGATTTCATGCAAGCATCATTCACGAGAAGCAGTATCGAAGACAAACTCCACTACGTGCCTTGCCTTGACTAACAAGTCTTCTGTTGCGTTTAGATGTCTTTCCTTTTATTTACTTTTTTTATTTAATTCATATTAAATTATTTTGATATTTTACTTTAGTTTTATACTTGTAATAGATTTTTAATTTCTAACTTCTGTCTACCCTTATAAATAAGTATTATCTATGACAATTTATGTATTCATTCAAGTTGGCTTTTAAGCTTTACTAGTTATAAACTTCTGATTAGATGTTTATTAATTCTTATATTTTGGATTTTTTTAATTTATTATTTGAATTGATTGAACTAAAGTTTGAATATTCAATTATCTTTATCAAAATTATTATTAGATTCTAATTAAGGTCCACAATAAATTCTTTAAGCTACAATATCAAACTTCACTCTTGAAACTCATTGATTGGCTTCATGGACTCCCACATTTTAAACTTTGTCAAAAACACAAACACTACCAATGCTTGAATTTAGCAACATTTCCGCAAGAAATTCCTTACTATGATACCAACCAATGCAACACAGAAATAAAAGAATAGCGAGAGATTGATTGAAACTATCAAATAAGACAATCTAAGCAAACCAAAAATAAAATTATTAAATCAACGTTGAGTTAATAAAAAAGTATATAATATGAGATATCCCTAAATAAATAACTCTAGTATTTATTTATAGGCAAACAAGAAAACTCTAAAGAAACAAGAAACAATTTTTTTTTCAAAAAAACTTATTTTATTTTATTTTGTATACACAAAATCAATTCCCACCTCATTTTCAATCTATCTATTGTTGTAACCTGGAAAAAAGAAAAGGATTTACAGTTCTTTCCAGTTTTTTCCCTTTTCAGGGAAAACAATATAACTAGATACAACCTTAAAAAGGAACACCAACAAAGTATATTGAATGTTAGCAAAAGACAACCCTTTCAAGCCTAAGAAGCAAACTCAGAAAAAGGTAAAAATTTATTAAAAATAAAATAAAAAAACACAAAAAAATGAAGTGTAAAGGAAGCATAAAGGAAATGCAAAAATACCTTGAGGAACAATATCCAGTCATTCCCCGTACAAAGAGATTTAAGGACAGTAACTGAATCATTCCACCTTGAAGCCACCAACACAGCGATTTGGTTTGACTTCACCTTTGACAAATGGAAATTATTCAAAGGAATTTTCTCAACTTTATATCCGAAGCTGCATCAGTAGAGAGTTGTTTTTATATGAAGCAATTAATCCTTTGGGTTCAATAAGGTTACATAAAAGATTTTGGGGTCGACAAATAAGGTTTGATATCAAAGAAAAATACAAGAAATTGGATAAATCTCCACATGACTCGATGATTATAGACTTTCACAATAAACAGACCCTAGTTAATTAACACCTATTTGATTTTTATGGTAGGAATTTGTAAATGAAATATCTGCTAAGGGGCTAGCTGATTTTTCAACTTACAGCTGCTCTGGCCTCCCTGAGGATTTTTTTTATTGTCCTATTTTATTGTACTTTCTATTTTTTGTTCTTGTAAGTTCTAGTGTTAAAGGAATTGGAATACGTACATTTTCTCTGGTAAATTGCCGTGGACAAACAAGAAGATTATTACAACCACGAGAAACTTTGAAATTGCAGTGATGAGAGTATGTCCAGATGCAATGATGCTATAGTAAAATGCAATCAACACTAAAATTGTGGTTAGTGTCTGCTTTTTATCCCTCCAAAGAAGCGTGTCAGCAACTGCATAATGAAGCGGCAAAAAATTCAGATAGACAAAAATTTTGAAACATTGATCATATTTTAATCACATCAAGGAATTGATTGTCTTAACCGTCATGTGTAATGCATACACCAAACTCACACATAACTTTGTAGAATGGGAACACTGCCACTTAAAGATCCAAAATTCAAATCTAAATATAATTTATGCCCAGAAGCCGGTGTATTATAACAAAATAAGATGTTTGACGTCATGCTTTGGCAACTGAATGAACATAGAGATTTTTATTATAAAACTAAATAGACACAAATTTTAAATAATTAGAAATCAGTTTTGTAAATATGAAAAGTTATATTGGACTAAAGAGAAACTAATTAAAATCACTTTTCATTAATTGTGATGCAATTACACCCATTGCAATGGGGTTACCAAAAAAATAACATCTCGTCAAGTCATTATATTAATCATATAGAAATGGTATGTGGTAGTTCAATTTATGAAGTGTGCTTAGTGGCAGTAACTACATGAGAAGTGAAGAAAGCAAAAAACAAAACAAAACAAAAACTAGCTATTTAACGAATGACAAAAACTAACCATACCCCTTCCACCTCTGAGACATATATAAGCTTTTGATGGTCCATCTCTTCTAGGAATCTTCCCAGCTTTCAAGTGTGAGTATGCATTAATTGTCACTTTTAAACCTTCCTGCAGGGAAAACAAATCAATAAAAACTTGACATTTATTATAACCAACAATGATACCAAGGTATTTAGCACTGCACTCTATTCTATACTGGCTAACAAATATGACCATCAGTTCAGGTTGTTCAGGTGAGGCATTGCACATATATTTAGTGGATAAAAGGAAACAGAGCAACCCAATTTGCATTTAATTATATTTAAGGCATTGGAACATTTTCAATTGATCATGTAAAATAGTATTTTCCTTTTATGTGTGGTGTAATTAGAAATTATGGAATATTATTTGTGGTGTAATCAAATAATTAGAAATTATGGTTAAGGAATTGGAATGTGTGGTGTAACATTGTCAATGTAAAAAAGAAATTCCAGGATATATCAACCTCATTGGCCAGTCTACCTTCCGTTATGAATTCAGATTTAATGGAAAGCTCCCAGTAGCAATAATAGATTGAGGTATTTGGATTCAAAATAATTTAAACATTTTTCCCATCCAAAACCATAGTAAAGCAACAAAGAACAAACATTGGTGGCTTTAAGGGGCCACAATGTTCTGCCTCTCAGTTTACTCTTTCAACTTGTTTTAAAGATTAATATTTCCTTTAACAGTGACAGCAACTAGAGCTCAAATATTCCTGAGGATCTAAGTATCGTGTTGTTCTCAACAAAAATTAAATGAATCATTACACAGGGATAGGGACATAGACAAACCTCAAGCAATACAATTGGTGTGTAGCCAAGGTGACTTTTGGCTTTTGAACAATTAAAGGTCCTACTGCAAGAAAGGATCCGAATTCTTGAAGGTGTCAATTGTGGAACCTTCATGCCATACGGAGCTAAAATTCTATATGACCATTCCACAATATGTGCAATAGGCATCATAATGAAAGTAGGGACCTTTATACTTGGCCTGCAAACTACATAATATCAGTGAAAACAGAATTGAAAAGCATTTTTTGTTCCTATACTCATTTTACATATAAATTATGTGAACACAGCTTTCCGTTTGCATTGGGGGGAAGAGTATTTTGACAGTTGTGCAACAATGGTACTCGGGTAAGACTACATATACAATCATCCATGAGCAGAGAAGAAAAAATAAATTATGAAACCTGTAGTAAGGACCATGCAAAATGTTTCACGCAGATTTGTCAAACCATTATTATTATTTTTAATTTGGTCCCTTGTGGTTTTCAACAACTTTAAATATAGCTTAGGGTGATTATGGATGGGTTTATACAAACCTATTGAGATCAATCTTCAATTTCTGAATGGTACTATATTTCATTAAGATTATGGATTTAAATTAATAAGATTTGTAGTGTTTTATCATGTTCCCGTGTCAAAATACATCAAAATTCCCTCTAGAAAGTGTCTAAAAATTAGAAATGAAAATTCCAACTGAATAAGAGCTTACAACAATTAAACGATAGGTGGATACCATTAAAAGTTTATGGTAGAAGAATTTTTTTTCTTATTCAAATAAAACAAAACGTATGCATACATATATATAGATGTCTCATCCTATTCTATTCGAATTAAGAACCTATAAAATTTAGACAATCAATGCCTAAAAAAACTTGAAACATTAAAACAAACAATCAAAGAGTTTCCTAAATAGATTTATTTGAAATAAATTTCATACGTTTCCAAATAAATCATATTGACTTTTCCACACTCTCCCTCAAGCAGGGAGGTATATGTTGATCATTCCCAGCTTGCTTACTAAGTCCACAAAAGATATTTTGGGCAGATTTTTGGTCAGAATATCTGCTGTCTGCTCTCTTATAGGTATACAGGTCACACTTATGCTTCAGAATATCCACCATCTATCTTCTTCCTGATAAAATTATAATAAACTTCAACATGTTTTGTGTGATCATTGTGGACAGCATTCTGTATAATACTCACTGCAACTTTGTTATCACAATACAGCCTCATAGGAAAGTTGTAAGAAACTCTCATCTCACAGGGTAATCTCATCAAACTAATACCATCACAAATGCTATGAGCCGTACTTGAAATTTTGCTTTCGCACAACTTCTCACCACCACTGGTTGCTTTTTGCTCCTCCAAGTCACTAGATTACCCCACACATAAGTAAAATAACAAGATGTTATCTTCTATCAACAAATGATCCGGCCCAATCAGCATCAGTATAGATTTCCACAAACCTTTGTTCTTCTTTTCTAAAGAACAATCCGTACCCTAAAGTGCTTTTTAAGTACCTTATAAACTGCATCCAAGTGTATCTCTTGAAGTGAATGCATGAACAGAGTATATTTACAACAAATGCAATATCAAGCCGTGTGAGATAAACTGTAAGTTGTTCTCGGTCCACCTCTTTACCACCTTTAACTCTAAGTTGAAGATTAGGCTCCATAGGTATCTTGGCTGGTCTGCAAACAAACATTCCTAATTCTGGAAGAAAATCGAGAATATATTTTCTCTATAATACCAAGAAAATACTTCAACTCAAATTGACCAGCAAGAAACTGCTTCAAAGAATTTAATTCTTCATAGTCATCTCATGTAATGATTATATCATTCACATATACTATAAGGACGAAAATTGTACTGACTTTGGAGTGTTTGTAAAAGAATGTGCGATCAAATTAAAACTTTATAAAAACCTTTTCCGTTGAAGTGAGTTTTCCAAACCATTCTCTAGGAGATTGCTCAAGCCCATCGATACAAAATAAATATTTGATATATTCTAAATATAATGTATTAGTACAAATTTATACAAAAGAAAGAAACTTATCTATGAAAAAATATAATTAGGATATCAATCATAATCAATCCCAATTATATGATATCACTAATTCTCACAAATTACGAATTACAGAATATTATAATCTCACTAATTATTCTATTCTAATCTAATAACACTACCACTCAAGTTGGAGCATAAATGTTAATCAAATTTAACTTGTTACAAAAATAAGCCACTCAAATCCCTTTTAGTTGTTCTCCAGTCTTCACATATCCTATGGAAATCAATCCAAGTTGAATTTTCTCGCGGATGAAATGAAAATTATTTTCAATATGCTTAGTTCTCTCATGAAACACAAGATTTGAAGCAATATGAAATGCATCCTGATTATCACACCACAATTTTGCTGATACATAAATATTAAGACTAATTTCATTTAAAAGGTGAAAGATCTATGTTATCTCACATGCAGATTGTGTCATGGCCCTATATTCTAACTCAACACTAGATCGTGACACAACATTTTGTTTCTTACTCTTCCATGAGATTAAATTTCCTCCAACAAAGACACAATAACATGTGATGGATCTTCTATTCACTGGACAACCTGCCCAATCTGCATCTGAAAAACATTCAGTATGTGTGTGTCCAAGATTTGTGTATAAGAAACCACGTCCAAGTACTCTTTTTAAGTAACACAGAATCTGCTCTGATGCTACCCAATGATCAACTGTTGGAGATGACATGAATAGGCAATATCTGGACGAATGACAGTAAGATAATTTAACTTTCCAACTAACCTTCGATATCTCTCAAGGTTGTCAAATAGTGTCCCCTCTCCTGTGAGATGCATATTTGGAGTCATTGGAGCACTGCAAGGCTTCGCTCCCAATTTGCCTATCTCAGATAATTAATCCAGAACATATTTCCTCTAAGAGAGAAAGATACCGTGTTTACTCCTTGCAACCTCAACACCTAAGAAATATTTGAGCAATCCCAAGTCCTTCGTGTGAATTGAGTATGAAAAAAAGACTTAAGAGATGAAATACCCAAAGTATCACTGCCAGTGATAACAATATAATCCACATATACCACTAAAAGGATGAGACTAGTGGTTGATTACTTGTAGAACACTGAATGGTCATGCTAGCTCTTAATCATGCTCCATGTTTCAATAGTCTGACTAAATTTGCCAAACCAAGCAAGAGGACTCTGTTTCAAACCATATAAAGATTTCTAAAGACGATAAATACGCCTACACTCCCCTTAAGCAACAAAACCCGGAGGTTGCTCCATATGCACCTCTTTGTAGAGATCACCATGAAAAAAAATATTTTTAATATCCAATTGATGTAAAGGCCACTAATGAGTAGCGGCCATAGAAATAAACAAGCGAACAAAGGTCAATTTGGCAACAGGAGAGAAAGTATCGGAATAATCCACACCATATGTTTGGGCATAACCTTTAGCAACAAGACAGGCTTTTAACCGAGCAATAATCCCATCAGGATTAACCTTAACTGCGAACACCCACTTGCGGCCAATAGCACATTTCCCTGAAGGTAAATGAATCAAGTCTCAAGTATCATTTTCATCTAAAACTTGTATTTCATCGATCATTGCTTAGCGCCAACCAGGGTGAGAAAAGGATTCACGAACAGTTTTAGGCACACTAGTAAAATCAAGAGAGGCAACAAAAGAACAAAAAGAAGAAGACAAATAATTATACAAAACAAAAGAGGAAATACGAAAAATGTAACTCCGTTTACCTTTGCATAAAGCAATAGGAAAATCATCACTCGAAGCGGGATCTGAGGCCGAAGAAATAGGTACAGAATATGAATCAAAGGGTTGACGCCTAGAGTACACTTGAGTAAAAGTATATTTGTGAGTGGCAGGAAGAACGGAACTTGTTACAGGCGCAAAAAGTATGATAGAATACACCAATACATCAGCAGCATCCTCCCCCTAATTTTGGAAATGAAGAAGACAAAAAATAGGTGCATCTTCCATTAAAGTAACATCAATAGAAACAAAGTATTTGTTGAGACTATGACAATAACATTGATACTCTTTTTGAAGACGAGAATATCTAATAAAAACACACTTTAAGGATTTAAGATCTAGTTTAGTGATATGGGGGCAAACATCACGATCAAAGCAAGTGCTACCAAATATTTTATGATCAATTGAAAACATGGATTTGTGGGGGAAGAGAATTTTATAAGAAATTTCACCATGAAGAACAGATGAAGACATACGATTAATTAAGAAACGGTAGAAATTGCATCAGCCCAAAAAAATTTTGAAACATTCATTTGAAATAAAAGGACATGTGCATTTTCAAGAAGATGTTTGTTCTTTCGTTCAGCCACACCATTTTGAGATAAAGTATTGACACAGGAAGTCTCATGAAACATGTCATGTTGAATCATAAAATTTTGAAACAATATTTGAGTATACTCTTTAGCATTATCAATGCAGAAACGACGAATGAAAACATTGAATTGAGTTTTGATTTCAACACAAAAAGTACAAAAGATAGAAAAAAGTTCAGAGGAATTTTTATTAAATATAACCAAGTGACACAAGAATAGTCATCCATAAAGGTAACAAAATATTCAAATCTAAGTTTAGATATAATAGGACAAGAACTCCAAACATTAGAATGAACTAATTCGAAAGGAACACTAACACGTTTATTGATTCTCAGACTGGAACTAAAGCAATAGTGTTTGGCATACCGACATGACTCACAATTTAAAGAAGACACATGACTAAACTGTAAACAAAGCTTCTTAAGCACATGAAGTGACGAATGACCCAACTTACAATGTTCTTTGAAAGGAAATGTAACATCAAAGCAAGCAACAGACAGAGTGAGTGAGGTATCAAGGCCGTAAAGGCCTCCAGATTCATATCCTTTACCAATAATCTTCTTCATCTTAAGATCTTGAAATAAGTAATAATCAGAAAAAAAATAAAACAATTAAGATCACGAGTAAGCTGACTTACTGAAATTAAATTAAAAGAAAAATTAGGTAAATGTAAGACTGATAACAATGGTAATAAAGGGGTTCGTGTAATTATGACAGTCCCACGAACAAAAGATGATATCCCGTCAGCTAAGGTAACTGTAGATCGAGAGGCGTGATGGTGGTAATTAAAAAGAGACTAAAATTACCTGTCATATAATCTGTGTTACTAGAATCAATGATCCATTTGGAAGATGAGGAAAGAAGACACTTATTTGAAATGTCAAAGGTGACAATAGTGACGCAATGGACGAAGGCGACAATGGTATCGTCGAACAGAGTCATCGTCGACAACGTCAAAGAAATCAAAAACGACTTGGTTTGGCAGAGTCGTCGAGGTTTGCGTCACGATCGGCGTCAGCTTCGATCATAGTAAACAAAAGGCTCTAGCAACCTTAAGGAGGTGACAGTTTTTTCTTTCTGCTTCCCCATTTTGTTGGGGTGTATCTAGACAAGAACGATGATGGATTGTACCATTATTTGTGGAAAAATCACCAAGAATGGAATTCAAATTTTATTTCCCATTGTCTGTTCTCAGGATATTTATGGAGGTGTGAAATTAATTTTGAAGCATTTTATGGAATATTTGGAAGGTTTTGCAGCCTCTGAGTTTTCTTTGAGAAGATAGATCAAACAAACTCTAGTGTGGTCATCAATAAATATTATGAACCCAGTATCTGAGATGTTTTTGATGGGAGGGGACCCCATATATCACTATGGATTAGATGGAAAGAGTGACTCTCTATATGGTTCTTCTGAAAAGGATGTTCGAGTATATTTGGCTAAACAACAAATATCACAATTAAACAAACTACGAATCTACGATTTTTATTAAAAAATAAATTTGGGAACAAGCGTTAAAGTTATTGGAAATTAGGATGACCAAACCTACGATGCCACATTAATACATCACCATCCTTATTGGAAACAAAAAGAGGTTCATTCTTGATAAGAGCAGCTTGTTCTCCACACCAACAACATCCTCAAAGTAGTATAGTCCTCCTTGTTCACTAGCATTGCTAATCATCTTTCCCGATTCCAGTTCCTGAATTTCACAGCCACCAACAAAAATTTTTGTAATGCAAGTAAGCTCAAGAGTCATCTTACTAATTGAAATCGAGTGACATGTTAAATGTGGAACATGTAGATCAGAATGTAGTGTAACCACATCAGAAAGTTGAACTGAACCTTTGCCAGCAATATAAGAGAATGTTCCATCTGCTATTTTTACTCTAGAGATCCCATGACACAGGGTATAAGAGTAAAATAGTGATAAATTACCTATTATATGGTCAGATGCTCCTTAATTGAACATCCAATGGCCATTATTGTCAACGAGAAATGCAGTACATTTGTGGGAAAAGTCATTGTTTATCATTCTTTGGCTGTTGCCTACAGATAGACTCAGAAGCTTCAGTAGCTGTTCAACCTGTGTTTCACTCAGTAAAACTTCATTTGTTGGATATTATCATTTTTCTGTACTATCATAGCATGAAACCCTTTGCTTCTATCCACTCCTTAAGGCTTCCAGTTAAGGAGTGAAACCCTTTGTTTCACTCAGTAGCTTTTCCCTTTGCTTCTATCCACTCCTTTGCTTCAAAGAATATCCTAACAGGTTTCCCGAGTATGACCAGCTTTATTACAATGATTATACCAAGGTCGTCCACCCTAATGAGAATTTTTTTTTGTTCTCCGTATAAGGGAATTTGTCACTGCCATAGCCATGGTTTCAATGGGTTTGCCACCAATGGATACATTAAGGGAATCCTTCTTTTCTCCAATCATGACTCGTCTACGGCTAGCTTCTCTCCGAACTTCTGCAAAGACATCATCGATAGAAGCTAACAGTCAATATCCTAGCACTCTTCCACACACCTCATCGAGTTCACGATTGAAACCAACAAGAGATTCATATAGTTGCTCCTTTTCTAAGAGCTTTTTGAACTTATGATTCTCCTCAAGATCCCCCCGATCAACCTCTTAATGTAGATCTAATTCCTGCCACAACATCTAACTTAATAAAATATTCAATTATCTCCATAACTCCTTCAACTGATTTTTGATCTCAAATATTTGTGATGCATTCTCCAGATCTGAGTAGTTTTTATTGATAACATCCCATATGGCTTTCATTGTCCGAAGGAATAAGAATGTGCGGCTTATTTGTGGTTTCATCAAATTTATTGGCCATGTCATTACAGTTGCACACTGTTGAGCTCCCAATTCTCATACACGAAAACCTTTTCGGATCACCAACAAGACCTATTGCTTCCAGTGATATACCCCAACCTGCCTCCTTTTCGGATCACCAACAGACCAATAGGACCATTAGAGGAAAATTTTCCCATTGAGCCCATGATTGGTGATCTATAGGGAGGCACCTTCTACAACCAAATGTGAGTCCACTAGAGTTTGAATGACCTCTGAAGTTTAGGATGACGATTGGGTCTTTCCATCACTAGCCATCTCTTTTTGATTTAACGGCTAACAATATAAGAGATCCCTTTCAGAATTGATGACAACCAGTCAGCATTTGATAGACCTATTGCTTTGATACCATAAAAGTTTATGGGAGAAGAATATTTTTCCTATTCAAATAAATTAAATGGTATACATACATACATATAGTTTATTCAAATTAGCAACCAATACAATTTACGACAATCAATGCCTAAAAAACTGAAACAATAAATCAAACAATTAATGAGTTTCCTAAATAGATTTATTTGAAACAAATTTCACATGTTTCCAAACAATTCATATTGACTTTTTCCACAATCATATAATATAAAAAATGCATAGCCAATGGCCAACGTAGCTAGACACAAGAACGAAAAGTTACCTTTCATAGCCAAGACCTTCAAGAATAGATGATATGAATTCCCAAAACTTGATTGGCTCCATATTAGTGACAAAGTAGGCCTGTAAAATTATGAGTTAGTACCACCTCACAGGTAAAGGCATTAACGCAAAAGAATAACAAATGCAAAACCACCTCCCAAAATTTGTATCTAGATAAATGAAACCAAACATATCTTCTAAATCATAGCATGAAATTTAGGACAGCAAACACCTCAAGGACTTTGCTATGGGATTATGTTTCCTACATGTAACCTATGCTTGAAAATATTACAAAATGTACAAATAAACCTCTTAATTTTCAAAGTAGGTTGACAGATCATCACTCTGCAGAGTGAGATTATATACTCAAAATTTCTAAGGCACCGCTTGATTATGATTCTGTTTCAATGTTCCCATTTCCACTGTTCTGAAAATTTAGAAGTGTATGACTGCCATACATGGTTCGTTTATGGCATCTTTTTCTTTGATATACAAACAAATTAAGTGTTTATGGATTGCTCATATCCAATGAAAATACCATGACATAACAAAAGGGCCTCCCTGTAAACAAGAAAAACAAAAACAACAGCTGATACTGACAAACTGCTTGAGATAGAAAAATGCCCAGAAAAGCATCATCCAACGTATTTCAAAACAAAGGCAAGGCCAAACAGGCATCTATCTCCTAAAATAGTTAGAACTTCTAAAGAACTACAAGCACCTGTCCAGCAGCTTTCTCTGCCAGAATACCTCCTGCTGCTAGAGCTCTTTCAGCACAGATGTGGGCATGTGCCACATTTTCAACAAATGTGAAATCATTCATGTTATTGCCATCACCAACTATGAACTGTTCAAATGAAATTTTAAAAAGTTACATTAATATAGCTGCAAGATCATACTAATAGATGTAAACTATTGGATAAGTAACATAACAAATAGATAAAATACAGCCCTCTTCCATTATCCGCGATGGAATTATTATGCCGGAAAATAAATTTTCTCAACAAACATATTATGCCAAAAGTGGCCAATTATTTGAGATAAAACTGGCATAGATGATTTGAACATTTTTTAACAACAGCAGTCCATGTTATAACACTGGGTTTGCAAAGGGAATTGGGGCCTACATTTAGAAATCTTTTAGAAATACAAACCTCTTAACAAATCTTCAAATGAATTATGGTTGAACAAAAGAAAAAGAAAAAAAAAGTGGAGCCACTGAACATAATACCTTGGATTTCCCTGCCTTTGCAGCAGCAACTAAAGAAGGAACTAACAACATGTCACCGGGGCCAAAAATGCTGCTAGGGCGTATACAACAAGTCAGAAGCCCATTGGTACCATTTGACTTAATAACCAAGGCTTCTCCTTCAGCTTTAGTTGCAGAGTACGAATCATTGTGCTGAAAAAAAAATATACAAAGATGAGATGCTTAAACTTACAGGTTTAGAGTCAGTTTGATCGACTGACACTGACAGGGTCTTGGGCCTTGGTTTAATATATTCAAAAAGACCAAAAATAATTTAAGTCCTTAAAGATATGAAATTAAGAAACCAAACGTTTATCAAATTAGATATATCTTAGCGTTAAATTTTTTAAATTAAATAGAGAGGAATATCACCGCACAAAGAAAATTTTGCATATAGAAGCATCAAAACACTTTAACAGAAGAACAAAAAAGAACAATTATAACATGGACCCAGGCATATAACACCTTAGCTGGATAGGGGAAAGATTCATCCACATTGATTAGTCCATGAACCCCGTCAAAGACCACACTGGGAGAGCTTGTATAGATAAGCCTCTTCACATTAAGCTCAATACATGAATCAATTACATTCTTTGTTCCTGCAATCAAAGTAAATAACAATAACAACAACAACAAACATTTTGGGGCCCAGAAGAAGCACCGGACAAGCTTTTCAAGCAAATTCAAATATAAATCGGGCAGCAGCACTATACCCATTTTTGGCCTAACCTTCTACGTTTACAGAATAATGGAGCCGGTAATCGTTAATAGAAGAATCCGGCGCAGCCATATGGAAAACAACATCAACTCCCTGGATGGCTGCAAATTAGGGAAATAGGAACAATGTTACACCAATTTTATTTTATATTTTTGGTTTCATTCAACACATTACACAGCTATCATCGGGAGTGATCCCCGGTAAATGAACAAGACAAGACAAAGCGGAGGTTTATTGGGATCTGCAATAACAAAATTACAGAAGATGTGAGTGCGCAGATTTAGGTGGGGAGGGAGACAGTGACGACCTTTGCGTAGTTGGGCTTTGTCTCGAAGATCAACGGACACATACCGAGCACGACCCGACCGAATCGCTTGGCCGAGAGTTCCATCTTCTTCGTGGGGCTCTAATTTGATGGAAGGGGCCAAGTCCGCTATTCGAACTGAAAATGAGCCAGATTCGATCAGCATTCGTACCAGGTGCCGGGCCGCGAAGCCACGCCCGCCCGTCACGACACACCATGTCTGCTCACCCGCCATACCGTGGCGACAAGCGAGCGCCAACGGCTGTCGGGACTCGGGAGGGGCAAGTAGTCTAATGAATAGACCACTCAACAATGCCTCTTCGGATGTTCGTGTATTTTTGTGTGTGAGAGAGAGACGGGAAGAGAGAGAGAGAGAGAGAGAGAGAGAGAGAGAGAGAGCGTCCTGGGAGTGTGAGAGAGGTGGGGGAGAATGGAGGTGATAGCTGTTTTCGTTCGATTTGGGGAGTGTGCTAGAATTCCTAAATTTTAAAAATAAAATTGAGTAAAGTAGAAAAAAAAAATTTAAATAAAGTAATTACAAGTCTCACCTAAAAATTATATTTAGATTTAAAAGAAAAAATCAAAAATAAGTATACCAAATATATTCCGATTTTGAAAATCCAAAACTTTGCAACCACTCAATATCATATTGTTCACTTAATCGAAACCAACTAAATTAATTTTAATATATAATAATAATTGTTAACTTATTGTTGCTAGTAATTATCAAATAGATCAGAAAATTTCATGTCTCCATCAATAACAAATTGTTGGGTGAGAGACCATTTGTCAGACTTTTAAAATGTGTTGAAGAGTTCTAAAAATAAATAATCCGTGACTTTTGTTATAATGAAACTTTTTTAAAATAATGAAGAAATAGCATTCTTAAAAATATTAAACACATTATTAATGTTTAAAAAAATAATAATTTAACTTGTAAAGTGTTTATTATTAGTACAACTAATATTAATAATAATTTTTTATTTTGATCGAACAAATTTTTACAGTACAACACATGCATTTATAAAAAAAATATCCTTTTTATGAAAATATTTACCATGAGACTTTTTTATCTTCCCTCTAAAAATTACTTTCATGTATGTGAATTTACTTCCAATGAATTTACTAAATTTTGCATTGAACAAACATGGTATACAAAAGCATAACCATCACAACAAAATGATGTGGTGCATTAGGAGAAATATAACCATTATAAATATGGTTAGAAGCATGTTAATCGAAAATAAGCTTAGACTTTTTGGGCAGAGGTTGTTAATTGTTTGGTCTATGTCATAGATCGAAGCCCCCATATTGTTCGTAAGCAATACCACCTTGCAATAAATTTGGAGTAAAATAAAACATTCGATCTCCTATTTTAGAGTTTTTGTTGCACTGCATATGTTCATAGTCCTAACAATCAGATAACAAATTTAGATGACAAAAGCTTCACATGCATCTTTCTTGAAGTTAGTGAGAAATAAACGGCATACATATTGTTGGGCCAAAAATCTAAAAAGGTCATAATAAGCAAATATGTGAAATTTGAAGAATAAGGAAGATGAATTTGGGATAACATTTATAAATAAGCCATTCTGGTTTATTTATAATAGGGTGATAGTCATACAGATAACACAAATGAAAAAGAAATAAAGGTCAAATGAAGGCGAAGTAGTAATAGCCTATAATGTGAATGAAGGAGTGGTCGAGACACCATCAGAAACTCAATCATCAAGTTAAACAAAAAGGCATAATAAAAAGACCACGAAGCTGGATGCAATATTATGTAAGTGGTGAGGGTTTAAATGAAGGCAAAGATTATGCATTTCTAGTTTGTATATAAGCAATGATCTAATAAGCTATGGTAAAGTCATGAAAAGTAAGAAATGGAAGAAATATATATACACAAAAATAAATGCAATTGAGATAAATAACACATGAGAGGTGGGAGTTAAATAAATCTTCAAGACAAAAATTAAATAAATTTATGAGGTGGATAAACACAATGCTCATATTGTGTCAAAGGGGTACACACAATAACATGGCACAAACATACTAAAATCTTTACACTAATAGCTTGTTTGGATACCATTCGATTGTTCATAGCTCTTGTAGCTCAAAAAAAGGATTATTTACAAATTAGTCATGAAGTCAACATTCCTATATGGAGAGCTCAATGAATAAGTTCATATAGATTAAACTCTTGGCTATGATAAAATGGAAAAGAGCTAATGGTGTGCAATCTGAAAAAAAAAAACACTGCACGAGCTCAAATAAGCCCAAATCAAATCATACTTCATAAATCAAGGCGTCAAGACATGTCCTTATGACCATACATTCTTTAACAAAATTGGATGTGGAGGTAAATTTTGGTTGTATGCCTTTATGCTAATAATTTAATATTCATTGTGAGTGATAAAATTTTGTTTGATGAGTTTAAATAATATATGATGAATGAATTTAATGTAGTTGATTTGGAAAGGACGAAATACTTGTTGGGCCTTGAAGTTTTGCAAATTAAATGGAACATTTATTGAGCAAAAGAAATATGCACAAGAAATATTGAAAAGGTTTCAAATGAATAAATGTAAGTCTATTAATGGTTATATTGTCTCTGTAACAAAGCTTTATACATGTAATGGTGGATCGAAAATAGATAATACACTTTAGAAGCAAATTATGGGAAGTTTAATGTATTTAAATGTCACTTGATTTGATATGATGCTCAACATGTACATAAAATGTCTCACTAAACTTCATTTAAAAGCTGAAAAAAAAAGTGTTCATGTATTTAAAAATAGTATTCATTTGGGGTGTTGTACAATAAAAGAGGAGTTGAAGGTCTCAATATATATTTTTGATAACAACTATGTTGGTGATGTTGAAGATCAAAAAAACACTTCAAGTTATGTATTTATTTTAAGTTCATGAGCTATATCGTGATCTTTAGACAAACAATCCTTAATGACACTTTCTACCATTGAAGTCAAGTTCATCGCATTAGCATTGTGTACTTGCCATGCAATATGACTATAAAGAATTTTGTAGGAGTTAGGGCACAATCAAGATGGCTCCACACCAATCCATTAAGCAGTTTTGCTATTAAGCTTTGCAAATATCCAGTGTTACATGAAGTCATGAACACTGCAAACATATTAATGTCCGTTTTCACCTCATTCGAGAACTCACCAGCAAAGGTGTCATGGAAGTGACTCATTGTCAAACTCAGGATCAAGTTGCAAGTATAATGATTAAACCATTGAAACATGATGTCTTTGTGAAGTTATGTGGTCTATTGAGAGTTTGTACTGTTGCTGATATAAACTAACGCAGTTGACATGCAATTTAAGGGAATGTTAAGATTTTAATTGTATGGTTTGTTAGAATTTGGTTTCTCAGTTTGACAGTTCGGTTGATCTGATGCTAGTTATATAATTATCATGATCAGCTCAACATTATTCATGGGGCTTCATTTGGTTGTACTAATATTTATCGATGTATAAATAATGATGATCATAGGAAGATTGCATGTGTGATATTAATTATATTACATAGAAGGCAACCACAGTAGGAATGAATTGCCTGTGATCAATTTGATCTGCATGTCTTTTTTTTCAAAACAAGAACATATAGTTCGAAGCAAACGCAGCAGGGACATTTTAACAAAATAAATCAACCGAAAGAAAAATAGGAGATAACATATGCATATATGTATACATACACACTTCCATACATACATATATACATATATTATATATATACATACATAAGCTTCTTGACTTGCCATCCGCCCATGAGATGAAGAAATCCTTGTTGAAGTTGCCTGTGGAAAATGATGGAAGCCTCTGATGCATGGAACAAATCTGGTAGAGTACTCATCCATGGTATTTACAGGCGTATACCATCTTTTTTCCGTATACCGTATACCATCCGTGGCATTTTTTTTATCAAATTTTGATGGATCTTTTACTGTGCCCAACCAACAGTAAAAAAGAGGAGTTCGGATCAAAATTAGTCCCCTATAGCACACCCAAACATAGAAATTAATGCATACCAAAACAGCAGCATAGTTTGCTGCGCTCTCTCTCTCTCTCTCTCTCTCTCTCTGTTTGGCGGGGTTTAAGGTTTCGAGCAGAGAAGTAAAACCCTAGGAAAATCTAAGCAGAAGAGTAAGTAAAACCCTCGAACAATAGAAATCACTCTTACGATGCTTGTCTCTGAAATGCAGCTCCTCCGAGTTCTCTGTTCCCCAAAGCACCACCTCCTCCGCCTCCGTCCCCGATCTTCACCGCTCTGTTCCCTCTCCCGAAACCCCTTCTCCCCCCACTCTGTCACTCCCAGACTCATTCACTCAACCAGCTCTCGGCGCGCCCCAGATTGGAGCATCCAAGGTGCCGGCACCAGGCACGACTCAAGTGGCGAAACGAGGACCGACCGAGACCCAGACGGTACAGGTGTCGTCACTGTTTATGACCCCGTTTCGGGTCAGCTCGTTACTCGCAGGGGAGGCATCCGAGAACCCGAATCACCCCAATTACCCGAATCCACTCCTTCGTTTGGGCACGCTGGGAAATCGAATTCATTTGGTGGGTTTGGGGATGTTGCGAGGGGCAGCAGGAAGAAGGGGAAGAGCAAGACTTATTGGGTGTGTGAAAATTGCGGCCATTCTGAGGGGCAGTGGTGGGGGACGTGCCAAAGCTGTAGCATGGTGGGCACCTTGAAGCCGTTCTCCACAGAGGAGACTGCTGGTGGAGGTGGTGGCGGGAAAAGCGGGTTTGAGGTGTCTGAGAGTAAGTTCCGTTCTTGGCACCCGCAACAGTCGGCTGAGGTGAAGCCTGTGCGTCTAAGGGACGTCAATATGGGAATTGATCAGTTGGAGTGGCGGATTCCACTGTGAGTCCTCATTGCTGTCTGGGTAGCTTTACTTTTTTGGAAATTAGCAAGTGTTGAAAATTGTTATTACTTGCTTGGCTGTTACTCGCACACCGTTGAAGGAAATGCTGCTGCAGGGAGAGAGAATTTGAAGTTGCCGTGGGGAGGGATGAAAATAGTTGAACCATACAAGGTTCCAAATGTATAGGGATGATAGATAAAATTGCTTTATGTTCACAGAAGTCCTGTAAGTTTGCTTCAATGGACTATGATTTATTCAGCATGTATGTTTTTCTTCTATGAAAGGATATGAGTATTTTAGGATTGAATGGGTGTAAAAATAAAGGTGAGTGACGTTGTGAGATTCATGCACTCGACTTAACATGATTTTATTGTTGTTTCACATAACTGAACCACATTAATTAGGATAACGACTCAATTGTTGTTGTTGTTGTATGCTTTTCTTATAGTCTTCTTAGTTTGAACAGTGTTAGTAATACATCCAGGCTCTACTAGAAAAGGGAAAAGGGTTGCTTTGGTAGAATAGTCATATGGTGTTAAAGTGTTGGTTGGTGCATTAAGATTTTGATAGTTTCGTATTATATTAGTCAATAGATGCTTCCAACACATTTTTTGTGCTGTCTTTTTCTTATGACCAAAAGAAGATTTATATTCACTGTTTCCAAGACTTCTCTGATACTGAAAGGCATTATGCCTGTCAACTAAAATAACATATTGCAGCTTCTTGAAAAACTGTTCTAAAAAACATAATTTAAATTTTACTCTGTGATGGCATTCTTAGTAGATTGGTTATACTGAATGTTCATACAATGTTTGCATAAAATAATAGGCCTGGACTGTTTGGAAATGAAGTTGCTAGGGTGCTTGGTGGTGGTATTGTTCCAGGTATTGTTTTTCTTTTTACTGGTATGCTTAATTATCATATGGCAATATGGCATTTACTGCAGATTGTTTAAGCATGAGTTTTAAATGAAATTTTATCGTCTATGTATTTCAAATTAACCTGGGTTTAATTGTGTCCTTACCTTGTATTTCAATTCTTCATCACTAGCTTATTTAATTTTAACCAATTACCTTTCATTTTGTGTAGGCTCATTGATTCTATTGGGTGGTGATCCTGGTGTTGGCAAAAGCACATTATTGTTACAGGTATGTACCATTGTAGTCATTATTTGAAATATATATCCTACAGGGGTACACTCTTGCTATTGTAAATTCATATTTATATGATTATGAATCGAGTGCATGTTTAATTGAATCCTGCATTTGATTTGAAAGCTTGCCGCAATGGTTGCTGAAGGTCGAGCTCTTGGTACTCCTGCCCCAGTTTTGTATGTGTCTGGTGAAGAGGTTTGTGGTTACTAGAGTCCAAAATTTGCTTGACACACATTTTTGGGTCATTTTTATGCATAGTATACTTAAAAACAGTAAAATGTAATCCACACTTTTAGAGTTAGTGATGCTCTTCTAAATACCTAATAGACATAGTCCATATACAAATGTCTACTGACTCTACTCTAATTTGTTCTATACTAGTTCGTAATGCAAATTATTATCCTGACCAACAGAACCATTATTCTAGAAAATGGGTTGCATAGATGCCCATTGTCATCTTGAATAATGCAAAAAACCATCTAGATAGCCAAAAGCTAGATGTCCCCCCCCCCCTCTCTCTCTTTCATCTTCCCTTTCCTTCATTGTTGTGTAGATAAGCTACTCAACATATTGATAATACATGATGTATTATAAATTATATATATTAATATTTTTACTTGGAGTTTGTACTCTGACACCAATATGATTGTATTCTGTATTATTTATGATTAAACTTATGATTTGTGAATTATATTTTCTCTTACTGTTTGTTGAATATTCTGATATTATCAAATATTTGTTTGCTTAAATCTAAATTTAATTTAAAATAAGGAAAACAATTGTTTTAGCATAGACCATAGATGGTGCTCTAATTGTATAGGAATGTTTACCTTTTGCTTCTAGGGCTATTAGTGACTTGAATTACACAGGTTTGGCTTGGTATTGACTTGCAGAAAACTCAACTAATTTCTAATTATTTGTTTTAGGTGAGTTGAGCTAATTTTTAAGTTCACGAGTTTAATGAGTTTGAGCTTAACAAACTTATATTTTATACAGATTAGTTTAAAATAATACTTTTAGATTATTAACTTATTATATCAATGTATTAATATTATATTTTTGGATAATTTTAGCAAAGCTGGCTTGATGAGCTTAAATGAGCTAAGTGAGTCAAGCTCAAATGAGCTTAAACGAGTTTGTGAGCCCGAGGCCCCGAGTCATCCTTAAACGAGCCTAATTCAAACCTTGCTTCCAAGCTCGGCTTGGGTTTGCAAAATTTAAAACAAGCTTGGTCGTTTAAGCCAAAGCTCAATTTGGCTCCTTAACAAATAACAACCCTTCTACCTTCTTTTATAACTTTGGAGTTGGACAAGATGAAATAAATATGATAATAGACTAATAATAATTATAAACTATCATAAACCAATAATCACCTCAAGCAAGATCAAATAATATTCTAACAATTTATTGAAATTAATTATTTAATCAATATTAGGGTTTATTGTTTGTTTTTGTGAGTGCATGTGGACCGAACCTATCAATATAATTCGTGTCATGATTATTCAATGTTTTCCTGAGGGTAATAACAGTTTGATTTTCATATTTGACCCATCTTCAAGAGAAATGTACCATGTTCCTCAGTTCCTCACCAAAAGATAAAAGGGAAAAACAGTGGTAGTATATAAATATTAAAGCATCCTTGATTATCTCTTCAATCAGAATGGAATTTCGACAGTTATAAGAGAAAATTAAAGAGCATTGAGAAACATGCCAATTCTGCTATTGCAAGGGTATTAATGTTTTCCTTCATTCCTTCATCCTACTTACTACTCTTCCTAACTCTCTGGAAACACAATGTACATGACTAACCTATACACTTCTGATAGTTTCTTGCTTATGAACTGAAAAGCAAAAAAGAAAGTGAATATGTATGAGAACAATAAACTACAACAATGTCGCATCAAGCACCTGTCCCTATTTTCCATCATTCCTTTTTGTCAGGGGCTGGTGCTGCTTCCTGCTTAGTCTCAGATGCGGCCTCTTTGCTCATCTTTCATGCCTATGGTAGATTTCAGAACTTTGTTCCATTTCACCTAATCAATAATGACAACAATGCTATCCATCTCCATGTTGTAAATGTATACACATAATATATATGTTGTGTAGCAGAAATTAACATGAAAGAAGGTGCTTACACTTCTCAATATTATGTCATGAGTTCAGTGTCCCCATAGAACAGCGGCTGGAGGACCAAATGAATTCCTTGGTAAGTGGGGTGAAAGGCCAACCATTGATTCAAGCAGATGCTTTCAAGAGAAATCTAGTTAGGAATCAAAATCAGATACGCTCTGATCAATTACAACATATTTGTTATCAAAAAAAGATAAATTATAACATATTAGCATAAGCATATCTTCAACTAGACAGGATTTAGATAAATCTAATTGCAAATGAAGAATGGAGAAATTGAGAACCACAAAATTTAGAGATCAGAGATAGTAATTAGCCTAATTAAGTACATACCTGGCAGTTTTTTATGGCAAGCTGATGGAACACTCGACTCCAAACTGGCTGTTTCCCTGGACACTTCTGATTTCTTAAAGATTGAACCTATGCCAATAATCGAGAGGTGAAGACAGCATTGTCTCAACAAATTTGCAGATGGTTTCTTTTGGTAACATCGTGTTATCGGTTTCTTCTTCATTGCTTTGACTGGCTGTTGTGCTTAGGGTTCTGGAAAGGAGGTGAATGCACAGCTAGTCACAGTCAACAGTGGGGGAGTATCAATGTTTTATGAAGGTGTAATTGTACTCCAATGCAAAGTGCTGAGATGGTTAGACACAAAAATTTATTGAACTTGTTAGATGCATTGAGACACCACTCATCCATTCAAGCAAAAAGTCTTGAGTCATCTTAGTGTCTTAATGAATTAGGGACATGCTAGATTCAAATGGCATTAAACCAAAGCAAACACCACCTTATTTATTTATGTTTAAAAACAACTTACTGTACCTTTATTTTCGATATTGCATTAGGCCTGACCTCAACTGTGCAATCAATCTCAGATGCACTTCTCTGTTTTTAATACACTAGTTGTCCAGAATCATGAAGGAATGGACAAATCTCAGTGAGGCTGCTTTCCCTTATTATCACTGAGGTGACACATGGGGTGCAAATAAAGTTGTCCTTGAAACATTAATTTGAATTGAATTGGGTTGAAATTTATTTCCACAAGCTTAAAATTTTTCTCTATGGCTATGGTCACAGCTATCATTCGCATATGAATAAGAATCCAACTCATTTGTTAAGATGAATAATAAAATGTAATATTTAGTTTTTCCATCTATCCATATCTGAATGTGATCTTACCAATTAAGTTAATGTATTTGAGTCTTTTTGGATAAGACTTTCCATTAAGTGCCATAGGACAAAATTTCCCCTCCACATAGTAAAAAAGGAATCATATGTTGTCTAAACTAGTAAAAATGGTTTTATCAGGATCTTTTATTGTTTTTGTAATTGAAAATCTTTTCACATTGAGTTTCAGTTCGTCTATTTTCTTTCAAGTATTCGAATTATGATCGAGTTAAAATATCTACAAGCTTAATACAATCAAATATAACCTTTTTTTTTTTCTGCAATTGAAATGATGAGTATAATCATAGTTCTGGCTCAAATACAGTGAAAAGAGACATTATTGATTTTTAGATGTACCAAGTGCAATGTAAAATTTTATTTTACCTTTATGATAGAGCGTTGATCAAATTGGAAACAGAGCAGACCGAATGGGGATTGAGACAGAAGAACTGTTTTTATATTCATGCACTGATATTGAGGTATGTAACATGCTTATGGGCAAATGCTTTATTTTTAATTTTTCTTTATTTCTTTGTATTTTTTTTCTTAGCTTCCACATTATGACAATTACTTTACATATTTCCAATATATATATTTTGATATGTAAATATAAATATATATACTTGTGGTTAGTGACAACTAGTAAGGGCATTTCCAACAGCTTAGGTATATCAACAACTAAAGCTATATTTGGCTAAAAAACTGGTCCAATAGATTAGTTAGTTAAATTTACTTACAACTATAATCTTATCTAAATATACCTAAACTTATTGCTGTGCCACATCAGCATCACACATCTCCTTCCTTCAAAACCCCTAATATATCCTTTAAACCGTCACCCTCTCCCCCTGCATTGCGCCTCCCTCCACCCACCCTGTGTTGCGCCTCCCTCCACCCCCTTTCGTCACGCCACACCCCCTGCATCGTGCCTGTGCCCTGCGTTGTGCCCCACCCCTTTAGATTAGGGTTTGGAAAAATAGAGGTAGAGATAATTTCGGTAAAATAAAATTAAGGAATAAATTTTCAATTGGACTGATGGAGATGGTATAAGGTAAAGCTATTTTAAATCTGGTATTTATTGCTTTAGCTAATGAAATATAACTAGTGCTGTTGGAGATGTCTTAAGGTGATTTTTTATTTTGTGTCGGATATGTCAAACTTTATTGATGTCTAAGAAATATGGAAGAAAATAAATTAAATTTTGAAGCAAATGATAACTTGAGAGCTCAACTTTTGTAATGAGGGAACTAACAAGCCTTTTATGTTTTGTTGGTTTAAGTTTGGATAATCCTTTGAAGTTTGTGTGTGCGCGCACACATACACATGCTAATACACACATCATTTGACCATTTTCATTTGTTCATTGGATGTAAAGTTACAAACATTCATAAACCCAAAAGAAGAGACTGTGGTCCTCAACAATGTTATCTGGAGAATTGTTGTGTTTTAAGACTTCATGTGATATTTTGGTAGAAAATTAGGTAAAATAGCATAAGCAGTGAGAGTAATTAGCAAAAAAAAAAAAAAAGGAAAGAAAAACACAACATTAGTGCGAGAACCCTTGGGAATCAATTAATTTAGTGGGTTGTTAGGTCGAGAATATGGGTTTTTTTGGCATTAGTTCCTAAATGTTTGTTTTTGTTCACGTGGAAGAAGTTTATCTATTTGCCATGGGTTTTTACTAAACAGAAAAAAAAAAACTTGGAGTTGTCACAAATCAAATAGATGAGTTGACACATGCTACTTAAAGTGGCTAAATAATAGTTTACATTACCGCACGATTTCACTTTTTTATTACAAATTTATTTCAGCTTCTGATTCCAAAAGAAAACAAAGGATGTACGTTTTTTCTTTCTTTCTATTTCCATTGCAACTACAATGGCTATCACATATTCGAACCTTGATCTATTTCATCTTGATTCTAATTCTGATCCAACCATCTACATTGGCTATCACATATACAAACCTTGATCTTACATTCTAACTTCATCTTGATTCAGAACTGTTTATGATTTCGATTGAGGACCATAATTTAGATCTGATAGGCTTATGATTTTTCTGGCAGTAAGGAATTGAGCGCCACCCCTTTTTTGATGGTGATGATGGGCAGGGAGTTTCCGAGCGCTTTATCTTGGCTACCTTTATAGCCCACCTATGGCCTTTGTGTTTTCTGGCAGCCCCAAAGCGTCACCTTCTTCTCTATCACCATGTCTTCAATTTCTCCCTCATGGCCACAACAGCCATCGCGCCACTTGAGCATTAGTGGCGGAAGAGGCTCAACAATTTTCAGTCGTTGAAGATGAGGGCCTGATTGATCCAACCATTCTTTGGTGGGCAGCCAAAGAGTCCCAGGTCATGAAACAACATAATCAAACGTGGTTCTAGTTGTAATTATGGATCGGTAATTTGGGAAATAGAATAAAAAGAAATGGGGTTATATTTTGGGAACTTGAACTAAGAGTGATAGCAAAAACAAAGAGGCCATAAGTTCCTTTTTCCAATCCAATAATAAAAATAAAAATTAAACAGCCAGGTGCTACGTCTTCTTCCTATTCCATACAACGAATGCACATATTAAATGAAGTTGATGAATTGGACTTCAAAAAAAAGAAAAAAAGAAAAGCTGATGCACTGATGCAGTGACTTGAGATTAATATTTAGGCTACTTCAGAACAAGGTTTCCTATGAGAATCCTCTGAGCCCAAAGTTGAGCCTTTTAATATCGGTGTGAGGTGCAACTGAATGTATAATTCTATTTTTCAAGCATATATTGGAAAATGATTGAATTTGATTTTGTTATTCCATATATTATACCCCAATTATTTGGATGAAGGCTCAGTTATTGTTATTGATGTTGTATATTGGAAAATGATATAAATCAAACATTTAGGAACTTATGGACTACAGCAAGTTCAGTTTGATTTTTCTTTCTCTGCTGTCACTGTTCTTATTTCAGAGATCTATAAAACCTGAATATATGACATTTTGCTTGCTTTCAGGATATATTAGAGAAAATTGAGCTTATCTCCCCTCGGGCATTAATTGTTGATTCCATTCAAACAGTGTATTTGAAAGGTGTGAGTGGAAGTGCTGGAGGTCTAACTCAGGTTGGAATTTGGAATTTCTTTGTTTCTTAAATGTCATGGAGAGGGGAATCTGTTTTTAGTTTTGGGATGTTTTTTTTTTTAATGTCCCCACAAGGACAAAATTCCTAACCATAATCCTCGTAAATTATACTATTGCTACTGGGAACAAATATTTACAGATTCTCACTCTAAATTTCTGCTCTTGTGGGCTGAATGCACATTCATGCCTGTTGGCTATTCTGCTTGTCATACCCCTACCCTAACGTATTTCTTTGTAAATTGTAAAACACTACATTCTACTTTATTTATATTTCGAGTCTAAAAGCAGCACAAACTATCTTGGCGGGTCTTGACGGTATATTAATAAATCTCTTTTCTCCTATAAAAAAAAGCAACACATACCGCTCATATGAATGTAATTGTCACTGTGCTCAAATTTATGTTTTTGAGTTGATATTGATGCGCTGATATTGTCTTGGTCCATGGCAGGTGAAGGAATGCACATCAGCATTGTTGCGTTTTGCTAAGAAGAAAAACATTCCTGTTCTGTTGGTGAGCATTTGTTATCCAATATTGGATTAATAATATCATTTACCCAAATTTTCGATTAAATTCATGCCTCATGTTGTGGGCTCTTCGTATGATACAAAATTTTTATTAGCCATAAATATTTGAAGCTAAGGATGATTACTACAATTCTTTGTACATGAAACTGTTATAAAGTATAAACCCTTTGTTGTGGAAGGTGTTGTAGAAAACCTAAAAGTTTGAGTCCAGTTATGACATCAATATATATAAAATAGTTCTGTTTTTATATCTAAATGAAAATTTTGAACTATTACTATTCCAACCGTCTGATGCCTGCCGTGAAACACAACAGTTTTTTTTGTTCTTTCCCCCTCCCCCTTTTTTTGAGTAATACATTGATAGCTTGATTATGAAATTGAATACCACAAATTTTGTATGTCCTAAATTAATCTTTGTTTTCTTCTTGGGTCTGTCCTAAAATAATCTATTCGTTCATTTGGCATTACTTTTCTTTGTCAACATAGTCATTGGCACGTTTGAAAATTTTGGTTTATGAATAAACTGATATTTCTGTTCATATTTCTATTTCAGATTGGACATGTAACAAAAAGTGGAGAGATTGCAGGACCTCGTGTCTTGGAGCACATCGTCGATGTTGTGTTATACTTGGAAGTTAGTAACATTTTAAATTTAATTATGGTTATTATGTCCTATTGACCAATTTTGCTGCCATTTAACCTTGGCCTACTGTGGTTTCTGTCCTTTTCTGGTTGATCCTGTCATGTTGCCACCAGTTTTAAAAGATTTATAGTTATATACTCATCTCACGGGCTAGCCTGTTTCATGAATTGAACGTCAAACAAGTTCATGAGGCCTGTGCAACACAAAATAACAAAGGGCGTTGTGACCAAAATAACAAGAAATCATGCATGTGACATCACAGTTCTAGTACCATGTCATTACACCATTTGAACCAAACATTAAACTCGAATGTCATTTTTCCCAGAGCTCCTGAGTTTAATTTTTTGTTATTCACTTTTGTTCCTGGTTTGATATTTTTTGGGTGTTAGTTATTATTGAATTGTTTTAGCAATCAACATGCTACTGTGCCACAACGTCAAGGACAGTTTAGATGTTATATGCGTTGGACAACAAATTGTGTGTATTTTACTTGGAATTTTTGGTGCGTACACTCTGATTTTGTTTTTGATAAACTCCTCGTTTTAAAATTCCTTTTCAATTTTCAGGGGGAGAAGCACACATCCCATCGTTTACTACGATCTGTAAAGAATCGTTATGGGTCCACTGATGAGGTAATGATGTGATTGATGACATATACATAGACTTGTATTTGTGCTCCAAGATGTGTTATTAAAGTTTTAATATATTTTTTAGCGTTTGAAGGACTTTCATTCTAAAATCAATTAGTTGTAGGATAGGTTACTATTGGATTTTTATTAACCAATACTTTATTGGAAACTTCTTCGACATATTCTAACACATTCCCTCACGTGGCAACATGAATAATTATACGATCGAAAAACGCGAATAAGACAGAACATCGGAATACTCTCTCATGGGCTAGACATTGTAAGTAAAAAACATAACCTATTTTGATATCATGATATAAATGAATGAATCTCATTTTATTATTATATCTTTGTATAATACATGACTAGATATATATATATATATATATATATATATACATAAAAAGAGAAATTTATGTATGGTAATATGGATATTGGGGTATCAAATATAATTATATAATATCTATAGGATCCTATTAATTATACAATAAAAACCTATTGTTGAGTCAACTATTGTTCATTGACGATCTCTGCCAGTCATTTGTTGCCGAATCATTTGCTCAACGAAGCTCTATGCTTGCATCAATGATTTTTTTGCCCAAATTTGCATCATTTCTCCGTTTGTCAATGTCCTTGATTACAATGAAGCCTCGTTCGATGTTCCCGTCCATCAACGACGACAACAACAATCTTTGTCTATCAATGTCTCTACACCACTCAACGACTTTGACAACTTCGACGTCTATGCCCAATAATGACATTGACATCAAGTTGTTTGCCATTGATGATGTTTGTCGTCGATGTCTCTCTCTCTGTTCATTGCTAATGTCTCTTTGTTCGACAACAATTAACGTCTCTGTTTCTCTTGACATCTCTCTGTTGCTCCCAATTCGATCAACCGCCCCTATTCTGTTCATTGTCAACCTTGGACTAGGTGGCACTTGTTTTCACGTGTGTAATGGTTAATGTTACTGCCTTTGTTTTCTCTTATTTAATCTCGCAAATATGGATGCGAGACCTTTAGTTTGTATCTCTACAAATAAATTTGTCAAATTTTCATAGTATCAAGAATCACTAATGCCTTCATCTCCTTCTATTATTGCTATTGTAGATTTAGGTACTTCAAATAAATGCCTTCTTTATTTATCTTTCAAATGAATCATTGATTCTAGTACTACATAGCATATGACAGGAAATTCTAGTTTGTTTTTTAATTTCTAGCATTACACTTCTCGATCTACTGTTATCTTAACTAGTACTTTTTGATCTACTATACTTTAGTTAATGGGTTATTATCTTGTGTTTGTGGGACTAACATAATTACACTGGCCCCTTTTTTACCTTTGTCATTTGTATTATATTTACTTAAATTTTATTTTATTTTAATAAGTAAGCTTACTCGTCATCTTAACTATTCACCACTTTTTTTATCATTGCTTATTTCATGATTTTATGACGAATAAGATTATTGGTAAAGAACATGAATTTGGGCCTTTGCACTTTTGATACCCCACTACCTCTGGTTGTTGCTTGCTCTAGTGTTACATTTCCCTTCAAGAAACATTGAAAGTTGGGTCATCTAGCACTTTCTTTGCTTAAAAGCTTTGTCCACATTTTAATTATGTTATCTTGAGCCTTGCTACCAACAAGTCTTTTATTACTCAAGTCTACTCCAAGCACTAATCTCTTGATTCATGTTCGATATCTGCTTTTTCACCTTCGGGTCTAGTCCCGTGTGATGATCTTCGTATTGCATTATGTAAAGCTAAACGTGTCACACCTTAGATTTTTGACTCGTAGAAATCGGTTAGTGAATCTCCATGCCCGCACCCGAAGGGACAAGGGGTTGGTAATAACACCGATAAATAGACCTTAGCACAGATGCCGTCCTTAAACCATATCACACATACAAAAACAAATACACATGGGATCTTCACCTCTGGTGAATTTCCTAGCTCTTGTAAGCCCATAGAATAAACAAAAACAATCACAATAGAAGGGATGAGCAAACCACATGTTAGTAGGCACGGTATTGCCTCTAAGGCATAGTTTTGCCTCTCATGCACAGTATTGTCTCTCAGACACAATATTGTTTCTTAGGCATAGTAGCCTCTCAAGCTCTAAATAAATCTTGCCTCTTAGACCCTTAACATTAACCTCTTGGGCTTATCAAGGTAGCCTCGCAGGCTCACGTGACTACTAGGGTTTCACAACACTCCCTCCGTAATAGTCTCATGTCTTGATTAAAAGATAGGATTTTCGTAGAAGGTGTTTTCTTGAAATAAAAAGTCTCGACAATGTTTTCCCATATTATAATTAAGATAACTTGATTTTTGAGAATTTTTACGAGAGATCTAATCTTACTTTGCAAATAGTCACCTCAAACCAAAAACTGGTTTTTTTCGAAATTCAGTGCTAATTTTTATTTTTCACGGAATTTGATTTTCTAGTATTTTCTTTGAATTTAAAAGGGAGATATTTCCTTATTTATATTAAACTTAAGTAAATGTACTTAAATGTGGAGATGCATAAAGGTTTACAATATAAAGTCTCCAACACTAGCAACTGCATCAGAATTGCACTGCCCAATTGCTCGAGGCACCATGCTCAAGGCTCAGCTCGAGCTTGCTTGATAGTCCTAATTTGCTCGAAACTCCCTGCTCGAAGCACCTCGCTCGATGCTTTGCTCGAGGCTGACTCGACTCTCGAGTCTTGAGCAGTGTCGAGCAAATCTCCAAACGCGATTGTCGATTGTGTTCATCTTGGTTTTGTCTCAAAATCTAGTTATACTAATTAAATCTCCATTTTAAGTATCAATTCACCTAAAAAATGAGTTTCTAAATTATCATAATCATGTTAGGATACCAAAATAATCTTAATTCTAAGGTTAACACATCGGGTTTTTCCAACTTTTTAAGGTACATCCCCAATCCAAATCTATGATTTCACCCAAATCATGAATACTAATCTCACTAGGATTTATGGAGAGATAGAATCATCTACATCAAATTTTGTTGATTTGAATCCGGATCGTTCAATCTCTTTTGCAAGTTTTTGATTTCTCAAACGCTCTCTCTTTCTCTCTCTTCACGTACACGCACACACAACAACAAATTAAGGTTTTTATCTATTTATATTTTTCTCATTTAATTCCTTAAAATATTAAAATTATTCTTACAGGGCTCCAACTTCAAATCGAGTCCAATTAATGTCAAAACGCTCTGTTTGACGAGTACATTCTTATCTAGATATTTTTATTTATTGATATATATTCTATCACATGACTATCTCTTAACACTTCAAATACGAGTCATTATAAAACGAAGCTGCACCTATCTTGTTTTGTTTTTGATTTCTTACAATTGTTTGTCTTCTTATTTTTTGTTGTCTCTCTTGTTTCTACCACTGTTCCCAAAACTACTCGTGAAGCTCTTTCTCACCCTGGTTGGTGCTAAGTAATGATTGAAATGAAGACTTTAATTAAAAAAAGGTACTTGGCACTTGATTTATTTTAAGGGAAGCGGGCTATCGGATGTAATTGGGTGTTCTAAGGTCAATCCAAATGGATTTGTTACTCACTTAAAGGTCCGTTTCGTTGCTAATGGTAATGTCCAAGCATATGGTGTGGACTATTCTAATATTTCTTGTTGACAAATTGACCTCTGTTTGAATGTTTATTTTTATGGCAACTACTCATAATTAGTATTTGCATTAATTGGATATCAAGAATGATTTTTTTCATGGTGGTCTCCACGATAAGGTTTATATGGAGCAACCTCCTAGTTTTGTTGCTCAAGGAGAGTTTGTGCATGTTTGTCATATTCAGAAGTCTTTTGTATGGTTTGAAACAGGATACTCGTCCCTTGTTTGGAATTTTTAGTTAGATTATTAAAACTTGTGGCATGATTAAGTGTATGACTGACCTTTTAGTATTTTAGAAGTAATCATATATTGGTCTTATCCTTTTAGTTGTTTATGCATATGGTATTGTTATTACTGACAATGAATGACTTGTAGATAGCTCAAGTATTTCTTAGGCATTGAAGTTGTAAGGAATAGACGAGGTATCATATTTCCTCAGCATTGATTTATTAAATGAGATGGGAAATTTCCTCAGCATTGATTTATTAAATGAGATGGGAAAATTGGAAGCAAAGTTTTGTAATGCTCCAATGATTTCAAACATGCATCTCACAAGGGATAGAGAACCATTTATTGATCTGAAAAAATATTGAAGGTTGGTTGGAAAGTTAAATTATCTTACTGCTAGACATTGCTTATTTTGTCAGTGTTGTTAACTAATTTATGTCATCCATAATAGTTCATTATTGGGCAGCGTTGGAACAGATTTTGTGTTACTTAAAAAATACCTGGGCGTAAAATCCTATAACTTAATTATGGACACTCGGATTGAATGTTTATTAGATGCAAATTGAGCAGGTTGTACAGTAGATAGAAGATCCATAATAGGTTACTATGTCTTCGTTGAAGGAAATTTGGTTTCATGGAAGAGCAAGAAATAGAATGTTGTATCACGATCTAATATTGAATTAGAATATAAGGTGATGACACAATTTGATGAAGCTGGTCTTAAATTTTTAGTACCAGCTAAATTGTTGCTTGATAATTAGGTTGCAATTCATATTGCCTCTAATCCTTTGTTTCATGAAAGCATCAAACATGTTGAAATTGATTGGTCCATGGGAAAATCCAACTTGGATTGATTTCTATAAGATATGTGAAGACTGGAGAACAATTAGAGAATATTTTCATCAAATGGGATTTAGGTTGATTATCTTTATAGTAAGTTAGACGTGATTAATATCTATGCTTCCATTCAAAAGAGAGTACTATCGTAATTAAAATGATATTGTATAATTAGTGGAATAATGTGGATACTATATAATTATACTACTAACTCTACACTATCATTCAAATTATTGTAACAATATTGATTATATTACACTTGCAAATGTTTCATATTTTGGGATTGCCTCTTGAGGCAAGGACATAGGCTGTTTCTGACACTTCTTTCCTCTAATGGTTCAGCTTCTTTTTTTTTTTTTTTTTGACATCAATATGAATGGAATATTTATATTGTAGGAGAAAGGCTTTTTAAATGCTTTCTTTCATTTTTTGTACTCTGCCATACATAATTTGTGTTCCTTCTAAATGCTGGGGAGAATTTTGTATTTCATATTTGCGGTGTCTTGGTTAGGGTGTCCTTGCATTCTTAAAATTTAACTTTCTTGCAGTAGTAAACTTATTCTTTTAGCTAGAAAGGCCCTGTAACCCTAACTTAATTTTTTAAACCCTTTGAAGTGTAGACTAATTTAATACTGTAATTTATTTCCTAGCAAAATGTTTCAATAGCTTTTAAGTCATTTTAGTTTTTTTATTTCTATTCTGTTTTATTAGAGCAGTCACATCAGATATTAACCTATTTTTTTTTACTTTTACATATTTAAATTATTTTTTATTTTTATGTATAAATATATACCACAATAGATTCCCTTAATCATACTTTATATAATTAAAATAATATTTTATACTATTTTTTATTTAATAATAATTATTTTATAATTTAATATGAAACAAAAATAAAATTTATGGGAAATATGAAGAAAAGAGGTGAGATAATTTTTTATATATAATTTAATATTTATAGAGAGTGAACAATATTTTTCAATACATTGAAAAACGTTGTACGAACCCTATGGAGAAAGTTAAATATAAGGCTTTTGCTGTGGAAATGATTTTATAACTTTTTTTTTTTTTTTCCTAAATAAAGAAAAATAAACTTCTATATGGAATTTGTTACTAGTCTTTCTCTCCAAACAATGTCAAAGACAGATCATGACATAAATAAATTTAAAGGATATGCAGAATGTGACATTAAACTATCTATAATAGGGAATGTGAGAACTGATCGATGTTAGTTATACTGACAATGAATCATTTGTTTGATTCAGCTTGGAGTATTTGAAATGACACAATCTGGATTGCAAGTGGTTTCAAATCCTAGTGAGATCTTTTTAAGTCAGCAACAACCAGATTCAGAAGTTTTAGCTGGACTGGCTGTTGCTGTAATAATGGATGCTTCTAGATCTTTTCTAATTGAAATTCAGGTATTTCTTTCTATCTAGTTTAGTTTAATGTATTTTTTTTCCTCCTAATTGAAATTCACTAAATTCTTTGTGTATCTTTATATTCAATTCAATAGCACTTTAAAATTAAATTTCCTGGCCTCTTTTGAATCATTGAATGTACTACCCAAATTTTCTAGTTTTATTTGCTTATTTGGGCATGATTGATGGAGTATCGTCTTGAAAAAATACACATTTTTATATTTCCACAATCATATTCATTGGTAATCTTATTTCAATAGTTGCAATCTAAATTAGTGTCATGGTCTGTGTAAATTTTAGTGTACTGTGTAAAAAGAAAACAGAATAAATTGTGGTCGGCCTCGTTTGGTCGGAGGTAATGTGAATGTAGATGACACTTGGGTACTCCAAACCTTTCTTGTAGCATTTCTGGTGTTTTGTGAAGAGGGCTTCTAGTGGTTGTGGTGCCTGAGTGAGTGAAAAGAGACTCCTTTGTTTCCACTGTTCTGTTAACAACTATATGACTTGAAAATTTTCTAATACATGTGATCACCGGTGGACTCATGTATTCCTGGGCAATTGCTACACTTTCATAGCTTATGCAATTTTAATTCCTGTAGTCCCATGTTTAGGAGATTCTCCGGATTTTATAGTTTATGACCCCTTTTTTGGAATTCCATTAGATTTTATAGTTTGTGTTCTTTTAGAATTTGTTGATGATATTATCATGCAACTTGTTTTATTGGAACCAGATTTCTTTTGCATACAACACTTATCTCTTTGGTTTCCAGCTGGTCATGAATAATGATTGCAAGTGGCTTGCTGATTTTTCTGCAGGCATTGTGCCTATCTGGTTCAGCAGTTTCGAGGCATACTAATGGGATCCAAGCAAGCAGGGCAGATATGATTATTGCAGTGAGTAATTAAGTGCTTTTGAATTGGAATCAATTGAGATGGATGTTTTTTGCTTCTCCATGTGTTTATTTGACACATTGTACTGAATGATTTCAATATGCTATTTTTGATTCATTGTCCATGTATGGCTGTTCAGGGAATGTTGGCAGCATTGTGCATGTGCTTTGTATGCCTGATGAACAAAGAATGAGTACAAACAACTGTTGGCGCAATGAGCAATTATTAAAGGCCTCTGTTGGGCAGGGCAGTTCTTGGCCTATGGCTCAATGAATATAAAAGTGGAACTTAGCTGTATGTTAAAATTTCAAAACATGAAACAGCAGTATAGAATGAAACAAGAGAAAAAATAATTGTTGATTGATTTCGTAGCATGTTTCTAATCATTGGTTCCTAAGTTACATTTTCCTTTTAATTGTTTGTTTGCCAGTAACAGTTGTATCTTTTCGGTTTCCCTAAATCCTTCGTTCTTTAACACCAAGTGTAATCTTCTATCCTCATTCCCTAAATCTTTCGTTCTGTTTTTTTAGATGGTAATGACTTGAAATCAAAGTTTGTGGATGTAAACATTGTTTTGACGCATTAAATTGTTATTTTTTTAGGTTTCTTTAGGTCAGTTTCCAGCAAAATGCTAGTGGCTTTCAATCTTCAATTTTTATTTGCGTTTGTTTTCTTGAAATGTACAAAAATTGGTGACCTGCTTTGTTGTTATTCTTATATATATATATATATATATATATATATATATATATATATATTATTGCAAACATTAGTTGACCATTCATTGAATACCTAGTGCTGTGAATGCTGCAACAATAAACTGACTGACTACCTTGTATTTCTTATACTGTAGGTTCTTATGAAGCAAGCTGGTCTAAAGCTCCAAGACAATGTACGCTGATGTTCCCTTACTTTCTAACGCTCACATGTGCTGTTCTTGCCCACATGTTTAATTTGCAAATTCAATTCAGTCATTTAAGCTCTTCAAAAGCTGTGAGTCTCAGCGAAAAGAAGCATTGTTTCACTTCCTATCCTCACCTTGACTGAGGGCTCATACGGTCATACCCAGAACTATCAGAAGCATTTGAACTACTGTTCAAAAATTTCTATCAATTGCATTTTGTTTCCGTGTTTTGTAAAACAAAATTTAAGATATCACAAGTATCATTAATTGTATCATAATTTCATTTATTGGCGGCTCAAGGTGAGTTGCCAGATTCTTTTCATTGTCATGTGTGAATTCGCTCCCTACCCCATTGTCAATTGTAGGCCATCTTTTTGAATGTTGTTAGCGGGGCTGAATTGTCCGAGACGGCTGGGGATCTTGCAGTTGCAGCAGCAATTTGCAGCAGGCATGTGTACTATTCTGTTTCTGCTCAGCTTTCACGTAAATTTTCATCATTTTTCAGACTTTGTGCTTGCCTCCCAAATCATTTTAAAATGAGTGTCAAGCAATAAAATAGTGATATGATGTTATTTTGCTGGAAGTTTGTTTTGGTGGGGAAAAAAATGTAATTACTTTGTTTTACTGGTATGGATATAATCTTCGCTGTTTCAGTTTTTTAGAGTTCCCTATTCCAAATCATGTCGCATTTATTGGAGAAGTCGGCCTTGGTGGGGAGGTTCGCATGGTATGTATATGTTTATTAGGCATTGCACTTAATTTATCAGTTTTTCAAACACTGCTATAGTTCTTACAAATGCACTATTTTTTTTTATTACTACTGTGTTTTCACGATTCCGGAAATTATTTGACTATTTATTCTCAATTTAGGAGATTTTGTGAGATGTGCTGTGTTGTGTGGTATTTGACATCGTCTAATATTAATTTAAATAAATTGGCAACCACATGTTAAATTTTCTTTCATCCACAAGAAAATTGGTTTGTTTTGTTTTTGTTTTTATTGTTTACCATTAGAAATTGCGGAGTTTTGATTCTTCAAAACTGTCATGCAAGAATGTGGTGTCTTTGGGGAAATTCTTTTAGGCCCTCAATTAGCCATACCAGGACTGGATGATGGACTTGATGAGTGGTACTGATGCCCAAGTAATATATTTCTTTGAAAAACCGAGGAAAAAAAGGGATGTCCATGTTATTGCATCTCCCTTCATTTCATCGCCTACGAAATTTTATCCGTCCTTCAAAAATATACCAAGACATTAGGTTGCTTGACTGTATCGTGCATGCCCCTTTTTAGTTTTTGCCTTGCCAGTTGAAATTGTTGTATATTTGCTTCTTCTTTTTTTCTTTTCCTCCAATCGCTGCAGGTACCCAGTATAGATAAACGGGTGACTACATTGGCAAAACTCGGATACAAGAAGTGCATTGTCCCCAAATTAGCAGAAAAACATCTAGCATGTGAAGACTTTGGTAACATGACGGTCTTAGGTTGTGGGAATATGAAAGAGGTCATTAACACTGTTTTTACAACAGAGTGAAGTTACCTCGGGGAAAGGAAATTTTGTTCCCAATTGTTTTGTCCTGTATATTTCTTCTCTATACAATGTAAACATGAAATTATTGCACGAAGATTTCTTATATGATGATTTAATCCCACATCCAGTGTAAGATTTCTTTCGGGGGAAAAAAAAAAGTTTAAAAGTAAAACCCAGGAAACCACTGCGCTCAATGTGGTTTCTGGCAATGGCAACCTTTGACAAGTAAATGTGTCTTGCATGAAAAATCAGAAGATAAACTCCATTACTGCACCATTTTTGTTTTGAATTGCTGCTATTGACACTTAAAAAAGTACCTGTTACTCTTTACTTATCAAAAACAAGTACAGGAGCCTTTCACAAAAAAGTACCTGCAGAAACAAGCCAACCTACAAAAGACATGGGCCTTTCACAGGACAGGAGCCTAGGTGGGACTGGAAATAAAACGCAGACAAACAAAAAAACAGACAAGGAAGATAATCCAATTTCCTAGGAAGCCCTTCACTATTGTTTCCTATTGGTAGCTGGATGAGTTTTTGCCAATTGGCTTCTCCATTTGACAATGTATTCAGCAGTTGTTCACCTATTCTCCCCTCTTGACAAAGGGGTTTGTCGACCTCCATCCAACTTATCTACGGTAACATCTTTAGGTCTTAAAAAGCTCGGTTGATTGGTTGAAGATAGAAGCCTTGCCCACATCCTGTCCGTAATCACAACATGATTTTGCTTCTCATTTATGCGCTGCAATAGCCATTTAAAGTGATATAGGTTTAGCAACTTGAAACAATCATATGTTTCTACTACTATTTGGTTGGAGTAATAGTTTTTTAAGTTCCAAAAGTGGTCTTTGCAATTATATTCCTAAAATTGTATCATATTTTTATAGTATTTTTTTTAGGTTTCTCAATGTCAAGAAATAGTGTGAACTACTATTCACTATTGAATCATTCATTCCACAATCAAATGTTTGACATGCACATAGGAAGAGGAGTGTTTTGGGGTTCAAAAGAACTTACATAGAATGGTATGTAAGCATGTGTACCATTGACAGGTCCAACTATGAAGCCTGTGTATCCAGCCATTGTACCATGGATAGCACTTTGAGCTAGAAGTGTGCTGTACACATTATCAGATGCATTACTTGGAACAGCTCGGATCATGTATGTTGGATCTAAAACACAAATATGAAACACAATATCATCCATATCAGTTTCTAATTTCCTTTCATCATGACTTAAGGAATAACATAATTATAAAAGGATACCAACAAACCTATGTACTTGAGATTTATAGTCATTTTTCGCCTTTTCAAGAAATGATCCTACAAGAAAAAAATTATGGAAAAAACTGAGATTGAAAAAAAACAAATTAAATATCACTTATCCATCCAGGGAATATTTTGCATTTTAAAACTATAGACATTAATATTTGAACCATTATATATCCCAAACATGACACTGGCAAGCATGATTAAAGAAAGAGAAATGGGATAAATTGATTTGTAGTCAAACTCCTCACGCCCACGCCCACACACCTTTATTTTCTGAGACAACCAGTGTCCAACATCCTGCAGCAATTTGTTTCCAGAGGCATCATGCTTTTCAATGGCGTGGTTACTTTCTGCAAACAGCTCTTGCCCTGCACCTTCGGCAATTACCATCACCATGTGTCCATTCTCCTTTAGCCTTCTCTCCATAAATTCTAACAATCCTCCTTGTCCCTCAAGGAAAAATGGCAATTCTGGGATCAAGCAGCAGTCCACATCTCGACTGGCAAGTGTGGCATGCATTGCTATAAATCCTGAACAAGTAGATTAACAAATTCAGTAAGCAGAACTAAATTATCGACCAAACAGAGATACACATAAAATAGACACTGTCAAAGATGCACGTACTGGAGTACTTAAAAGATGGGTAAATATACAAACCAATTGGAAGGATAGTGTCCTTTCTTATACACAATTTTAATTCCAAAAAGAACTGAAATAAAGTTTGTAAATATTCCACACATATTCTTCAGATCATAGAGAAATCAAGGTTGATAGATTGCACAATTTATTACACCATTAATATTTATTAATGATTAACTTTTACATCAATCTCAATTCTCAAACTCTGGGTATGAGTAACACAAAAGACAGGCTTGACATAGGACTCGTGACAACGTACAGATAGAGATTTGAAGTTTACCACTATGGCGGCCCATGAGCTTGACAAAACCGACACCATTCTCTGTGCTCTCAGATTCAACATGAGCTGCATTAATAGCTCGCTGTGCCTCCTCAACCGCCGTGTCGAAACCAAATGACTTGTCAATAACCTATGTATCAAAATGCACGCATTTTATTTCCCGAACATGAGAATGCAAAAAAAGGTCACTTCAGTCAATAGTTTGCAGCACATTAATTTGTGCTAGGCTTAGGGGAAAAAAAAGGTACTGGGATGTCATTATCAATGGTCTTTGGGATTCCAGCCACTGCAACTTTGAGACCACGCCTTCTTATTTCCTGCATGGTACAACGTTGTACATAAAAACCTGCTGTGTGCATTATGGTTTTCTACAGCTTATAAAGAAAAGCACAATCTTCATTTTTAATCAAAACATTTTGAAAGAATTAAGCCTACTACCGTCAAGACGAGAGTTTATTATTTATTATTTATATGTTGCTTGCAATATATAGCATAATAATGGAGGGCACTAGTAGGGTTATTTTAAATTGTATTACCTCATATATGACAGAAGCTCCTTTTTGAGTTCCATCTCCCCCAATTATGTATACCTTAAACATGGCAGGACAGCCATCTTAAATTATTTAGAGCAAATCCAATACAAGAAGCTCTCGCGAATGGCAGGATCCAGATTTTATATTTACCTGATTAATACTCCGATCCTGAATGCTGTCAACGATTTTTGATGTAACATATCCCCCTCGTGATGTTCCAAGGATGGTGCCACCACGTTTATGGATATCATTCACAACTTTTGGGGTAAGTGGAATGGTGTTTTTAGAATAGAAACCTTTATAACCTCCCTGCATGTACAAAGTAAAATAACGCAGTTAGCTTAGCTCCAATAATGCATTCCCAGTTTTTTTTTTTTAGGAAATATACGACACTCATAAATTGACCAGCCTAATGACCCCATTGCATTTTCCAAGGTGTCAGAAAGACATCTCATGGACATCATAAAGCTCCGTTGCATTTTGCAAGGTATTGGAAGGGCAAGCTTTGGATTCAGCTACGCTCATATTCAAAAATAAGTAAACTATACAAGAAAATGGAAAAGAAAAAAAACGAAATAATTAAGGACACAAATCAAAAACAGAATAAGGAGCAGTAAATTGATAGACAGATAAAATTGTAGTGTTTGCACGTACCTCAATCCCTAAAACTTTCTTAACACCATACATGTGGCTTAGGCCACACACAATTTCCCTGATAACTGTATTCAGACCAGGGCACAGGCCGCCACATGTTACAATACATGCTCGTACATCATCCGATTCGAAGTACACCTGCGGGACATGATTATATGAGCTTAGTGGTCAATTTTTTTTTTCTTCTCTTCTATCAGTTCTGTGGTAGGTCATTTATAGCTAGATTTCAAAAAAAAAAAAAAAAGGAAAAAAAGAAAACCTTCTGCCTGGGGCCAGCACGTCTAAAATGGATCCCTCTGGGACTATCCTTATGAACAACAATCTACAAAAGTGGAATCAACTGGTTCAGGAGTGCGTTTTTTAGTTGATACCCATTTGCTATCAATTGTTCAATGAAGATGATATTAACAAAATTGCAATAATGAACATCAGAAAAGGGAAAAAAAACTCAATAACAGCTGCATGCGCTTCAAAGAATGATTCGAAGTATAGAGCAAAATGAGCAAACTTATATAATAATGAGCGGCTTGAATTTACCTTTTGAGCTACAGAATCGTCTTCATTGACAAAGTACTGCCTGGTACGAGAAGTAATTACCCGATTTTGGATCCCGCCATAACATAGAAATTTGAAAATTTAAACAATATAGTAGTACATAGTAAATAGTAAATAATAAAAAAATTTGGAGGGGTTACTTGACAACTGAGTAGGAGGGATTGTCTTGCACTGGGTTGGTATAAGCCTGCAGAGGAACCACAAAAAATTAGTAAAGGAATAACCACCAAAAAAACACGAATTTAAGGACACAAACAGAGAGAGAGAGAGAGAGGTATACAGGGAGTTGAGGAATGTAATCGGTCAAGTGAGGAACATCTTCAAGAACATAACCGGCCTCTCCGGTCTTGGGTGCCGCGGGGGCTCCCATAGCCGCCTTTCGCTCTCCTTGGGAGCCGCCGCGATTCTCCGTGGTCCGACTGGGATTACTCGGATGCCTCGGCGGGCTCGCAGCAGAGGTTGAGAAGTTCAGCGCAAAACATCTGGAATGCAGGTGTCGGCAGCGGCAGGGTCGTCGAAGCGCCTCAACCTGCTACTAGAAATTAATGGTGGCCATTGGAGGAAAAGGGAACAAAACAGGTCATGAGGAAGAAGGAGAAGTAAAAAGCGTGACGCAGAAGAAACAATTAAGAAGCCATATTGTTCGGGCCGACCACATTATTAAATATGTAGACAGATTGTGGAGGATTTGGAACTGGCAAGGTAGTTATCGTGTTCACCAAGCAGCGCTGATCAATCGCTGGAATGGAAATGTCGTTTTAGTTTCCCTGTATATGCATGTGTGTGCGTATATATCTATCTATATATAAATATAATTTAAATCAAATAAATCAGTACGCGCGCTTACGTACGTGCAGTCTCAGGGTTTGTTAATTTGGTCAGCGGATGGGCTCCGAATAAACCGGAACAAGTATCTGGGTGGTAGATGAGATGCGAATAAACGGTCGAATATTCTTTCTTCCTCGGAATTAACAAATTCGTTCATGAAAAACATCGAAGGTGGGACCGGGTGGCGTGATTGTCTGCCTGTCCGGGGAAGTATAGATAGGCTAATTATTATTACTATTTACAGTCATAATGACCCCTTTTATTATTATTATTATTATTATTTTCAAACAAAAATAATATTTACAACCAGATACGTACCGATGCCATAAATAATTCATTTTAATACCCTAAAAACATATATTATTATTTGAGTTCATATATATTTTGAAAAAGATTACTGCTGGATTTGATTTTATTTTTGAGTTCATTCTTTGATAACGGTTGAAATTAAAATTTTATTTTATAGTTAAATGAAAATTATATTTAATGTAAATCTTTAAAAACAGATTTCCATATTAAAAGAATTGAACTATGTACAAAAAACGTTTTTGATATTACATGAAATACGAATTCATCATCAACAACATGCTCTTGGTTTTCTACGTACTGTTGTTAAATTTTTAAATATTAGTCTACCATAATATTGATTCATCTCTTCTTTATGTTTAAAGAATGTTAAAAAAAAAAGACAAATCAAAAAAGTTTGGATCTTCATCACTAATTTGTTTTTAAAGTAATAAATACAACTATCATATATATATATATATATATATATATGACAACTAAAAACTATTAATTAAAGACTTAGGAAATATACCGCATGTGTCAGGAAGCAAAGTTGGAGTGAGATGGCAGCATCAGATTCGAAGTATAGTCGAAAATATCAATTTTAGAGTCCAAGGCATAGACCAAGTCCCAAACTATAGCCTTAAATTAATGCTTGTAGTCTATCATTTCATTGCATCCTAATTTAATATGATATATTACGTAATAATTCATCAAACATATATTGTGGGATTGTCCTACATAAGAAAGGTTAAAATATTACAATACATTAAACGGATAAAGTTTAAAACAGAACATTTCAAAATTTTTATAATTGTTACAATGTTATTGGGAATGAAATTATTAATGAAATATGACAATATGGGAATGAAGTTATTATTAGCATAGTTTGTTTAGTACAAAGGGTAATAATCGTAATTATTAAAATATTTCTGAAAATAAAATTTTAAATGGTACGGTAAAGTAAAAACAAAACAAAAATATCTCTAACCTTAATCGCATTCTAACCTTAACAATAAGGGAGGATTATTATTGATGGTGGCGCTGGCGACGGAGGATCGAGCGAACTCTGCAATCACGTGCGTCAAAGAAGGCACGCTTTGGGTTGGTGACGCCGACATTTTTCCGGGCCGCTTACGCAAAGTCATTTCTTCATGCTTAATATGCATTTGAAATGCCAAGACGTCACTAATTTTAAAAGTTTTTATAAATTGCTTTATATATATGTGTGTGTCCACATCATTCCTTTTATAAAATATCTCTAAGTTTTTACAATTATTAGAATTCAAGGACCTACATCCTAAAACCAATTGGCTGTAGGAGAGGCTACCCTTGGATCTATATCAAGCATATTATGGTTGGTTACTTTTCCAATGTGAGACTCTAACACACCTCCCTCACACAACCTGCTCTGATACCATATTAGAATCCAAGGACCTACATCCTGAAACCAATTGGCTGTAGGAGAGACTACCCTTAGATCTATATCAAGCATATTATGGTTGGTTACTTTTCCAATGTGGGACTCTAACAATAATATTGCTTTATAAATTGCTTTATATATATAGTTTTTAAAGTTTTTATAAATTGCTTTATATATAAATGCCAAGAATGACGTCACTAACTATTTAGAGTTTTTCAAAATATTATAAAAACAACTAAGAAGAAAAAAAAGGCATATTCTACCATTAAATCTTTTGGGGTGAATCATTTATGCACTAATAAAATTTCATATGGTATTAATTTAGCTATCAAACTTTACAATTGAGACGACCTATCAAACTTTACAATTGACACCATTGAATCCACATGATTGGTAGACGCACACGACAAAGAAAATTTTAATTACTATTTTTTGCCAGGAGCAATTATTGGCTGATAGCAAAAATATGTATGTAGTAGAGGAAAACTCCCTTAATTTCATCAGCCCCACAAACCCTTTAATTAGTAGGTTCCCCCTATATATATATATATCCACCAAACCCACCCAAATCCCATTTCCGTATATCCTTCCAGCAGAATTTTAACATTATTTTATGTTGAATAAATATTTTTAAATATTTAGTTATTCACAAAAAAATTAATAAGCATGGAAACGTTGTATTTCTTTTTTTTTTGTTTTTGATTTCATGATTATCTTTAATGAAATTATAGTTTAAATTGAATTATGAAAACAAATTATGTTTGTTAAGAAAGAAAATTTTTAAAAATAAATTTGAATATTCCTCCTTTATATTTGAAAATAAAAATAATAAACTGAGATGATTGAATTCTAGATTCTTTTCTTTAAAAATAGATACCAGAAACACCATATACCAAACACAGTTTGTATTTTCCTAGTTTATTGATTTGTACAATATAATATTTTGATATTTGATTAAAAAAACTTCTTTTAATAATTTGTTTAGCACCCTTCAATTTTTAAGATGTTACATATAGACTATGATGTTGGAATGGGTCTTGTAGAAGCAGAGGTGAAACATGCATGTTGCATATAGACTCTGATGTAAATTAGTGCCAGATAATAGCACAACGGATTAATAAAGAAATGATGGTCTAACTTGCTAGCTGACAACGACAATTATTAATTATTAATATTACCTTGTCTCATGTATTCCAGTAAACATTTTGGTTATGGGACAAATGGACAAATTATAAATGCACAACACAACCAGACTACGACCACACATGCACATTAGACAACAGAAATTAAAAAAAAAAAAACAACAACAACAAAAATACAAAGTCGAAAGGAAATCTTGAGCTCTCAAAGCCATCCATCGATAACTACATGCCTTGCTCGATAAGATAGTCACCCAGCCTCTCAACAACCATGTTGCACTGTCCTGGAGTCACAGGCTCATCATAGAACCCAAAGATCAAGGCTTGTTCAGTTTTCTTTACCGTGATGCCACCCGAACCCTGCAAAACATTCAACCGTCAACAACTAAAGGCCAGAACAAGTTATATTAAAATACCAGTAACTACACAGCTGGTCTCATGATCATGTTGGATGGAGCAGATGACACAAAAGATAAATAAAACTGCACCCACCTGCTATCACAAAACACATAATGTAATAATAGCGAGCAGGGAGAAGATAGTAAAAATACCTTCTTTCCACGGATCACAGCTCCAGGTTCACCCTGAATGACCATGTACTTCGTGCTTCCAAAAAGTAATCCAGTAGGGGCAAGAGATCCTGGTTCAGAAAAATCTCTGACGATAGCATTGATCTGGTCTGGCTTAAACTGCATATAAAAAGTGATCATATGAAGATACCAGTATTTATATATTTGGCAGGTGCCCACATATATAGATTACGTATTTGCCATATGAAGATGGAATCATCGAATGTGGTCATATTCCTAGCTACAACAGTATGAGAACCAAGCAGAATGAAAATTATCGAATGTGGTCGCAACTGGGATCAGTTTACAAGCTAGTCACCATAGAGTCGCTTTGTCTTTAATTATAACCAAATGCGAAAATGTGAATCCGAGTACCACCAATATTGTATCATCATCAAAGAAGGCTTGTGATATATGAAGCAAACTCGCAACGATCGGTCACACAATTTAGTCATATAACAAAAGGAGAAGAAAAAAAGAGAGTTATTACTACCCCTCTAAAATGCACAAACAACAGCCTACAACCATTATATATAATGATTGCATATGCCGTGTCCACCCGTGTGCTTACACATACATTAGCATGCAAGTTTTTAAATTCAATGATTTTATTTTATTTTCTCCCAATTTGAATGGATCCGGAACACAATCCAAGGATAATTACTAAGAGGCGCGCGCATATATATATATAGATCTCTAAACCCAGATAATCAAAATTGCTTCATTTTCAAAAAGGGAGGCGATGAATAAACGACAGGATTCGATAAATCACAAAACCAAATTAAACATGAAACATCAATGGAGATGGGTACAGATAGACAGACAGAGGGTGAGAGAGAAAGAGAGGACCTGAGGGAATGCAGAGCTCTGGGCCCACACGCTGCCATCATGGCCGATGATGGCGGCGGCGGAGAGGTGGTTGCCGCCCTCAATCTCGCACATCAGGTGTTCATCGACGTACGTTTGCCACGACATTTTTGGTTCTTCCTCCTTTTCCTCGCTCCTCCTGTTCTTTTCGTTCCTCTTCGTGCTATATGTTCTTCTTCGTCGTCGTCGTCGTTGTCGTTTGTTTTATATGTATATATATATACACACGCGCGTGGGGATAAGGCAAATAATCAATTGGGCGTTTGAGTTGAAATTTACTCAGATTTGGTAACATTTTGAAGGATGGATATGGTAGTTGCCATATAAATCTGGAAATGCTGGGTTACAACAAATCAATTCTGTATGCCATTAATTATTATAGCAATTTAAAATACAATTAATATTTTTAAGCCCATGCCATTAATTATCAAAATTTAAATTTTAATTAATATTTTAAAGCCTTTTAGAGCATTTACGTATTTTCAAAACCTTGAATTTTTTTAAAAATATATAATAAAATTTTTTAAAAAACTTTATGCACGCTCGAATTTCTAAAATAAAATTTGAAGATAAAAAATTAATACTATTTTTTATATATTTAAAAAAAATAAGACTATTTTTTTTGAAGATAAAAAATTAATACTATTTTTTATATTTAAAATTTTACTATTTATTCTTTAAAATAATTATATAACTTTTTATATTTAATTTGACACATTTATATATTTTAATAGATATAATAAGTAAAAGAAATAAAAAATATTTTAATAAAATATGAAAATTATGTTTTTTGGAAATGGGATCAAATTTCAGGGGAGTTTCGTCACGGCCGAGGGCTGCCGGAGGATCGTCGCCGGGTATTTTTGGACCACGATATCCGCGCCTGCCGGACTCTCATCTACCCACCGATTCTTCCATCGGCGTCTGTGTCTGCCCCGCCGTTGCAGCCGTCGCCTCCCACTGCGCTTCCGGTATCCACCTTCTGCGACGTCTTCGCTGGGAAGGTAACGAACCAGTTAGAAGAAGAGAGATCGAGATCGATCTCATCGGAGCAGCAGCAGAAGCAATGGTGTGTAGTTGCAGCGGGGATGACGGATTCTTCTCTTATTCTCCGATTTCTTCTTCAAAATCGTCCTAGAACTTGAGGTTGGGGAAAACATGTTCACCCCTCTTTTCTAGGGCTAGCGATTCCCTGATTATGTAATTTTAGTGCCATGTGTGTGATAGGGTGTTGGTTTAAGGCCGAATCTTGCTTCTTCTTCCATAATATTCAGGAAAATGAAATTAAACTAACGTTTTGGTTGAGTTAGGGTTTAGTGTGTTGGATTAGGGATTTGGCCGTGATTCTCTCCCTTTTCTGTATTTTCGGTTGAGGCCTTCTATTTCCGGCCAAGGGCTGTGTTTTTCCGGCCGTGGCCTGTAATTTGTGGTGGGGTTTTGTTAGTTCAAGCGTTGAAGGTGTTGGGGTGAAGTGTGGTCATGGCTAAGACTTTGGTGAGGCCAGGGGCGGTTACGGCTTTGTTGGAGGAAGGCCTGGGCGTGGCAGTAGGCAGTAGCAGAGTGAGGGAGAGAAAGGGATGGCCGTGGCACCCTTTACCCTCTTTTCTTTACGTAACAAATTACATAAATTGTGTATGGTTGAGATTGTTATAAATTATAGAGAAAGAAATTATACATTAAAGGTCTCTCCTGTTTCATCTCAGTCTCTCTTCCAGCAGTATTTCAACCTGTATCAGCTCTGGCCTTCCTGAAAGGGGAAGGGGTTCTTTGATTTTTAGACTTTTAATTGTGAAAGGGGATCTTTGATTTTTTATTTTTTATTTCCAAAGGAAGGCTGATTACGCATGCATGCGTTCTCATTGCACAATTATAATGACTGTTTGATGAATTCTATAAATGCATCAATAACTTTTCTAATGATGTATACATCATATTGTACAATTTCAATATTAATGATCCAGGTCTCAATTCCCTTCTTTCTCCTTTATTGACTATTTCTCTAAATTTGAATGCAGCTAATGAAATTATCCGATATAGGGATTGTTGGAACGATATTTTTCCTGGTGGTAAATTAAGTCTGCCCCGTGTCTTACCGAAAGGATTGCTGTGAAAGCAGCAGACCTGGATATTGCTTCCATTATGGGCATGGGTTTCCCACCTTACAGGTGGTTTAAGTTAATCAAATAGCATATTCACAAATTCCATAATCATCTTCTATAATAACTGCAGTACCTGTTTCTTCTGGGTTGTTGTCTTGTTTTGGGCCAATACTATTGGTTCCAATTACATTTATTTGAGATTGCAGTAATGGTCAAATAAATTTGGGAGATCCTTCAAGCCTTGTGCATATCTGGTGGAAAGAACTTCCAAGGGTACCTCTAGTTTTTCTAGACTTCTTGTCCATTGAAGCTTATCTGCACTAGATTAGATATATTCTGGCCACAAATCATACATTCATGGAGACCGATGCATTTAGAACATGCCGCATTATATCGGGATCGTTCTTTAAAAATCTAGCATAATGCATTGAGGGCCTGGAATCTTGATCTAATCAATTTGATCCCCTACCAAAATCACCCTCTAAAGCTTTCTTGCATCTTAAAATATGGAAGTTACTGCTCTTTACATTATGCATAAGTCAAAACTCTCAGAATAAGATTGATTATTTTTTGTCCATTGCTCATTTACATATGCCATAGGAACCGCCTTCTATGATTGAACATCGTGGTATACCTTTCTCACCACTAGTTATCATGTGTGACAAATAAGATTTCCAATCTTAAAATTAAAATCTTCATTATCCAACTTTCTAACATGAATTAAATTTTTAGCACAATCAGGAACATGAATATACTTTTCTAAATCCATGTAACATCTAGTACCTAGACCAATCTCTATGCATTTTAGTTATCTCTATTTGTGTCTATTTTTTGATCCATATATAAAAAAAATTCAATTTCCTTTATAGGATATATCATAACGAGTTCATGTGTAACAATACATGCGTATTTGCATTAAAATTTAACCACCAAGTATTATTAGATACCTTAATAAAATTTAATTCAAAATATATTGAAATAGTATTTATCTTTTTTTTTTTTCAAATTAAATCTTTCTTTTTGTGCAGTCTTTTTTAAAGTGATCAATCTTTTTACAGTAATTTTTTTTGATGACCGAGAAAAATCCCACGCAAGCAACCGATAGAATCCTGGATGAGACTAAACCTCAGATGCACAAGCCCCTTACATGCCCCATGTACAGATAAAGAACCCCAAGTTTTATGCGCAGGGTGAGGTTCGAACCAAAGACCTTAGACTATGTTGAATTTCCTAGCTTAAAACTAGGCTTGCCTCAACCAACTATACTATCCCGTGGGGATAGCAATCTTCTGACAGTAATTGTCCTTCTTCTCGTGAATTTGACCCTCTTTAATCTTTATTGGGGTTTTATCTTTTATTTTATTTTCTTTCCTTTGTTACTGACTCCCTTATGAAATGTGAGATAATGAGTGATTATTCATTTTCTTTAATTTTTCTTCCTCTTTAACTAATATGTTTTAATTTCTTTCGGGTTTTATTTTTTTCTTGATGTTGTTATAATTCATTTGGAATTGATCAAACTTAAGAAGAAGTAAGTTAATGATAAACTAAACTAAGATGAATGAGTTATGATCGGTCAAACCTTTAAGCTCATTCATTAAGGCTCTAATAAAGTTATGTTTAATTAGGGGTATTCTTTTAAGTTTTAGCATAAATAGAAGGAAAAGGACTATTCACAGGTATATTGTATAAGTAATTCATGTTAGAATATTTTATCTGTTATTATATAGGGATGAATAAAATTTAAAAAAATAATATCAATCCAACAAAGGTAATCTTGTGCAATTTATCTGTTTGCATATATTATTACTCTAAATAGAAAATATCATATATGGTCACATATTAATGTTGTGATAAAACTTTAATTGAATTGAAACAAATAATAATTTTAATTATGTATTTAAGTTCACCTTTGAATGCTACTTGAATATATAATATAAATTAATAATGATGTAAAAAAATAATATATTTTAATATCAATCATACTAAAGTCAATATATATGTTATGATATACAATTATATTAACTTAATATATTGACAAGTCATTATAATGTTATTAATTATAAACAATGACTTACCCTTGAGTCAACTTCAAGTATTATAATTAATGAAGTCAATTGTTCATTTATTTAATTATATCACACTAATATGAACGGTTGTAAATAAATGTCTAAATTTCTTAATAAGTTAAGTACATTTATGAGTAACAAACTTTTTACATTTACTTATACAAATCATACTTAAAAATTCAAACAAAATATAAATATATAAATATGTTACTTTAATAAGTTTTTTGTGCCATAGATTTTTAATTATATAAAACTCTAAATGAGATATATTTTAAAATTTTCAAACAATTATATAATATATTACACACACACACACACACACACACATATATATATATATATATATTATTTTTCGTACAGCAACATTAAACAATCAATTCTACGTGAAATAATTATCTACATATTGCTATGGAAATCCAAACATAATTAAAACAACAATTTTGCACAACCCGTTACTTTCAGATTTTCGTCTATGCCCTTGATCAGTCTTATTAGCAAATTAAATCTGCAGTATAAGTTAAAATACAATACAATTTAATTCTGCGTAATAACAATTCTATGCAATCATACCAATATACAATTTACAAAATGTAGAAAAATAATTCTCTTAAGACTTTTAGTTTTAGAGGCAAACATTAAAAATCCCATTTTTAGGTATCTTCACCTTTACATATTAAATATTAATTAAAAATCCCACAGCTTTACCTTCTTCTTTTTACTTTATTTATTCTAATTATGTTCTAGTAGATATATAATCATTTATGATCTTATTCAAACCAATCAAACATAGCTAATTAAAACCGTATAAAATGGGCACAATGCAAACATCATGATGAACGTATGGACCTCTAGACAAATTTTCAATCCATCACCAAGACACTGTGCTCTTCGAATTCTATAATTGCTTTTCAAATGTAATATATGAAATATCAGTCAAATAAACTTTGCTTTGCGTGTTATTTTCGCTAAAAAACCCTTTTTGCGCGACATGATGAAATCAGCCAAAAGAATCAATTAATACCATGCGGCTCGACGCAATACCAATTAGAAAGGCAAACAATCGTCAAACAATACCATGCGGCTTGATGCAATATCAATCATGATCAAATAAGCTGTGGCTCCCGCAGGAGATAGATCTGGATTAAGACAAGTTGCGGCCAAAGGAGGAGAACAACGATGGCATAATCACTGAATGTGATAGTTGGGATATTTGCATAGCAGGTTAATATTAGTATTTTTTAAATTTCCAAAACTACAACTTCTAGAAGCAATTTCCTAAAATCATTTTTGTTTTTTACCATAAAAAAATAAAAATATTTTTTTTTCATAATTTATCATTTGAATTTTATTCTTTCTACTTATTTTATAAACATAAATAATTTTTCAACATTATCAAACTAACACATCCGAGGAGATGCGAGAGTGGGTCATGTCAACCATATTAAATTTGGATGTGTACTACTTTGTTTGACACCCTCTTCCTCCTCAAATTGAAGTTGTCATCGAGGGAAATCTTGAGTTTGGACAAAAAAGAGATGGAAATTAGTAGGGAACTGAGATATGGTACTCTAATTTCAACTGCAGTTTTAGGAAAAAGAAGAATCAATTAAACGCAATTAAGGAAATAAGAATAATAATAATATCAAAATAACAAAAAATAAAATCAAATAAAATAATGATCATTATTTTACAATAAAAAACATATAGATTACAAAACACATTTTTTAATGATAATGAGAACCAAACATACATATGGGCCTTGCTTTGTGTTGTCTTTTTACATTTCAAAGGTGCATATGGCTACGGAACCTCAAAACTTGAACTTGAAAATTCAAGTGAAAAAGCTTCCAAAAAAATCACAAAAATTCGCACATAATAAAGAAAACCCCCCACGAACTAGAGCACGCGCTGCATTCTAACGCCGCTTGTGCTGATCCGCGACCCCGTGATGGAGAGCACCCTCGGCCCTGCCTCCGGCCTCTGCCTCGGCGCACTGCGAGACCTCAGCCCCGCACTTAAGGACCTTGTATTGTTAATAGTGTCCATGTAGTACGGCTGCAACAAGCTGTCCTGGTGCACGCTCTTGGACGGAGCTGCTGGATGACATCCCCGTGGGCAGGGATGGCCAAATCGCGGAGAGTTGTGGGCTACGGAGAACCGCCATTCGTCGCTCATGAAGCTCCTCCTCTTCGGCTCTTGGGGATTCCTGGGTTTGAGAACGGTGCAGAGATGGTCCCGCAATGGGGACGACGACAGAGGCTTACATTGCATGTGGTAAAACGGGTCATCACTGCAATCTGATGGGGATGTGCATGACCTGCGCCACATTGTTCCGGGCTTGACCGCGTCCATTTCCACTATCTTGGGGGAGTTTTCATCGTACCCATTAATAGATATCTCCATTAAAGATTTAGAGAGCCGCTTCCTTTGGCGTTCACCTCTTGTGTTACCATGCCTCTCCTAGAAATGAGAACAAATTAAAAACCCATATATATATATCATAGGCTAATTATTCCAAGTAATGAATTTTTACAATTGTTAGGCTAAGGACTTGATTTATTGAGTGAAGTTCATGTGTGTGTTGGCTTAATTTTGGCAGCAAGCACAAATAATCAAACACACCAGATTGAACAATCTTACCACAGATTTTCGAGCTCGGTTCTCTAGCGTAAGAGAACGACGAGCTCTCTCGGACCGCACCGAGAGCTGAGCTCTTATGAGAGCCTGCATCCTGAGGAGTGTGGCTGTGGCTCTCTTTCGAACTAGGTAGCCTCTAACAAGAGCCTGCAGCTTCACAAGTCCCTTCAGGGCATGAAGCGCCTTCCTAGCCTGAGAGTAAATTGTAAATGTATTAGTATTTATAACTGTAGGATCAAAACAAAACACGAAAAAAAAAAAAATGTAATGGAACAAAACATAGATATTTTAAAAAAAAAAACTGCAAATGTAAGAAAGTACCCAACAGAGAAAATTGAATCCCAAGACTGGCTTCAAAAGCAGAGGTCGTCACACCAGAGGAAAAAAAAAAACAGGACCCACTTACCAAGGAACCGCGAAAGACGCTCTGAATCATAATTGCAGCACAATGCTCCCTCCTTCCCACGCCCTGGCTGGTCAGCCTCACCACTGCGGCGGCGGCCTGGGCGGCCTTGACGGCGGCGTCGGCAGCGGCGGCTGTTGCCGCGTAGATAGCAAAGGCGTGCTTGTCTTGCTCCTCCGACTCGGCAACGTAACAGCTCAGGCCGCAGGGGGCGTCGCTAGTCGACAGCCGACCCGACGCGGCGGAGCCCCTCCCTTGCTTGGCGAAGATCCACCGCTTCTTCTCTCTCCGGTCGATGCTGTCCTTCTCTTTCTTCATTCCCATAAGCCCTCTTAACCACTTCGAAGTCTTTCCCATGTTTTTTAAATGTTTTTGTTTTATGAAGTTTGTGAATAAAAATTAAAAATTAAAACACCTGCAGAAGTGACAGCAAGCAAAATATATATATATATATATATATATATATATATATATATATATATATATATCAATCCAAAGAATTCAAAAACCCAAGAAAAGGGCATGTGTCTCAAATCCAATCCCAAGTGACAAGCCAAAGATAAGTTCACGTACACTGACCTTTCGTTGGGACAAAGCTAGAAAATCCAAACAGTGTCGTTCTTCTATGAGAACTTCAACTGGTGTGTGTCCTCTCCTCCTCCCTCGCCCCCGGCGCGAGCTACTGCAGAAGGGGAATGAACCTCGGGAAGGAGCAAAAGTGGGTCGGTCTACAGCTTATTGGCAGGCATGCAGGTGGTGATGGGGAGACCAATAAAAGTTGATTGGTCTATGGCTGATTATTCATAACTGCGATTTATATCAGGGCCCTGTTTCGGGGAGTGATCAAATAAAACGGTAACGTTGATTTCAAATGTATTTAAATTTTGAATTCGGAAATCGTGGTTATATTTAATCGTTGCAGTAAATTCGGGTCAATTCGAAACCGGCAACGGATGCCACCTGGCATTCCACTCGTCATATATAACTTTTTCTATGTACGCATTGATTTCGTACTTGTTTTTTTTCTTTTTTACAATAGTGAGAGCATTGACATTTACCGTGGTACAATTTAAAAAAACATTCTAAAGGTCAATACTATATAAGTAGACAAAATCATAACAAAATTTAAAAAATTAATGAGACGGTGTCAACAAAATCATTAAATTTATAAAAGCTTTTAAAAACTCATTTAATCAGTATTTAATATCGTATCACATCACTATCTCACTACGTATTTTTAGTCTTGTCTAATTCTCTGTCATTATTAGTATTTCTAGTTGTATGATTGAACAAAAAAATAATGAGATGCGTTGTCAAATTCCAAAGAGGATTACAAATGATGTGAACTATGATTTTCTTTATTTCCTAAATGGAAAAAATAAACGAGGTTGAATAATCATTATTTTTAAACATTAAGAGTTGGAAAACGGTGTAAGAATTTTAGGTATGATAGAAAAAATTGTTGGGAAAAAGAGGTTGTCGTAGCTAGAAAAGAAGTGAAAAAGTTGTTTTTAAATAATTTAATTGAAATGAGATCAAAGCTGAGAAAAAAGTATAATTTACAATACTATTTTTGTCCCTTTTTTTATTTAATTGTATAAATTCGTGTAATAGGTAAAAAAATAATTTAAATATTTTTTATAACAAATCATACCATTTTAATTTTCACAAAAATAACCATATTTTTCATATCTTTTTGGTGTCTTTTCTTGTCACCTTCCATTTTTCACCTATGGTCAAGAACAAGAAAATGACTTTGCATATCTTTTCTACTTAACTCTCATTTTAATGGCTTTTCCATGTTAGAACAATAATTTGTAGTAAACTTCTTTTTTTAACTTTCAAGTGGATATATATCAAGTGAGAAAACAAATTATCGACCTTATTTCACATATGAATAATTTTAAAATAGGAATATGAGGCGGATGATTTGTTAGGTTTTAAAACAAAAATTAGATCACGTGAAGGAAATTAAATGAAATTAAATCATCATTATTTGTTAACTTCATTTGGGTACCTTTAAAAAATCTAGTAAATTTATAAATAATATAATAGTGTCCGGCCTTATTTCACTTTAAAATATTTTAAAATATGAATATAAGGACGATTATGTGTTATATTCAAAATAAAAAGTAGCTCACGTGGAGAAAATTGAATGAGAATAAATGATAACTACTTTTAAACTTCTAGTGAATTTCTGCTTTTTCCTAGATAGAGGGGCAAAAAACCGGACTAAATTAGGTATGTAAACCGTTTTTAATGCATGAATGCTATTAAATCTAGTCCTCTTTAAGGACTAACTTTAACATATATATATATATATATATATATATATATATTTGCGCGCGAGAGAGAGAAAATTTTTACCAATACACATATATTATTTTTATATATTATTACTTTTGGAAGACTCATCCTGCTTATAAAATAAACAAAAGTAACAAAACTGTTTGATAGAGTAAAAAGGATATTTTTAATAAAAAATTCTCTTTGCTCGAAAGCATAAGTAATTTAGAAGTTACTTATAAAAACTGCTTTTTAAGGAAACATTTTGAAAAAAAATTAAAATACTAATAATATCTTTCTATACCATATGCCATGCTATGCACATAAGAGTGACGGGGATGGAGGGAGGGTGTTGAAATTGCGTGTCCCGTTCAGCAAAAGCAACAAAAGCAATGACTTGAATGGTTCTTTGCTTCTTGGCTGTTAAAATAACATATTATCCTCAAAATGAAACCAATTATTAACCCAAATATATATGAGAGAAAATCAATATTGAAGACCAAAACACAAAACCAAATGCCAATTATGGGGTCGGTGACACGGATGGGTATGGAAGGGGGGAGGGGAGGATGGAATGGGAGTAGCACTGACACAGGGGGTGGCGAAGGAGTAGGAGGATATGAGGGGCGATCAGATTGGGAAGGGAGTGTGATTTTTTTAATATTTTTTTAAATTATAATATAAATAAAAGAATTATTTTTGTCTTTTAAATTTTCATAATAATTTTTATTTTAATTTACCAAACATTTATACATGCTTTTAAATTTTCAATCACTTTTAAAATTATATTTTAGCAGACACTTACATGCTTATTTTCACAATAGTTTATTTTTCCATTACATCTAAAAGCATTATTACTAAACTAAGCTATTATTTTATTGTCCAAGGTCAGAATTCACCCATATTTTGATCAAACGTAAAAGACCTACATAATAATATAAAACTATAGCATGTCAAGTGTCTTCTGTTTCTTAAAAGTTAATAACTATATCAAATTTGATGGTCAATTTTACGTTTAAAAAGAACAATAATTAAAATAATATTATCCTTTTTATTACCAATGTTTTTCCTTAAAAAAAATAAAAATAAACTACCTTATAACATTTTTTTCATCTGTTTAAAAAATTAATCTATTTGATAAATTTTTTCTAACTTTATATAATTTTTTTCAATTGGATTAATTAACCATACATTTATTGAAAAGTCACTAATTATCCTTTGTAGTTACTATAATGGACTTATTTTTTTATTTAAGGTCTGAATTGCTCTCATCTGCAAATTCATATGTTATAGATTTAGATATGGTTCTTAATTCCTCATGCAATAATTATGTGTCCCCATCAATTTTATTCCTCCTACCTATACTTTGGAAAGACATGTAATAATCAAACTAGAGGATCTCAATTCAATATGTAGTACTTGCAATATTAATTTACTATAGACAAAATTATGATGCTCATTAGTGAATTAATTAAGTAAATCTTCCAACTTACGCATTCATTGTGTTACAAAGATCCTGCACATAACATTAAGGCACTAGCATATACTTCCCCTTTGTTTGGTGTAAAATTAATATGGATGGTTTGTGTGAAAGGGGTATTGGGGCTTGCTGGAATAGAATGTCTCATTATGGGTGGATGAGTTGTGCTAGCTCATTGGGCCAATGCACTACTCTATATGCAAAGCTATGGGCAACATTGTATGAAATGATTTTTTTTTTTGAAGGGTTTATTTATGTATTGTTTTATTTCTATATGTAACTTGCTGTAAAGTATAAAACAAAAAAAAAAGTAGGTTAAATGTGTTTTAACTCTATAAAAGGCGATTATCTCTTTTCTCTCTTGGTAGCAGTGTCAACCCACTAAACCTAGCACCCAACTCTGTTTTCCTTTATGCGGCGGCGTCAAGGTTCTGTCTCCTCCCTCTGGCACAAGTGTTTAACAGCCCGTGGGGACTTATACCATCTGTAATGCTTCAGCATTCAGTGGCAATCTGTTTGTGGTACCTGTTCTATTCTGTAATCTGTTCTGGCTCTGCAGTCTGTGGGTGAATCTCTCTCTCCTCCATCTGTTATGTCTTTTTGCAATATGTAATCTATGTCATCTGAATATCTGGCAATTTAAATATCTATAATTTGTATTCCTTTTCGATATAGTGAATTTATTTTGTCGTTGCATGTGGACGTAGCACTATTTTAGGGTAAACCACGTACATTTGGTGTTCATGTGTGGTGTGATTTTCTGTTTTTTGTTTCTTTGCTTAATTATTCATAACAAATTGGTAGCAAAACTGTTGGTTCATCTGTGACAATCTGTTTTTGAGTAAAGATTTCATCACACACCATAAATATTGAAAAAAATCACTGGCAAAAATAATTTCAGTTGGTGGCGCATCAAGATGAGTGCGTTATTGAAACAACAAGGGATCTAGGCTCCTCTCACGGGGAAGCAATTTGTGATAATAGAAGATTCTGTGTTGGCTATCATGGAGGAGAAGGTTTATTTGACAAATCTTCTCTTTTTGTTAGATGAAATTATTTGTGAAGTCGCAAATGAAGAATGTGCAACAGGTCTATGGCTGAAGCTGAAGAGTCTCTACATGACAAAATCTCTAGCAAATAAGTTGCTCATAAATCAACATTTGTTTTCTCTCCGAATGGATGAAGGTAAATCCTTAAAAAGCCACAATTATGATTTGAATCCAATTTTGATGGATTTGTGAAATGTGGATGTCAAAATTGATGATGAAGATGCAGCCATTATATTACTTGTTTTTTTAACTTATTCATATGAGAATTTTGTGAATTCATATGTTGTTGGAAAAAAAACAATCAGACTGGAAGAAGTCCGGTCAGCACTCCTTACACGTAAGCTTTGTCACAAGGCATTAGAAACTAGTTCCGATAATTTTAGTAGCCTGGTTATGATGAATTCTGAAAAATTTAGGGGTCGTCAGTCATATAAGAATAACAATAGAAGCAGAGGTAATATTAATCACATAGATATTTGCAACTACTGTAAGGATTGTGGACATTGGAAAGATTAGTGTCTGCAGAAGTAGGTAACAGAGAAAAATGCAAAAGAAAAGATTGCAGCTGTAGCAGAGACGAATACCTCATTTGAATCTAATTTGGTTTCGATTGCTGCTGATCAGTCTCACCCGATAAATACATGGGTGATGGACTCAGATCGTTCTTATCATATAACTCCAAATAGTGAGTGGTTCTCAACATATGAGAAAATTTATGGTGAAAACGTCATTATAGGTAATGATATCGTGTGCAGAGTAATAAGTATTGGTTTAGTCCAGATTCAGATACAGACGGTGTCATCAGAACACTCACCAATGTTCGACATGTTCCATAGTTGAAGAAAAATCTCATATCCTTGGGTACTTTGGATCAATTGGGTCAGATCGAGTTCGGATTAAGATATACATTTTTCGGTTGGATTCGGGTCAGGTAGTACCCAAACTTGACTTGTCATCCCTGTTTTTTTTCATGAATTAGCTTTGCCGACTTCAGGGAAACAAGAAAGACATGTTAAAATACCAAATTTGGGGCATTAATTCCCTACATTTCCTCTCTTTAAATTAACATCAGTCCATGCAAAAATATCATTTCCCTTTTTTAATCAATTCCCCTCATATATAAACACATGTTTCCATTAATTAATGTGTCAACTTTAAAATCTCTGTGTAAATTAACCACACATGGAGCACTACCAATTGTCCTTGCTTTAGTCATAACATCCACACCAACTCCTTCAAGAATATTTTTTTTTAAATTAAAAGAAAATTTTAAATTTTGGATAAAAAATACCTTATATCAAGTCTTTCAAATTCTAAAATTTAGATAATAAAAATGGAAATGGGAGAGAAAATTTTCATATTTTGAGGATTACTAGTTATTATTCAAATAATTTTTTATTAAATTTCTTGATATATTTGCACTTTTGATTGATTATAATAAGTGTAAGAGATAAAAAATAGTAAATAAAAAATAAAAAATATAATTTAAAATAATAGAGATAGATATGGTGAATGAGACGTGGATGATAAATAAAACGTATCAAGTAATATACTATTCATTCCCTAGAGATAAAAATTATGGAGATGATGTGGATGCTCTAAGAAAGAAAACTCATTAATGACTAATGTATTTTAATTACAATGCTAGTTGCCTTTAATGAAAACTCATGATTAAAATCCTGCATAAACTGTAATTCAATATGCTTTAACAAATACATAGTTATATATAGAGGGAGAAAATTCTTTTAATCAAGTTAAATAATTTTCAATCACAAAACACAAAATTACAGGTTAACACTTAGAATTAAAATTAAAATTAAAATAATTAAAATAAAAATAAAAATCAACTAAAATAAAGGAAAATATTATAAAAATTAAAAATATATTAATTTAATAAAATATTATATTAAAACATATAAATTACATGCAAATTTAATGAGACAATTTATAGTGATCACAAACACACACACACACACACACACATATATATATATATTATAAATAATGAATAACTTGTAATTAGTTCAAAATATTGACTCTTACCTTTTACAAAATCTCAATAATTAGTATGCATAAAAAAGGAAAAAATTTGGTAGAATAACTGGATTGTTAGGAGAGCATGATAAAATGTTTGTAAAAAAGAATTAGTGGTATTGATGGAGAGCACTTGGGTGTTTATATATTAGAGAAAACAATTCTTATATAGGACAAGATGGTAAGTAATATGTATAGTAGGTGGAATAATATAATTTTGTCATTAAGCTTTTTTTTCTTTGCTAACCTCTCCATTTTCAAGACTAATTTATTATTATTTTATTACCTTCCACATAAGTCTCTTTTTTCTCCAATTTTGAATTTGTATGAGTTATTTGACTTTGAATATTTTTTATGACAAAAGCACATATGTGCATCACCATTATTTTGATTAAACTTTTGTAAATTGTTAATGAAAATAAATACAACTAGTTGAGTTGGATTTCTAACTAAATTATCTATGATTTGAGACTAATTTCATGTCATTTGAACTTGTATAAACAAAGTAATTTATTTTTAATGGAAAATTTTGAATGTAACACTAAATCTATATTTTGGTTTTTAAATTGTGTTCTCATGAGCCAATCAAAATACGTTGTTTTTTATTATCAAAGTTATCTAATTAAATTTTGAACAAACTTTAACTAATTTTAAATTATAGAATTTTAAAGATGACATCTAAAAACTGTGCAAGTATACTACTCTCTAATTGTAAGTTATTGTTTAAGGGTATTGTTAAATTTTTATCATTTACACCTCTTTGCTAATTTTGACATCATAAATTTAAATTCAAAATACTTTTTAACTAAATCAATATTTATTCATAATAAATAATCTATTTATTACAATTAATTAAATTAAATTATCATAATGAATTAAAAGAAATAACACAACATAACATAACAATAAATCATAATAATAAAATAAAATGTTTGTACCCTTACTTAAAATTTGGCCATACAATAATCCTATGATTTATGTAATATCTCTTAGATCGTATATGCGTAAAGGGGTGGGCAGCGGATATTCGCACCTGCTACCATGCCCGCCATTTGTTCCATTCCTGCTATGTGGGGTGGGTTATCCGCCTAGGCAAGAGCGGGGGTGCAGTTTTTAAACTTGATACTTCACTCCGGCGAGAACAAAAGCTGTAATAGATAGTGGGGTATCCCGCCTTGCTCTCGCCCTGCATAATTTTAATAATTTTTATTTATAATTTTATAATATTTTAAATACTATTATTTAATTATTGTTTATGATTTTTAATATTTTTGGATGGTATTTATTATTGTAAAATTAAATCATTTTTGATAATTTTTTGTTAAAAATGATATAGAAATTTGAGTTAAGATAAAATTATTCATATGGACAAATTCAAATAAAAAATGATAGCAAGATGCCGGCAGATGGAACCTCATTCTTAGATACATTACTTAAAGAATGAGATATCTTACCCCGCCTACATATGAAACGATATATAATTTTAAAATTTGATCTATAACCTAAACGGGAGCGAAAGACAGTAATAGGTTGATTTTGCCTTTGATAAGACCAAAATTACTCCTATCAACTGCTTCATGGAGCCCCTAAAAGGCAAGCTTGTCTTAAGAGAGATTAATAAAGGTCAGTAGTGGAGAGCGAGTGAATAAAGTCTCCCATCGCTAACCTTATTATAGGATAGGGTACCCCGTACTGCCTACACATGGAGCAAGGTATGATTTCAAAATTTTACTACCCGCCTAGGCGGGGGCGAGATATGGTAATAGATAGATCCTGCTTCTGCTAGGGCAGATAACACCCCCATATGCATATACACGAAAGGCGAACAAAGCTTTTGCGACAACATTATTTTGTTGCCACTATTGTCGTAATTGTAGCATTAACGAATTCATTTTTTTTTTTTTTGCCATAGTTCGCTTTAATTATAGTTAATGACTATGAGCCGTCAATTCATTTACGACAAAAAATAGACTAATAACTTCAACTTGTAACCTTCATATATATATATATATTCGTCTAAGTAGTAGCCATTTTAGGTTATATACTCACACGAGAAATTAATGCCCTATTCTCTCTACTTTTTTCTAACTATAATTATTTCATCTATATAAATTTCATCACACAATTTATCGATATATATTTTGTTTAATAGAACTATTTTAACATCTATTTCTATCAAAATGGCTAGTTATTATTATAATGACTATAATGACTAAATGTTACTTTTAGTAATATAACTTATTAAAATTGAATTATTATTGCAGTAAATTAATTTTGCAAAATAATTATTAAATAATAATTTATTAAAAATTACAGATTTTATAATTTCCATTATACACCAATTTTTAATTTAACAAAAATATATAAGTGATTTCATCTTCATATAAATTTACTTTTTTAATATTCATACGATTTTTTTTTAAAAATAAAAATACACCTGCTTAAAAAACATGTTTTTGTTTATTCAGGCGTAAACGGTCCGCAAATAATGCCCACCGCGAGTAGTCGCGCGTTTTTTAATTATAAAAACTGACGACGTCATAAATAAATGCCCACTTGTACATGTTTGGTCGAATTGCTACAGTGCCTGCCGCCAACCATATTTGACCACCACTAGGGTCAAGTCACCGTGTCGCGCGGGCCAATTAAAGAAACAGAAACAAAAACAAAAAAAAAAAAAAAACGCGCGGAACAATGGAAACGTTGTCGTTTCCTGAGCTAAAAATGCACGCCAGCTCAGCTCGGGAGGAAGGAACCTCCAAAGTTTCCGAAACATAAAAATCAAAATATCAAACCAATCCACACGCGGTTGTCTCTCTCTCTCTCTCTCTCTCTCCAAGAAAACAACCGACGGTTCTAGGGTTTCGTCTCTCCGTGCTTTCTTCCCTCGTATCTGCCACAACCTTGTCTTTGTTTGTTCCCTTTGTCCTTCACCGCGGTTTGTTTGATCCTCTTTGTTCCCAAAATCCTAATAGTTGTTTCCTGTTTTGGGTTTAAGTCTTCTTGTTGGTTTGATCCTCCTCTGCTTTTGATCAAACCTAGCAAAGCTGGGATTCTGGGAAAACAGGGAGTTTCCGAAAAGAGGGAGTTAGGGTTTTCAATTCTGTTTTGTTTTGTATTGTTCCATCGTTTTCGGGTTGGGTCCATCCCTCTTATGATCTCCGAATCGGAGGCGGCATCTCTCAGCTCTTTCTGTTGCTTCCTCGATCAGGGATTTGGATTTTACCTTTAGCTTAGCCCCGGGGCGTTGTTTGTGCCACCAATCACCATGGTCGGTCACCGTGGCTCGAGTGCTTCTTCACCATCTCAGCCGGAGGGGAAGCAGTATGGCGTCACGAAACCCTTGTCTCTTGCGGGGCCTACCCAGGCAGATCTGCAGAGAAACGCGGGGTTGGAAAAGGTAATCATTAAACTAGATTAGTCTTTGTTTCATAGGTTAAAGGTGGAAAATTTCACGGCAGTTATTTAGTGTTTGGTTTGAAACTTTGTTGTGAATGTGCTAGTTTTTGATTCAAGCTGGGCTTTACGAAAGCGAAGAGGAGGGTGCTAAGAGAAAAGAGGTTCTTGTGCGGATTGAACTGGTAAATTTTCGTTTTTTCTCTTGGATTTTGGAGTCTTACACCCAGGAATCCTCTTGTTACTATTTTTTTTTAAATCTTACACGAAATAGTAAGTTTTCAGGAACAAGTCGTTTAAATGACTCATAGATTTGGTATCCTGGCCCAACGAGGAATATATCTATGTACACACTCATTATGTGTTGAGTAGCCTCTTTTTGCTATTCCATACTGTCTTGGATTTGTTTAGCGCCTATAATTCTTTTCCACGACTTTGTATGTTCCCTTTTTCTTGATTTTCGTAGAGACTGAATGGAAAGCTTTAGCTAGAGTTAAATAGAGTGTAAAGCATTTGGTTATATTTTCTGTGTGCGACGGGAGGAAGGTGGGTGATGGGGGAGAGGAGGGCCGAGGGTGGGGGGCTATGCATGAGGAGGGTTAATATTGTAATTTGTCAAAAAATCATATACGTGGTATTGTATACCATTCATGGGTAAGGTAATGAATGATTTTTGTTTTCATTTCATTTTATTCCTCTCAATTTTATTTTTGCATATCAAATGAGCATTTCGTGGTTTGAGGCTTTGAACATAAAAATTGCAATAATCACTTGAAGGTAATGGAGCAAACCTCCTATTTGTTGTTTTTCTTTTATTGGCTTAGCTGTTATACCTAATGTGACTCATTAAAATGATGGTATCGTATTTATTTTAGTAAATATTTAGTGTTTACCTCCATTAATTAGGGTATGACGGTATGCAAGGCACAATAGTGAATGTCCATGCCAAGAAGTTGTTGATTGATGTAAATGATGTCCTTATAAGTGATTTGAACTAGTGTTGTTCATGCTATCCTAAATTTTTTGGGCATTTGCTGTGCATGTCGGTTTGAATACTTAAATGTTCTTTCTAGAGCTGTAAATGAACCAAACGTTTATGGACAAGCTCGCGTTTGGTTCGATAAAATGTTATTTATATTCATTTGTTAAGGAATAATGACGTTCGCGAATACCATTGTTATATTTATGAACATGTTTGTTTATGAACAGTTCATGTTCGTAAAAATTATTTGTGAATGAAAAATTAACAATTCAATTAATATGTATAAAAATTATTTTATTAAATATAAATATATTTTTATTAAATATAATTTAATAAATATATATTTTTATATTATTATTAAATAAAAAATATATGTTTTATTTATTATTATTATTATATTTTCATGAACTGCATATAGTAATTGTTTAAATATATTAAACAAAGATAATACGGTTTAATAGTTAATTAATTGTACTTTTTTAGATAAGTTTACAGTTTAAATTCTGTTTGGAGATTTTTATAATTTTGTAATTGTGTTCGTAAACAACAGACTAACGTTTGTGAACATTATAATTTAATGTTCGTGTTCAGTTTAGTTCGTTAATAAATAGTAATGAACACGTTCGAACAACTTATTACTTGGTTTGGTTCGGTTCGTTTATAACTTTAGTTCTCCCCTACAAAATATAGAGATTTTTGGGTTGGTAATTTGTAAATGGACCCTACCAGAGGTAGCAACCTTTCCTTGGCTTGATTGAGTGATCTAATAATTTTGGCACCATAGTCTGCATGCATGCAGGAAATGGTTGGCTGTTGCTAGCAAGTCCTGTTTTGAATTAGGAAGCATAATTTTCATTACCATGATGTAACTGCTAAAGTTAGATTCAATTTTTATGATGCATTGGCGTGGTTCTTTTGCTTTTGAATGTTTGCTCCAATTAGGGAAGCAAAAGACATTTAAGATATTGCTTTAGTTTAGATAATCAAATGTGGCAAGATGAGTTTTGGTGTAACGGCTTCAAATCTCTTTTGCTAGATGGGTACCTCTGTATTTCATTAGTTTGTTGCTCCTTTTTGTTTGTGTTGTTTGGTTACATGCTTTGCCATGTTCCTGTTGGTCATGCCTTTCTCTTTTATATACTTGAAATTAAATTATATATTTATGTATTCTTTTTATTTTGTTTTGTTTATTTATATTAATATTTTGATATTATTCTGTTTTTAATGTATGTTAGGTTTTGAAAGACTGGGTCAAACAAATAACTCGCTTGAGAGGGTACACTGACCAAATGGTGGAGGATGCTAATGCTCTTGTATTTACTTTTGGTTCTTATCGGCTTGGGGTACTTCATTTTAACTTGCTATCATGCAAAATTTTTCTTTTCAATAATATAATCCATTACGAAAGTAATGTAATACAAATTCATATATAAGTGTTGTTCTGCCTTTTTTTACTCTTTAATAAAGCATCTTAAGTTCTTACAGTTCTCTCATCAATGGTGATTTAAGGTTGAATTTGTAAGCTAGCTGTTGTTCCATTCATTGTCACACTGTGTTTTGATGCTGCTTTGGAGGGAACTGTTATGTTGTCAGTTGTCTTAAAACATCACATTTCCTTGGTCATAGGTTGCATACTTCTTCTTCTTGTTTATTTATTCATTTTTTATATATAAATTTTATTTTCCCCCAATTGTTATAAGACTCCTCATTTATTGAATTTTGTTAAAATATGGCCTTTATAGTGCGTTCTTCATGATGACCAAATTAGGATGCAGGCTCTCCTGTGTTTTTACGTGTTTCACACATGCAATATTGGTAATCAACACAACCACATAGGGTGAAACTTAGTTATTTGTTGTGCTATTCTTCACTATATTATTTGATCATTTGATGTTTATGGAGCGAGCGAAATGCTACTCTTTGAGAATGTCGGACTCACTTGGGAGGAGATCAAACTTTTTTTATTCACGTACTTTTGGATTGAATGTCCGTTATGGGTTGCTATTTTTTATATTCTGCTTTTGATGTTATTCATGTGTGCTCTTTTTGAGCTGATTTTTTTTTCTTTTTAATCCATTGTTGTAATTTTCTCCCTTGTGCACTACTTGGGTGCCTGGTGTTCTTAATAAATTATTACTTATAAAAAAATATTGGTAATCAACAAATGGGTATTCTTTTGACAGGTTCATGGTCCTGGATCTGACATAGATACATTATGTGTTGGTCCATCCTATGTGAATCGGGAGGTAAATATTAACCCCAAATGTTTTTTGATGGTTGATAGCATGGATAGAATTTTCTTGTCATTGCAGTCTACCCTATGGCCGTCTTTTATAGGAAGACTTCTTCTTCATATTGCATAACATCCTGGCAGCGATGGAAGAAGTTACTGAATTACAACCAGTTCCTGGTGCTCATGTTCCAGTAATGAAATTCAAGTTCAATGGAATATCAATTGATCTTCTGTATGCAAGTATTTCTGTTTTAGCTGTTCCGGAAGTAAGTATTGAGTAAAATTGATAGCTTTCTTTGCTACATAAGACTTGTATATTTAGATGGCAGCATGGCACCTAAGAATTCTATTCCTTTTTAACACTATTAAATGGATATACATTTGAATTTTATGAATTGTATGCATCCCTTGCGGTGCTTAAAACTTCCTTTTCTTTTCTGTTAAATGAAAATTAGGGTTGATTTATTAGTAAGTTTTGTATTCCCTCAATCACATTGTGTTATTGCAAGCTATGATGCATAGATATAGAAGTTACACTGCTCCATTCATACCTGGCATGCACATGGGGTGAATATTGATTATTTTATCATCATAGATATAGCGTTCACTTGTTTTTTTTTAAATCGAAAGAAAGAAATTTTAACCTTGCAATGGATATAGCTTGCAAGTTGCAACTGTTGACGTTGCTCATTCTGTAATCTTGCTGGACTCTTACTACAAACTGTTAAACAGGACCTGGACATTTCCCATGTGTCTGTGTTGTACAATGTGGATGAACCTACTGTCCGAAGTCTAAATGGCTGTAGAGTTGCTGATCAAATACTTAAACTTGTTCCCAATGTTGAGGTCATAATTTGATACTTTTCCTGTTATTATAGTTCAGCGTTTTTTCTTTGTACTATTCCTTTTGTGTTTATTTTTTTCCTCTGAAGTTTAAATCTTTGATAATTGTAGCATTTCCGCACAACATTGAGATGTTTAAAGTTTTGGGCTAAAAAGCGAGGTGTCTATTCTAATGTAAGTGTTTGGTTTGTTTTAATTTTCTTTTCATCATTTTTGATTCTTAGTTATAAAAGCTTCTTAATGAATTTAAATAATGGTAATAATAGGTAACTGGATTTCTTGGTGGTGTAAACTGGGCTCTTCTCGTAGCTCGAGTATGTCAGCTTTATCCTAATGCAGTTCCCAGCATGTTGGTGTCCCGATTTTTCAGGGTTTATACACAGTGGCGTTGGCCAAACCCTGTGATGATGTGTGCCATAAAAGAGGATGAACTTGGATTTTCTGTTTGGGATCCTCGCAAGAATCCAAAGGATCGAACTCATCACATGCCTATTATTACCCCTGCTTACCCATGCATGAATTCTAGCTACAATGTTTCAACAAGTACTCTTAGGGTCATGATGGAACAATTTCAACATGGTAACAAGATCTTGCAGGTATGTTGGTGGGGCTATAACTCTGTCCTGTTTGTAACATGGGTACTAATATGCCTTTGCCCCTGTTTTGTTTATTTTTCAGGAGATTGAACTAAAAAGGGCCCAGTGGAATGTACTGTTTGAGCCATATTTGTTTTTTGAAAGCTACAAAAACTATCTTGTAGTTGACATTATTGCAGATGATGCAGATGATCTGCTTGCTTGGAAAGGCTGGGTGGAATCTAGGCTAAGGCAGTTGACTTTAATGGTAATAAATCTTCCTATTGGATAGTTCACTACATATTTGGTGAAAAGACTTGTTTACAATTTATTCTGTATCTTTCTGCATACTATTGAATTTATTCGAGAAAAATGTAAAGTACACAAACTTCCTGTTTATAGTTTATTTATAACACTATTAGATTACTACAAGTTACTTCTTTCTTATAAACTTTCCAATTTCTATTAAGTAGCTGACTACAATTGTCATGCTGATCTTCGCAGATAGAGCGCGATACATATGGGAAGTTGCAGTGCCATCCTTACCCACACGAGTATGCTGATACAGCCAAGCAGTGTTGCCATTGTGCCTTCTTTATGGGGTTGCAGAGGAAACAAGGGGAGTTTGGTCAAGAAGGTCAACAGTTTGATATACGAGGGACAGTCGACGAATTTAGGCATGCAATTAATATGTATATGTTCTGGAAGCCAGGAATGGAGATCTATGTTTCTCATGTTCGGAGAAAGCAGATTCCTTCTTATGTATTTCCTGATGGTTATAGACGATCTCGGCAACCAAGGTTTGCAGGGCAGCAGGTAGCTGAAAAATCTTCTAGAGTAGAAGACGAAGGTTCAGGGGCGGAATTGAAAGAGAGAGACAACTTAAAGAGAAAAGGTAGTATAGTGAGGGCAGAAGAGAAAGTTCAATCTGAAAAACGACAATCTGTTAGCCCTCAGAGGCCAGCTGTAGTTTCTCAAGGTAATGCTTATGTGATTAGAGTTTGTGAAGTTGGCTTTGACAATATCAGAAGTGAAGTGGACCCAGGCAAACGAGATCAACAAATAATACGAGCCGAAAATGTGATGTCTGGATCTACTACAAACTCTAGCACTATCACTGCCCTTTCGAGTGATGTCTGTTCCTCAGATTCTTTCAATGGGGGGAGGACAGGTGTTATTGAAGCAAATGGAAACCAGGGATCTTCGCCAAGTGACTTATGTGATGCAGATTCTCAATCACAGGTGAATGGTTCTTTTATTGACAATGGGCTGATTCATGCAGGGTTGCAGGAAGAGCTAGAGGTTGTGGATATATGCTCTTCTTTAACCCTTTTATTATCTACAATCTTTTTAATATTATTTGACTTTACTTTTTCTTTGTTAGCGTCTGAGTCTATCATCTTCTATGGTGCAACTGATGATTTTATAGTGTATGTGGTTCGATGCTGGTATATTTTTAAATGTGAAAATGATTGTGCAGTGCAAAAGCTAAAATTTCTTAGGTGATGTTTATATGGTGCTCCCATTGGCCCTGCAGTATAGGACCTTTGAGTTCGATTTAACCCTCTAGTAGTGTCATGATTTGTCTATGGCTCAGGTCAAGCAATAATTTAAAATTTCCTCTTAAGAGCCCGCATTCCTTTTGTAGCCTTCCATATTCAATTCTGCGGTTGCTGACCTTACATAATAATGTTTCTTTTTACTGACCATCCTACCTAAAATCTTGCTGGGTCTTCTTTTTGGTGAAGAAAAATGCTGCCCGCGGGATGATACTGGCGGCCAGGGGTGGAGGGAATTCAGAGACTGTTGAACAGCCTGCGATGAGGTATGTCATCTTAAAATTTTAGCTCCTATTCAATGAGTTCATCATGTTTTGTTTGCCACTATGTTGCTATCTCCGCTTGTGCTTCTTTTATAGCAGGTTCAGTTTGACAGCAACAGCATGAGGGGATTGGAAATCAGGTGTTTGTGAATGAAGAAGGTGAAATCTGGCCAGCTCGGAAGAGAGATTTGAAGCCAGCAGTTCAGGTAAGTAATATACGTTGCTGGCTTCCATTTCTTTCTATTTTCAGGCAAATTATTGTGCTATATTGGTGGACTCCGAAGCAGCTGTTTCTACCTGAGAAACCGGCATGCTGTGTTTTTGTAAGTTCCTTTTTTCGGTGGGGGCGTGAATGCCGTGTTCAGTTGGCTGTTTGCTTTCTAGAGGTGAGTTCGCCCTACGGTTGGAAAGCGAGGTTCCTTCTCTGCGCTGCAGCCGCTAACTGGACGGGTGCTTATTTGTGGGTGTTTTATTTATGGATGGCTGTCGGTTTTTGAATAGCGTACAGTAGCCTCCGGTGGGTTTGGCTTGTAGTACACGTAGGTTTCACTCTTAGTTTTCTTTGACCTTTTCCCGACCTTCAATTGTAAATTTTATTGATTACCTTTGGGTGTAATATATATAACAAGTTTCTCTTCCCCATGCGTACATGAGTTTTTTTATGCTGTCTTTGTCGAATGGTTATTAATAAAAAGTGATCTAAATCTTGTTCTCACGCCATAACGACAAGGGTCAAGAGAGCATTTACATAATTTAAAAAGCCAACCATTGCCATTTTTTGTTGTTACGGTTGGTTATCTAGTTAGCTAAATACAGTGGAAGTTGCCTCCAAAGAAGTAGCCCTCTTCATTTTCGTATTCCCTAAATGTGGAGAGGCCTCACCCTTATTTTGTTGTTGCTTGGACTGCTTTTTAACAAAGGTAAATTGGGTGAGCAATACAAAGAGCAATTGAAAATCCCATGCTTGGAGGCTGAGCAATTTGTAAAAAAATACGGTTGTGAAGACTTGATAGCAAACGAATGGTAAGGTTCTGAAGTCTCAGTGCTCTTTCACACTCGCAATCTCTTGACTATTGAACATGCTGTTTGCAAAAAACTGACAGCAAATGACAATGTGTTTTTGGATTCTACAAGATTACCTCCCAGGTTATTAACTAACCATTTGTTTAAACTTACAAATGGGGGAAGTATATATTAGCAATCAAAACATCCATTTGAAAGCAAGCATCCTGTTCCCTTCATTATCCTCATTACACCAGAGTATATTCTCCACTCCTATGTAATATTCGTAAGTTGCCTTGTTTTCTGGTTTCTTCTGATTTTCTCCAGCAGCCAAGGAACCCTTTTGAACCATGCATATAGAAGCAAAAAAAAAACCCAAAAACCAGTGGGAAATACCAAACTCTGATTTCTTGTCTCTGGGAAATTATAACCCATATTTGCTAAAATCATCCCTCCCTTTACTTATTGCCTAGCAAAGCAAGGTATGGTAAAGGATACACACCTGCAAGTTGGGCAATTAAATTCTGGTCCAAGAAACTTATTTTTTAATATAAGGATTTCACCATATATTATTTATATAACCTTAGAAAAAGATGTGTGGGTAAACCTGCAAGAAAGATTCTGAAGAGCTCATCAACCCCCGAGGAGATATGCTCATAGGTACCGTAGGCCTTCAACTCTACTTTTCTTCCAATGGGCACTCCATCCATACTAATCTTCACAAACAGGCATTTTTTCCCACTTTCTTCTGGTTTCTCACTTGAAACCTCCTTGTTGGGCCTCACATTTTGGGAGTCTTGAGCCAGTTTTGAGGGACTTGAAAGATTATTCGTGAATGAACGAATTGGGGGCCTACCTACCACCGGAGGAGGTGCAATCCTTTCTCCAATGATTTTATTATTTATTAATAAATATTTTTTTTTGATGGTTATCAATAAAGGAAAAAAAAAACATAAATCAAACAGTAGGGGTATAAAACAATTTGGCCCGTGGCAGATCGGGTCTAAGCGGGTTAACCTTTTTAAGCCCTCATTTTAAATGGACTAGGTAGAACCTAGCCCGGCCTGGTCTGCAGGGATTTGCGAGGGGCCAAGAGTTGGCTAGTAATTTTTATTTTATTTTTTAAAATTTAAATTTAATTAATACAATTGAATCGAATCAATATTAATTTTAATTTTATTTTATAATTATTCATATATTAAGTGAAGAGTAGGTAAATATTCTGATATTCACCTATATAATAATAAATAACTTTAATATATTATACGTAATCAAATATATATCAACAAGTCACCTCATATTTTTTAAAAATGTATTATTTACATAAAATATGAAATCTAATTACTCGAAGTTTTATAATATAATATATACATTAAATTTTAACTCATTTAGGGATAAAAAATAAAAACAAAAGCCCATAGGCCAGCCTGTGCTCATTTAGGCCCGCGTTTTAAATGAGCTAAGCCTTGATTGGCCTGGCCTGCTCCCAAGCCCACAAGCCCTATCCTATATTTAACTTTTTCTATGAGATTTGTATAGTGTTTCCTAATATATTAGGAATCATTATTCACTCCTTATAATTATTAAATTATATTTAAAAAAATTTTCTCACCCATCTCTTTCACGTTGCCTATAATATTAACTTTTATTTTATATTAAATTATAAAAAAATATTATTAAATAAAATAAGTGATATAAAATATTACTTTAATAATATAGAGTTTGATTTAGGGAATCTATTATGATGTATATTTATATAGGGAAGTAAAAAGTAGTTTAAAACTGTAAATTTAGGGAAACCGATGAGAAACCTGATGCTAGTGCTTTACTATATAGAATATATTTCGTTTGGACCTGGACACATTACTAATCTATTTCATTAGTACCGACTCTTTTATTTTTATTAATTTATCATTTTAATGATTCTTAATTTAAAATGGATAAATTAAATAAAAAATTAATATTTTTTTTTACGTTTATTAATTTTTTAAATCAAAAATTTATTGTTTGATTTAAAAATACTACGATTAAACCGATACTCACTTAAAAAAAGGACAATACTAGGTATAATCAACATTGCGACATCTTTACGTCTCCGGTTGATATGGAATAAGCTACATCAGTAGTCTTTTTCCACGATTCAGCGCGCTTTCGGATCATTGCTCGAGCTCCTGCTCGGGCCACTGTCGAGCAGGGGCTCGAGCCACCCTGTTCGAGGTAGTCTCGTGTAGAGGCTTGAGCACGCCTCGAGCAGGGTGGCTCGAGCAAGTCTTAAGCAGGCATCGAGCAGGCCTCGAGTAGGGACCCAATCATCTCTCCCATGCCAGATCTACGAGTTTCTGGGTTTCGTCAACTGTAATTTTCAATGAAAACTTTAAATGGCCATAACTTTACGCACAGTAGTCCGATTTAGGCCTTTTTTATTTGTAGGTATCAACGAGACGCACGGGTCCCAAAAACCCGTAGGAGGTTTGCCGCTCTCAAATTTCCAAAAAACGCACTATTTCGCTTGAAAATTTAAATTTTATGCCATATTCATCTTTCTCTTGTCTAGATGCACCGTTCAAGTCTCCTCCTTTCCTCTCCTGCTCTCTTTTTCTTTATCTCATATGAGGTATGTGTTGTACGTTAAATTTTAAGTATTTTAATGATATGACAATTGCCACATCAGGTGGGGATGTAATGTTGGTTGCATTTAGACTTTTCAAAAAAAAAAAAGAGACTTATTTAAAAGTTTTTTTTTATTTGAATAATGAATATCATTAGCTCTCTCTTTACTCTTTTGGTTTTCTTCTACGGAAAATACTACCTAGTCGACTACGTCTTACACGTTTGAATCAACTGAGAGGAGAGGATCGACGGCTCAGGGGTGGGTTGCCGGAATTTGGGTCAACGACGGCGATCGCATTGCATAATAACCCCGTAGGCTCGCTGCTCTCGCTCACAGCACCCCACTGGTTTGCTGGCCTGTTTCAATCTCCATAGACTGCACTCTATCTTCTTCTCCATTTTGTTCTTGAATCAAAGGTAGGAAATTAATATTAGTTTCTCTAATTCTATTTAACCTTCCATAAATTCGAATTAATTTTATGAAATTGATGATTTAGGGTTTAATTTTACCCTTTCTCGGTTCTTCCCGTTGTATGTAATTACCGTAATTTATTATGTTTTTTTTCCTAGATTTACATCATTTTCTGGTTTATTGCAGTACTTTAGAATTTAGATAACTATATGAAAAAAATACGATTGATATTAAAATTTAAAAGTAGGGCATTTTGATGCAGCAAAGTATCCTTTTCTGGTTTATTGCAGTACTCTTTGTTTTTCCCCTACTACCGTATATTACATTAACGTTGAAAGTAGGCGGCCAGTTATGCAGATTATGAGTTGTATATTTGTAGGTTGCATTTAGACTTTTTCAAAAAAAAAAAAGTATTTAAAAGTTTTTTTTTTTGAATAATGAATATCATTAGCTCTCTCTTTACTCTTTTGGTCTTCTTCTACGGAAAATACTACCTAGTCGACTACGTCCTACACGTTTGAATCAACTGAGAGGAGAGGATTGACGGCTCAGGGGTGGGTTGCCGGAATTTGGGTCAACGACGACGATCGCATTGCATAATAACCCCGCAGGCTCGTTGCTCTCGCTCACAGCACCCCGTTGGTTTGCTGGCCTGTTTCAATCTCCACAGACTGTACTCTATCTTCTTCTCCATTTTGTTCTTGAATCTTGAATCAAAGGTAGGAAATTAATATTAGTTTCTCTAATTCTATTTAACCTTCCATAAATTCGAATTAATTTTATGAAATTGATGATTTAGGGTTTAATTTTACCCTTTCTCGGTTCTTCCCATTGTATGTAATTACCGTAATTTATTATGTTTTTTTTCCCTAGATTTACATCCTTTTCTGGTTTATTGCAGTACTTTAGAATTTAGATAACTATATGAAGCAAATACGATTGATATTAAAATTTAAAAGTAGGGCATTTTGATCCAATGAGTATCATTTTCTGGTTTATTACGGTACTCTTTGTTTTTTCTCTTCTGTTGTATATTACATTAACATTGAAAGTAGGCGGCCAGTTATGCAGATTATGAGTTGTATATTTGTAGGTTGCATTTAGACTTTTTCAAAAAAAAAAAAAGTATTTAAAAGTTTTTTTTATTTGAATAATGAATATCATTAGCTCTCTCCATACTCTTTTGGTCTTCTTCTACGAAAAATACTACCTAGTCGACTACGTCCTACACGTTTGAATCAATTATGAGGAGAGGATCGACGGCTCAGGGGTGGGTTTCCGGAATTTGGGTCAACGACAACGATCGCATTGCACAATAACCCCGCAGGCTCGCTGCTCTCGTTCATAGCACCCCGCTGGTTTGCTGGCCTGTTTCAATCTCCACAGACTGCACTCTATCTTCTTCTCCATTTTGTTCTTGAATCTTGAATCAAAGGTAGGAAATTAATATTAGTTTCTCTAATTCTATTTAACCTTCCATAAATTCGAATTAATTTTATGAAATTGATGATTTAGGGTTTAATTTTACCCTTTCTCGGTTCTTCCCATTGTATGTAATTACCGTAATTTATTATGTTTTTTTCCCTAGATTTATATCCTTTTCTGGTTTATTGCAGTACTTTAGAATTTAGATAACTATATGAAGCAAATACGATTGATATTAAAATTTAAAAGTAGGGCATTTTGATGCAGCAGAGTATCCTTTTTTGGTTTATTGCAGTACGCTTTGTTTTTCCCCTTCTACCGTATATTACATTAACGTTGAAAGTAGGCGGCCAGTTATGCAGATTATGAGTTGTATATTTGTAGGTTGCATTTAGACTTTTTCAAAAAAAAAAAAAACCTATTTAAAAGTTTTTTTTATTTGAATAATGAATATCATTAGCTCTCTCTTTACTCTTTTGGTCTTCTTCTACGGAAAATACTACCTAGTCGACTACGTCCTACACGTTTGAATCAATTGTGAGGAGAGGATCGACGGCTCAGTGGTGGGTTTCCGGAATTTGAGTCAACGACGGCGATCACATTGCACAATAACCCCACAGGCTCTGTAAAGACTCGTATTTGGGTAGTTTTGAGAGATAACCATTTTATGGGAATGTAATTATCTGGACGGTAGTGTAGTTGTCGATGTGAGCATTTTTATTATATCTGGGCCCGATTCCGAATCGAGGCCCCATTTGACCCGATTGTTGACTTTTTGGGGTTTATTGGTTGACTTTGCGTTTGGGCAGTCATGTGGGTCTGATATTAATTGAATGGTGTTGTGCTCGTCATTTCGAGCGTTTTGACTATAATTTGACTCAATTTGGAGTTCGAGACCTTGGAGGTCAATTCTTGACTAGGTCAATGATTGACTAGGTCAGTTATTAGTCAATGACCAGCAGAAATATAAATAGCAGGAAAAAGAAGAAGCTTTCACTTTACGCTATCATGTATGTGCGTTTTAGAGAGAGAGAGAGAGAGAGAGAGAGAGAGTTTGGAGCTTGGTGCCTTGACGATTTGGGTTCGTGGAGCTCAAAGAATCACTCTAAGTAGGTGTCCTTAAACTTCTTATTTTGATTCTGTTTTGGATCTGGACGAATTTATCATGATTTATGAAATTGAGCATAAACCCTAAATTTTGGGGAAATCTAATTTTGGGTTAGATCTAATGGTTTAACATAAGATCTGTGGTTAAGAACTGTTTTATATCAGTTTTAATATGTGTTTCTGTGATCTGGGGCTGTTTAATTGCATATTCCATGAGGGTTGAGAAGTCAACCATGGAAATCTGGATTTAGATCTAGATCTAGATTTCTGAAAATCTAAAATTTAGTACGTGTTTCTGCTGTTATCTGTGCGACTTAGAGGCATTCTGGACGCATTTCGAAATAGATATCGTAGTCTGTTGCGTAGAATCCGTGTTTGTGCGTGTCTGGGGGTTGCTGGGTTGATTTCAGACGAAGAACAGGCAAAAACGACGATGAACAGTACCCTGGGCGAATTACTGGGTCGAAATAACGAAGATCCGAAGTTTTGGGTCGAAGGCTCGAAGGTTCGTAGTTCGTATGGTCGTAGTTCGTAGCTCGAAGGTTCGTAGTTCGTAGTTCGTAGATTCGTAGACCCGTAGTTCGAAGGTCAAAGTTCGTAGTCCGAAGGTCGAAGATCGAAGACCCGCTTCGAGTCTTCGAGGCGCGCTACGCAGCTATGAGTCGCAGCTCCAGCTACGAGTCTTCGAGGCGCACTGCAGTTCCGCGTTACGAGTCGCAGCTCCAACAGTGTAACTGGACACTGGACTGGACTATTTACATTGTAACCTATACCTAAAGTATTTATACTTAAGTTAAAATGTAAATAACGAAATACCCCCATTTGGATTTAAAGAAAAATACTAGAAAAATTAATTACACTATTTCAAAATGTGAAAATTGGGATTTAATGTAAAATTTCGGAAAAATTCAGTTTTTTGTAGAGGTGAATTTTTGGAAAGTGGGGTTAGACATCTCAGAAAAATCTCCAAAAATCAGAATATCTTATTTATGATATGGAGACCCAATGCCGGGACTTTTTATTTCAAGAAACAACTCCTATGGGTATCTCCTTCCTTAGTCAAGGAATGAGGATCGACTTGTAAAGACTGACTACAGTTCTAAAGGGAGTGTGGTACATCTTAAGACCATATTGGTGTTGGTATGTTGGTTGTGGATTTGGGACTTGGGTTCCATGACTTGTTGGGTTTTCACTGTGATGCACCGATGGTGCTATGTGGTTAACGTGGCAGGCATATGCGCTGATGGCAGGCCTGTGTGGCGACTGTGGCCGGGCATATTGCGCTGTGGACAAGCTAAGGCCTCGGTGGAGCCGTTGAGCTCGTGGAGCTAGGGCTGAGTGCCATGAGCTGGGATCCCGTAGAGGATCGTGGACAAGTTGTCATGTGTGGGCAGGCTGGGTCCTGATGTTTGTTTGCAGGCTGAGTCCTGATGATTGTGCACACTACACAGTGCACGAGTACACAGAGCATGTAGCATAGACTTGCATGTTTGCATGATGTGGAGTATTGTGGTCACCTACTGAGCTTGTCGCTTACTCCTACTTGTTATTTCCCCTTTTCAGGTGTGACTCGAGACTAGTGGAGGACTTTCTTCCAGGAGGATGTGCCCACTACTCTGATATATGAGCACTATATTCTGTATTGTATTATATGTTGTATCCCGGACATGGGTCCATGGACAGTTGTATTTGCATACTGTTTGTGATGTGATGTCTGTATGACTGTTTGACTCATTGTATGCATGATGATATATGGGAAAGTACAGGATTACCCTTGATGTATGACTGTACAGGGTTGCATATTTGAGACAGCACCCGCGGTGTAGTCTCCATTGGTGCTAGTCACCAACCCCTTGACCTTTCGGGTGCGAGCAAGGGGAAGTCATGTTCCTAGCTGCTCTCGCTCATAGCACCCCGCTGGAATTTGGGGGCGTGACAGGCTCGCTGCTCTCGCTCATAGCACCCCGCTGGTTTGCTGGCCTGTTTCAATCTCCACAGGCGGCCAGTTATGCAGATTATGAGTTGTATATTTGTAGGTTGCATTTAGACTTTTCAAAAAAAAAAACATATTTAAAAGTTTTTTTATTTGAATAATGAATATCATTAACTATCTCTTTACTCTTTTGGTCTTCTTCTACGGAAAATACTACCTAGTCGACTACGTCTTATACGTTTGAGTCAATTGTGAGGAGAGGATCGACGGCTCAGGGGTGGGTTTCCGGAATTTGGGTCAACGACGGCGATTGCATTGCACAATAACCCCGCAGGCTCGCTGCTCTCGCTCACAACACCCCGCTGGTTTGCTGGCCTGTTTTAATCTCCACAGACTGCACTCTATCTTCTTCTCCATTTTGTTCTTGAATCTTGAATCAAAGGTAGGAAATTAATATTAGTTTCTCTAATTCTATTTAACCTTCCATAAATTCAAATTAATTTTATGAAATTGATGATTTAGGGTTTAATTTTACCCTTTTTCGGTTCTTCCCATTGTATGTAATTACCGTAATTTATTATGTTTTTTTTCCTAGATTTACATCCTTTTCTGGTTTATTGTAGTACTTTAGAATTTAGATAACTATATGAAGCAAATACGATTGATATTAAAATTTAAAAGTAGGGCATTTTGATGCAGCAAAGTATCCTTTTCTGGTTTATTGCAGTACTCTTTGTTTTTCCCCTACTACCGTATATTACATTAACGTTGAAAGTAGGTGGCCAATTATGCAGATTATGAGTTGTATATTTGTAGGTTGCATTTAGACTTTTTCAAAAAAAAAAAAACCTATTCAAAAGTTTTTTTTATTTGAATAATGAATATCATTAGTTATCTCTTTACTCTTTTAGTTTTCTTCTACGGAAAATACTACCTAGTCGATTACGGCCTACACGTTTGAATCAATTGTGAGGAGAGGATCGACGGCTCAGGGGTGGCTTTCCAGAATTTGGGTCAACGACGGCGATCACATTGCACAATAACCCCGTAGGCTCGCTGCTCTCGCTCACAGCACCCCGCTGGTTTGCTGGCCTGTTTCAATCTCCACAGACTGCACTCTATCTTCTTCTCCATTTTGTTCTTGAATCTTGAATCAAAGGTAGGAAATTAATATTAGTTTCTCTAATTCTATTTAACCTTCCATAAATTCGAATTAATTTTATGAAATTGATGATTTATGGTTTAATTTTACCCTTTTTCGGTTCTTCCCATTGTATGTAATTACCGTAATTTATTATGTTTTTTTCCCTAGATTTACATCCTTTTCTTGTTTATTGTAGTACTTTAGAATTTAGATAACTATATGAAAAAAATACGATTGATATTAAAATTTAAAAGTAGGGCATTTTGATGCAACAAAGTATCCTTTTCTGGTTTATTGCAGTACTCTTTGTTTTTCCCCTTCTGTCGTATATTACATTAACGTTGAAAGTAGGTGGCCAATTATGCAGATTATGAGTTGTATATTTGTAGGTTGCATTTAGACTTTTTCAAAAAAAAAAAAAACCTATTCAAAAGTTTTTTTTATTTGAATAATGAATATCATTAGTTATCTCTTTACTCTTTTAGTTTTCTTCTACGGAAAATACTACCTAGTCGATTACGGCCTACACGTTTGAATCAATTGCGAGGAGAGGATCGACGGCTCAGGGGTGGCTTTCCAGAATTTGGGTCAACGACGGCGATCACATTGCACAATAACCCCGCAGGCTCGCTGCTCTCGCTCACAGCACCCCGCTGGTTTGCTGGCCTGTTTCAATCTCCACAGACTGCACTCTATCTTCTTCTCCATTTTGTTCTTGAATCTTGAATCAAAGGTAGGAAATTAATATTAGTTTCTCTAATTCTATTTAACCTTCCATAAATTCAAATTAATTTTATGAAATTGATGATTTAGGGTTTAATTTTACCCTTTTTCGGTTCTTCCCATTGTATGTAATTACCGTAATTTATTATGTTTTTTTCCCTAGATTTACATCCTTTTCTGGTTTATTGTAGTACTTTAGAATTTAGATAACTATATGAAGCAAATACGATTGATATTAAAATTTAAAAGTAGGGCATTTTGATGCAGCAAAGTATCCTTTTCTGGTTTATTGCAGTACTCTTTGTTTTTCCCCTTCTGTCGTATATTACATTAACGTTGAAAGTAGGTGGCCAATTATGCAGATTATGAGTTGTATATTTGTAGGTTGCATTTAGACTTTTTCAAAAAAAAAACCTATTCAAAAGTTTTTTTTATTTGAATAATGAATATCATTAGTTATCTCTTTACTCTTTTAGTTTTCTTCTACGGAAAATACTACCTAGTCGATTACGGCCTACACGTTTGAATCAATTGTGAGGAGAGGATCGACGGCTCAGGGGTGGCTTTCCAGAATTTGGGTCAACGACGGCGATCACATTGCACAATAACCCCGCAGGCTCGCTGCTCTCGCTCACAGCACCCCGCTGGTTTGTTGGCCTGTTTCAATCTCCACAGACTGCACTCTATCTTCTTCTCCATTTTGTTCTTGAATCTTGAATCAAAGGTAGGAAATTAATATTAGTTTCTCTAATTCTATTTAACCTTCCATAAATTCGAATTAATTTTATGAAATTGATGATTTAGGGTTTAATTTTACCCTTTTTCGGTTCTTCCCATTATATGTAATTACCGTAATTTATTATGTTTTTTTCCCTAGATTTACATCCTTTTCTGGTTTATTGCAGTACTTTGGAATTTAGATAACTATATGAAGCAAATACGATTGATATTAAAATTTAAAAGTAGGGCATTTTGATGCAGCAGAGTATCCTTTTCTGGTTTATTGCAGTACTCTTTGTTTTTCCCCTTCTACCGTATGTTACATTAACGTTGAAAGTAGGCGGCCAGTTATGCAGATTATGAGTTGTATATTTGTAGGTGCTGGAATTAAATGGCCTCCATTATGTTAAGTTATTTATCCATTTTTGGGTCATTACGAAGGTGCAATTCTAATGGGTGGAATAGATTAACTTTGTACTTCGCCATTTTTGGGTGAGAAGGGCTGAAACTAGAGGGTGGGGGTAGGGAGTAGCAGGGCTTAATTGTTTGAAATTATTTAAAACACATACACACACATACAACTAGAGGTTGAGCTTATGATGGATTGATGAGGAGACCTATAAATCATCAACCATGTCATTTTTTTGGGTCACATACATATTATGAATTTCCTTTTCAGAATCATCAGGGTTTAAAATATTCATGTTGAGTCATGTTTTACATTTTTTTCCCGCTTCAAATGTTAAACCTCAATTATACTAAATAAGCATAACAAAAAATAAAATTATGGTATCAATCAAGGACCAATGATTACTTGGTTTTGGAACTTTTTCAATGATTACCTTAAGCTTGCAAGGTTACATTCTAATACAGAATAACACTTAACAATTAGTATAAATACCTGATATATGAGTAAGGGATAAGGTTAGTGAGTAGGAAAGGAAGGAAGTGAGGGGCCTCATTGTAAGATTAGGAGTAGGGCCACTTAAACTTTAGGACAGGCCCTTCTAGCAACGAGCCCCATGGTGATGATGGTATGATATCGTAAGACTGAGTGATACTTTAATAAATTTTGAGGTTGTTAGTAATGGAATTTTATTTTTAATTTTTAATTTTACTTTAGTGAGCAACTGCTTAAGAAATAACGTGATGTAAGTAAACAATTAGTCATGCGACAGGTAAGTTGACTTGTAAAAATGAGGGTAAATAGATATATGAACGATAATGTGTTTATCTGAGGCTCCTAAAGTAAAATATATGTTGGCTCCTCCCTCTCCCTCCCCACGCAAGGAGAACATGCGCAAGGAAGAAGGAAGACAAAGGGGACGGAAAGGGTAGGAGCAAGAAAAGGGGTTGCCGAAGCCATCCTCGGAAAGCCCTCGCTATAGTTGTTTATCCATTCGCCGTTCTTCTTCAAGTGTCAAGAGGTAAGGGTTCTTTCTCCCTTTTTCTACCTCGATGTTACTTGTGTTTTTTGATGGATGGTTGCTAAATTGCTTAGGGTTGTTATTTGAGTGCTCGGATTTCATAATTTGGGTTGTAATTAGCAATTTTGCTTTTGAAGTTCAGTATTCCATGTTTAACAATTGGAGATATTGAGGTTAGGGCTCTATAGCTTTGAGATTGGGGTTTTGTTTGTAATGATTCATTTGGGGGTTTTTTTTATCTTGGATATGAACCACAGATGTCATAATATTGTTGTGCGAATGTTTGGAGGTGTTTGGGATGAAAACTAGTCAGAAATCGAGTTTTGAATGCAATTCCCGATGTCATGTTCCTCGTCTGTGTAGGTGCTCAATCGTGCATCGTATGTGGTCTGGTCATGTGCGAGTCTTCTTCCCGTGTGTGTAGATCTACGGTCACGCGTAGCGCTAACTTGCAATCGCTAACTTTCAGCTGTGCGACATGATTAAACACTAAGGTTATTTACTTATAAATTTGGATCCTTCTCAGATAGCTAACAGACCTCTAAGAGAAGTTCCTAAGATCATTAAAGGGGGTGTTTAAGTGGTTTCTCATCACGTATGAGTTATTTATGCATATGAGATAATGTATGACTTTTGTATATTATGGCCGATTTACATAGATACAAGGACTAAATTGACTGCAATGTTATATAGATACAAGGGTAATATTGCAAAAAAAGAAAAAGAAAAAAAAAGAAAAATGAAACTATCATCCGGGCGTTCTCTGTGATGCGAGCACACCTTCCTTGGTGGTCAATGGACGATCAGGGACAGATGGGGTGAGCAGCAGTCCGTGGCTCATCTTCTCAATCTTAATATGTTGTTTTTGTTTTTTTGTTGGGTGTTCTTGTTGACAAATAAGACAAATTGTTGATTCAATGATGTTTTTTTTTTTTGAATTTTTAAAAAGGTTTTCTTGCTGAATTTGGCGTCCAAGTTAATTTAATTTGAAGAAGAATGGGAGAAAGAAAGGTACTGAACAAGTACTATCCCCCGGACTTCGATCCAAAGCAGTTGCCAAGGGCAAGGAGGCCTAAAAATCAGCAAATCAAGGTGCGGATGATGCTTCCTATGAGCATTCGCTGCAAAACCTGTGGCAACTACATCTACAAAGGCACCAAGTTCAACTCACGAAAGGAAGATGTCATTGGTGAAGTAAGCAATTTCTTTCTTTTTTTGGTTGTGTATCTTGGATTCTTGATTTATTTTTGCAAATGACTGCTGATACAAAACGTAGGCCTTCTTTGTTATTCATCGATCTTTGGCTAAGGTCCCATATTGGTTTTGTTTTGTATATTTGTGTAACAGACTTTTGTTGGGTTGATATTTTACTCTCTTGTTGAATTGCAAAGGAAAACTATAAAAAGTATTTGTTTACATAATCATCTGGGAAAAATGTAACAAACTGCAGGAAATAAATTATAAGGCAGCACGTCTATAGTAAACTTTAGTTTCCCAAGTGCCATATTGTTTTAACTTCCTGGTACACTTTCCCTCAGTTGTCCGTTCTATGGCATTTCTTGGCCTAAACAAAGAACGTGTCATGAAATTTCTCATGTTCTAATACAGGGGTTAGATTTATTTATTTTTTTGCCTTTTATGGGCATGCAATTTCTTGTCTGCTCTCATTATTTAATGTTTAAGAGTTTTGTTATCATATTAGATTTAGAACAAAATTGTGTGCTTCTAACTTCTGAGCGTGAATGCTGGTATATTAAGTAAGTGGGAGAAAAAGGGTATTATTGTTGATTGTCGTTGGAAGTTTAGTCTGCTATTTTGCTAAAAATATTGTTCATTTCATTGACCTATGAACTGAATCATGCAAAATTTTGCTTACAGATGCTGGCATTAACTGTACCTGTAACTGATTTAGTTTCTTGCATGCAACAATAGTGGTAGGATTTGAATGAATTTTCCTGTTCAAAGACCAAGGTGGCATACCTTAGGAATGAAAAAAAGAAGAGATAAATAAGATAATTATATGTTTACATAAATAATGTGTATTTGATTTGGGCCTCAAGTTTTACCTTGAAACTGGTAGGCCAATCACTGAGTGTGACCCAAAATTTGTAGATTGCAATTGCAGAATTAGCATGGTCCTGATTATGAATATTCTAAATGAATAGCGGGATATGACTCTGAATAGCCTTCAAATAACTAAATCCAACATTTGTTGGAACCTGACTCAAAAAATTGTTTGAACATTAATTATATGTTTTTTTGAGATGTGCATGTTTAATCATTTGCAGACTTACCTTGGAATTCAAATATTCAGATTCTATTTCAAATGCACAAAATGCTCAGCTGAGATTACAATGACAACTGATCCACAAAATTCAGATTATGTTGTAGAATATGGCGCAACCCGAAATTTTGAACCTTGGCGTGCAGAGGATGAGGTAGTTTGGATTTTATTTAGTTGCATTATGTTTAATTAAGTAATGCTTCAAAGATGACTTCTTAGAAACAATTTACTTTTTTTTTTTTTCAGGAAGTAGATAAAGAGAAGCAGAGAAGGGATTCTGAAGAGATGGGCGATGCAATGAAATCTTTGGAAAATAGAACTTTAGATTCTAAAAGAGAGATGGATATCATGGCGGCATTAGATGAAATGAAGTCCATGAGGGTACATATTGTTATTTATTTATATCTGGTGAAGTGGGTGTGTTTTACGTTTGTAATGTGTGAATAAGAAACAAGAAAAGAGAAAGTCTTAAGTGTAAAGAAAGCAATTCATTGTGGTTTAATCATTTTGCATGGGATTTTGGTATGGGGTGTTGCTAAACTAACATATATTATCCATACTAAGACCAATTTTGTTTTTGTTTTGCAGTCAAGACATGCGACTGTGAGTGTAGATGCAATGCTGGAGGCCTTACAGCATACAGTTGAGAATAAGGTATGATTATTATGCCTTTGCGCCTTTTCAATAGTATTTGATAGAAACTTTATACCTCAAGGCATGGAAGATACCATGTTTGAGGCATCACTCAATGCACCAGAAACAAATTCAAAAGTAAAACCCTTAACATTCGAGCCACCGAACAGTGAAGGAGGGAGTCCACTGTCTCCTCTACCGTTTTGTACAAATAACACCAGCTAATAACTAACAACCCATGACGCTATACATTATCAGCAGTTAAAATCTTTTCTAGTATAGCAGACCAAGAGAAAAAAGCCATCCTAGGAGGAATCTATACCTTCCAAATACTGTGCCAAGGGAAGCAAGGCTCGGTTGGGGTGAGAGAAGAATAGAACTTGTTGGGTGCCATCACCCAACCCTTTAAGCGATTCGGATGCCAACACAACCTGTTGGGGACTTGGGGTAGAGAGTCAAGGCGTAAAAAAATATAATCGCTCAAAAAATGAAGAGAAAGCCTCAAGCTCCCAATCTTGAGTCACTCTTGAAAAATTCACCTCCCAATACACCGAGTTATTCTAAACAGACATGAGATCTGCCACCATAGCATCTGTTAAATAGGCAAAGCAGAACAAATCTGGATAAGCCTACTTCAAGGGAATCTTGTCACGCCACACATCCTTCCAAAACTGAACTGTGGATCTATTACCAATCTCAAAAGCCACCAAGGAAGAGAGGAAGTCCAGCTTGCTTGGATATACTTCCATAATCCCATGCCCTGAGGCCCTTTAGGGCAAGAAGAAATCCTCCCGCTTGTAAGGGTACCGTTTTTTGTCACAATGACCTTTTTCTATAAGGAATTCCTTTCCTGGCTGAAATGCTACAACCATTTTCCAAGAAAAGCTTTATTGAATCTCCGCACCTACTTTATAGCAAGCCTTCCATGGAAAGGAGGCTAACAGATCACATCCCAATTAACCAAACGAAAGTGACTCCTCCCAAAGAACACCAAAGGATAGTCCATTGAATCTTCTCAATACGAGAAGCCACTGCAACTGAAATAAGAAAAAGAGATAAAAAATAGGTTGGAAGATTAGAGAGAATACTTTTAATCAAAGTAAGCTTCCCTTGCTTTGAAAGATAAATCCATTTCCAGTCTGCCAGACAGCGCTCTATAGTCTCAATGATTGGGTTCCATAAAGAGCAGGATTTGACCTTGGCTCCCAAAGTAAGCCCCAAATATTCAAGGGGCAGCTGTGAGACCTGACACCTAAAATCTCAGCAAGCATGGCCACGCCATACACCACCCCAACAGGAGCCAACACTGATTTACAGGCTCTGGTTTGGAAAATTAAATGTAATATTGTCTTGGGTAAATATCGAGCTCTTCCGTTTGTATTGCTGCAGGTTTAGTTAGTTTCCTATTAAGTTTTATGTAATGCAGTTAAACCACCAATATCACACTATTGACCATATAGATTAGTTGGACTTGGAGTTTGACGGTTTTCATGTAATTGAGTTTTATAAATGAAATTTCTCATGTAGCATTACTAACTGGAATAAAATCTAGATAACTTACTCTCTGTTGCATTTCATCTCACATCTGGAACTTTCTTATTGATTGGTTTAGGCCCCATTTTTCTATATTGGGAACCATTACAATTCAAAAATAAAAACTCTTTATAAGGGTTCATCTTGCATTCATATCCACTTGAGGTCACTTTCAGCTTGCTTTTATTTATCTGTTTTGTCATTTGGTTAATAATGTAATTATAGTTTTTCTAGTAGATGTAATTTAGCCGTCCAATGATACAAAAACTTCCTAGTTTGTTGGGTCCCTTAAGGCACTGGTAATCTTTTCTCATATTACCGTGTTATGTTTAAGTTAACTATCTCAGTTGCTTAATATGCTGACAGGAAAAGAAGCTGGAAGAAGAGGATGAGGCTCTCATAAAGTCTATAGTATTCCCTGTTAGTATAATAGCACATGGTTTTTCTTCTTCAATTTTAAGTTGGTTTCATATAATTAATTCACAGTTTAAAACTTATTGCAGGGTTCTGGAAATTATATTCGTAGGATCCATGATGATGATTTTGATGAAGAAGAAGATATGGATCAGTCCTCAACTAGCCAGGGTGAAACGTTGGATAATAGTTTCAAGGTATTATTTGATGTAACTATGTTTTAGAGTTGTAAATAAGCCGACACACTTGATAGTTTGTTTAGTTAAACTCAATACTGTATAAGTTCGCGCGTTATTGTACAAGTTTGACTTGACTTGCTTGATTGCATAGGCTATGTTATTAATTATAGATTTAATGTGTATATAATTAACTAATAATAGAGTGTTATGGTTTATATAATATTATTTATAAAAATGTATCATTATAATTATGATATTATATGCAATGTGATTATATTTTATTATATATATATTATAACTATACTTATGAACTACTATAGTGTATATATGTTATTTATTTTCTTGTTTTTCTTTTAATAATATATTAATAATTATATTATATAAATTATGAAATTAACAAGTAAATATATAAATTATTTTTTAAGTTTATAGTTAATATAATTTTATTTAAACTATGAAAAGATTAAGCTTCTAAATTAGATGAGTAGCTCGTGAGCTTGGTTTGGTTCGGTTACTGAACAAGCTCAGCTTGTTTATTGGCCTTTGTTAGGATGTTATGTTAACTTTTTCTATCATTGTTGAATTGAGCATATCTTTGTAGCTTACTATTGAGTGCATCACTTTTGGTGCTAAATTGATTTATTTGCGAAAGAAGATCAAATCTTTCTAACAATCAGTGTTATAGTTTCTTAATGGCTTGTTTCTCCTAAATGATGTTTCACGTGAATTTTTGCTAGTAGTTTGTTAATGGCTTGTTTCTCTTGATTGCTATTTCCCTTGAATTCAATGCTTACATGTAGATCATTTGCATGGTCATTTTCAATGCTTATATCTATTGAATTTGTCTTAGAATTCATTTGAGGAGAGTTATATCTAGTGAAATATTTATTATCTTAGCTTATTGCTCTACAATGTTTTTTGGTCTTTTTAGTACGAGTTTTAATTTATGTATTATGTTTTTTGTATTTTATTAGAGTTCATGTTGAATTCTAATATGAAAATAATTTTTGTTTCGTAAGAGAGAATATATTTTAAGAAGAATGTGATATTTTAAAATTGGATTATTTTTTTTTTAAAAAATAATATTGTGAGCTCATATAATAAAATAGACAAAAATAGAAAAAATAGAAAAATTATTTGAATCTTCCAATAAAATTGAGACTCAAAATAGTTTTAAATTTTTCTATGTTTTGTTTTCTGAAAACTAAAAACTGAAAACAGTTAGAAATATTTTTTTCAAAATAGTTATGAGACTCACTTATTTTGAGAAATAAAATTTAAAATTAAATAGTTTTAAATTTATTTGAATTTACTATTTTTAAAAACAACTACCTTTTTAAAAAGAATCCAATGATACCAAAATCATCCTTTGTAAGCTGTGTGCTTGCTTTTGGTTCCTACCTTATAAATTATACTCCAAAGAAAAATAGATCTAATTCATATGGACTATTAACTAATTAAACTGTTTATGGGTCATTGAAATATCATAGTTCTAGGTCATTGAAATTGTCATTTTTTTGAAGTCTCTTTCTCGTCTAATATTCCTTTTAATCCTTATTGTTCTTGTAAGCAACTCTCTTTTCCCCCATGCATTCTGGTTCTTTTATTTGTGTTTCAAGAGCAACCTCATTGTTGTATCTGTTGTACCAGTTTCTTATAACTTCTATTATAACATAGGCATGCTTTTTTATTTGATAATATTATATTTTTGTTATGAGAAATTCCAGGCTATGTCAACTGATTATTTTTTATTTATGAAGAGAGCTGATTTGGTCACCAAGCTATGAACGTATGTAGCATGTGACTTTTTAATGAAGGATAATGAATACGTAATAATAATAAACTAAGTCAACAATGATTTATATATATGTATGTGTGAATATATAACAGTGAGATTTGAACTTTCACTTGTCAAACAGCTTAGTGATACCATTTGCTCCATCTTAAAAACCCATCAATTTTTTTTTAAACTCTGTTTTCATTTGAAGAATACAAGCATTTGTACTGTAACATGCTTTTGATATTGTAATTTGTCAGTTACTTATTTTTCAATGTTTTACTATAATGCTGCTGGTTCATAACCGTAGGTTTTCATTAAAATATGGATGGATGTATGTCGTCTATATGTTTATGAAAGTAAATTGGCATGTGATATCAAAACTATATTTTCTATGCAGAAGAGGAAAATTACAGAAGATCCCCCTGAAAAGCCCACAGATTCTTTGACAAAAGGAAGTCTTGTTGATGCCTCTAAATCCGAAGGTTTGTTAATTAGTTGATATGAAAGTAAATTAGCATTTGATATCAAAACTTTAGTTTACTTGGAATAAGATCAATATGATGAAAAGGAAGAGAACTGGTAGCAAATCTCAGAATTGGTGTTGCCTAGGGTAGATGAATTACTAACGGCTTTTAGATCATGGAATCATAAGAAATAATACTCATATAAAATAAGGTACTGACTTTCTTGCTTTTGTTCCGTTTGTGGTTAGAAGAAAGTCTAAGTGGCTCAAGAGCTCAGCGAGGGGAGAAATTCATATTCAAGTCTTCATCAGTCAGAGTAGCTGTAGTCACGAAACGAGTTCCATCTCCCAGTGGTAATGCTTCAGAAAAAACAGAAGAGATAAAACCTAATGAAACATCCGAAGTCAATGAACCAAGGAGTACTGGACTGCTTTCTCTGTGCCAAAACTATGATAGTGATGAAGAATGACTAGTACACAATACAATTGCCTTGGTTTACTAGATAAATTGTTGGCAATTCCTATGATTTGGTTTCCACAGAGGATTTCTGAATTTAATGTCTGAGATATGAGCTTTTAACCAAGATATCTATCCACTTTTTGTATCAGCCAAGGATGCCCTCTACTAGCAGTGATAAAATTAGATTTTGAATGTTAGCATTAGTTCAAATTTGTAAGTCGTCATTCCCATGGAATTAGTTATATTCCATTCCTGTTGTAAACTACACATGATTTAGTTATATTCCATTTCTGAATATTGAGGGGAGTTGCATGAGCATTATATTACATGGGCTGTGCCCAGGATGTGCGCATCATGTTTTTGCTGATCTGGTCGAAGACCACCTGTTCTGTCCCTCAGGTGCCTGCCTGAGCTTGCATTTAACTCAAGTCAGCATGGTGGCTTTTGTGGATGCCAAACTATGGAGCACAATGAAAGGATACCATTTTTTGGTTCACTGTAGCCAGTGTTGATCAGCCATCAGCAGTGCCCTCGGATTTGCCACCTCATTTAACTTATCTGAGCCATTAGTTCTTATCTGACTATCCATTCCAACACCCCTGAAGCCACTAAAACACCATTTAAACAAATATACATGGTGCTACATAGAGAGAAAAATTAAATCCCAAAATGCGTTTGTGTTAAGACCTGATTTAGTTGTAAAATGTTTTTAACACTAAGGACCTACGAGTTAAATTGAATACCATAACGGAACTTCTAAGCACGAAAACCAAATTAGCCTGAAAAACATTCATCTTTAATCTAATACGTGGTGCCAAAAAGAAAAACAACAATTCGAAGCGACTCTCCAAACGCTACCTTTGAAGAAAAATAGATCAGGGGAAAATGAGGGATCAGACGCTGGCAGCTCATGTCAATGCCTTTGATTGCAGCTCATGTGACGGCGATTGATTCATATACGGGTTGTATTTGGTCCAACCGAAAGTTCAGTAAAGTTCAATGCTTCCACATCGATCTCACACTGAATGAGTTTCGTAAGGGAATATTGAGGTTCGGCATCTACCATCCTATTTGGGTCGAGAGAGCCTTACAGATTCGGTAAAGCCTTTCTCTGTAACTCCAACGTTGGGTCGACTGTTAAATGGGGTTTATGCGTCTGTTACTTTTCGTTAACGGCCCGTCGGTTATGTGAAATTCAAGTTTGATGGCCTTAATTCGATTATTGATTTTGTATTAATTCCGCATATTAAATGGTTGTTTTGATGTTATAATAAATGAATAGTGCAGATTCAATTATTTTGTCGTTCATGATATATTTGATATGAATTTTCATTTCAGTATTTTATTTTTTGAATTCTATTCAAATTGATATTAAATTATAATTTAAAAATAAAAAATAATTTAAAATTTTCGATAGAAATAGATTTAAATTTAAAATTTTAAAATAATTTTTAGTAGACTCGGAAGCTAAAGCTCATCATTAATTAAGAATGGACTCAGAACTCATCATTTCATTTTCAATTGGGAAGGAATATTCGGACCTATCAAATTAATTAACACATTTAATTTTATATAATATTTATACTATTTATTTGTAATTTGATTAAGTAATTTTTAAAAAAATAATAAAAAATATATAGTAAAACAGATCGAATTACACATGTGATTAAAATCGTGAAACAAAAATACATGCCAAATGGAAAATTCAATCTTCAGGTAATGCTAACTTCATGTAATTCCTATATCATGTAACCACGCATCCTTTTGTAGCGTGAACAAGCACGGTTAGTGTGAACTATTACTTTACCTTCTAATGTTGATTACATTTTCATCTTGATTCTATTCTCTCCGATTTAATTACTGTGTACCAAACAAGCCATTAGGAGGACGCATGATCAAATGATATAGGAATTACATGAAGTGAAGATCCTTGCTGTCAACTTGGCTGTTGGCCTTCCTCGCTGTGCTACCGCTTATGGGAGCAGAGTACTATGCACCGGTGCAACCATGGAGTGGGATGTAGATCCAAGTGCTGCGAAGCAAGGATATCGATCAGTCCAGCTAGAGTCCATAGTGGCGAACGTCGAGACACTATAAAGAGTGCACCAAGACTAGTAGAGCAGATCTAGCGTTGGGGGGGAGGGGTGCAAGCACAGAGGGAGAGGGGTGTAAATGGAGAAGGGAGGTCGTGTTGGGAAAAATGAATAAAAAATAAAAAAAAGTTCCTTTATGCAAGATAACTTTTGTGAACCTGATATATGAAGGAAATTAATTCACTTTCCTGTTAACATATTAAATGCGAGAAAGTAGTGAAATCTAACTCTTTTCATTTCATTTTTAGCCTCTCAAACAAAATTTGGAAGTTATAAAACTAGTGGTGGGCCCCCTATTCTCCACCATATGTATCTTATGTAGTGTGCGACTATAGGTTGGAGTATAGCTTAGAGTGATACGTGAAACAAATATCATACCGATTCGTGGCTGTACAGTACAATCAATCATCACTGGCCCACATACATTTTAATTAATCACCTATATATGCATAAAATCACACATAGGCCGCCGTAATTTATTTCGGTTGAATACGTGCAAACATCTGCAGGTTCTTTACTCTCCCATTCCGAACAAAACCTTCTGTTTATCTGGTTATCTCACAAAACATTATAATACTGATCTCTAAAGACACTGATAACACTTGATACACAATTAAAGCACCATAACAGAGATGAACTCCAAAAAGAGTAAAATAATCAATTATTTTAGTGAAATCCCAAATAATACTAGAAAATAATACATAGTAAAAATCATCGTTATCAACTTGGATAAAAAATTGGATTATATATATATATACCCACACTTTTTTCGCGTATGCATACAAGTTATAGCTAGGATAACATTACAGATTCCTCTTAGGTGATAATTATGATCCGAACACAACTATGGCCTATGGTTGAGTGGTGTACACCATAGCAGCAATGGTTTTACAGATCTTTCAAGGAAATGTTCATTTATTTTATGTTTTATTTTAGTACTTTTTCTATTATGTTGGCCTATGTAATTTCTCACATTACCTTGGGTACGGTGCCAGTAAGGACACTATTGTGTTTGAGTGTAAGGGAGCGAAAATGATTTTCTATTCAATATCTTTTAATTATTTTAATTTTGATGTTTGATTGTTTGCCTTATTGCATTTAATTGTTTAGATTTGTGACTCTTTGCTTTATGTCAAGCTATGGTGATGACTCGATGATTTGTTTTGTTGACTATTAAATTTGGTGTTTACCAATTTTGTTGAGAAATTATGTATTGGTTGAGGTTGTAGTTAGTGTATATTAGGTAATAGTGCTAGGTATCTAATATATAAATTATTCTCTCTAATCTTAATAAAGATGATTGAATCCTAGCTAAGCTTAGAGAACAAGATTAAGTTGAAAATTCTTAGGGAATTCCTTTCTTGAAGCATAAGTTGCATGTAAGAATGATATAATTTCAAATCATATTTTAAATGCATTTTGTACCTTAAATCATGTCCTTTACATTAATTAATAGGCTGCCATCACATTAGAGTGACTAGTTTGGGTGTGTTTGTTGGTGTTGGAAAGTTGTCTCACATGGAAGAAAGAGGGAGAAGCCAAGAAATGTAAAGTAGACCAAAAAATGTAATAAGGCATTTTAAAGTCGTGCGGATCGATGTGGTAAGCTCAAAGCGAATAATATTGTGACATGTGAATGGACTTGCACCTTGGCATGATCCTAACAAGTGGTACTAGGGCCTGATTGTCCATGTTTGGTATTCTATTATATCGAAAGTCTTCTTAGTGTAGTTTGTGGCCGAGCGGCGTGTCCCATGATGTGCGACAATATTGGATTGGAATACAAACCCTTATTACTAGGTGATCGAATCGGTTTGATCTCAATTAGAATGTAAATTGAGGGAGAGCTGCGAGGAAAATTTCATGATAGTCTCATATGGTAGTAGCTTAGTTCCATAGGTCCTATGATATGGTTCGATGTGTGACAAAGGGGGAGATTGTTAGGAAGTTGTCTCACATTGAAAGAATCAGAAAAGCCAAGAAGGTTAGTATAGTAAAGTAGGCCCAAATTATAATAATGCATTTTAAAGTCGTATGGGCCGATGTGGCGAGACCAAAGGAGACAATATTATGACATACGAACGGGCATGCACCTTAACATGATCCTAACAGTTAGGTTTGAATTGATAAGTCTCTTTGCCATCGATTGCAGATAATTGATACTTTAAGGATATGACTCATAAAAAAATGAAAAGAAAACTTTACTATTATTTGTAGGACTTATTGTTTAAACAATTGTTTTTCATGTAGATGTTGATATTACACTATTATGATGTCAAGTAGGTGAGTTTTAGTTTATATTATCCTTTCGATTGAGTTGTAGCCACAATAAATTAAAATTAAAGTATGATTTAACCTGTTTTTATATGATGACATTAATTCCAACACTTCAACTCTCAAACATCGATGATAATAGGTTTACTAGGGATCATGCTTTTTAATTTTGTTGGATCCCAGATTTGATTTAACTAATAAAATCTATCGAAAGTTGATTTAAAAGAAAAAAAGGCTTTGCATATATAAGTTAACCGCAAAGCTTAATGATTTACCTACAAAAGTAAATGTCATATCAATGGTGGTTAACAAAATTCAACAACGCTTAAGACTCCGTGTTGAAAGAGCTTAAAGAGAAGTGATATTCATATTAACAAACAATTCACATTTACTTGTTTGGATCAATTTTTTAAAGAGTTTTCAAATTTACAAGTAAAATGTTATTTGGATCAACACAAAAAAGATTGTTTAGATATGGATAAAGAGCAATTCTTTTATAATTACAAACAAATGTAAGCATATATACGTCGAAAACAATTTCATAAGAGAGAGCTATTCGGATAAGCATAACAGGTTCATATTTGATATGATATTTGAATTAACATTGATATTCATATAAACATCACATGTTTATATTGAGACTTGATTGGATTAGAAGTTATTCATGAAATTGTCTTGATCAAGAAGAGTTGTCCATATTCAAAGGATATTTAGATCATGAGCTATTTGGATCAAAAAAGATCTTCGCATTTGAAACATTTCTGTATTGAGGCCGATGTTTGGATTAGAAAGTAAATTCAAACAATAATAATAAAACTGTACTTAAAAGATTGTTACGGGTTTATTTTACAATAACAACTTTAAATTTTGAAGGTTGACCAGCTACATCATGTTTCTAAATATAAAGACAATCATTATAAACATTGAAAGGGATAGAATTTGTGAGCTAGGATTTCCAAGTTAGCTTCACTTCATTCATCAATCAAATTATACTATTATTTAGAATAATAAGGTTTTATTGTGAAACAACATAACAATGTTGTAGTAATGATTTACAACTCTAGTGTTCATTTATGATAATCCCAACATATTTTTATTTTAGAAAAGCTAATTGCATAAATTTTCATCTGGGTTATAGTGTCGAAGATGCGGAATTTACCATCTGCCATTATTTCCAATAGCATTGTACGTCACAATATTGGCCCTATGCTCGTCTCGCTAACTAATATGTCATAATAGGCAAAAGAAGAAAAAATGATTGACAATTAATAATTAGTATATATTTATAGAGTGAGAAGGCAAAAATTAGTTAATGACTACTCGTTGCAAATTAGAAATCGATAAGATACTTTAAAATTTTAATTAAATTTATCTACATGAAATAATATGAGCCATAAATTATAATCAAATCACAAATCTCAAATATAATTTGTAGCTCATATTACTAGACAAATTTAGTTAAAATTTCAAAAAGTCTACAGCTAATTAATACTCTAAGACAGAAATTACCTGAAAATATGCTTCAAGTTTTCTCTTGAGTGTTGTATGCTCCCTCTTCACTTGCTGGAAAGTTTCCATGCATCTATTTAATAAGTAACAACCGTTCAAAACCACCCAATTGCAACCCATTATTAAAGAGATCAGAGGAAATTGATTAATGAAGTGAACGTATATGTGAGTGTATGTGTGTCTATATATATATATTAGCCCCATGGCATGCAGTTGTTCATTAAAAATGTCAAGCTAAATGCAGACTCTATTTCATTACTATTCAATTTTTTTTTAAGATAAAAAGAATAATTTCCATTTTAAGTAATATCCTCTCTATATTCCATCAATAATTATTTATTTTAAATAATATTTTATTACATATGTATTTTTCGAAAGTAAAGATAAACGAAAATAACAATGAAAATGGTCTCAAAGTAACCATGAGATATAAATGAGAATGAAATACGTATGATCTTATTAGACCATGACCAACACTTACCTCACCTTGACCCTTTTTGTCACTTTATAAATTAACAAAAGTAATATTTTTTAAAATAAGAAAAATATGTATATAATTATTTTTCTATATATTTTATGCTCCAAAATTTATATTTGTATTTTATAATTTGAATTTCATTATAAATTTTAACATTTTTATGTATGAACTTCTAACTTTTATTACAAATTTTAATATTTCAATTGGCAATATGTATGTGTATGTATGTATATATATATATATATATATATATATATATATATATAACTTATTCAAAACTCACTATGAAAACTTAATATTAAATAGTTCGTGTTAAAATTATGTTTAAAAATACGTTTTAGGAAATTTTTTATCATTTCAAAGTATTTTTTAATTTTTCAGGTAGAATTCTTTTAATTTTTAATATATAATCTAAAAATACTTTAGTAGGGTCAAACGACTAATATTTTCCTACTTTAATTATTATTATTATCTATAATTTAATATTTAATATTTTTCTTATTTTATAGAATTGAAAGTGTAAAATACAAGTATTTTATTATAATATATATAATATCAATTATATAAACATTATTCTTATTAAAACTTGAATGAATCACAAGAATTTTGGTAACTAGGCATGGGACAATGGATGAGTTATAGGTGAAAAGGTGGTAGTAGCAATTTCAAATCCTTGAGAGAGAGAGAGAGAGAGACTCAACCAGTGCTAAGGGGCTATCCCAGGAGAGCATGCATGTTTTTAAAATGAAGTATTAAATTATGATAAAAGAATGGTTTAGAGGATGTATATATACCAACGTTATATAAAAAGAAAAAGAAATTATGATAAAAGAATTACCCTTCTCCATTTTCTGCCCTGCAGTGCTCCCTAAATTGAGCGCATGCATGCTTAACCTTTTTTGCTCCGATGCTGCACCCGAAAGGAAGGGGGAAACAAACAAAACAAACAAAAAAATAAAACAGGTTAGGAGTGTCACGTTAAAATCACAACATATATATATACCTAACTATTGATTTGTTGCAGATTTCACCTTGAACTACTTCCCACGAACTGGTGCATATGATTGTCCAAACTGTTGAAATCAAGAGAGCTCTGCTGTCTACGTGTGATACAGAATTAATGGGTATTAATTATTAGTTTCCGTTAATAACTAGTGGTTTTATTTTTATATGGAAAAGCCACTAGCGTTGGCCAACTCAAATCAAAGTTTGTATTGTTTTTTTCTCTTTTTTTTAAGTAACGGTAAATAAAGGTGGTATGGTTTTAATGAGTTGATCGAGAAAGAAATATGCACTGCTTGTGTGTAGTCTACCATGGTCTCAGAAATTTTTTTGAGGTGGAATAGAATCAGAAGGGTGGAAAAATACTCACAGTGCCTGCTCTAAGTTAGAGATGAGTCTTGCTGAGTCCCTATAAAACAATGTAACCACTTCCTCCACAAAATTTGGATTAGTGTTATCCTGCAATTCCTCCAACTGCGTGAATTGCTCATCAACTAATTCCTGCAATTTTTCATGTCAAAAGCTTTCTACATACGCATCAGGAGAAGAGAAAGGCCAAAACCAAATTCTAAAGAAAAATTAACCTGATCAAAGAGAGACTGCCTCATGAGTGCAAGCTGACGGCGCACCTGGTTTCTCTCCATTAAGTGATGTAGGAGACGTACTACACGGTATAGAGAGTTGGAGATATTTTGGAGCCAGGAGGCAAATGTGGTTGTTTATATATAGCTGTACTGGAAAGGTGATGCAAAGTGAAGAAGCAGATACTATAGAGGAAAGCATAGGAGTGTGCTCCTCCCCGGAAAGTTAATGACTGCAGTATCTAAGCAAAGTGGGTATTTTGGAATTGGCACTTAGATTCTTATGAGAAAGATACCACAGAAATATAAAAATAAAGAAAATAAAATTTGAACCTCCGTTGTAATCTTGTTTCTAATTAAACATGTACATGTAAAGAATGTTGGTTTATTTTGAGTACATATGAATAAAATTCATGTCAAAAGTACTATATATATATATATGTTTGTTTGTGTATGCAACTCGAAGGGTTATTTTTGCCCTCATGGTTTAGTTTCACTGGACTTCTCAAATTGGGCCAATTTGACTATTATGTTTTATCTGAATTGATTAATTCGATGATGTGTACCATTATATATATTTATATGTTGAGGTGAAATTTTATTTTTTTAAAAAAGAAAGCTGACCTACCATTCATATGAAGACACGGATACATCCTTTCTAAAACAAAAAAAATATAGTACATGGTAATTGCTTATCATCTGCACTTTTTTTTTTTGAAATAGATAAATAATATTAAAAAGAAAAACGTCCAAACTAACAAAATATAAAGCCCTAAAGCGTTACTATATATGCTCATGATCATGAGGAGTAGCGTTGATGGCTAGGAATGAAATGGCCTAAAACATCCATATAGTTCTTGATTGCAATAAAGGTTTAGAAATCATTAAGTACAATGCCGTACCATTTTTTAGTTGGTGGTAATACTAGATTTTTTATTTTCATCAAATTCAAATTTATGTTAAAACTTGTCGCCATGAAAACTCATTTTTAATTCAATTCAAAGAGCTTGTGGTTAGTTTAAACGAAAATGGATGATAACACGGTAGTAACATTGGTTAAATTAAGGACCAAATGAAACTACGTTGCAATATTAGATAGTGGGGCTTGTAATCCTAAGGTGGCCTCTAAGCATGGGGTTATGCTTAGCTGACAAACTTTCAAGCTTAAGATTATTGTTGCAATTGTTTCTTCTATCTCAAGACATTAATTAAGCCTTCAATTCCAATAACCTTTCTATTTGTAAAAACTACACTCATCAAAAGCAATGGCGTAGAAGGTACTGCTAAATTAAAATAATTAATAGTAAAAGAATTATATTTTTAGAATAAGACTTAAAACGTATTTCTTCTGCCAATAACTCATTGACAATCAAATATACAAAAGAAAGGTGAATAATGCAAAATTGAACATCTAAGTTCTTCAAAATTACTATAAAATGCCATTAAAAATTATACCAACCGTTGGTACGTACTCTCTAGGATCAATATAGACATCACACGCCTTCAATTCTACTAATTTCATAAGAGCCAATATAAAGACCACAGATTGTCATAGTAGACTGAAATGTTTAAATACTCATATTCATCCTGAAGGCCTCATATGTCATTTTCTAATTGAAACTACTTAGACAAATTTGATTGAGTAAATAATATTTGTAGATGATCCCAAGCTCCTTTGTTGTCTCATACTTAGTCAATTGTATACATGTAGAATGCTCCTTTGTTGATACTGCCCCATTCAATTGAAGAAAGAAAATAACAAACTTAATTAACCTATATAGGATAAACAAAGAAACTAAAAAAGGATGTAAAACACCAAATACTATTCTACCCTAAATAATTAAAATATCATATATTTCTTAACAAAAAATATTTTTATATATGGACATTATTAATTGGCTCTAGATTATTATTATTATTATTATTATTATTATTATTATTATTATTATTATTATTATTATAACTATTCAGAGCATATTTGTTGTAACCCCATTATTACAGCTATATGTCCGCAAAGTAATTAAAATTATTATACAGCTTGTTTGTGTTATTTTTGGAGTAAATGAATGCTCTTATTATTGCCCTTATATGCTATTTATATTAACACTTGATCAGATTTTCAAAAAGAAATGTATTGTAACATGTTCTGCCTCCAAAAGAATACTATTGTGTGACATTATTTTGTGTCAAATAATATATTATGTAAGAATGTTTAAAATTACCACAAGTCTTAAACTATTACCAAGGACACCCGAAACTGATAATATACCTTCTACTTGATGTAGTATGCTAGCATCACAACATTAAGTGTTACTAAAATTAATTATAGTGAGTTTTTTTCGTCTATAAAAGCCTTTTTTGTTTATCTTGTTTTTTCATTCCTAGCCTTTTAAAATTATTTTTAATTAACCATATAGCTTGAGATGTTGCACCTGCCATTGATACGCACTCAACTTCAGCAAAAATATTGATTAGCTAAATTTTGCATCTTTGATTGTCAATTAAACATACCTAAACTGAGTAAGGATGTTCGTATGTACTTCTCATATATAGAAGTCATTCCTAATTTATTGGGTATCAAATGATGGATGTATTTTGTCTTTTCTCCTTTCGGTGCATGTCACATTGATATTAATTTTTCGACCTATTAGGTATTCAAATAGTTTGATAGACATCGAGATCACATAAAACTTTAACTTGTAAATTAGACTTACACCACATTAATAGAGTTTAAATCAGGAATGACAATAATATTGGTCCAATTTGCTCCGTCCTATTTTCGTATTGATCTGGTCAGATTTAATTCATTTTGATAAGTCATGGGTCGGGCCAAGTCTTTCTCATTAATATTTTATTATGTTTTAAAACAGATTTAAGGTAAAAAAAAAAACTGTTACCCTCTAATTGAATCATATGGAGCCATTTAGGAGTGGATAATAAATACTTGGATTCGCCGTCTCTCGCTCACTATTCATTTTATTTTCGCTATTCCGTCCAGTAAGATTGAGGTGCAGTTTTTAAATTTAACACCTTACTCAGGAGTGATAATAGGTAGCGGGATACCCGCATCACTTAATTTTAATAATTTTTATTTACAATTTTATAAATTTTTAAATATTATTATTTAATTATTATTTATGATTTTTGATATTTTTAAATGGTATTTATTATTGTGAAATTAAATTATTTTTGATAATGTTTTGGTTAAAAATGATGTAAAAATTTGATTTAAGCCAAAATTATTCATATGGATAAATCTAATAAAAAATAATAACAAGATACTGGCAGATGAACTTCATTTCCAAATACATTAAAGAATGAGATATTCTGATTCACCTACATATAAAACGAGGTACAATTTTAAATTTTGATCTACCGCCTAAGCGGGAATGGAATGCTGTAATAAGTTAATTCCCCCCCTCCCGATAGAACCTGAATCACTCCTATCAACTACTTCATGAAACCTCTAAAAGATAAATTTATTTTAAAATAAATCAACAGAAGCCAGTAGTAAAGAGCGAATAGATGAAGCTTCTCCCGCCAATCCCATCATAGGATGAAGTATCCCGCCTCACCATAGGATAAAATTTTAAAAATTTTATTATACGACCTTGCTATTACGGATACCCAATAATGCTTGCAATTTCTTTATAAAATATTGTTATTTCTGACCAGTTAATTTAAGGTCCCACAAAAACTGCGTGACCGGAATGACACTTCCGTGCATGCATCTCTTCCCTTGCCCCGACATCCTCCTGTCGCCAGCCTGCCGAAAGTCCTACAAACATTTACTATTGGAACTTTTTTTTATTCCATGCATGGCTTTGAAATAAAAAGATGTCAGCTCTAATATCAATTGTGTTACGTGACAGGCTCAACAAAACACCCGTGTAGCAACCAGCATGTTGAATGTCAAATGCTAATTGTGCACAACACCCGTCAAATGCAGATCGACCTCCCAACATAAGCCACGACAAAAGTGATAATACTATTGAACAACCCCGTACACGTGCAGTAGTACCATTTATTACGAAATAATATAATAGTATGCATTCATATGTATGTGTCCAATTGATACCATGCATGCTTATTTGACATCTCCATATATGCCTCATGGGTGGAAAAAGGAAGAAGGATAAAAGAACAAGCATACATTCTGTCTGGAGTACTGTAGGTCTCCGCGATAAAGCTAGCTATGCAGCAATGCATATCCATCTCAGCAACCACTTTGAATTCATAAATAAAGAAAAATGGGACTAACTCTTGCTGTGCCAAATATAATATTAATTATAAGATTTTTATTTTTAATCGAATGATTTTACTAGAATCAGAATCAAATTTACATGTCATTCCACGTCACTTTATCATGGTCTCTAGTGTGACAAAAGAAAAACAATACATGTTGCATCATAATAATATGAATTTCAAAAACGTTCTTCTTTTCATCTGGATAAACTTCAGCAGAAATAGTGGTGGCATTTAATTTGATTTGATGAACTTTAATTCAAGAAAAAAATATTATTTCTCAAATTAAAATATTATTTCTCTCTTACTTCGTCTTGATGAACTTCAACAGAAATAGCGATAGTGTTAATTCGGTTCGATAAAGATCCATTAAAAAAATAGTACTATTTCTTGAGTTGAAGTCATGTTTTCCCAATCAACGTTCTATTAATCTCAAACTTAAATCCTATTTTTATTGGATCAAAGTTCTATTTCTTGAACTAAAATCTTATTTCTTTCAAACTGAAGTTTTATTTCTTGAACCAAAGTTTTATTTTATGAATCAAAGTCCTATTTCTTTTGAATTGAATTTTTATTTCTTGAATCAAAGTCTTATTTATTGAATTGAAGTTCATTGCAATCAATTTTTCAATATTAATCCAATTCTTGAACTGAATTTTTATTTCTTTTGATTCAAATTAAACACTTCATCTGAAATCTATGCCCCAAACACGTCATTTGCCACAAATGCAATTAATAAATTCATGCCACATCAATCTAATTGACGGATCCGATCAACCATTCCGGTCAAATATTACAACTCCTAATTATACCTATTAGAGGCTTTTAGTGAATTTATTTTTAGTCCCTTCACGATTAATAGTACTATTATTTAATAAAATAAATTAAAATTAAAATTAGTTATACAACTAATAATAGTACGGTTATTATTAATATATTTATCATTTTATTACTGCTATCTGATATTTATATTATTGTTAAATATAAATTAAATAATTATTTTAATTTTTAACTTTAAATATGTAAAATATTTCAATCTATAAAATTATTTGGCAGCCCTAACACATGCGTATTGATCCACACGGGGTATAGTCTACCGGCAAGTATCCTGCATGAACCTAGTAGTGGGGGCATTGTAAACCCCACGGGGCAGACTCTATGGGGTGTATTAAGAAAAAGAGAAAATAAGGGAAAAAAACACATGGATATCGATAAATTAGAGCTTTATATATCAAACAAATTATTACTTGGTTCCTAATTTTTTAGTTCAGCTTATTAATCAATGCGGTCCAGCTCAATATGTAACTTCTTTGCGTATCGGAGGGATATCACGTGTTCGAATTAGTGGACAAGCATCAACTTTAGTTATTTAAAATAAAAACCACAGTTTATTAGTTCTACCATTTCATTAATTAAAGAATCTAGAAGTTTTTTGGGTGCAAGTAATATAAGATTCAATACAGTTTTTGCTGTGGGTTGTTCCAATATGAGTTGCAAGATGCAATAAAAACGAACACTTAAACTGGACTCGCTAATGGTATTTTTTTTTTATTTTTTCATGTGTAATCCTAACTTCTTTCTTTTAGAGTAATGATATATACAATCAGAGTTGGATAATCTTTGGATAACCATAATAATGTGACAACATATCAATTATTGGAGAGGGTGAAAAAAAAATTATAACTGTCCAACTAGATACGTACGGTTTCATGATAATGTTGCGAGCTAATTGCATAAAATATTTTTACTCTTTGTGAGCAACCCATGTGATGTGTGTTGTATTATAATCATGAAATAAAGATAGAAGTCGAGGAAAAAGAGAAATTATATGGGTGTCATCATCCTTTATTGGCTCCTACATGACTTGATGGGGATTAAGTAGTCTTTAAATTATCATTATATAGTGGGCTCCACACAAAGCATATCATAATAAAAATAATAAGAAATTAACAAAACTGGGATTCCAAGTCTTCATACACCTCTTTAATTCCTGGATATTGCAGCTTTACTTTGGGAAGACTAAACACATGACTCACATCTTTTTTCTCTTCCAAATGATTAAAGGGGAAATGACAAATTGGGGATGAAGGTTGGACATTTGGGATTGATTTGAGGGATGAGTGAGATATGGTAGATATGGAGGAGTTTTCAAGATGCTAGAGGTAAGGGTTTTTCTTTTTAAGGAATGTTGATTGAGATGAAGACGGTTTGGAGTAGTTTTGGATATGGTTCATATTGATATGGTAGGGGAAAATTCGTAGTTAGATCAAAACCATTGACTTTGAAATTGCCTTCATTTCATAGTCAAAAAAGGTTACTTTGAAGAATAATTGTGTTTGTTTGATGTGTGCAGAATTGATAAGTGTTAGATCTAAAATATGGGTCAACCCTTGCGTCTTCATAGAAGAAATTTCGATAAATACCAACATGGACAAACAGAGAAAACATACAACCTTTGCAGAGTGAACTAAATCTTGACAAAGCTTGGAGAGAAAACACATTCTTTCCATGAGTATAATCCATGTTATAGAATTGAAGATTTTCTGGGAATGGCCAATTAAACCAAAAGGATGAAGTTAAGTGTGTAATCGAAATCGAATAGTAAATTCGATGCTTGGATAACATTTCAAAGTTCGAACATTACTCTGATTCTCCAACAACAATTTGAAGCTCAAACAACATTCTGAAGCTCAAACACTACTTTATTATTCACACGACGATCTGGTGCTCAGATAGTTGTCAATTGTTCAAATAACTATCAAATGCTCAGATAACATATTGGTAATTGGATAATATGATGCTCATATAACAGTTTGATGATCAAACATTGCTCTGATCCTCGAATACACAGTCTACTTCGTAATGTTTTACCACCATATGTAATCTTCGCGAAGTTTCAAGGTGAAACGTCTGAAAACTTAACTCTTTCTAATTGGTTAATAGAGTACATTAACAATGGCTTAGTTATTTTCAAAGAGCTAAAGATGAGTTGCTCGAGTTGTAGATTACTAGACATTTATTACAAAGATTCTACTTATTCGGAGAAGATCTTTTAAATTAAAATTATATTATAAAATAAATTAAATAATATTTTATTATTTAAAAAAACAACTGATTCCTGGCCGGGTCACTCGGTCATAAAAACCGTCCGAGTTAGCCGAATGTTTTAAATTTTTTACAGAAACGGTCCAATAAAAAAAATGAACCGATTAAATGCCTGAATTACTGTTTACCAGTCCGACCATATGGGCCGATCCGACCATCTGGACCAGTCATACCATGTATGCATATACCTTTATCACCATCATAGCCACGGAGAGTTTTCTACACAATAAAATGTATTGGATTCACATCAATATTAATAGAAGTTAGTTAATGTGAGGGGAGCGTATTAAATGTATACCAATATTATAACAACATTAATGCAGTGCAGTCATATATATGAAGGTGCGAGTGCATATTCTATCTTAAATGGTGAAGTCCACAAAATCCAAACCATGAGTTCAGTTAACTAAAAGAGCGTTGGGGACATTAACCTTATATATGCTATATCATCAGATGTCTTGGTATGAGCCGTCGCTCTACAATGCTGGAGTTTCTGCATTTATCTTTAACACAAACGATAATAATGTCATGGACAGCTCAACTTGAGTGCGGTACGAGATAGAGTAACATATAATTACATGGTATACTCCAAGTACTAACAACAAGCTGACAAGTGACATAGCGTATTTTTGATATGCTTCGATGATTGTATTATTAATTATTACTATTTTTTTGTTGTTGGTTTTAACATTTGTGACTCATATGCATTTGGATGATTCACGTTGAAAAATACATGAGCGTGGGCGCATAGGAGCCGCTAACAAATGGAATTTATCCTTGTTTATTATAATTTTCTAAAAGAAACACTGGTGCGCTTGGAATTGCCATTATATTATTACTAAATGTAATGAAAGAACTAGAGTGGCTCATAAAGCAGGAAATGACAATCCACTAATTAATAACTCTTAAAAAAATGCATGACATAACACTTAATTTAGCTACACGCAATGCCCTTCCTTCCTGCAGATGTATTCTTCGTACTTTTAAAAGAACAATGAAAAATCCTTTAAAATATAATATATATATTTATATATATATACCAGCAATGAGCAGCTTGAAGTGGATGCCATTGTCCATTCCATGAAAAGAATGATTTCTCTTGACCCCTTATTCTTGAACACTGATATAAAGTTGTCTGCTTCAAGAAATAATACTACGTACTAAAGTAAAATTAAAAAACAGAGCAGCAGCTTCTCGCCGATCTGAAAAATATAATTTAATATTAACTTCTTTTCACAGAGAATATTAATAATATTACTTATCTTCATCATGATCGTGATCATGGTGCATATACGTGACAGCCGCCATATTCACCTAATAGTGCGCATAAAAAACTTTAGACGACAAACTTGTTTTAACTGGTTTTTAAAATTTTAGTATAAAAAAAAAATAAAAGATTATTTTATTTTAGGTTTTAACTTGTAGAAAATAGGATCGACACACACGCACGTGATTGCATAAGAATACAGGATTTACGTGATTTTCCAAAATCAGGTACGTCCACGGGAGAAAGACGACATTTCTGTTTTATTATTCTCAACCACAATGCATCACTAGGGTTTACAACAATATATATAGATGCCCTAGTCCGTACCGCGCCGCTCCGTTCGGTCGCTCCGCTTCCCTCACTCCGCAACGCTCCACTCGCTTGCCCGGCCTTCTACTAGTATATCTCATACACCCTATATGAGCCACATACTCCAACATAACTAAAATAAAATTACTTTTCTATATATTATGTTACACTTAAAATAAAAATAATATTTATTATTTTTAATTTTTTTTCATACTCAAAATATAATAATCGGAAAACAGAAAATTATTTTTATTTTTGGAGAAAATAAAAGACAGCGTAACTAACCAAACATGTACATCAAGAAAATACTACGTCATAACCATCCACTCATCAGTTTACGTGAACTTACTTTTTTATATTTAACCGGTTTTGGCCAAATAGGCTCTTAATACTAAGAGAAGTTCACTAAATACAACACACACACACACACACACATATATATATATTCTACGGATCAGAGAGTTACTGAAGCCATTTAATTGACCACGATTTTCAAAAGGCATGTGCTCCGTATGAAATTCCTGCTCCGACAATGAAACAATAAACAACATTAATATTAACTACCAAGTATACATAGTCAGATAGTCTGCAGGATACGAAATGGATATATATATATATATATATATATATATAAAGAGAGAGTTTAAGTGGGAAGCAAATGGACAGAGTTTGAGTGGGTTTTGGTTGGTTAATCAAAGGAACATATATACCACGCGCGGTGGAAAAGCAAAGATTAGGCAAGAAAGAAAAGAAAAGAAAAGAAAAGAGATGAAACAGGCGAGGGGGGGGGGGGGGGAGGTTGGAATAAAAATATAAAAACCCAAATGATGATTGATTTGTGAGAAAGAAGTTTAAATTATGAGACAACGCGTCGCCACTGGCTCTTCTTGTGGCGTCTCTGTCCTTTTCCCCACTATATGGGGAAAGGTTAATTAGAAGAACAGACACTGCCAGTGGCCCTTGTGGAGTCTCTGTCCTTTTCGTTTCCCCACCTTATCGGCAAAGGTTAATGTATTGGTATTAGAAGGTCTTTCTCTCCCTCTGTTTTATTTCTTTTGTGAATTAGGGGTCACATCTGCCACTTTTGTAAAAAATCAAAGGACAGGAAGTTGGGTGGAGAAGAATCAGAAATTGACTTTCTGCTTATATATGACATTGGTTTGGGGTTCTTTTTCTGTCCATGTGCACAGGTGTGTATAGGCCTCTGGAGTCCGTCGAGTCTACAAGTTTTGGCAATACATAGTCGACTAATATATATAATTTATAAATATAATTATAATACAGGTATCACAATCGTCGGTTATTAAATGAGCCAAACAAAACCTATGAGTCCTGGTATAATTAAGCGAGTCAATACTAAACAGGGAGCCTTTGTTCTCAGGTGAATGAAAAGAGTTGAGATTGAGAATGGTAAGAGGCCTTACTTGTGGCCAATGGGCTGTGCCGCTATGCATCAGATTGGAGTGTGCGACTGTGTCGGTGGGCGGTGTCGTGTTGACTGCGAGAGATGAGACTAAGGGCCTGAGAGAGACCGAGTCAGGAGAAAGCATATAAGAGTCTAATTTCCCAACAATTTCCCTCTTGTTACATACCGAATTACATCATAGGCTAGAGTCGCACTTATAGAACTGATGAGCTGCCATCATGGAAGCTCTCCCTCAACATACATTCTGATTGAGAGTAGACAATTAGATCACCTGAAGACAAGGGTTTTGTATCTAAAGCAATACCACCACATGCTACGGGACACGCCACTCGACCATAAACTATATCGAGAAGATTTTCGATATAATAAAACACTTGACGATGACAACCAGACTCTAATACTAGTTTTTTTATGATCGGGCTAAGGCGCAAGCTTACCCGCAAGTCACAATATTGTCTGTTTTGGACTCGTCACATCAGCCTGCATGACTTTAAAACGCGTTATGATAATTTGGGCTTACTTCACCATATAAGCTCATTGACTTCTCATTTTTCTTCCGATGTGAGACACAATTTCCCAACAGAGGTAAAGAAAAAAAGGCCAGATTAGAGGCCCTCCAAATTTGGGGGCCTCAGGCCATTGCTTCACCTTGCAAAAGAGCAGGACCGGCCCTAAATACTAATCACATGAGCTTAAATGTAACGAGTGAGCTTTTAAAACGTGAATATGAAATTACGCTTAGTTAAGTGGATGTCAAGCAAAATGATACCGCTTGCATCAACTTTCGTAAGTATTTATCAAACAATAATTAATATAAATTTTAAATAAATAAATAAAAAGTAAAAAAAATATTTAAACAAGGTTATATCAAAAATATTTATAAAGTACAACAAAAAAACACATTCAACTCCAACCACACAAATTTAATATTAAAATAATTCTCATCTCAAATTTCAATTAAATTTTTTGATTATCTATATACATTTATTTTCAAAATAAAGTGATACTTATAAAAACAACAAATAAAATGTTTCATCCGTTTTGAGCTTTGAAGATAGATGAGATGAGATAAATTATTTTTTATTTAATTTAAAAATAAAAAAATTATGAGCTTAAAAATAAATAATTAAATTTTATAAAAGTTTGCATAAAGTTTGTAAAGAAAGTTGTAAATGCTCTCAGATGATTGAGGTGCATGGCCAAAAGGTTATATTTGGACTTCAAAACAGAGTTATTTACAACACTATCCCCGGATGGTAACAGTTTGTTGGAGTCTTATTATTATTTATCCATCAGTATTTTATTTATATATGTTATTAGCTTTTTTGAAATTTAAATAATATTACTTTATGCAATTTGAGCAAACTGGACTATAATATCATATGCTGTTCCTGTTGAAAGCGGAAAAAAAACCATGGATAAAAATATGCCTCCATAAAACAAAGGCTTTGGATTATTTTTGTGACAATCTCTTATTTAATTAAAATATTATAGAAGTCGTTTTCTTATTATCGATTGTGCTGCTTTAATTTATTCTGGTTCATATTCAAAGTCATTAGATCTTTTTTCGCCGTCTTTATTTATATACACACATATATTTAATTTAATTATCGTAGTGTGAACAAAGTCAACCATCTTAAGCATCAATCTCGTTTTGAAAATCATGAGGAGACGCTTCATCTGATTAATTTGAATATTCAGTTCCAACCATTAAGTTAATTACTCCAACAATATTTTATCATCATATAAAAATTTCGAGGCATAGTAACCATAGTCGTATAATCCAAACAGTTCCGCCCCATCCCATAAATATGTAACATTTGAATAAAAAGTAATATACTCCATATTTTCCATTAAAATGAATTAATAATAAGTCGATCGTAATGCATCAATAACTCTATGAATGTGGATAATAATGATAAAGTTATTGTTTTGAATGAAGATATTCTTAATCATAGAAGTATTCCTACTAGAAATTTTTATACTTCCAGTTACCCATATGTTTTCTTGTCAAAAATTATTAGATGGAGGAGATAAATGGAAAACTTACCTTATTGTATTAGTACAATATCTTAATATTATTTTATTATTTTTTTCTCTGCTTTATTCAATGAAAGAGAACAGCTGCCACAAACACTAATTATATATAATCCACTATTTTTAATTTCAATTAAACTCAATTACTATTGTTTTAAGCCCAGTCATTTAAACGTGTTACAAGTTATTTAATGATCTAATCATTTTCATGTTACAATCTTTAATTGAAATATACCTCACCAAAATAATTTTATAAACAAACAGGTTCCATTTTAGCCGCTACCTGCAGAGAAAAATATTTTTAAAAATAATCATTAAAAATTTAAAAACCAAAAAACCAAGACACCGAGTGCAACGAATTAATGATCAGATTTCATGTACATTATGATTGCATTACATCTCAAAATCAATTCCAGTTGTTTGAACTTCCAGTTTGATTACAGTTACAAAGAATAGAAGAGTAATAAAATTAATTTAATCCGGCTTAGGGCCAGACAACTTCTTACCATCAAAAGGAGAGAAAAGGCAAAAAGGAAGAACGTTTGATTGTCTTAGATATCTCACGTACAGAACGAGACTACTGAAACGGAAAGTAAAAAACCTACGGTAGCACTCACTGCCTTCTCTCCTACTTATACCGCATGAACTGCACAACAGCTGACTGTGACAGCCAGCGTTGCATGAAATGCGGATGCAGCATGATTGCCCAGCCCCTGCTCTAGCTCACCTCCGAACGGCTGACTGTGATGTTTGCATGAAATGCTGACGGCCGGGATGGAGCTCCAAGTAAATTTAGGGATAGCGGTGAAGGCTCAGTATGGCCATTTTCAGTCTCCCGCAAACTGAGCTGAGACATGCTCACCAGCTCATCTACATTTACGGGTTCCTTCGGCAAGACTGGAATCGGTTTTAAAACCTTGTGAGACTCCTCCACCTTCCCCTTACCTTCTTCATGAGGCCACAAAGGGATAGGTACATAAACTGAAAAAAATGCGGGAACCATCGTTGAAAGCTGGCTTGGTTGCTCCGGACCTTCTCTAGCTTCAACTGTTTCTTGGGTAGTGGTATCCATGCCGTCAAATTCTACTGTTGGTGGAGCAAGATCCACCAAATGCGATGGATCTGGGTTGATGGTTTCTTCTGTCTCACATATTGGGGGAGGAAAATCTTCTAGCACCGGTGGTGGATCTGAAGCCTGAAAAATTAGTTAATTAATCAAAATAGGAACATAAGAGCCGCGCCTTAAAAATAGGCTGGGGTGACAATTGTTTTTATGACTCACCAAATTTTTCAGATCACAAAATTATGGAAGAGAATGCAATAGCTACCATGAAAAAACAACTCAGACTTAATGACTTGGATTGGAACATGAATAACGTGGAATCATATTCCAGCCCTTCCAATAACTTGGAACTAAGTCCGGCTCTCATGATACTCATATGATTGCCAGCACAAGAAGCCTTAGAGCACAGTGTCATCCTAAAAGGATAAAACAATAGTAAAGCATCGTGACGAACCATATCCTCAACCATGTCAAAAAGGCTGGTACGTCTCTTTCTTCTCCGAGCATTACTCTGCCGGATGAAATGCTTCTGTGCATGACTGGCCACCTGTGTCGGAGTTCTTGAAAGTACATAATTACGTGCTATGCCACGCCAGTCCCCTTTCCCCAACTTCTGTAGGCCAATTAGAAACTTTCGATGCTCTTCTTCCGTCCATGGGACGCCTGAAAACCATATTAGGGGGAGCTAAGTGATTCTTACACACAAAAGTTTAGCATGGGATAATTTAAGTAAAATATCGATCAGAACCATTTTTTTATGTCATAAAACCAAATCTTTATGCGATAATGATTTCATGTTAGGCGCAACAGGAAAAGCATACAATTTTGTTTGGAGGCTAGTGTTCATTTTCCAGAGTCATCAGTTGCGTAGGTGAATGTTATTACCATTTCCCTTCCCCTTACCTATGGATTTCTATGAAAGCGACACCCCACAACACACCCCTGGAAAAAGAAACAGCTACAGTCTCTCTTGGAAAGGATAGAAAAATAAACAATAAATGTTAGATGAAAACGCACTACCTTGGTACTATTTTTTTAATAATTTATGTGGTATTACAATGCTAAAACAAAAGCAGGCGACTTACCATAATAAGCAAATAAGTGCTTAAGGAGAGATTGCCTTGTTTATAACAAAATAGGCTCCAGAGAACTAAAACAAGGCATATAGGTTGGAATATTTTTTCCTGATGCATAAAGTACATTGACATTTTTTGTTTGTGTTGGTTCATATAGCTGACCTCATATTATTGGAATTAAGACTTGTTGGTTTAATATGGTTATAAAGTACATTGACATCCAAAGCCTCATGAACTAACTACAACAGCATGATCCTGAAATTAACTTGTGGTGGATATTGAAACACTGTATCAGTCTACCAACCATAAAATGAAGCAAAATACAAAGCAGGAAAAACTAGCTCCTCGCTCAAAAATATAGAACATCTCAGCTTGTGTGAACTTATATTTTAGAAAATAATAAATTCTGCAGTAAATTAACATTTCAGTATCTTCTGATCATAAGATTTAGCCAATGCAAAATTGTGGTCAAAGAAAATATCCTTCTTTGGAAGGTTTTTATGGAAAACAAGTAACTAAAAAAATCAATAAACACAATTGTGGTAGCATGCAATTAATATCATCATGGGCCATCATCACTCCCATCCATAATCCTAGGACTCCTTAAAAGTTAATAAGACTACTATGCAGTATGTTACTCCCACAACAGCAGCACAAACAGTCTATAGTCTATACTCATCATCTCACACAACTACAGTTTTCCCATACACATTATAATTTGTATCCACTGTAGAAGTAACGTTGTCTACAAAATTTGCAGAGGACTAGTATAGAGAACTTTCAAGGAAGTCTACTGCCTAATTTTCCCAATCTCAACAGAACTTTACCAATAACGACTACTAATTTCACAATCGGTATAACCCATCGGAAACTCCCATAAAGAAAAACAATTTTTCAACAACAACAACAGCTCCTTTCAAATCAAAAGAGCACAACATTAGCTGGAGTTATAAATAGATAACATAAGGCTTATTTAAAAAAAAAAATCCTTCAAAAAAAATTAAAAAAAAAAAAAACGTAACTTCCGGTTTGTACTCACAAGCTAAAGTAGTAAGCTAAAAGAGGAGCAAATTAAGCGTCATTCCATCAACAAGCTTAATAAGGAAAACATTATAAATAACAATTTGTGAGAAACGTCCAAAATCATTGCTTTATGTTATACTATAGTTTACTCAGATAAAACACGTGATCCTGGATATTTATTTAATCATGAACCGCTCTACCTTCAAGACAAAAACTAGCCTTAAAAAAAACCATTGGATAATTTTAACACAAAACCTGATAAACCAAAAACAACAAGTCAAAGTCGGAACATATCATCATAAAACAGTATGCCACAAATGTCATTTGACGCAAAACTATAGAATTAAATGGAAGCAGACTGCAGTGACAGACGAACCGTTAACAGGAAGCGACCAGCAACCTTAATTATAAGACATCACATCCATATCGCACGAAATCAAAGGAGGATAGATGCAAAAAGCACCAATTTAAGACGGGACCAAAAACATCTCAGGAAAACACGAAACGATGTCATGTGGTATACCCTTCTTTCGGTCGGTTCGGCGATTGGAGGAACACGCGGCGCGGGCGGGATCGTCGGAGACGTATCCATCGGACACGCGGTCGTGGATCGGGTCGGCGGCGGATGGGGAGGAGGAGCTAGGGTTTGGAGAGGCGGCGGCGGACGCGGAAAGCGAGTGGTAGTGCGAGAGGTTTCCCATGCTCGCGCTCTTCTTGATGATCGATCCGTCGGTGAGCCTGACGCCAAACAACTTCACGCCGCTTCCAATCCCCCCGCCGGCGACACCGCCTCCACCCGCGCTTCCGCCTCCGCCTCCAACTCCGCCTCCGACTCCCCCTCCGCGGGAAGGGCAGGTCCGAGAGTTGTGGCCATTGTTGCTGCAGTGGGAGCAGCGGCGTGTCATGGCGTGACCGAGAGAGGGTTGGTGGTAGACAGAGGGAGGGAGGGAGGGAGAGCCGGAAGGCGTGTTTGGAAAAAGAGAATTTAATAATTAAGAGAGAGTGGGGGTGGGGGTGGGGTAAAATGGGAATTAAGTAATTTTAGAATTTTGGGTTGGGATTAATGGGGGGAGTAAATGGTGTAGATATTAGAAGCAATCCAAATCTCCATTCAATGCCTTATCAGATAAGGTGTGGCTTTATTCTTTTTCGTTTTTGGTCCCCGCACACTTGAGTTTTCCCGTTTCCACTCCTAGTCAACTGTCAGGTTCTTTTTTTTTTTTTTTTAAATTATTATTATTATTATTAACGGTTGGGTTGGAATTGGGCATAACGTACGACGTACCCACACCGCGTTCAGACTTCAGACACAAAGGCTTCGGTCGTTCACCGCGGGTTTTGACTTTTCCGAATTTGGACAAGGTCACGTCACGCGTAGGCCTCCCACAAAATACCTTACCGACCAAACCACTAGAAAAAGAAAAAGAAAAAGAAAAAAGCATTTTTAAAACATTTTTCTATTCTTATCGAATTATTAATAATATATAAATGCATGGCACCCTTTCTCGGATCAACTTTCTAAAAACTTTTTAAAAAAAAAAAAAAAAAAAGTTGATCTAACCCTAGAAAGAAAACTCATCCGAATAACTTAACTGTGTATGTGGCCAATAGATGACTAAAATTCTAAATTTTACGATATGAGAATTTAATCCCTTTAACTTTTTGACCAAAATATAATTAAGGTTTTAAGCTAGCGCTAATTTTACATCTCAAGCGTATGATCGTTGGTGTTGATGAGTTGAATACTTATTTCTTCACATACCTTATTAGTTCAATTGTAGTATAATTACACGACCACAGGTCCTTGCTTTAATGATTTCCCAGCTTTAAGTTTTTTTTTTTATTCCATTTCGTCTATCTCCTTTTTTATATTTTGTCATATAGAAAATTACTAGTGGATGCATAATATTTTGAAGATCACAGGGATGCCCATGCATGCAACGTATTTTTAATAATTAAAATGATATTAGTTTTGTTTACTAATACGTCGAAGTAAAATTCATTTAATAAAAAAGTAGTCCTAACAATTTTATTTAAAACAAATAAATGACAAACTAACAACAAATACAAAATTATTTAAACAAAATATAGTTAAAATAGCTTTTAAAAAGTTGTTCCGCCAAGTCCAACCTACCAAGTAATATTGGTATGAAAATAAATTTATATATATATATATGTATCTTTTATATATATGATACATTTAGTGAGCACATCTACGATCATGGCCGTTTAATTTTGATCGAATGGTTTAGATTGTAATTTATTTTTATTGTAATGCTATAGTATTCTGTTATAGATATATGAAACTGCAATCTAGGACATTCCATCGAAATCAAATAATAATCATCATCGCTACCAAAGGTGGATTTAGAGGGGCCAGCTGAGGCCATGGTCCCTCCTACCCCACCCTCAATTTTTTTAATATATATATATATATATTAAAAATATAATTTAAATTTTATTTATATTTATATAAATATAATTAAAATTAATTAGTAATATAATTTATTGTCTTATAATATTTGTGATGAACATGTTACTAATTGCAATAGTGATAAATGAATTATATAATTTTAAAAAATTATCTGATTTGTTGAATTTTTTATACTTTTATGTTATTACTTGTGAATTAGATAGTACTAATTTATTGTTTTTTATTTATTCATGGACTAATCTCTTCCATTATAGGGGGCTGATGTAGCCGCCTCTTTAACTATGTTGAATATTTTGTAATTTTTTGGATGAATCTCTCTAATGGGTTTAGATTTTCCTATTGAAAATGAAATTGATTGAATGCATGAATCCATTATCTAAATCCTTGTATAAGGTGGAAAGGAAAATCTAGATTAATTAATTGTAAATAGGCCAAGCTTGCAAAACATTAATCATCAATAATCGTTTCTTAATTAATCTTGTTAATTACGAGGTAAGTGTTAACAAGAAATTTATATTCCTCACATTAAGGGGTAGGTATGCAAGGATAAGTAATAGCCAAACAAAAAGAGAGAGATAATTTAGTAGTGGAAGAAAAAGCAACATAAGGATAAGACTGCAGAATCATTTCCCATGGAAGCTTAATTAATTATATTTTTCAAATATTACAATTCTATCTTTGAGCAGTTCTTAGATTTGTTGTTTTATTTCATTTTACATCTTAGAAAATCAAGACCTCATTGTCGTTTGTCCAAACGTTACAAAGATTTCCCAATTTTGATGCTTTACCTGCTCAAATAATTTGCTTCCATGTGAGATCGATGTTGGGGTTGTTTAGAATACCTTATATTATTTATATGACTTGTGCACTTACAATTTGCGCTTATATTCAATGCATGTCACTTATATTATTTTCCTGCATTCTAACTCTACCATTTTTTATGGGTTGAGGTTAGTGAGGCTGTCGACGATGAATCTAGAAGCACACATTAATTCATATTTATACTTTACTATGCCTATTGTGTTTTACCACACCAATGTCTGTCACTGTACCATTTGTACTTTACTATATTTTATCTTATCATATATAATACATTATATAACCAAAACACACATTAATGAAATCAACATCACAAGTTCATAGTCATCACGTCATAAGCATCATCATTTCAGAAGAAAGTCCAATATATCAAACGAGAGAGTCCAAAATGGGTCCCATAACGTCACAATGCAACACAGATAAAAAAACCACCCCGCCTTTGGCATACTCGTGGCAGCCCATGGTGTGCCCATAGCCCATGGGATTTACTATATATATATAGCACTTCATTGCTTAATAAGTTTTGTGTGATTCATGAGTAAAAATGAATGTATGATAAAACTGAAATTAGCAAAATTAAAAATAAATATATTCATAATGTTATTAGATAGGTAAAGATAATATGATAGAAAATTATTTATATTTGTTTGATCATTTAAAATTTAGGCCAATAAATGTAAGAATAAAAAATATTATTGATATCGAATAAAATAAAAAATTAACAGATCATAAATAACTTGAATAAAAGTATTAATAAAAACATGTAATTGCTAGATTTTTAAGAAAGCACCGTAAAAATTTAATTTAATTTGACCAATCCACTTAATAGGCATGGAAAAAGATCAAAATAAATAAAAATGAATTAAAGCACGACAAGAATACAACCACTATAATAACACGCCAGAAATGGAACCACAACCCTTTGTCCTGTTCTATTATTATGAACACAACTCAAGAGTACTATCAACTTTTTTATTGGTTTTCTTAAATTTACAGTTTTAAACTATTTTTTTCTTTACTATACAAATATACATCACAATAAATTCCCTAAATCAAATTTATATTATTAAAATAATATTTTATATCACTTATTTTATTTAATAATAATTTTTTTATAATTTAATATAAAATAAAAATTAATATTATGTGAAGCATGAAAGAAAGAGACAAAAAAAATTTTAAAATATAATTTAATAATTATAAGAAATGAATAGACTTTCCAATATATTAGAAAATACTATATAAATCCTATAGAAAAAGTTAAATAATGAAAATTTTATAACTTTTTAACTTTTTTTCTTTAAATTTAAGGGAAAAAAAATAACAGGTAAGCGGTAACTTTCCTTTTCCATTAAAAATTTTCAAACAAATAAATCTAATAAGAAAATTTGATAACTTGTTAATTACTTTATGACATTGTTATTATAAAGAATAAAAACAAAAAAAATAAAAATAAAACAGAATGAGTTTTATAAATTACAACCTAGGTAGAAGATTTTGTTGGCAAGGAGCTTTGAATATAATCTGGAAACAATTGGATACAACGGCTCTGTTCATGAATTACAACCACAAAAAAAACAAACTTTAAATGTCATTTCATCCATCGCCACTTCCAGAGCTAATAGCTAAAATTAACCGCCATTGCACACCTTGCTTCTTTGCTAGAACACATGACATGACATGACACAGTAAGCCAACCGAAGAAACTAGAAAATTTGAAGAATGTAACAGAAAACTTGTAAAACCGATCAATGAATGCTAACATAACAGAGACATTGGCTTGTACGATTGTATCACCGGAAGCTTCGGTATGCTGGGCTGTACATGCAGCTTTCAGCATGCTCCACCAAATTCTCAGGTTGAGGAAGCTGAGTAGCCAAACCTACAAACAAATTGTGATATATATAAATAAAAATGCTTTCAACACACATGGAAGCAAATCTTAGGCAGATGAGAGAAGGGGAAGAACTCACCAAGCTCATATGCTTTAGCAGCTACATTTCCAGCAATGTGAGCTGAAATCTTTCTAATGTTAGTAAAAGGTGGATATATGAGTCCTTTGTCGAAGTGTTCTGCGGTCACCTGTTGGGCCAAAGCTTCCGCTGTTCGATGTAAAACGACAATATATATTATAATAAGAAGAAACTGGATTAAAACACCCAGTTCAAATTAGTGGAAAATTATTGAAACACATGGTCTTTTGTATATATGTGAACATTTAAGCACTTACAGGCAGCAAGAAGCATGTCATCATGAACACGGATTGCACCAGAAATTATCAAACCCAGACCAAGTCCAGGAAAAATGTATGCATTGTTTGCCTGAATGAGAAAATAAAACACCCAAATCAGTCTTCCGTGTTGAATGTGTCTGTATCTGTGTGATTTCAAATATACTAAGAGTTGCAACCTGCCCAGGTACAAAAACCTTTCCCTCATATTCAACAGGATCAAACGGGCTACCACTAGCATATATGGCACGACCCTGAAAGTAGAGAAAGCGTAAAACTATTTAAAATTTAAGGAATAATAGAAAATAATTGAATCTGGTACACATACATATAAGTCTTAATGTGAGAATTGATAGAGCCTGAGATGTTATTGTACCTTGCTCCATGTGTATGCTTCTTCAGCAGTACATTCAGATTGTGATGTTGGGTTGGAGAGAGCAAGAATAATTGGTTTCTGTCAGACCCATTTTCAGTGAAGTTCAATTCCATTGGAAGATATGAACATTGGAAAAAAAAACTGGCAAACATAAACAAGAATGAAATACCTCATTGAAGGATGCCATAGCCTCAACCACTTCTTTAGTAAATGCTCTTCCAACTCCAGATGAACCAATCAAAACTGTTGGCCTAATGATCTGATTAAATTATTAAAAGGTTGTGAATGTGAATAGACCAGAAAACAATGCATTGGCTGGCAAAAGGGAGGGAGGGGGAGAAAGCTTTCTCGCCTTAACAGCATCTATGAGATCCTTGATAGGCTCATGTTCATGAGCCCAGGGCTTTTTGAAATGTTGAAGCAAGTGCTTGCGGGATCTCACAATCAATCCCTACAAAAATATGATATGGATACTAAAAGCGTTGGCCTTCAGTTTACAAGAAGCTAAATTGACTGATACCTTGGAGTCCACAAGCCAAATCCTTTTGCGGGTCTCTTCCAGCGGGGCATTTGTCTGCAAGAGTACAGGAGTATGAAGTTCCCCAATGCATTTAGACTTCATCAAACTCGTAATATGTGAATTAAAGTAAAATAAATGTAGTCATAAGTTTTAACTTGTTTTGACATCTCTAGGGCTATTAACTCCGCAATTCCAGTGCCAGCCTGCATTAGCCAATTGACAAAAGTGAGGTAAGACTAGGATGGGAGGTGGGATGGGGTGGGATAGAACATCCTGGACAGGTGTAACAAGATTAACCTCTCCAGCACCAAGAAATAAAAACTTGTGGTCTGCCAAGCTTCCCCCAACTAATTTAAGTGCTGCAACAATCCCGGAAAGGACCACAGATGCAGTGCCCTAGATCAAAGTATACAAACCCAATATTAGATCAATTATACTATCAAAAAATAAAAGGAAAAAAGGAATAAATAAATAAATAAATAAAAGAAGTATCATCATTCAATTACCTGAATATCGTCATTAAAGACAAGATGTGTAGTGCCATATTTTGCGAGCAAATCAAAAGCATTATGATTTGCAAAGTCCTCAAACTGCATGAATTCATTAAATAATTTAATGGAAGTTAAAAATACAAGAATTTATAATAGGATAATAAGCGAATAAAAAGTAGTTAAATATTTTAATGAAAATGAAAAATACAGGAATTTTTAATAGCTAAACATGTAAACACAGAAACCTATGGGGTCACCACAATTTCCCCTGACCAGTGGCTAACCTGGACAATGACTTTTTCTCCATAAGCCTGCTTGACAGCGGTCATGAACTCATGAAGAAGTTCAGAATATTCCTAAAATAGAAAAATCAGCACAAATTCAATATGGCAGAAACTTATTTAGAGAGAGAGAGAGAGAGAGAGAGAGAATTAAGAGCACAGATCCTTTAAGATGGGGAGACTAAATATAATAACTGTCTTTAAACCTGCCCAGTTGCTCTCCTTTGCCGAAGCCCAATGTAGAATTCATCATTCAACAATGTCTCATTGTTTGTCCCCACATCAATAGTTACAGGCAAGCACTGAAAAGAAGTCTCAGATTAAAATTTTCTGTAAACTATAAAAGGATATCATGAAATCAGAAGAGAAAATTTAATGCGATAATGGAGTAGTCTCACAGGTTCACTTCCTCATTTTGTTAAATAATACTAAGAAAAAAAAAAAGGAAAAAAAAAAAAAAACAAGAGCCTGCCCCATAGATTGCCATCAATATGCCATTAAATTTTCCACTAAATTGATAGTAGCGCCCTATAGAGTGTGATGGTCTGCTGCAACTAAATTTAGTTGCCAAAAGTTAAAATCAATGTGAATGGCAGAACCATAATCTGAGACCCAAGAGAGCAGTGTAAGAAACTGTTCTATTTAATGCTCCTTACGGTCAAAGAATTTCCTTTTTGAAAAAAAAAAAAAGAAAGAAAGAAAAAGCCTTCTTGGTTAGTGTTCCAAGTCATAAAATACCGCATACAAGTAAGAAACGACTAAGCCTATTCCAACAATTATATATTATGCAAATCATTTAAGACTTACTGCTGATGGACGAACTCCTCCAAGTGCAGTGTATAATGAAAGTTTCCCAACAGGAATCCCCATTCCCTACAAACATTTCATTTAAAATCAGTCATTTATAATGACTGTTAAATTCCAAAAAAGTACTCTGGTAGCTACCTGGCAGCCAAGATCCCCAAGCCCTAAAATTCTTTCCCCATCTGTGACAACAATAACTTGAATATTTTTTTCAGGCCAGTTCTTTAGCACCTCAAGAATCTTGCCTCTGCAGACAATGCTTATCAGTTGATGCATAAAATGGAAGTCACAAAGATACTCATGCAAGTATCAACCAATTTCAAACACTCTTTTTTTCATTGGAAATTTCAAACATACTTTTCTTTCAAACTAATAAAAAGGCCCTGAGGACGTCTGTAGATGCTACCATATTTCTGACAAGCCTCACCAACCGTTGGAGTGTAGACAACTGGAAGCAGCTCCTCAACATTTTCAATGAGAAGCTTGTAGAACAGCCTTTCATTTCTCTCCTATTTACAGAAGAAAATACCAAACTATCATGTCTCCCAAGTTTTGTAACAAAATAAAAAATCAGACCTAACAATCAGCTACCAACTTTTTTTATTCTAGTGTTATTTTATGAAAAATAACACTATGATTCCAATTATGCAGGAACATTTATGCAGATGAAGACTTAAAAATCTCAGGCCTTATATTGATTCCAATTACTATGAATGAATTACCTGAAGATCCATCATAGCCATGTACCTCTGTAAAGGAACTTGATATTGACGAATATTGTTCAACATTTTCTTCACCTGGCATCCAGCACAGCATAGGGAATCAAAAGTTTCAGAAAATAGTATTAGATAAGGACAATTGAAAACGATGTCTAATGTGTAAGAACACGATTTTAGAGAACCTGAAGATCATGAGAGACAACTGCAGGAGGGAGAAGACCACACAAGTAGTGGGTAGCTCTCTCTTTCTCAGTGAATGCAAGCCCTTTATTAAAATGTGGATCCCGCAACAATGAATACCCACTGTAATAGAGCCATGAAATTTTTCTTAATTAACATGGGGATAATACACATTGCCATCATGTTATCATCGTGAAAGAAGGTATTCAGTCACACAGATGACCATATACAAGGTACAGATCATCCATGATGAAACCAACATAGGATAAATATCATTTCCATGTCCTGTATACGGAATGGGGAATTGTTTTGTAGATGATAAACATGTCAAAGGATCACTATTCCAGAGTTTGTTTCATTTTGCGTGTGGAAAAAAATAGTCTGGGAAATGTTAATTATGGTTATAGTAGTGGATCTTTCTCACATTTGCCAAAAACAAGATCTGATTGGGTTGGTAAAGTTACAAGTAACATGTGGTAGTAAATTGGGTCTACAAAAGACCCACACGACCCACACAGGCAACAACAAGCACAAGAACCAATTGATTTAGCAAAATTTATAAAACCGAGGGAGAAAAAAGTTAATTAAGTTTAGTAAACCTAAAATCAACTGTAATTAGAAATTAAAACCCTCAAACCAATGTAAAAACCTGTAAATAATTAGATAAATAAATATTCAAACGAGCACATATGCAAATTGCAATGGACTCAAATCCGCTCAGTATAATGACAATACAATATAATACATATATGAAAGTATAGCAATGAACTATGAAAAACCTGGGGTCGGCTATAGAAACAGATAACTATGAAAAACCAAAATCAATTATTGACTTTGTTAAATACTGCATAGATTTGAGATATCGCACAATCCCCATGACAGAACAGGATCGAAATCACAGAAAACCAAAAGACTGCAAACAGATCACAATTGAATTGATGGATGAGTATAATACTACCTAGCGACTGATACAGTCCAAGGAGTGATAACCTGATCCTCGGTGGCGCTATCTTCGCCGTACACGTCCCGGACCCCACCGCCAACGGTGGATTTGGGTTCCGGGGAACCATCATCTCCTTTCGTCCCCTTCAACGTGTTGTCCGTCAAAATGCTGACGTTCCGATCCCCTGCCCGACCGTTTCCGTTTGTGCCCAAAGACGCCACCGCCACCAGAGGAGGGGCCGAGGGTCTGCTCCGCGAGAGGCCTCTCCTACAAACTCCACCACACAGCGAATTGTTCTGCTCAAATAAACGCCAAAAAAATCAAGAAATGCAAAAGTTGTCAGAATCAAAATATTAACAACATGCCAATTAGAATGAAATTTGCGACGTGGGTTTGGTACAAAACTGGGATTTGTGATATGGGTTTGGTTTATCTTACCAGGAGATTGCTTCCGCTTAACGACAACATGTCGTCTACAGGTTTGTAGGGAGAGACAGAGAAGAGGAACAAGGAAACTAGGAAAGAGAATAGTCTTTAGGACAGGTAACTCCAGCTAACTACCCTCTCCTAAACTGTATCTCTCTCTCTCTCTCTCTCTCTCCCTCCCTCCCTCCCTCCCTCCCTCTAAATGTGTGCGTACGACGTGCGACCTCTCGCTTCTTTCAGGAGACGAGGAGAGACGAAGACGTGATCAGCGAGGAAGGGGAGAGTGCAGGGGTAGGGAGCCACAATTTTGATACCACATCACACGTGTGCCAACACACGAATTTGGTGGGTGGGAACATGGTTGTGTGACTTGCGTCCGAATATTTATTTAAATTCCAATCAGGTAGTTGTAGTTTGATTTCTCTCTCCCAGGGGGGTTAGCTGCAAGGTTTCAACGACATGGGGACTGCAATGAAAATAATTTATTACATGTATGAAGGATCCGTTGGGCCCCAACTAGTGTGACAATGACTGGCCTTGAAATGTCGCGGGACAATGACTATGAGAAATACTACAAATCACCGTGACCTGAGTCATCTCCCACTTTAGTTGTCGAGAAAGCAGTTAGCCTCTGATTTTTCACAATAACATTTTCTTTTGTCATGTGCAAGCATAAAAGTTACAGCATTACTTGGAAGATAATCGTTTGGTGTCATATCATGTGCCTTACGATATTCAAGTTTAATGAAACCTATACCGAATTGAGAAAAAAGAATTCACTATTCCGATGGTAACTTTTTTTAATATATTTGTCCATAGTGAATTGGAGCAAAAAAGTATATTGGATTGGGAAACACAGCCGATAATGGATGCAATAATACTAATTCTTAGAAATAAAGGTGTGTTGCATTGATGCTTTAACGTTACTAATTTTCTCTTCCCTTTAACTGTTATTTGTCCTTTTTACTTTTTTGCTTGCATTGAAACTTAAGATAGCTAACACGAAAAAATCAAGGTAGATACAACTATTTCAATCGCATCATTGTTTTCCATTTTACATCATGATAGCTAGCAAATAGATTATTCATTTCTTTTGACATTTTCCCCATAACATACTCGTATTATTGATTGCCCTTTTCATTTTTTGGATGCAGGTCGAAATATTTTAATTTTATTGGCATTTTCATGGATATCTTTGAATTGGAATAAAAAATTTACAGGAAAAATTTTCTGAAAAATTGAGTGTTTGATATGAGAAAAAAGAAAAATCAAACATAAAATATTTTCCCATTAAAGGAATTATAAGTCACCTAAAATGAACTTTTTTCATATACCATTTATTGTGTCAAATGAGGGGGAAGGAGTTATATAACTTGTATTAAGGACCACGATCAAAAGATATTTAGTGAAGAATACTGATATTAAAGAAAAGTAAAAGAAATATTTTAACAAACTCTTTAATGGTTATGCAAGATGATAGTAATGTAAATATAATCACAAAAATTATATTTAAAATAGATGAAGTTCCTTTGAGTGTTATAATCATCAAATTTCCTAGATAAAGTTATTAGGCCAAAAACTAAAGTAAGCATACTGACAATAAAACTTACTACAAAATTTTTCATAAAATGTCATTAGATAACTTAGATGGAGTTACTTGTTGGTAAAAAATATTTTAAAAGTTATTTTTCACCAAGTATCAATTCGGTTATTATTTTGAATCATTTAAGTGACTTCATTGGATTAAAATTCAATTTTATTCATCAATGAACAACAAATTGAATAATTGAAGACATTGTTGATAATGTATAAAGGGTTATGATTATTTGAATGAACCCCATGTAAGCTACATGACTTTGAAGAACTCAACCCTAATTATCAACAACATAAAAGCCCAATGAAATAACAATAAATATTATTATCAATAGCGTAAAAACCAATGAAATAGCTAGGATGCAATATCATGAAAACTAGCTTGGATGCCATTTTAAATTATAAGTCTGGTTAGAGTGTTATTCTATAAAAACTAAATGAAATGTTATTTTATGTTTTGGTTTGGCCATATATGCCCTTTTTAGTTTTAGTCAGACTTTGAAGCCTTTTCAGTTATCAATCCTTAGCGGTAGGGGCGGCTTTACTACGGCTGAATTATTATTATTATTATTTTTTAAAAAAATATACTTATTAATTGGCATTGACCATAAAGCAAAGAAAAAAAAAAAAAAAAAAAACGTATGTGAATTAGGCCCAATTGGGTCTACGCCCGGTAGGGGGGAGAGAGAGTTTTATGGGGCCATTAATTAGTTGGTTTGGGAGGAGAGGAGGGTGTGTGCGTGTGTCGGTGTGTGAGATTCTGGTGGCTTAATTGGGATGGTTGGGCCAAAAGCTGTCCACGTCCCGCCGACGCGATTGGAGTATATGGAGTTGGGGTAGTTGGTTGCTGGGTAATTCCAATTTCCAAGTAGGTGACCGACACTTCGTGCTGAGAGTTTAGGCCACGTGGATGTGCGTGGGCCGTAGAACATAATTGACGGCCATCTAACTCTACAGTTTAGACTCATCGAAACTTCGTTTTATTTTAAAAAAAATTGACGGCCATCATTAGTTTGATTGCTGTGTTTTTTTTTCTGTATTTTCAGAAAACACCCTGTTATTATTATTTGACACCTATTTTTATTGTTTACGAAAATAAATTATTTCTAAAAAAAATAAAAATATTTAGGTTTTTTATTTTATTTTATTTTATTTTCATGTGTTTTCCGGTAAAGCTGCCATTGCCTGTCCCTCCAATTGCGCTAACTCCCCACCTTCCCGGCCTCCCCCAATGCGACCTCTCCCTAGATCCCCACGCCAGACCCCCTCCCTCCTTCCCCCCCCCCATATCTCCCCGCCTGCTGTGATGAAGCCCCGTTGTGGCGGCCAGATCTCCACACCGCTGCGTGACCACCCGTTGTGACGACCTCTTCCTCCCCCTCTCTTGCCCTGCTGTGCCACCTCTGGTTACGATACCCCACATCACGGCATCACCAAGAAATGAAAAACAAAAACGAAAAACCATCACCAAACACCAAATGTGTTTTCAATTGAGCTTTAATCGATTTTTAAATATAATTTTTAAAAACCAAAATTTAAAACAAACGCCAAACATGCCCGTTTGGTTTCTAGCAGTCCAGTCCCTCGCCTCTTTTTCTTAATTATTATGTATATTTGTAATAATGATAATAATAATAATAATATTATTATTATGTATTTTTGCATATCATTATTTACTTGTTAAGGTCAATAAATTGTCATCAGGCCAAGAAAGGAGGTCCAGAAGTAGTGACTTTGGGCATCTCAATTTTTTTTTTGGGTGCCACTTCTGTTAGCCTATAATTTACTTATATAATGCTATATCCTGGTAGGTTATGCAGATAATTCACACAAGGGTATTTTCATTTCCGTTTAATTGATATTATTGTTTTTTTTAAATTATTCAAACTAATTCAACGATAAAAATAATATTATGTGACGAATCACTTATACAATTTACATGTGAATATATTTTTTCTTACCCATATAACCATAGCTTCGGTCCAACTATAAGACAATGATAAATCTCAATTCCAAAGTACTATGCAGTAATGACCGACCGAAATTTAACTGAGTCAAAAAAATTATATCTCAAATTATAAGTTTTGGTTCAGTTCAATTGAATATTTAATTCTCATAAATTATTTTAAAACCTTAAAAAATATTCAAATTTACTTTTTCAAACAGTAGAATCACAAATAGTCCCTTCACTTTAGACCCTTCCACCTCACGAGTCACAACTCACAATCTTGCTTAGCTACTCTCCTAGAGTCTGGTAGATAACGAAAGTGATGGTTTCATCTTCCAATCTTAATCTCTTGCTTCCTGCTGATGGCTATGGCAATGGCAACAATTTTTCAAGGCTTCAAACTCTATTTTTCAAAAGCTATTTAAATTTTAGAGTTTAGTTATAATTTTTAAGAGTTTTTTTATTTATCTATTTGTTGGGTGAGATCATATTAATTTAATTTAAAAAAGTAAGCAAATTCTATGAAAACATATTATTATTACTGTTTATATTTCTTATAAAAATAAAATGATTAAACCTTGTCTCTTTTCAATCATATTTAATTTATATTTAATGATTAAGTTAATGGTAATTTCTTTTTACTTATACTTAGTCTTTTATACTTCATTTTTAATTTGATATGTTTTAATTTTGGGCAATCAAAGTTGGAATGAACTGTTATAGAATGAGTTGTAATTAGCTATAATTAGTTCTTTTCTAATTAGCCTAGGTTATATACGTACATTACTGATTGTAGATGAGAAGAATTATTTTTCCTAATTATTTTTCACTTAGTAATAAAAGAACAAAATATAAAATTTTATCCTAATCCTAATAATTTGACTGTAGTTGTCGCCATCCTTTGCAAGAGCCTCTCATTCAGTTCTTCTCTCTCTTTGTTTTCTTTCTCTATGAAATTGAACCTTGGCAGGAGTGTTTGTCGCTGCCATCGCAACAGATCCATCCAGTGCTACTCAACTTCAGCCAATCACAATATAAAAGGGAAAGAGTACCTTCCATGAAATACAAAACGAAAAAAGCTCCACAAGCAAAGTAAGCATAAAGAAAACATTTTTGTAGAGAGAATTGAAAAGGATTGGAGCGAATAAATGAGAAAAATTTGAATGAATTTACAAGAAAGGAGAGGTGATTGTTAGAGAGGAATATAGCAATTGCAAGAGAATATAACATGAACATCCAAATGCTAGCATAAACAAAAAAATAAAAAAAATCCAAACAAACAAAGAGAATTATTCTTACGGTCCTTACTTTATTCACTGGTAGTACTATTAAGAGAGTTGAGCGGCAAACTCAGCTTTGACTCCAAAGTTTAAAACAAATGCTTATTTTTAAACGTACCTTCTAAACAAGTGAGATTTTAACAAATTCTAAATTTATATTTATATTTATTTATTAACAGTAAAATTACACAAGACTCAAATAATTGAAGTTTTTAAGCCAAAATCTCCTATTTTCTATAGAACACTTTCACCTCTTTACCTTCTTAAATTTCGTGGACAGCTAAAATTAATATTGACATGAATTTTCATTTCATGGACAGCTAAAATTGATGTTGGCATGAATTGACAGCCCAAAATCATATTCAGTTAACTCAAATTCATGTTGAATGAATTAAGAATAGTATGATTAAACTTCAAAAAATCTGCAAGCCAAAAATTGTTTAAACAAATTGAACTTAAATTAAAGCAATACTTAATTTTATTAAGGAACAAACTCGATATCAAAATGAGCCAAACTCAAAGCTCACAAGCTAAACCCAAACATACTACAATTCATATTTAGAGTCGTTTAACCAAATAACCTAAAAAGCATGCAAATTCAATTCACGAAGAGAACCAATGTAAAGGGGAATTTCAAGGGCATATTTTATACGAGTTTTAATTTCTGTATTTTATTTTTTATATTTTATTAAATTTAATTTAAAATAATTTTTATTTTGTGAGAAGAAATATATATTTTTAAGAAAATATATTTTTTAAAAAATAAATTATATTAAAAAATAAAAAAATGTTGTGAACTCAGAAAATAATAAAAAATAAAATAATTATTTAAATCTCCAATTAAATTTAAATTTAAATTTAAAAACAAAAAATAATTAAATAGATAAAACATTTGTCAACAAAAAGACGGCATATTCTCATCAATATAATGCTCAACAGTATCACCATCACTCTCTACTTCGTCAACCATTTGAACATCGAGATGGTGAGCGGAATTCCCTATGAACATATCAACTTCTTTTCGTTCTAAAGTTAATGTTAAAGACAAAAGGATATTCTTCACTTCCTTGTTACAAACACACAGTAACAATTGAACCATTATAGCTTCAGTTACACTATTTAACAACAACGCATAACAAAGTGCAAATAAAAAGCTTCGGACACAAGTCAAAGATGGCCATCTGAAACCATCAAACGTTCTCTGTCAACAGAAAATGCCATATTCTCACCAATATCATCCTCAACAATATCACCGTCATTGTCTTCTTCATTAACCATTTGAACATTGAGATGGTGAGCAAAATCCTCCACGAGCATGTCAGCTTCTTTTAGCTGTTCTAAAGTTTTTTCTAAAGACAAACGAATACTCCTCGCTTTCTAACCTGTCATAAACACTAATACGGATACAATTGAACTATTATAGCTTTAGTGGCACTATTCAACATCCCATAATAAAGTGCAAATCAAAAGTTTCAAGACACAAGTCAAAGATCGCCATCTAAAACCATCAAGCGTTCTTTGTCAACAAAAGATGCCATATTCTCACCAATATCATCCTCAACAGTATCATCATCACTGTCTTCTTCACCAAACATTTGGACATTGAGATGGTGAGCGGAATCCCCCGTGAGCAAGTCAGCTTCTTTTCGTTGTTCTAAAGTTTTTGCTAAAGACAAAAGGATATTCTTCGCTTTCTGGTCGGGGGGCATTCCACCTGCTACCATTTCTTTATACCAAAACACAGCACTGCCAAAATCCTCATTCTTGCCAAACGCATCCATGATTGTGGTGTAGATTGTCTGATTTCCTCTAATACCTCTTGAGCGCATTTCTTCAAATGACCCCATCATCCTCTCCAGATTATTAGCTTTTGCATATCCTTTAATTAATGTCCCATAAGTGACAACACTAGGTTCCAGCCCATCTTGTTTTAGTCGCCTGAAAAATTTCTCAGCGCCCTCCATGTCAGATGCATTCACATAAGCCGATAACATGATTGTGTAAGAGCAGATATCACGAACAAATCTGCAAGAAAATGCAGACAATTATGAGAGCAGTTTCTTCTTACAACTGCATTATAATTACTATACTATCAAAGGCTTAATTATTAAGACAAACTTCCAACCAAAACCCGACAATTTCCGTACTGTAGCAGAATATGCAGTTGACATAGAAATGCAGTTAAAAGGTGTACCTGTCTCTTCTCATACTCTTGAAAACAGTCCGAGCTTGCTCCACCATTCCCGAAATTGCAAATGCATCCAGTAAAATGTTATAAGCTTTCTGTGTCGGCCTGGAGTCCAAAGGAATAACATCACATTTCAATATGAAAAAAGGCATAACAAGAATCCATATTAAAGTTGTTACAAAACTACATAACTGATGAATATTGAATTAAAATCAGGAAAGCAGGGACACAAATCCAATACATAAGACAAACTAGTGTGCCACGTAGCCATAACAAGGAAACAAACCATAAGATTGTCACTTAGTCCCATTCCAATTTTGCCAAGGCTACTGGCATTGAGCTACTTGCTACACGGTCCGTTGTCATAAAAACAGTTTGGGTTTTCACAATGTTTAGCAGAATTCAAATTAATTATAAATCAAATCTACTTGTGCATCTGTATGCCTATCTATTTACTTTAACCAAAAGGTTCTCTCCTCGTGTTGATGACTGCAGAAACTGAAGATGAAAGAACATGAATATAACACCATCATTCGTTCAGTTTTTCTCAAGATAAGTTTTTTCTTCTTTTTTTTTCCCTGTGTGTTTTGAATGGGGAGGATTGGGGCAATAATACAACACCAAAAATAAAAATTGTTCGACCATTCCTAACAAACTAGATTTTGACAGCCAAAATATAAAGGGGGAAATTTCATTTTATAATGTTAATAATTCTTCTCATTCCCTTTTGCTTTCACTTTGTTAAAATTCAAGCAAGACGATAGGTAGATCGTGTCAAATTCCATATTTAAGTGCTTACACACCTTACACCACAATCCAGCATTGCCTCGAACATAGCTAATGCCTCTTCTTCTCTTCTAGCTTTCCCATAAGCATTTATGAGTAGTGCATAGCTCACAACATCAGGACGAAAACCAGCATTTTGCATCTAAAAAAGAAATTTTACTTAAATGAAGTGAAACTATTAAAAAAATCTAAATTATAATATATATATATAATATAAATTTTTTAAAAAATAAAAGTCATGAGGTCACACTACTTTTAGAAGGTACATAAATGCTTCTCCTTTAGATTTATTTGTTTTTATCGGTAAAATATTGTAATTTATTAAAGTCACCTAGGAGTTTGACAGGGAACTACAACATGCCGTGAATACTAAAAAAGTCAAAGCTCTCATCCATACAAAAATGAAGAAATATTACACCATAAAACATCTAACAATAAAGCATATAACTTCCCCTTTACTTTTTGACACCACATCACTCGGATTTCTTAAAAATCAAGCAATTTTATTCCCTCGAAATTAACTAAAAACAGCCAGAAATTGCTTGCAGCAGCAGCATCACCCTTCTTATCACCTCCATCCCACTCCAATCTTCTAGATTCAAACCTACACTTCCCGTAGAAACCCATGCAAGTCCAAACACACCCAAGATAAAACTCCACACTTGAGTTGAGTCACTCAACTACAATGTAAGAGAAGATGGCTAATTTTACACACTTGGAAAACAAATACCTATTCAACATTGCCAATCCCCTTCCCTGGAGCTGTTACATGATAAGAACAATGTACAAAACAACCAACTGGGTGAAAAAAGCAAGTCTAGTTGGGACCTTAGCCCTCCATTTTAGAATGCCATCATCTAACCCCATTGGGCAGCATGGAACCCCACCTAGTCTGAGATAAAATATAGCTCTAACTTGAAAACACACAATTCTTGCACCCCTCAGGTCACCGAATCCAGTTCTGCCCTTGCAAGATTACATTTATATAACACCTCAAAAAAAGCCAACAAATTCTACACTTTCTAGTCTTGGGTATTGCATTCCGGAAATAAAGATGCCCTCCCTTGGCTTCCGCCTTCCACTCTATGAATGAGAGGAAATCTTCCCAGCCCACCCCAAGCCCTTCCACAAACCAACCCCATGACGTGAATCTATCCCAAAATTGGAACTAATCACTTGTCGTAGACTACCCTTCTTTACAAAAACCAACATTTCCATTCAACAGGAAACGCATTATTAAACACATGAATTGGCTTAACCCCTGAACCACCTACACCTACCACGACCAAACTTCCTCTAACTTGGCCAAGTGGAATTTAAAGATCTCATGAGAACACCACCCCCAATACATACACACCTTTTAGCATGCAACATTGGAACGTGAAACAAAGAGAAAAAAATAAACAGCGAGGTTTAACGGTGCTCTAAAAAAGAACTGCCCCCTTTAGAGAGGCAGGCATTTTTCCAGTCCATGTCGCCTCTCAATGTCTCTATACTACAATGCCTGAATCGCCTTTATCTTAACCAGTGCCCCAAGCAGCAACCGTAAGTAGGTGTCGCACAACCTTCCACTTTTCCAACCAACCAATCACACCAAACAGTACCCATCCTACCACCAACAACTCATTTTTAATCAAATTGACCACATCCTCAACCAGTGGCAAACACAGGATAGAAGTTGAAGGGGACTGAATATAAAACTTTAAAATCTCATCTTATGTCATGATTTTAAAATATTTTAAAAAAACAACAAATAGCAAACATTTTATTGAAAATTTTATTATTGTAATGATTGAGGAAAATATTAAATGTAATATAATATGAACCAACATTATAATTAATGATAATTTAAAAGGAATAGAAAATTTTAAAAAGGTTACATAATAGAAATGAGTTTTTAATGTAGGGTGTAATCCCACATCAAAATGAGACAAATATATAATTAATGTATAGTATAAAACTTGAATAAATGTTTCAGTGACAAATCTTCACTGCAATAAGTGATGAGTTAAACGAATAGTTTACACTCACCCATTTTTGGCCACAAATTTAATTAGAATATCTACATCTTAAAAGATAATAATGGTGGGGCTACTCTGCAAACAAAACAATTAATGGTCCACTACATGCTCTACCATCCTACTAAGTGATGCACCTATAAACCCTGTTAGTAACCACACTGGGTTAGTGATCACAAATGATAGCAATCATGCATATGAAAACCTGATCATAGTGATCGAAGAAGCATGATCAGGTTGTGTTCCTTTAAAAGAGCCTAGCTTTTGATACAAGCATCATCACGGAACTTGTAATATATTAAACTAAAGAGGACAGGGAGATTTACCAACCAAGTTGCCTGATTAGGCTAAAAAAATACATTTTGAGAGACTTTTAGGCAGTTTTATCTCTACAAACTTTTTATTTTCGGTATTTATTTATTTCCATTTTTGGTGCTTAGGGTTTTAAATGTGCCCTATTTAAGGTTGTTTTTGTTTTTTCTAGGAGACTTTTGAATTATTGTTTCATATAGCAATTGTATTTACTAGGGCTCCACCCCATATTATATTTTAGTCAACTTCTTATTGATTTTCCTATCTTTCTGTTGTGTTTACCAAATCAAACCAACTAGCCTTAGTCTATAAGAAAAATGAGATGTGATTCATATTAAAATATGTGATAGGTTTTTACACTAGTTATTACAATCCCAACGCAACCTTATTCCTTAATCCAAGCATGGGACCGGCAGTGCAAGCACAAGCAAGATTTTCCATTTGCCCCATAACATCTGAAAGAAACTTCCTACTAACACTTATGTAATCCTTTTTCAAGTCCAATTTGCAAATCACTCCCCTAGCTTTACTTTTGATAAACTGATTCACCACTTAATTTGCAATCAATACTACATCTAGGATTTGTCAGTCCCCCATAAAAGCGTAGAAAAGCCCCAACCAAAACACATTGAATTGGATAGCTAAAACCTTAGAAATAAGCTCTATAGATATACTGCACCAAACTTATTGGTTTAAGCCCCACAACACAAGTGGCCCCAATAACTTTACGGACCAAGACCAGGAAAGTCGTATTTAAGTTGGATATGAACTTCCCATTTGCATGAAACTTCTGTAAGCATTGAAAAACATCCAACTTAATAGTCACCAAATTCTTTTAAAGAAATGTATCCAGCCCTGGAGCCTTGTCTCCACAAGCATGAAAGGCCTCAACAAATGGTTATCCCAAGAACTTCAATACCTACCTGTTGGACTATCTAAGAGGGAGCACCTCACAAGATAAGTACTACTACTGCTTCTCAATATAAAGATCTAGTGGAAAGTGACAACAACCTCAGCCGAGCCTTCCCACTTGTTGAAGTTTCCTCCTCACTTCTATAGAAATTATGTAGTCACCTCTACAATATGCACTAGCCATTTTGTGAAAAAGCTCATATTCCTATTGCTTTACAAAAGCCAAAGGGCCTTATAATTTGGCAGCCAAAAGACCTCTTCATCAAGGAGCAAAGAAGTCACATCAGCCTACCTACGCCTGTCATTACCCTATCCTCCAAAAGTATGGTCAGCAATTCTTCTTGTCCAATCAGTCAATACCAAGGATGAAGTCCCTTTCCCTCACCTTAAGATTTTTGAAGCTTTTTATATTCCAAACCTATACCTAGCTTCTTAGCCAAAATAAAACCACCCCACCATGACCTACTGATTCCATAGCCCCGACACCATGTCCTCAAATCCCTCAGCCATTAACCACATCTTTTCAAACCAAAATGGGGTAGGCTCCCACCACACAAATTGACATGACATCATCTCTCCAAATGAGCAAAATACCTCTTGTTGTACCAAAAACATGTTTGGAAACTCCACTCTAGTATTACCCCATAAAGTCTGAATCATACAATGTCGCATCAACTCTATCTTCGTTTCTTGAAGACAAACCATACTAACATTTTCAATACAAAGGAGATCCCTAATAACATCATGTGTTCTTCTCCTCTTAAGACACCTCATATTCTACAAGATAATTTTGAAGGCTATAAAACAACTATCAAGGCCCCTGCACCCTTCCCCCCTCCAGCCTTTACTCTGACTCCCCGTTTCTTATAGTTCATTGAAGTTTGTCATTTCAATTTCCTCACCTCCAGCATAAAGCCCTCGATCGCTCAATGTCCTCAAACAACCTCATTCCCCATCTTCAAAAGCCCAAAGGAACAAGCCAACTAACTTACACAGACTCTTGACCTTACAAAGAACCCACTTTGAAACCTCAACCTGTGCTTCCGGGTCACTGTGGTCCCATGAGCGATTGGCCCTGACCTCTAGATCACAAATTAAGAGGATCTACAGAGATTTCTTCAACCATAGGCAAGGCAACGATAGCATGGAAAGGACCCACCTTGGGCGCCCTTTCTCTCCAAGCGAAAAGCATGTCGTCCTTTCCAAAACCAATACTGGCCTTGTCAGACACAGACTTGCAGAAAGCATGTCCTTCTACTTTCCTTTAAGACTTTTATTGGTAGGTAACCTCATAAGAATGAGGTTTGTAAATATTAACAAATCAATCCGGTCCAGGACAAAATTCATGAAGTAGACTACTTTTGGAAGGTGCATGGAAGCCTGTCATTTAGAACTTTAGTTTGCAGGTCATCACATAAAAATATATTTTTGACATTAAAAGTTAAACCAGCCCATGATGAAGCCCACAAAAAACAGCCCAGAAGATCTACAGAAGTTGCATTACAACCACAATAGATTGGTGTTGGTTAATTCACAAAATTAAATTGTATGGTACTATAGACTACTTATAGCAGTGTTCGCAATATGAACTAACTTACCCACAAAGCGAAATTTAAATTCACAGCAACCCCAAAATTCTACACAAGTTGTTCAGATCATTTGGTGCTAGTATTGTTCTAAGCAAAATTAGATGCTAGTATTGTACACAAAACTAAATTTAATGGTACAACATCCAATTTTTAGCAGCATTCAAAGAAAGGACTACCATTCTCTACAATTGTCTAATTGGACACCATTCAATGTACCAGGAAATTAGCTTCAGAGCTTTAACTTCTTTTCAGATCATTTTCCAAAGGTCAGCATTTGCAGTTTTTTTTGGTTTTGAGAGTGGAGCCAGGAAAAGCTGCTGGCATCTATTTCTTACATTAAAACTTGTTCCTTTAGGCTCTTTTCATAAATCCAGTAAAAAGCTGATGGGGTGAACATGTGAAGCATAGTTTTAGAATGCATTAAAACACTTGATATTGTTACTAGTTGGGTTGAGTCATGCTTTTTCCCCAATTGCTATTTCTTTATCCAGATGTTCCGCTACACTCTCAGGCCTACCTCCCTAATCTTCTTTCATGGAAGTAACACCCAAGGTAGAGAAAGGTGTGGTAACAATATGACAGCAGATTTCAGAGATAAAACAGAAAATGAAATCCTAGTGATTCAAAGATACCTTGGAGACTTAGGACATGACTTATTTATAAGTAATTAAGTATAAACTAATTTCTACTTCACAAGTCATTCACAATCTAGCACTTTCCTGTAGGCACACTAGATTAGAACCGATGGAACTAAACATTACGAATAAGAAACTTATCTTCCTCACATAATCGACCCTGTGGTAAAAATTCCTTCCCCAAAACCACCCACTCCTTTCAAAATAGTAAGCACTTTCTATTTGATGGATTCGTGGGCAAGAAGAAATATGACTGCAAGCAAAAAAATTTGGACATGTTCTTATTGGATTCATATTCATTATAAGATGCTAGTAGCTAATCTTGAACATCTGTTCCACTTAAATTTATCAGGTGAGTTCACAGAAGCAGTAAACATAATTAATATTTCGTTAAAATATACCTCATCATAAATTCTCGAAACATCCTTGTAATTATTCTCAAATGACATAAGGCTGTTATAAGTAACTGTAGACCGCTCAACACCTCGTTCAGCCATTAGTGAAAATATTTTACGAGCCTTTTCACGGCAACCAGCCTTCATATGCATATAAATCATCATGTGGAACATTTTTTGATCTGGCTTCAATGGTGATTCCTTTTCCAAAAGTGTATCAAAAATCTCCTCAGCTTCCTTAAGCAAATCTCCCTGCCATTATAATACATTATAGAAACATAGTAAAACGAAATTCCAATAGAAAGCATATCAAATTAGTAGATTAAAAGCACAAATTACTATAATCTCGTTTTGAGGGGAAAAACAAAAAACAAAAAAAATCCTATAAATATGTAGATATCCCATTTATGTTCAATTATTGCAAAGTTTGATGCCCAGCCTTGATAACTATCTTACATAGCATGATTTTAAATAACCCATGTTGATCATGTAATTAAACTATCAAATGGAGGATAATTTATTATTTTAAACAATCAAAATACAAGATAATTTAAATTATTTAATATTGTAATTCAAATGGATTACATCAACAAATATCTTAAGAATTATCTGATATGTTACAGCAGAAGGTTCAGGGCCTGATAACTGCATCCTTCGAAAAACTGCTTCGGCCTTTCTATATTGGTCTCCTTTTCCATATGCTTCCATTAGAGCAGTAAGGGATATCACACTTGGCACGTAGCCTTTCTTGCTCATGTAGGCTAAAAGCCCTTCAGCCTTATTGAAGTCACCTAGTTTTCCATAAGCCGTAATAAGCATCAGGGAATCCATTTCACTAAAGACCCACCAGTTCTGAGTTTGAAGCCATTCAAGAATCTGCAAACACATTAGGCATCATAATTGGTTGAATAGAAAGAGACAAATTTTTATTTCTACAAATACAGGAAAGCGCAAAAGCTCAATCCGTACCGCTGCATCATTTTGACAAAGACATCCCAAAGTCCATTTTATGGCTAACTGTGTATAAGGTCCCATTTAATACATTTCAAACTCAGATTTTTTCACAATCAAAGTGATGCTTGGAAATGGGTGATTCGAATAAAATTCTAGTTCTAAACACAAATGAAACGTACAATATGTAAACAGTTTCATATACAGAGGATGAGCTCAGAAAGTGACGAAAAACTGATGAAGCAACCGTGACTTTAATAGCAGAGAAACAGATAATTCACCCTGCAATGCTCTTACCTCGCTGACAAGCTCCCATTTCTTCAGTTGCTTAAATCTGATCAAGGTTCCCAGAACCAGGTCTCTAGGAAGACCCTGGTCATTGATCCTCAGGCCCTCAAGAATCAAAACTGCAGAACCTGCGTCATCGATTTCCTTCATCACTCTCCTCCAGTTCTTCTGATCAGCTTCATCAGCAGCATCTCTAAAAACTTCTAACTTCCTACTCTTCTGCATAAACTTTCTTGGTGCCAGCATGCCCCTACAAATCACTCCCAGTCTCCGATGGGTTTTGATGTTGGCATTGTTGAGGGAACTTACATCTACCCTTACTTTTCTGAATAGAAAAAAGAAAATTAAACAAATAAATAAATAAATGGGATTGACCCAAAACAAAATGAAACTAAACTTCTCCACTTGAGGCAATATAAAACTGCTCTCTCAGCCTAGCTAACAGAAACAATAACCAAAAAACAAAACAAAAAAAACAAAAGACACGACACACAGAACCTCAAATCTATCAATTTCGTGTTTGATGAAACCCGAAGTCGGAAATGCAAGCAAAGAAAGTGACTGTGAATGCCCATCTACCCTACTTGAGTAAAAAAGCTGACCACACTACTATAACAAGGTTTGGGTTTTTGTCCATTGGATTCCATCAAACTTCTCAGCAACCAAACGAAGCATAATAATAATACAAAAATGAAATTTTAAAAAAAAAAAACGAACCTCCAGTGACAGCGTGGTGACGAAAGAACAAGAGGCGGCTCGAGAAATGGCAAGGCCTGAGGCATCGAACGACCGACCGACTAACAGACCCAGATGGCCCTGTTGGGATGAGGAGAGAACAACACTTTACAGTGCTAGTTACAGAGCAAACATGGAAAATGGTGGCGAGCACCCTTTCCTTTTTTTCGGGTGCTGCGTGGAGGGTGGATCATGAATGAATGAGAGACGACAGTCCACCCCCTTAATCATAATATTTTTAAAAAAACAAATCCAGGCAATTTTTAAATATAATAATAATTTCACTTTAATTTGTTCAAAAAAATTGAAAAATAAATTTGACAATAAAATCAAAAAAAAAATAATAAATGTATCTTCGCTTTTAAGTTTTAAAATAAAAATATTTTCTTTTCCCCCTCAAAATTGTGGAATTATCTATACAAAATTGACTTACACCGTTTTTTTCCAATATTATTTTTACTATAAATGATTTTTTCTCCTTTTTTATTATAAAAATCATTTTAAAATTTATACTCATATGCCATGTCATAATTATGCAAATATAAATGATAAAATCGTCCATTTTAAACAGATCAATCTATTCTCATGTATCATGTACGTGTCACCTATATGCATCCACTTGTTTTATTTTTATTCTATTGATTTATGTATATTTAATATATGCATATATATATATATATATATATATATGAATATGTGAAAGACACTTCAAATCCTTATATCTTTCAAAATCTCAACTTTATTACCGCCTAGGTTTAATCAATTTTAATATTTTTTATTACTAATCACCGCACTTATCATACTTATTTTACCTACAAAATTTAAAAAGCTTTAGCCCTTTACTATCATGTTCAACCTTTACATCAACTCAAGGTTTTCCTTTATCTCCTAAAAACCTCTATTCATCATTTTCTTACCTATACATAATGGGATTGTCAACCAGACTAGTTCAACTCTTTTTACATCCAAAATACTACTAGTGGGCAACGGATACTCGCACTTGTTATCCCGCTCGCTATTCGTTCACTCATGCTACGTTGGACAGGTTACTCTGCCTAGGCAAGAGTGGGTACAGTTTTTAAACTTGACACCCCATCCAGGCATGGACGAGGAGTGGTAATATGTAACGGGATATCTCATTCTACCTCGTCTAATTTTAATTATTTTTATTTATAATTTTATAATATTTTAAATATTATTATCTAATTATTTTGTGATTATTATTTATGATTTTTAATATTTTTAAATGGTATTTATTATTATAAAATTAAATCATTTTTGATAAAATTTAAAGTTAAAAATGATGTAGAAATTTGATTTAAGTTAAAATTATTCATATGAACATATCTAATAAAAAGTGATAGCGTGATGCGAACGGATGAAACTTCATTTGCAAACCCATTAAATAATGAGATATCTTGTCTCGCCTGCATATGGAATGAGGTACAATTATAAAATTTGACCCTCCCTCCCCCTCCCCTCCCTCTCGCTTAGGAGGCGGTAGGTAATATGTTGATTCTGCTCCCCTTAGAGTTGAAATCACCTTTATTAGCTGTTTCATGAAATCTCTAAAGAATGAGTTTGTCTTAAGAGAAATCAATAGAAACTAGTAGTGGGGAGCGGCAAGATGAAGCCAACCCCGTCATAGGACGGGATACTCTGCCCCACCTACGTATGGTGTGAGATACGATTTCAAAATTTTACTATTCACCTAGGCGGAGGCGAAGTATGATAATAGGTAAACTCCGCTCCTACTAAAACAAATAGCACCCCTACAAAATAATATGTTAACAAAATAGGTTCAACTCTTTTTACATCCAAAATACTCTATAAGCTACTCTTGGATTTCCTCTTCCATTAAGAATTTCAAACTTCTTCCATTCATTTTTGGTTTGTGCATTGGTGGTCATGGTTTGGTGTTCGTTTTGATATTTTCCCACCATCTATCACCAATACATTTTTCTTTTTTCAATCCAAATACCAAATCTCCACTAATGAACCTTTTAAAATTTTCCCACTAATTTTGTTCCCATCTCCACATCCCTTAGGTATATATTTGGTTCTACTTTTATCATGAAGCTCTTGACCAAACATTAATTGTTTGTCCAAAAATACAAAGTCAAATAATGGACTTCTTTTAAAATACTAGCCCATATTTTTAACCCATCAGTCCAACAATGGTTGTTCAAACAAAACTCCCTTCTTTTACTTGCTTTAAAGATAACTTTTTTTTTTTTTGACAAAAACAAAAACTTTCACGCAGTTTCATCTCATGATGACTCATACTAAATAAGAATAAGTTCAAATTATACAGCAATTACTCTAGTCTTCCAAACCATATCCTAGTTTTTAATCATCTCATTCTTTCAATTCTCTTCCCACTATTAATATAAGGGATTCGTAAAAAATCAAAGTTTTTTAAAGTTAATTTTTTATTTTTTTTACTGCATGTTATCTATTAGAGTCATTATATGTTACCAGTTATTGGTTTCAAATTATATGGTAATAACTTTACTCATTATTCTATTTTGACAAAAAAAAATTATCAATTACTATGGCTTTTATTTAAATCCATTTCATTTTAAATGCCCAATAATTAAAGACTAATTTCCAAACAAGCACCACGTCCAGGGCCGGCCTCGACATTTAAGGGGCCCAAGGTGATCATAAAAATATGACCCTTATATTCTACACAAAACAGGTATTAAAATATAGCTAAACATCTTATTCCAATTTAATTAAGAAAACATAATTTACAAAGTATAAATATAATTTTCAATCAAACATTTATAAATTTATAATTTTAAAACAAAGATTATAAATTATAATTTATTATCAACTAACCATGCATAATTCAATTTTAACAGAAAATTTAAAATTATAACGGACATCATTGTGAATTGGCAATATTGTGCATATAAATATATAATCAATTGACAATGCACTTTGTAAATTAAAATAAAAAGTATTATGTAGTGGCATAGCAGGTGAATGAAAACCATATACACTTGCAAGCAATGAATGGGGATAGAATGACAAAATTTCAAATGCAGACCAGAAACTATCCTTATTCACATTCTTTTTTCTCTTACTAATAATAATTAACCTTCAATCCATATATATAGAGTTAAATTGATAAAAAAGAAAAACTAAATTTGTTAGGGGTGAGGTTGCCAGGTTAGTTGGTAGTGGTGCTTGAGAGATACAGCCACTAAATCCCATGCCTTTAAAAAACTAATGGAAAGACAATACCCCCATCAAAACTTTTATGGTTTCTAAGCTCCCAAAAATCCCCAGAAAAATCCCAAATATCACCAAGTGAACCAAAATTTCCAATTCAAACACTTATAATTTGGGACAAAACAATATTAGCTGGGATACAACAATAACAACAACAACAATATATAAACACACGACAAAATAAACACAAACACCAAAATCAATAATAACAACAAAAAGAAGTACAAATGCACTAAAAATATTAGATGGGACACAATCCGATTTTGGATTAGCTCCGCGGAGGCTTTGATGGAATCTTCGGGTGAGACCACAGTTGTTAGCGGTAGGTGGCAGCAGGCTAGAGGGAGGATCTGAGGATTGTTCGATTCAACGGCGATGTTGATTTGCGTAGCAACATGGGTAGCGATGGTGATGGAGCGTAACTAAGCGTAGGCTACATCGATTAGCATAACTAAGCATAATTCGTGATAATATATAAGGTTGTGAGATTGGAGATGAGGGCCCCTCATTTTGGGCCAAATCTTGGGGGCCCGAGGCACAGGCCTCATTTGCCTAGCCTCAATGTCGGCCCTGATCCACCTTTAATGACCTATTCCAAAGAAGACCCATATCCAAGATGATCTAAAAGACCTAAACTAATTCTAAAGGCCCATTATAAAACACAATGGGACAAAAACCATATATCCAAACATATGTATCACATGGTGTTATTTCTCTCTCTCTCTCTTCAAAAAAGTATATTAGAAAAGAAAATATAGAAAAACACTCTAGAGTGAGTTGTGTGTATAGAAACTATTCTTCTTATTCCTTTCTAAATATTTTCAAAAAACTTCTTGAAGCTCAGTATTGTGAGTCTAATTTTTCCAAATATGTTTGTAAAATCTATATTATGTATTTCAATTTTAACTAATGAAATAAAATTTCTAACCACCACCACCCCCACTACCAATAATAATAACAACAATAAAAGAATTAACTAAAAGAACTTGATTCCACCTCCCCATCGGTGTCCAAAAATATTTTTTATTTTTAGGAGTTTTGATTCCTCAACTATATTATTTTCCAAATTGATAATGTGAGTTTGACTAATATCAAATTTTCACATATTAATTTTTAAAATACATAAATTTCAATGTATTTGGCATTTATTAAATTTGATTTATAAAAAAAATTATGCACCATCTTGTCAAAAATTATATAATACTCGTAACAGCTATCACAAACAATTGCAAATTTATAAATATGGGTTAGTTTTAGGTTCATTCCATAATCAAGCTAGTGATCAAACTCTTTTTATAAGAGTTTCAAAAACTAAAATATCTTGAAATTTAATATTAATTAAACTTGACTTTATAAAATTTAAATTAATAATAATTTTAAATTCAACTTTTATGAGTTTTTTATATCTTTAAAAATTAATATCATTTAAATTCAATTTTCACGTAATAAATATTTGTTTAGGATACTCACGTCATTTATTAAATTACTTTTTTCTAAGTTTACAAATTTAAATTACTTTTTACTTTCCTATACAAATATATATATATATCATAATAGATTCTCATAACTACTCATATATCATTAAAATAATATTTTATATTACTTTTTACTTAATAATATTTTTAAATGATTTAATATGAAATAAAAGTAAAAATTACATAAGAATTTTTTTTATATAATTTAATAATTATAAGAAGTGAATAATATTTTACAATACATTAGAAAATACTATACAAATTTCTTGAAGAAAAGTTAAATATATAACTTCTATGATAAGAACAATTTTATGAATTTTTTACTTTTTTTCTTAAATAAAAAATAAACATCTATAGAAAATTTATTATATTATTCTTATAACTTACAAATTGCATTGTTTGAACTTTAAAAAAATGAACTTAAAAGGAATGTAATTTTTTCTGGTTTTATGATTTATGAAAGAGCTTAAACCATCTATTTTATTAAAATATGATACATGAAAATAATTTTTTATTATTTTTTATTTTTATTTTTTTCTCAAAATAATAAAAACATAAAACAATATGAACAAACATGCCATAAGCTCTTTCATCAAACCAAACAAAAAAAATATCATTATTTTTATATATATATAAATTCTTATTTTACATATTGAATACAAGACCGTTTGGGGGGGGGGGGGGGGGGGGGGGGGATGGCGACCGACTTATATATTGGCGGGTAGTACATAAAATGCTAATTTACAGAGGAAATTACAACGACCTCTCTCGAACTTTTTTAAGACCCAACAAAACCAAACACCTCCGAAATCTAAACCCCTAAAAGCTTAACCAAAATTGTCAACTAAACATGCATTCAAGCAAGTATCAAGGTTAGCTAGTTAGTAAAAAAGAAATTGCTCTTCATCAGTGGATCGCAGCAACATGCATTTTATTTGCAAATCTCATCAGCGGCGGAGAGACTCTGCTCAGGCCCTGCCATGTCCGTCTTCCTTCTCTCATTCCCAGCCCGTTTGGAGACACCCTAAACCTGCCAACATATTTGATTCCCGACAATCTCTCAACATACTAATTTAATTCCTAACTACCAGCTCTGCATCAGAGTGTAAAGAGAAGGGTTTCTAAACGCCTCAGAGGCACATCCTTCTGCATATGTTTCCTACTCTGGCTTGAAATGATTCTCCTTCAAAACACCACGACAAACCATCTTTCTGGGCCCGGGAAACATAATGTTTCCTAAGTAGAGAACGTAAAGAATAATGAAATTAAGGCAGTTACCCTATGTAATCAGGTCAGCAAAACCTTAGCTAATTGTTGTTTCTGAGATTGCAGGATTATCCTGCAATTAAAAAATGTCACCTCCCCTTAATCACCCTCCATCATAGCATCCCCACTGTAATCAGCAAAGCAGAAGCCTAACGTATTCCAACATGTCAGACCTGCTGGAGCAGACAAAGCTTCCATAATCATCTTTGCCTGTCCGGCAAGTTTGCAGCATTCCAACTGACAAAAGAGGCAGTCCCCATAAAACACGAGACGTTACCAGCTCATGAGGTTGTTCTTGATCCCCCCAATATTCTTTGAAGTTTTTGTGCCTTTTGAATTGACACTGGCAACCCATAATTATGGAATGACCAGACCCCATGCATTGGGCATGGATTTGCGCTGGAAGGAATCCTTGAGAACCTTGTACTGAGGTTTCTGCATCATGGAGAGCGTAGATGGACGGTTTAGTTTCTGTAGCTTTTCCTCTGGCCAAGTAGCAGAGCCCTTTGGGGAAAAAGGCTCAATGAACTCGTTGCTTAAAGAGAGACGAGAAGAAAAGGAGTCTAAGACATGAAGCTTCGGGTCATTATCTGAGCCTAAAATCTTCAAGCCACGCCATGGCATTGCATCCGGTGCATTGATGGATAAGTGTGCACAAGATCTGATGCTCTTCCATTGAGGCAGAACAGTGTCTTCTGGACTGGTGTTGTTCCACACACGTAGATTCGAATCCTCGCATGCTGAGACGGTCTTCTTCCCATCTGATGTGAGAGATGCAGCAATCCGGCTTCCTGCCTTCCGGAGGCCTAGAGAGGGAACAATTAAAAGAGGGATCAATATTGCAAATCTTGCAGCTTGTGCTCAAGATGAAAGGTGAAACAAAAATGTAGTTACATTTCCAACGTTTTTAAATGAATTTTGAAGAAAACCAGCACATAAACAAGTCTGGCATATTCGTTATTGAAAATGAGTTATGACTGTGACTAGAAAATCAGATACATACATAAAGGGAAACAATTAAGAGTGACACCCATACCCCTGCACTTGCTGACCACACTGTTCCCTTGAAGAATTCTAACTTCTGAATCAGCACAGGTGACCATTACTTGGGCCGGGTTGTTGGGGAGAAACTGTAGTAAATTGCAGATCATAACAGTAAATCTTATATACTAGAGTCATAAAAAGGGCAAAAATTAAATAGCCAATGTCAGGCAAAAGAACACCTGCAAGCCAGTTATCCTTTTGCCTGGTGACTTCTTTTTTCTACGCAAGCATATCTGAGTATCCAGTTGCAAGTAGTTATCTGAACCAAGCAATAGACAAATCCAGTCATAAATACAAGGTCCAGCTCATAGCCAGTGCAAGCCTATCCATTTCAATTAGACATATATACACCAAAGCAGTTTCCTTCTGCAGCTGTATGTGTGGGAAAACAATAACTCCATTCTGGTAAACGACAATGAAGTTTGGCACAAATATACAAAATTTCGAAATGGACATAATGTAAAATTAAAACCTTACCATAATATGGATAAAATTCTCATGTGATTTAAAACAAACAGGAATGAGACATAAGACATTGATCAAATGTTTTTGAAAATCAAGTCAGATATAAATCAGCAAATCCTTCAAAAATCAATTTAAATTTAAAACCGATTCAAACATAACGTGATTCGTTTCATAGGTAATTTATGATGTCCCTCTGAAATGCATACCTGATAGATTGTAAAAACGACAATTTCCTGTAATAGATCCAACAACTGCCCCCTACATAGTTTCAAAAGATTGACGTCATAAACTTATAAACCTCATCTAAAACTCGTGGAGTCAAGCCTCCATAAAAAAATAATAATTGAAAAACTGAAAAAAAAAAAAAAAAGTTAAAATCATCAACCTTTCCGTTTGGGCGATAGCAGACACTAGTTATAATTTCTCTTGCATCAGTCCAGTTAATAACTTGGCAACCTTGAACTGTCCAAATACGGATTTTTCCATCTATTGAACCACTGATGAAGTAACTATCATCCACGGGGTTAAATTGTACGCTGGTCACTGCATCATCATGTCATTAACATAAAGACAACATTATACGGTAGAAGATGCAAATTGATAAGAAGTATCATACAAGTTCCCCGAGGTGTACCATAATCATTGTGTAGAAAAACTTTGAGGCAATGATCGCATCCCATTTTCCACAGGCGAACAGTCTTATCTGCAGATGCCGATAGCAAAAGCTGCAGCAAAGACAAGGATGTATTTTAATTCCAAACCAATATTGTCCACAATTTAGAAAGATCAAATAACGTTCTTAAACTGCAACTTACATTCTTCTCTGACCATGACAGATCCAATATCTCCCCACTGTGTCCGTGGAACTCATGCAGTGGACTCTCTAGTTTGCGGAACACATTAGGGGGTAAAATGAAACAAGACAGATCTGATGATTTCCTGAATCTCCCCTCATGACCCATTTTCTCGTTATCCACAGCAAGGGGTGAAAACTGAGGAAGATGATTTGCCATGAAGTATAGACATGACGGATCTGTCACTGGGATGTCATGTTTGGTTAGCCTCTCATCCTCAAAAACCTGCCAGCACCGAACAATCCCATCCTCACTAGCACTGGCAAGGTACCGGCCATCCGGACTGAATTTCATTGTCAAAATTGAGCCCTTGTGGGCCGGAATATCTTGCCACTTGTACAGAGCTGAGAGTTCTTTCAACCGCTTCCCAGATTGGAAAACCTTAACTCTTTGAGCCCAAACACCCTGATTTGGGTTGCCACGCCTCAAGTTGCCGGTTTCCACCTGCCCATCCTCAGTGCACCTCAAGAACCGCAATCCGCTTGACCACCCCTTCTTAATTCCTTCGATTTTCCTCCTCACATTGCTCGCCACCCCCATGTCCTGCGGCATGAACCGATGATGACCGGAGGAAGAAGACCCAGATGAAGCACCCTCAACATCCTCACTTGTTGATGACCTTCTTGAATCCTCCTCCGGGCAGTTGCTCAATTTAGCATTATGCGGGAGTTCAACATTTAAATTCCTCATTCTGCTTTTGAAGGTCCCCTGCAACAATCCTGCACCTTCCAACGACTTAGGCCCGCTGTCTGAGCGTGACAACATGGAGGGTTGTCTTGAAGAGCACTCATCTTCTTTAGAAACTCTAGTGTTCACCGACTCCCCACTAGTCTCAGCGACTGTATCAGCCTCTTCCTCCATTACATCATTACCAACTCTCATATCATCCGCCGCAGTCCTATGACTCCTATCTAAACTCAACCCCATCATATCTAGAAATCTACCCCGGCGCTCTTGAATGCTTTCAGGGCTTCGAATCCACACATCATAGCTTAGGCTACTTGAGAAAAATTCATCAAAAGCACTACGAGGATGGGAACTCTCAAGCCCATTGGATTCCGAATCGGTTACAGGCGCGACATCCTCCTCGAGGGCATCAAAGAACCTGAATTCTTCCCCATCCTCAGCAAAATCTTCCATCATTTACCAAGTTCATCCCATAAAACCACTTCCACCAGATAACAAATGTTTAAGCACTGTGTTCACCTGCAGAAAGACACGCACACACAAATGGGGGCAATTAAAAAAATAGCAACAGAACGAAGGGGCCAAAAAAAAAAACAAATCAACATAAAATAAAAATAACAACTACAAAGACCACAGTAAGGATACAAGCATATTAATAACTCCGACCTCGGTCCCAACCCAACAAACCCATTGAACCTCGTCCTCAACACAATCAAAAGTCATAATTTAATACTATCAATGTTGAAATAAATTTGAGAAGAATAAAAACCAAGGAACAAACCCAAATCCCGTGTGAACCAAGACATTTAAATCAAACGACCACCAGCGATTAACGATGCTACATTCTGGCATTGTTCAGTAACAAAACAACTGCGCACACACGCGCGCGCACACATATATATTCACCAGCAAACAATGAAAAATATGTGTCTTCTCGTGGAAGAAGTGTCGGTCGGGATCTGTATGCTCACATGGGTACGCACGAAACTGCCCTCTCCTTAAAAACATCGGGCGATTCATGAACGAAACATGAAAGTTGGTTGGAGTAGGCAGCTATGCCCAGAACTCCAGTGAACCATGCGAGTCCAATGGGGAGGGAGGGTGAGCTAAAATCTAACATTATAAATATATAGGAAAACATTTTAATGTGAAAACCTCGTTATTCGCGACTCATTGGCGCTAAAAACGAGATTTCCAGGGGGCAGTAGGCCCTGTCCCTCTCTCCCTCTCGCCCTCTCTCCCCACCTCCTCCGCCACCCATGCCCCATCCTCCCCACTCCCTCCCTTAGTTAGGACTCGAGTGGCCAAGTAGCCAAGTAGCAACCAAAGGCTTCCAACTATAGGAAAATCTAGGCACTGCGTTTGTATTTTGAACCGTTACCGACACCCACATAGGCCCATTTGATTTGATTAAACATATGACATTGAATATGGTAGCTCCTTAACATCGCTTCAAAGTGAATGTCAATTTTTAATAAATAAAAAAATATCGTTTTTACCTGAATTTAAATGGTTGTTTAGTATGATTTTATTATTTTTAAAAATATTATTATTATTAAAAATAACGTATTCGATAAATTTAAGAGTACTTTATGAGTGATAAAAAATTATTTAGATTTATAGTTTTAAAAAAGAATCATATTTTAAAAAATGATTCACTTCTATCCAAGTCTCTCTAGGAGTTCCATTTTATTGATGATTCGTATTTGATCACTATGGTAGTGATCAAATTATTTTGGTGTTTTATTAATATTTATTTTAAAAATTAATCGTTACAATGAATAATTATATAATGTAAATTATGTCTATAAAATTTTACAGTGATATTACTTTTCGCATAAATTAAATTAGAAAAATTAAAAGAAAATAAATTAATATTAATTGATTTATATGTTGACTTTTTTTCTAATTTAATGTGTACAAAAATTAACCGTTAGATTATCATAAAATTTTATAGAAATAATTCATACTATATGATTATTCAATCTAATAATCTATTTTTGAAATAAATATGGACGAAATATCAAAATTATCAAATCACCATGGTGGTGATCAAACCCAATTCCGCATCAAATTTAGGCTCCTATCTTTGTATACATGTATCGAATTAGTTTTTTTCATTTATCAAAATATTAATATAATATTATTATTTTAATTAAAAATTAGACATCATGGTATGAGTTGAGCTAAATATTTTTAATTGACATTTTATTGATCTTGAAAGAAAGAATGTTTATTTAATATTGTGTATTAATTATTTTTTAATAATAATTAATTTTTAGTAACTGATTAAATTTAATAAAAATGATATATTTAAGTTACATATTTAATATTTTAATTATTTAAATACTAGCTCTCTTTTTTTTTTTTACGATCTTTACTGAATTTTTAATTTGTATTGGCTTTCGAGGAGTGCCAATCGTAGAAGGGGTTTGTTAATGTGAGTGTCTCTAGAGATTTTCAATTCCCTTTAAAAGGTGCGCTGTTATCAGGATATATAAAGAAACCAAGTATGGTCAATTTGCTTCATCTGCATTGAATGTTATGGCATCGTATTTCGTTACACTTGTAAAACAAATAAATTATTATTATTATCGTTTGCAAAAGTTATAGACCTTGATTTCCTCGCGTATGCTTTTATTTTCATATCTTCTCATTTTTTTAATAAGCATGTGCTTCCCCTACCCTACATGGCTACATCCAAATCCATATTGTTTGGGAACGAATTTCAATTTTTCCAAATGAAAATTAAATATTTAAACTTGAAAAAATTGTAAAAAATATATTATTAAAGGAAAAAAGAAAAGAAAAATGCATGGCATGCAGTTAGCAACTTGCAAGATTTTGTTCCCAGCCCTCCCTCCATCAAGATTTTGCTAGACCACCATATTTGTTTTGCTTCTTTTTTTTTTACTTTTAAAATAAAAATAAAAACACATTTTTTAAAAAAAACTTTTATTATTTGTAATTTTTTATACTAAAAAAACTATTACATTTAAAAAAAAAACATATCATTAGTGTTTAGCATCAAATTTTATTAAATTTACACGGGTTGCCTTTAGCTAAACCGTTGCCTCGGTTCTAGTTCTACACATTTTAAATTTAGGCGAGGTAAGCATTGAGTACTCACGGGGTTAAATGTGGAGGCATGAAAAAGTTTACATTTTAGAGTATAAAAATTTGAGTCATCTCAAACTTTAATGTTGGCTCCAGAAATTTAGGGAAATGAACATGTTAGCGATCATCTAGTTAAAGGTCATGTTCGCATTACAGTGGAGGTTCTGATTGCTGCACTTAAAAAGATATGTCTCTTTGGTGATTTTGTAGATGCAGTAACCGTACATAGAGGATCATGGTTCGATTTTGTTGTCCGTATATATGGTACAAAGTCGTTAACTACGATGATACGGCTAGCACACATGGTTTGTTTTTTCTTTCCTTTTTTAAGAAAAGAATGTAAACAGTGGTTCCTCATGTGAAATAGGAAATGGTTGGATGGGGTCGTCTGGAGGCCATTATTGTAAATAAAAAAAAGTCTCCTCTACAGATTAAATACAATAATTCCTTAATATAAACTTGTTTTAAAAAAATATAAACAATTGTCCCTCTCTGTAAAAGATTAATTAATTAGAACATGAAGAAAACAAATCTTAGTTTCCTCATCAAATATATATTGGTATCGTAAAATTAGTTTTTTTACTTCCCATGTTACCTTCCTCCTATAATTCATCCAAAAAAATTTTGTGTTTTAAAATAAATAAAAAATAACATAATTATATTATTAATAATATAATTAGTATTTCATCATGTTTTTTAGAATAAAATTCTTAGTTGAAATTTACCGCACAAAATCTATTCAACAATATCAATATAAAATAAGAAAAAATCTATTTATACATATAGGTTGTATAGGTAATATGTTCAGGAACACTTTTTTAATATGAAAAATAAATTATAAAAATATTAAATATCAATAAAAGAGACCATGCATAGTTTACTTGCACAACCTACTTATATATAGCATTAACCATAATATAATTATCTATTTAATTAAGTTATAAACACTTAAAATATTATTTAAAATTTAAATAGCAAAAAATTAAATGCTTATTTTATATCAAATATTGATCTTACTGTATAATTTATGGGAAATAGATTTTAAATATGAATTTCCTTTTTTAACTTATAAAATCATAAATAAATAATAATAACTTAATTTAATTTAAAGGAAAAACAATAGGGATTTAAAATAATCTTTTACTAAAAAAACAAAAAGAGGGAATAAAAAGTTACAAGGTATAGGTAATTACTCACAACCATTCCATTTTGCTCTAAATTTCCAAAAGTTTATTGGATTTTTTTCATTTCTGTCATCAAGCATTTGCTTTTATTTTTATTAATAAATGATTTTTGTGTGTGTCTATATATAGTAATGTTATGTAACACTGATGTTGCGTGACCATTGGATAACTGTAATGATGTGACACCATACAAAAACCTTGAAGAAAGAGGGAAGAAAAAATATGAATAAATTACAACCATTTATATCGATCACGGTTTCACTTACACATACCATTGCTCATATGTAGTTATAGCTATAGTTAGTTGTTTTATTTGTATTTGTATGTGTGTGTGCGTGTTTTAATTACGTGAAGACAACTAACTTGAGAGTTTGAAACTGTCGACGTACTTATGTAATAATAATTAAAAATTAAAAAATAGTAAGGTCTGGTCCTATATTATTTGTGAGAGGGATTAAGGTTACAAAATGAAAGTTTGATGACTCTAAATAGGAGTAAAACAAGTTTTCTGTAGGGATTTCAGAGCAAAATCAATGACATTAAATAATAAATAATTAAAAAATCATAGAGGAGTAGGTAACAACGAATGGGGCCAACATTTTCCTTTGGGAAAATTAATTAAGGGGTTTTGGGAAATGTTTGTTTAAAATTAAAATCTAATAAATTTGGAGTAGCCAAAAAGTTAAATATTTAATTGTCGATTCATTTGTTTTATCAACATCTTGATTTATATATATATACCGTTTATTGTTTAGTATATAAGATAGTAAGAGAATTTTCAACTATATTCATATATGACTCTCTATCATAATATACTAAATTAACTATACAATTTAATTGTCCTACTTATCACTTTAAATATGTCATGTCCTGAGTTATAAAACACGAAACTGAATAATAAAAACCTAAAGGATAGTAAATTTTCATGCCTACCCTCAAATGACAACTTTTCAACCTTTTAGTCACTAAATCTTCAACCATTCAATTTGGATTTTCGAATCTTCGAGGCCTTTGACTTTATGGATATTTGAGTGAGGGTTCAATCTTCAAACCTACAAATCTTCAAGTTAATGAGGATACTCATACAAATAATACAAATGAATATAGTATATAATTAAACTCTCTATATGAACTCACTCAAAAAAATTACTCTACGAAATTGTCTAAGTACAAATACACACTTTACCTTACTGCCATACTTTTTCAAACATAAACTATTTACAACAAGAACAACGCAAAAGGTGACAGGAACCCTATTTTCCATTTATTCCATTTATTATAACAATCAAAGTGTAAATATGTCATGAAACGTATAAAAAATTTGTTTGAAGAATAAATAATGATTTTATAAATATAGAGATTCACGCAAGAATTTCTATTCTTAAACTTTATTTTGGAGAACCCAATGTGGACTTATTTTTATCGAAACTTTAAAACTCATTCATAAATTATAGAAAAAAACATCATTATAGAATACCTAATATAGATATTATTAGTTATAACATAAAAATAATTGCTTAAATTAAAAATTTTAAAAATAATAAAGTATTATATAATTAGTTAAAGTAAGAGCAATCACATCGGGTCTTCTATAATGATATTTTTTTATAATTTAGATATAGTTTTAGAGTTTTGGTAAAAAAGAATTTACATTAGGTTCTTCAAAATAGAATTTATGTATAGAATTTGGTGAAAAAAATTTGATATTTAGAGAATTACTATTTATCATTTAAATATTTTTTAATATATTTATTGACGTATGTGCACTTTTGATTGTTTATAATGAATGAAAGAGAGAGAAAAAAGGAGTAAATAAAAAATAAAATATAATTTAAAAAAATAAAAGTATATATGAAAAATAAAATATAAAATAATAAATAAAATATATCAAAATAGTATACTATTTATCTTCGAAGAAGAATATGAAATTATTGCAAATGCTTTAAGAAGTATAATTAAAATATGTCATTAAAATGAGCTAAAATATTTTTTACATTTTTTCTCTTTTAGTTTTTTAAATTTCAGAGTTCATTAATTAATTTAGATTTTTCGTAGGCAGTTTATTTTTAAATTGTTGTTTGTTTTTGCGTGGGTCGAAAACAATATATCCCTGCCTAGACCTACTAGTTTGAAAGCATTGACATATTTTATTGAAAATTACAATTAGGGAAAAAAACAAACAAACAAACCAACGAGTAAACAAACAAGCAAAGGCATATGGCCGTCGAGAGACCAGGTGTTCATTGGGTGGCTTTAATTCCAAATCAAAATTAATTAGAATGAAAGTAATAAATTTTAAGTTTGGGCGCACTCAATTTCGTATTAATTACGTCATATATTTGTCACCAGTTATTGATAAATTAGATACATATAAAGTAATAAATGACATGGCAGATTTTTGGATAAATCAGCATTACGACACAACATCGTTGAAACAGTAGTGTATTAAAACTCTTCTTAATGTCACATCGTAATGTAAAAATGTTTATAAATACTAGCTTAAAAATGTTTAGACAAATTTCAATAGCTATAAGGTAAAGTACAGATTGCATGTGTGGTATAGGCGCGTATAGCTAGTTCTCGCTTCTTCGTCCTTAAAAAAAACTACTATTATGTTTAAGTAATTGCATTTCGCATGTATGTGGCTACATTTCAACTTTAGTTAAAAATCATAAATAGTTTTTTTAACATAAATGAATAACTTAAATTTAGGATGTATATGATTGTAGAAAAAGAATCGTTGCTATGAAAATGAGATAGAAGTCAGGAAAAATAGGTGAAAAATAGTGCTTGGCATCCATAGAAAACATGCATTAAATGCATAAAAGTACATAGGTGTGAATTATTTTTCACCCGTTTTAGTGTGAAATGTTATGAAAAACAACTAATATGTTTTATTTCTCAATATATCATTAATAACCCCATAATAAAATAGATAATACTTACTATAATAAATTTTTTTCGCTTTTCCTTTATATCTTACCAACCAACGTCTTTTACATATCTATTTTATTTTTACATATTTTCTTTCCATATTTTTTTTATCTTTTTTTTTTCCACCTTCTTTCCTCCGTTGCCATAGCTATTATGTGCAATAAATTGGTGGTATCACCGTAAAATAGTTACCAACGTGAATCATTATAATTTATTTGAAGGGCATTTGTTTTTGGGTCAGTGAGATACATTTAATGTGGCACAGAAAAATTCACAAGTTTTGAACTAGATCAAGAAGACCCATTGAAAACCTACATTCAACCTTTTTTTTTTAAAGTTTTTTTATAACATTTTATTGAAGTAGCTGTGACCCATTCAAAAAATAGTGAGGCCAAATAAATGACTCCTTAATGTTAAAATGTCTTACCAAATAAGTTAGGTATAATCATTTTAATAATTTATTTCAAATATTTTGATTTTAAAAAAAGAATACAATACTATATATCAAGGTAATCATTGGCACGAAATTATCATCTATCTCTATAGCGAATCTTTCATACGTCTTTTAAAAAAAATGTATTATATGCGTCTAGAAAAAATATATTATTAAAAAGTATATTATAATAATATTATTATTCAACCAAACCAATGCACGGCTATCCTCTAATCATTTGGCTTTTATTGCTGATTATTGCATGATTAGAGATGATGCGGACCCTATTTTAAGGTATAATCCCCGGGGTTTGTTTGCTAACAACACCACAGCACCAGATGGGAGTGGGACCTTGACAGAGAGTGGAGTGGAGGCGTTGTCATGACTGGTGAAGTACAACACACAAAATTCTCTAACCTTTATCATGTGGCAAAAATAGGAAAGAAAAAAGGAAATTTTCGGTGAGGTCTTTGTACAAGATGTTGAGCAATGAGGCAACCAGGTAGGGCCCATAGCTTCTTTTCACATAGCATGCAGTTGGTGGCAAACATATATGCTTTTGGATAATGGTATATAAAAGTTGCACATAACTCTTAATTAATATTATTTTTTAAAAAAATTATTTATATCAATTTAATGGCTGAGTATATCATTTTGTTATTTTTTTAAAAAAATTATGACGAAATTTTGATGTTTATATCTTGATTCCTAATTCCTAAATTTTGGGATGCAGTATTATTATTATTATTATTATTATTATTATTATTATTAATTTTCCATTTGAAAATTTATATATTACTATCTAATTTATATTATTGTTAAAGAAATTAGGGGTTGACGATGTAAAATTAAAAAATAAGTTCGTCTAGAAATTAGATGTTATTGCAGCAGTAAAGAAATAATTTAAAATTAACTAGAACAATCTTAAAATTTTAATATTAACCTCTCTCCTATTTTTTTTTCCCATGCAGATTTTTTCTCCCCTCCATCTCGGGCGGGGTCATGCCGACAGACAATGAAATGAAAGTCTTGCTTTTTTACTCCGCCTTGAACGAAATGGCCAGTGCTTGGCTTCACATATTTTAAAGAAAGGGTTCTCTTAACAAAGTCAAGTTAATTTGGTTGCTTTCAAACGATTGTTTGATGTTGTTCTTGTTTCTTCCTTCTTTTTTTTTTTTTTTTGTGTGCCTACAGTACGCTTTTTAAGCTTCTTGATGGAGCATGTTTTTTTTCTTTCCCAAGCCAAGTCACATGGAGAATCATTTTTATTTTCTTTGTATATATTAATTAATAAATTTTTTTGACGAGTAAAAATAGACCCAAAAATTATGCTTTTTATGCTTTATTTTGACTAATGCGTATTTTTACTGGTCGTGACTGGTATGCTGTCCGTCACAGCCAGTGACCAGTCCTGTCACACTTCAAATTGCCCAAATACAAAGTCCATAAACACATATATGGTATGTCATCTAATATATTGTTCTAAGATAAAAATAAAGAAAACTAACTTAGCTGGAGGTTGAAAGAAGGAAGGAGACTTTCTCAACCCACAGGCCAAAGTCACTATTAGTCAAAAGTAGGGTAAAAATTAGATTGGATCTCCATAAAACCCAGGGTAAAAGTTAGGTTGGGTTGCACTTTGTTGCAGCAGCGGTGACCACCCCCTCTTGGTTGATTTGTTTAATCTTGTTTAGGGTATGGACTGCAAGAATAAAAAGAAAGCAAAAAAAAAAAAAAAAAAAGAGGTGCCTGATATAAAATATTCGATATTTTATTTATTTGTTTAAAATAAAATTTGGTGCTAGCTAGAATTGAAGTGTTAAGACCAGATAATGCCAAAAATTATTTTAATTAAGTGTTGTCATTCTTTTTTCATAAGAAAGGAATACTAGAATTAAAGAAAGTAATTCTTTTTTTTTAGGTCTTCTAATCTTAAATTAATCTAGGGTTAATATATTAAGTAAAGAAGTTTCCAGCTTGCTGTGTGGTCGGGTAGTCCATAACTAAAATCCTTGCAAAAATTAAGCTAACTTCCATCAGCTTAATTTTTAGAGCATATCCATTATGATGATAGGCTCTAATCCTTACAGGCATCATGAACTAGATTTTTAGGGCATGTTTGTTTAGTTAGTTTGAAAACATGATTTTATTTTCAAAAATAAAATTTAATAGACAAAATATAGTTGATATATATGTTTTATAAATAGAGTGTTACGTTATATGAATCTAAATTGTTTTTGAATATTTATATCAATATTAAATTAAAATAAATCTGCAATAAGTCTAATGTTTTTAAAATTGGTATACCAAATATACCCATATATTTTTTTTTTAATAAATAAAATTTATTTTCAAAACTCAAACACTAATATCAATAAATATTCAAATTATAAAATTAAAGCATAAAATTAAAAAGCAGTATCAAATAATTCATTAATAGCATCATTTATCCTTGTACTAATTTATAACATCATTTATCTTTCTGGCTAGGTTTATTTATTTGGTATTTCCAGGTAAAATCATCTTTATAAAAATAAGTTTGATAAATTCAAATTAATTAGCCCCTCTCTCTCTCTCTAATTTATTTGTTTGTTCCTCTCTCTCTATTAATTAGCACCCCTTTCTCTCTCTCTCTCTGACCATGGTGAATCTTAAACATCAGGTGAGAGAATTCAATATATACATACATATCCACACACACACACATATATATATATATGTATATATATAGAGAGAGAGAGAGAGTGTGTGTGTGTGTGTGTGTCCGTACATCAGCTGATCTGCTGCCCCTAAAATTGTTAGGCTCAATTGATTGATTGACAACACGACTGCACCCAAATTGTGAACAATGCCCCAAGATATCACTCCAAAGAAAGCAAAAAGTTTGGGGCCTTGAAGCAGTCCAACATCCGGATCTTTTGACTCGGAATTTGTGGCCTTGACTGTTCACTACTTGCCAATATTATATGCCTCAATTAACAATATAATAATCTTTACCACATTTATTTTAATATACTAAAACGATTCGCTTTATCTTAGGATGGGGTTTCACTTTTTACTGTCCGGTTCGAGCTGGCTTGTTCAAAATTCCAAAGCTGGACTTCATCAAGTCCCAAACTCTGGACTGTTATTATTATTATTAAAATATGATAGCTGTATATGCTGATAAAAATAAAATACAAAATAGTATCAGGAAAAACGAAAATATTTTTTTATTTGATCAAAAATAATTATTATATATTTAAAACGAAAATATAAAGAAGGAGAAAGAAATGTGAAACATATATTATCATAATTGAATATAGAATATCATTTTTCGCATTTCACATTTTAAGACGATAAATGATTTCTCATGTGTTTATCTTCAGGGCGGAGAATTAATATTATGTACTACTAACTTTTAGCATCGGTCTCATAATTTTTTATCGACAGAAATTTTAAAGCCAGACCTCGATTTTAGGGGCAATATTAAATTATAAAAATAATTATTATTCACACTTCTATTATTTATTCTATTTTTGTCATTAACTTGAACTATCATAAACTCATTCAACTCATTCACATATGCTCCTGTCAACTCCACCCCTTTCACCGCCAACCTCTACCCTACCCTTAGCCTCTATGCCAACCCTTACTTCTCTGGCGCCTTCGCCTTCTTCTACAGCTTTTGATCCCTCCTCCTTCAAGGACGGTGGCACTGTCTACAATTCGACGCCAACAATAATGTGTTCAACGCCTTCTTCCACAACTTTTTGATCCTTCCTCCTTCATGATTAGTTATATTAATTTTAATTAAATTTTACGTTTTTATAATATAATATTTATTATTCATAAATAAATTACATTTGATATATATTTTAATTTCAAAATTTTTTTATTAAGTTTTATAATATATTATTATTTTATTTTACAATCATTTTATTTAATTAGATTAAATAAATAATTTATTATTTGAAATGTTGAATTTAAATCAAATAAATTACAAATTTAAATTTATTATATCAAAATTTATTAAAAGTTATAAAAGACAAAAAAAATTCATTAATACCCCATAATAATAGTTTATGCTTGAAGATAGGAATAGCAATGGGGCGAGTCGGGACCGGGTAATGGGTGACCTGAGCCTGTCCCGGATGAGTTCGGATCGGGACGGGGCGAGACTAATGAGTGCGGCAGGTCGGGGCAGGCAATACCCGTAACCGCTCCGTTATCTCATCGGGGCGGCCGCGGGGCGAGAAAAAAGAGCCCGGGTCGGAGCGGGACAGGCCAGAATTGTCATCCCTACTTGGAGAGGATACACTAATGTAGTTTCTAGAAGTTATATTCAAAAATTCATAACTTCAGTTATATAACTCCAAATGAATTCAAATTATACCAACATGTTACAAGCTTAGTTATCTATCTTTGATAAAAATTTCAGCCTCATTAGATCACCCAGAGAAACAATTTAAATAATATACAAAGGTTTAGTAACACGTTCAGAATTTTCAATCTTACTCTAAAATTCAATAACTTTTGATATACAAATCTAATAGACTTTAAATTAGTCTCAAAATATAAAGTTAGGAATCTATCACAATGTCCTTATTAACGAAAAGTTATAGTCAAAATAATAGATAATACAATAATATAACTTTTCTGATAAAAAAATATTTAAAAGTCAAACAAATCCTTACCACTAAAGAAATTTACTTATTAATTAATAAAAGAAAGAAAAACAAACAAAAAGGACAAAAAAACATATATGGATGACCAAAAAACATTACACGAATGTTGGAATCTACCACACACAGTTTCCGAGTAGAGCGCGGCCAAAAATGGTAAAGCATTTGCCATCGCTCCGTGAGGATCATATGCACCAATATATCATAGCGCGGAAACGTTAATATTAAAACAGTCTGGATCGCCTGCAGCGTTTGAAACCCCAACCCGTTTCGTCAGACGCTCTAGAATTGGGGTTGGACCACTCACAGTTTATTAACACGTCGTCGCAAATAAAATAAAATAATTTTTCACTATACGCGAAGGGATACCACTTCCCGATCATCTTCTTCTCTCTGCATATCCATCCGCCGGTGCTTGGGTCATATGACTCATATCTGCAACGCCTGTCAATCCGTCGTCATTGAAAATGAAATTTCTTATAGTTATATATATATATACCACTTAGAGCCTTACTTTTATATAAAGTTGGGCAAATCGTAACCATAACATTTTTTTAAAAAAAAACATTTTGATGAATATTATTTAGGTAATTGGATTTGATATGCAAAAGGAATTGGAAAAATCTATAACATCTAAATGCGAGGGGCGTTAAGGGGGCATGTTCTTCTGATAAACTTTTGCAGAACACTTTGTGTAATATAAATAGAATGGCCACATTTAATCTTCATAAAGGAGGAATACCAATATACCATGGACTGGTATGTGCGGACAGTTGTCCACCGGACCCAGTACCAACCTGCTGTGAACTGTGTGATTGTGCCTCTCTGCTCTGATGGTGTGACTGTCCTCTCTCTGGATGGGGTTTTATTAGGGTGGCTGCCCACGTACTCCCCCTCTCCCCCACCATTACTCGTCTCGTACGTCTGTTTGCATCACTCTGGCCCTTTCTGTTTTGGTTCATCTCTTATTCCATTTATATGTGGGCTTTAAATATTATTGGTCTGATCCTGAGTAATTAAAATGGTTTCCTTTTTCTTCTTTCGGAAGAAGGTAATAAATATGGTTTTCAAAAGAAGATAAAGAAGACGACGAATAATTCATCTGCTTTACCAAATGTATGTGCGTTGAGAATTAGGTACGACCAAATTTAGATCAATTATATATGGAGAAATCATGTCAAGATAATGGATGGATTCATGCAGCATTTCTACCATGCAACAAAAACACATTTCGTAATGTGGTTAATTAAAGCCTCATTGGTGGGGCTACTTAAGTGCTTATAATTCTTTTTTTTTTTTAACTTAAGTTAGTGTTTGACAAACTACTTATATATAGCTTATTCTTATTTTATAAAAATTAAAAATTATTTATAATTGTAGTACAATTTATACTTTTATTAATTATTAAATATTATTTTCTACTCATTCATAAAAGCATAAATATTTTATGAAATCGGCTTGCGATATAAAATCATAACAAATTATTTGTCTCTTTTCTTTTCGATTATTTGATATATTATCACATCGTTACAAAACAAAACCTTATATGCCATAGTATCAATCAATTTTGATTGTACCTAGTATTATTATAAAACAAAACATAAGCTTCTGATTTAAAGAAAGTCAAACCTTATATGCCATAGGCATATTTTATAAGCCCTTGCGGATTCACAGCATTAATGTGTAAAATTAACAAACTCAAGGTTGGATTTTCCTCGGGTGGTTGTGTAGCCCTTGACAGCAGCGTATTTGATCCTTGTTTTCTGTGTTCCTTGAGGTGGGTGGTCCTAAACCTTCTTGGTGATCGGAGTCTTTCACACAAAAACTCTGGCAACAATGTATTTCCTGCTGGCATGACCTTGCAGTATTTAAGAGTGCGTGGTTTCGAGTTTATGGTGCCATGACGAGCACGGCAATGCGTATGATGGATTTAAATCCGACGGCATAGGCGCTTCCAACGAGATCGTGTAAAGTGACATTAGAATGAGACGCTCTGGAATCTGGATCCATTTCAGGTTGCAGAGCCTCTTATAATTTCTCCCTGCACACCCCCCCATCATGTGTACTTATGGTACGTGCTGTGTGAATGCTTTGCCAGCTATTGTGATTATTAGCCTCGAATTTGGACCACCCTCTACTGATCCATCATGGAGTGGTCCTTGAAATGATCATAAATCCTCCGAAAGGTTGGAGATGGAGGTAGTGCTTTTAAGCCCTGACAGTGTGTAGCTTTGTGAGGACAGCTTAAGATTTCTTTATCATGTGGCTTCGGTGTGCCACCAGCAGCCGCGCCTATAAATATGACAGCAAATTGAGAAAGTGATTAGGACTACTCGTGTCTGGTCCAGTAGGAAGGGTACTTTGGGCTAAAACTTTAGTTTGATCCAGATGCTATGTTTAGTATGGGCTTCAGCTGGGTGCTTCCTGCTTCGAGATTCAAAAAACTGATTGTTTCTGTCAGAGGAGAGGCTGGGCTGAGTTGCTGCCAAAACCCAGCCCACACAAGGACTGGCATTATCTCAAATATACTTTTGAATTTTGACCAAAGAAAATTCAATTGACGGCTAAAAAAATGCCCAACACCACTACTTTTGCTACAATTAAAATCATCCTAGGCAACTGCTACAACTTCTGTTTCCTAAAGCCCACTCAAAAGAGAGCCATAAATAAACCGAATCAAGCTGAATAATAAAATATTCATACATATTCATCATTACTCAGTAACAAACCCCCATGAGAGTAGTCAAAGCGAATTGAGAGTTTGAGGAGTGACTTTGGCAAGTTGAAAAATGACTATGTAAATATGAAAAAATCTCTACAAAGATCATTTGAAAGGTATTATTGTAATATAAATGATTTGGTATCAATTATTGATGTTGCGTAGCCAAACCCTCATGCTTAATCAATCTAAAGGAATTTTAAGGTTTGTTTTACGTATTTGATTAATCAACACGCGTAGAACACGTCTGGTATGCGGATACTTGATTTATCTGGTCTGAGAATTATCTATTCAATTAGAAAATGATTAGTTAATCACTGATATTGATTAAGATCGAGAATGGAATGAATTCGTTATTCCAATTACTTTGTTTGGTAAAATGCTAGTTACAGCGTTACCTTATAAGTTGTCCTCAAAAGACTGATTTGGTATTGAAAATCCAGTCATTTGCTCAGGCCTGTGTCCAAAAAATGCGAGCGAAACCATAAATGGTCACAACAAATAATGTATACATAGTTGCAGTACTAATCTCTCTGCATATTATCTAAAATCAGTTTTCTCTGTTTTTGAGATACAATAATAAGAACGTGCTGAAATGTTTTAAAAATAATAATTAGTAAGGAAGAATCAAAATTCTAACTCTCTCATGCTGATTTTAGCACGAGCATCACAAAAGAAGATTACTGCAAATGAAAACCACCCATTCAAGTTCTCTGATTTTAGTATGAGCTTGATTTTTCCTTGCTTCGTCCTCTTCCCAATATATGCAAACTTACTTCTAATAAATGGTCAAATGGAACAATTGACTTGTAACAACCCTATTAACACAACATCAATTTGATTGTTGTGGTAGAATTAACATTGAAGAAATGGCGGAATCGAAATTATGTTTATTTACACAGGCGATATTACTTCTTCCATTTTATCATATGCCACAACCACAGCTGCTTGGGCCTTCGTTGAAGGTTTGTTTGGCTGAACATTTAGGACTGAGTCGACTATTTGGCGGTACGAACGATAGAGGTAAGGTTGATGAGGTGGGTGATTGGGTGAGCAATGAGCAAAGGCAAACACCGAGAGCAAGGAAGACGAGGATGACAGCAGAGAACAACAGAAGGAATGAAATAAGCACAAAGGTTGACTTATTTGGGTACAAGAGACAATTGCTCCATCTACTGCAACTTTAATAGTTCACAAAAGCTCTGAATCAGTCTTGTGAGTTGTGTACGGGAAGCAATTGCCACCCATTTTTGATCGACTTAATCAAAAAGATAGTTTGTATGATATTAGTATTTCACAAAAATAACTATCCTCGTGATAAATATTATCAAATAAAATATTAAGTAATACTAATTTTAGCTAATTCAACAGCCTTATTCACAAATCAAATGTTTTATTTATGCACACTATTGCACATAATTTTAATTGCATCTCTCTCCTTCTCGTATACTCTATGAAATTATATCCTAATTGCATATGTTTAAGTAAATAAAGATTTGGTTTAGAATTTTCGGTGCAATTATATTATGGGTGAATTATTCGATGCAATTAAAATCAATAGTATAATAATATAAGAAAATTAGAGATAACCAAAATGGGGTTAGAGATAACCAAAAATTATGTGTTGGGTATTCGCATGGTTACACAAAATGATGAGTTGGGTACTCATGCTCATACCCATTGTAATCGTAATACAATCTTTCTCCCTTTGCTATATCTCTGTTAGCAATAAGTAAGACCCGGCACTCCCCATTGACATTGTATCTTACACATTTTAGGTTCTGCTTCTTTTTTCCATCCCTGCATCAAGAAAACACTGCTTTAGTTACACCAACAGGTCAGTTTTAACACAGAAACAAGAGAAAAAGAAAACCAAAACAGAGGTGAACAGATAAAATCACACATGATTTGATCTACTGACCTAAAATCACTATAGTACCAATATTTTTAGTGTAAAAGAATTTATCATCGGCAACTTAATAACATGACGTTTGAGACGTGCAAGACAAATATATGCGCATGAATAGATTTGGAAGGCTGTATGCTTACATTGTGTGATTATTGATGCCATTAATGAAGCGAGCAATGTTGCTACGCTTGTCAGGACAAATGACAAGGCTCTTTGAAGTATCAGCAGCAGTAAGCAGCGTCATCATGCTATCCCCATCATCTTGTTCACGATTTTCCAAGTAATCAACATCACCTACGTATTCTGTGATTATGGTTAAATCCCTTATGAATCTATCTGCCTCCACAGTGAACCTGCTACGAAATATATAGTGAGTATAAGGAAGCAAATGTGAAGAAAAATTAATTAGGGAACATGGATGTAGAATACTGATGCTATAGACCCGCACTCACCCTTCACGAGGATCAAAAACAACCATAAGAGGTGGCCATTCCCCTCTCTCCATCAGGCTCTTGCACAAGTTTAAAGTTTCAATATCTTCTTTTGACAAGACCTGGATGCAGTTTCATAAAATTTTATTACAATGAATAAACAGGAAGAAATGGTAAAATAGTACATATAACAAACAATCCCTTCCTAGTGTGAACTAAGAAGCCAACATAGAGACAGAATTCGAGAGGCTCAAAAAGGCCTCGGGAGAGATGCACATCAACGGGCTTAGCCCATCCTGTCATCCCAAAAGAAGCCCCAAGTGCTGAACTTTAAAAGTTTCTGTAGCGCATAAATGTATAATAGTGTGATCTAATGAACATATTCTCACACCAATAGGGGTCTTAACAGTAGAGTTCAATGTTTTATCATATACCTGCATTCCTTCCCGCTCTAGAAGTGCACAATTCGCTGCTCTGGAGGCCATCCCAGGCCTATAAGTAAGCTCATTGCTAAATGCGGTGCCTGTTGTCATCAGTGCAGTTGCTAGCGAGGCCATTTGTTGCAATCTCCTTGCGGAATCCTCAACTGGGTTGAACGGCAACAACTTCCTCCTCTTCTTTGACACAATTACAGTACTTCTCGTTGTTCGCTTTCGCTTCCTTTTGCTATCTAAATATTGATAAGCAAATCCAAATAGGTCATCCTTTCCAAAACCCATAATAAAATGAACACAATATCGCAATATGGAAACAAATTCCACTGAAAGGCGAGCTACCTTGGACCAACTGTTGAGGCGACAACGAAGACCTCTGAATGCGAAAGAAATCGATGATTTTTGTCTGAACCAGAGGAAAAGCTGCAGAGAACCAAAATGCACAACCCAATAGTTAATTTGGGGTACTGAGGAAGAAGATATCGAAAACAAATTAAAATAAAATAAATCCAAACACAAACCCTAAAACAAACTAATGAAACATTCACGTAAATCACTGGGAAATTGCACATATCATTCAGAATGTGCACAATGCAAAAAAAAAAAGAAAAAAAAACCCATCAAATCAAGAAAAAATTAATGACCCAAAAAAAAAAACAAAAACTAGGGACTGATTGAGTGGTGGGTTAGTAGTTACATTTGGGTCTAGTGCGAACGGAACAAGAAGGGCAGAACCAGGAACCCTTGGGGACAGCAGCGAGGATCGGGTTGAGGCAGAAGAGGTGAAACCCACCATCGCACTTGTCGCACAGCAGAAGCTCGGAGGCATTGTCCCCGGATCCGCACTTCTCGCAGCAGGCATCGCTGAGATCGGTCTCCGAATCCAATTCGGACACGAAGGAGCCGGTGAATGTGGTTGGTTCTTCTTCTTCTTCTTCTTCGGGTACGGGCTTGGGCTTCGGCGCTCGAGTCCTGCGCCTGAGAACCCTCGATGGTGCCGAAGCCATCAATCGATGATAGAGATTGGAGACTGCAAAGAGGGGAGAGAGAGAGAGAGAGAGAGAGAGAGAGAGAAATGGGTCCCTAGTGATTGGATTTGAAAGTGTGAGCAAATCACATAAGAAAATTACAAAATAATAATAATTTTAAAACAAAACAAAACGTTGTACGCCAGGCCAGCAGTAGTAGACTTACTAATAATTTTGATTGCACCGGAGCCTTAAAAATCATTAATTAGCGTTGGCGCGCAAACAAAATTGGCGCGGGGTGGGAAATGGCGCGCTTTGAATGTTTGCCGGTCACGTGGCTTGCCTTCTTTATTCGGATCACTGAACCAGACACGTCGACAATATATCATTCCACAGGCCCAACACAAGCCCGCGAATAAATAGCATGGAAGGGCCCAGCACAAGCCCGCAAATTACCTGTAATTGTAAAACCCATATCGCATATGCGATGCGACCGAAGAAATAGGTTTTATTTAAGGTATTTGCTTGTTTGTTGGTCGTCTTGGTGCAGTTACGGGGCGAGTCGTGTGTGCGCGTGCGTGTCTGTTAACTCGCTGAAATTATGAAATAATTGGGCATTGTCTTCCCGTTTAAAATAATAATGCATACCTGTTTTCAATACTTTCATCTAGTTTTTAAAAATTATTAATACCGATAGATTATTTGCGCTTTCAATCGGTACTTGTTACCTGAAATAAAACCATGACACTCATAAATTTCAATTCATTACACAAATTATACTTAAAATTTATATATCAATTGTAATTTTATTAAAATTTTAAAATTCAAAATTACCGGCTAACAAAATTTAGCCAACCTCAAAGTTTAAAAGTATATTAAAGTTTAAAATTATAACAGAATTTATAGTTAAAACATAAATTTTAAGTATAATTTGTGACCAATACTACTTTAATTATGTTGATAGATTTATTAAAATATTTAATTATTTTGTTACAGGTGCTCTAAATGTAATAGCAGCAGTAATTATATTAATTGATTTAATAAAAGTTGTATGAATTGGTATTAGAAGTATCATTGAGCTTTTTATGATTGTATGTTTGTAATTTAAATAATATTAATTGTAATTTTAAATAATTAATTTTAAATATGAGTTACAACCTTGATTAATACTTTCAACTCCCCTAGTCAAAAAAAGCCTTTCAAAAGTTAAGTTTAATCTTCTGTCCCCCATTAAAACCATGATTAATTCTTAGTATTAACACCTCCAGAGAATATATTATAAGATGACTATTTCAGCAAAATATTGTTCACCAGTGTCATGTCAGCAGTTAAAGATTACTTATTAGCTCATTGAAACCCTAAGGTCAACTTTGATCAGTGCCCTAAATCACAAACGTGCAATAATGGGTCGTTGTCGAAATTCAAACTCATCGTTTAACTTTGTATGGGGCAGCTCTTGGTCTTATTGGTAGTCCATACATCATCTCATGTCTCGAACAGGTGCTCGTTCTGTAAATAGGTCATTATGGATCAAACAACTTCCAAGGTTCAAATAAGGCTTATTAGTTTGAATACCTTCCATGATTTGGGCAAGGCTTCTTGGTTTGAACAATACTTAATTGAAACTAAGTCTTATGCAATTCTAAGCAAGTCTATAACTTGAAATCTTTACTTTTTTTTTTTTTTTACTTTCAATGACATTAACCTTTAGGCATTAGCTCAAATTGACCTTGACTTGTATAGGCTTATTTTTACTAAAATTACATCTAAATATTATAAAAATGTGTAAAAGCGCATTGGAGCAAATTTAGTTGTTATTTTAAATAAATATTAAAATTAGATACAATAAAAATATAGAATACAATAAAATATTATTTTATTAACTCTCCCACATATAAACTTTTTTGTTTCTCCTCAAGCAAACCAAATAAAGATTTGCATCATTAGTGTGAACCATACTTCAAATGTGTATTGATATGGTTACAAGATTTATTAACAGAAATATGTTTCAATCAAGAAACAAACGTGTTGCGCATTAAGGCCATACAATATACACACAATAAATCATATATACAAGCTGGATACAGGAATTAGGTCAACAAATCAAGCTGTTTGTCAAGTTTCCATGCAATATACACACAAATATTGCTTTTGTTAACCGCATTAATGCAGTGGTATTCGGGAAGTTGGAAATGTTATTGTAATTATGACTATTAATGATTTCGATTATCCAGTACTGTATTGTATACATAATACATTAAAAATATATTGTTTTTATGTTTTTTTAAAAAATTACATTATAATTTGAATATAAAAAATATCAAACTATATATTATACCATACAGAAAACTAGTTTATTATTAAGACGAGTCATTTATTATATTATTATCTGTGTTTTTAGCAATTTAACTTATGCAATTAAAATGATTATATACTATTAATATAATTAAATTAACGAAGGCATAGCTATTATGCTTAATAAAATTTGAAAACGGTAGGCTTATATATACATATATTTTTCTTTCTTTTCGCTTGCGATAGGGTGATGCAAATAACACCATTTTAAATTAATGAAGGCCCAAAGAGTCACAGGCTGTGTGCAGGGTATCCTAGTAAATCTGAATTGCTTGCCTGACAGAAATCTGGAGCTTTGGGAGTGCATGGACTACATTGCAATCAGCTGTAATTAATTAGAGGTAGTATTCATACTTGTGCGCCACTTATGTATTTATACATATTTTTGAATTCATGGCCCACCTGGGTTCCAAATGAAATTAAACCTGAAGAGCGACAGATGAAGCCGTATGCCATGAAGAATTAAAATGTTGGTGGTGCGAGCTGTCGAACATGTGCATCGGCAGTTTTGTTCTTTAGCCGAAAGCTGAGAACAACTCCATCAATACTCGTCCGAGCTACGGATGTATGCCACATTTGGAAATCTCCTTATCAAAGTATGTATACGAGTGATGTAATGCTTTGGGGAGCATGACTGGCACCCCTGGGACCAAACTGTGGCCCAAGGGAGGACTGCCTTAAATACTGTAGGGAATGTGGGAAAAGGATGGTGATGATTTTTTTTGGCTGATATACAGTTACTAATATTTTCTGCCTCCACAGAATCAACATGACGCATAAGTTATGTCAACTTATTGTAATATTCTGAGTTAAACATGTTTTTAATGAAATAAAAGGGTTCCTGTTCCTCCTTGGGGTTTCCGGTTTGCAAGGAACGTGAGTCCAGATTTTTGTTCAGAATTGCAAGTTCCCCAGTTGCTACTCTGTTTTTGACTTGATAGCAGTATGTGGGCAATATAGATGTTTTAGACATGCATAGCATAATTCGCGTGATGCAAAAGTTTTATCTAAACTAGCATTTTGTAGGCATGTCTTACCTTGAACACGTGAATGCTCAACTGCTTTCATCTTTTGTTGGTTCTTGTTAATTTGTAGGGAACCCCACCCAATACAGCAATGTAGTTCAGAAGTTCTTGTAAAACTTAGTGAGTGATCAGTAGGACTCCTGCGATGCAGCGATGGCCAACACTAGGCCTTCAAAATTTATGTCTAAAATTTATGCGCACATTCATAACAGAGAAGTTTAACATAAATGAAATTTGTCTATATATACAATTATTGTGCCCATTTTATATATCAATCAGACTTCAACCAATGTTTCCAGTTTTTTTAACACTCAAATACCATCTGGAGTCTCTGTTTCAGAATGAATTTTTTTAAAAAAAGCTGCAATTAAACATTGCCAGTTGCTGGAGGGAGGAGACAGTTAAATGCAAAACCACAATGCATTTAAAATTTACTCACACTTACTCAAAAAAAAAACCCAGTTAAATGCAATCTGAAATGTGAAATTTGAAACAATAAAGATTATTATTATTATTATTATTATTATTATTATTATTATTATTATTATTATTATTATTATTATTATTATATGTAAACAAACACTATTTACACACAAATAACATATGAAAGGTGTTGACGTCTGGTAGGCAGAGGCTTTTGTCGTGTAAGCTGTTTCACATCATACTTGATGAAGGGAAATGCAGACATGATGTACGTTCACTGGTTCAATTCACCAATTATGCGTTTGTTTATATTGTGGATACCGCTTGTTGGTCAAAGAGAGATATATAGGGCGCATGTTTGCTGCTGCTTGCTCCTGGCCCCTCCCTTCCTCCAAAGGCGCACTGCTTTGTCATTTAGCTGTTGATTCAGAGTATCTTTTGTGTCCTACATGTTCGATGATAGCCTTATACAACTGTTAATGCTGCTGCTGCTTGTATATATATATATATATATTTCCTATTAAAATACCCTGTAATGATGATGTCCTCGTAGTATGTGTACGAGTTTAATTATTTATAGAAAAATATTGAGTGCCTTCCGAATTAATGTTAATTAGTTATTATATGCAAACCATCATATGCAACATATTAGTGCTTGTCGTTGTTTTATGGTGCTGTGACACGCAGTTACATGTAGTAACAAACGCGTCATTTTACTCACCGAAACTAATTCTTATGTCATGGCTCACCTAATACTTACCCCGAAGTTGATATTGATTCACTAATTAGTAATGCTTTTAGTTGCCGAATCAAAGTCTTGACTCACGAAGGTAGTTAGAATTGTAGGTGGTGGGTGGGTATATATATATAGTCGGGCCAGCCAAACGCGGTTTTATGCTTGTGATGAGTTTCTTTAATAATAATAATAATGTTTTGTTATATTGGTTTGGAGGAGAATTGCCTCCTCCTTATTTGGTTGAAGTTATATTGTTGAGTTCGTGTCGGAGGTAAATTGCTTATCCGACGAATGCGATGTGTGAGCTTAATTTATGTCCTTTATTGCCTGTGAGTATACCAAACATCTGTATAATTGGCTTAAGCTTTATGTATGTCCTTTGCATGAGTGTACCAGACATTTATAAAATCGGCTTCTGTAGTAACACGGGGTCGATATTTATAATTTTTTTTAAATGGTATAAAATAGGCGACATTTTTTAGGTCATCCAAGGTCAAGTATTTCTATCATTGGCCAATGACACAATAACACTAGTGTCATGCATTCGTATAATTTTCATATTTTAAGACATTCTTATATAATCCACACTGATATGAATGAAAAGATGTCGAAATTTAAAACTCTCACTTTTCATATTAATTGGAAGCACAAGCACATGCACATGCATGCAGATGATGACACAAGCTAAGCGAGGCCATAATATGCATCATATATATGAATTATCTACAAAAAACCATATTGTCGTAGTGACCAGTAAAATATCACTTACCTGGCACTTATCCAGCTATCCTCTCAAATAAAAACATATATATGAAGCGGCAAGCGGCGAAGCAATAATGCCACAACCAAAACCAAATTTCACATTTTATATGTTATTTATTCAATAATCGAAGGCTTCAGATTTTACCAACTACAACCAAATAAAAAAATAAATAAATACCAATTGATGGGCTAGACGACCCCAGTTGAAAATTTGAGTTATAATTTTAGGACCAATATACCATTGGCTTATCCACACCTTTTTTTTGCTACAGATGAAATAACAATAGCAATAGTATCTGATCTGTGCCAAACATCATGGATTAAGGGCAATCGTAGCTGATTTTTAATTATTTTTCTAAAATTTAAATTATTTTTTATTTTTCTATCTAACTATACATTATAATAAATTCTTTTAATTACTCTTTATATTATTAAAATAATATCTTATAGTATTTTTAATTTAATTTTTATAATTTAATATAAAATAAAAATAAAAGATATGAGAGGTATGAGGAATTTTTTATTTAATTTAATAATTATAGAGAATAAATAGTATTTTTTAATACATTAAAAAAATCATACAGATCCTACAAATAAAATTAAATATAATATAAAAATAATTTTATATCTTTTTAATCTTTTTTTCATAAATAAAGATAAATAAACTCTTATAAAAAATTTGCTATTATTTATCAAAAGCTTATGAAATGTGCTTGTGATTATAAAATATAAGGTCCTTTTTCAGTGCTTATTTAAAAAAGGAGAGTTTATGATATTTTTAATTAAAAAAGTACACTTATGAGTTATATACCGAAAATGACCCATATGAATATAAATCTGAAAAACTATAACAATATTTTGAAAGACATAATTAACTTTTATCGAATTAAAAATTATTTATAAGTCATAAACGCCACGCCTCATGTTTATGAATATTTTAACTTATACAAAATAAACGTAAGTTATAATCTAATGTGACAAAAAAATTTAAAAGTAAAATTTAACTTATATAAGTACTCAAATAAACACTTACTAAGCCCAACAAACAAATCTAATTCAGCCCAAAACCACGTGACTTTTAATTTAAATGGCTTTTACGCCTTATTTGATAGAGTTAACTTTTTAATGTCAATTATAATGGATGTTATGTTTTACTTAAATTCTAAGAGCTATCTTTAAATTTTTAGTTAAATTTTTATAAATATGGCATGTTAGATTTGTATTTTAAATATAAATTTTATTAAAACCCAAACATCAAGCCCCACCATCCCCTATTTAAATTTAATCAATTTAATGGTAAATGTCTCGATATTTGGTTTTAATAAAGTGTAGCTTTTACGTTTTAATGTCACATATATTGCCACGTCCCTTTAATGTCAAATGTATTTCCAAAAAAAAAAAACAAAATAAAATATTTCTCAATAAACCTTAAGTGATCAAAATAAAATATGAAGATAAAGAAATAAATTTTAATTTAATAAAATTCATTTTTTTCATAATTAAATTTGCATAAAACTTAATCGTTAGATCCCTTTAAATTTTTACGGTTATTATATTCCACTAACATTCAATTTACGATTAATTTTTAAATTAATATCGATAAAATTCAAAATAAGTCAGCTCACTATCACGTGTAACCACGTTACTCAGATAAGATAAACATTTTATCGAATATTTTGCAAATAATTTCATTAAAATCAAATCTTTTCAAAGTTAAACATAAATGTAAAATTAGCACGAAAATTAAATTGAGTGACGCGCCGAATACAAACGTAGATGCGATAATTTGATTGGAGAGAGAAACCAAGTTGACAAAATGGGTTTCAATTTTGGGACCATTGGCCGATCACAAACCCAACGCGGAATGCATCCGCCACCCACCCTCCCCCACTCATACCCTACGCCTTCACGGCCGGTCCCTACCTCCCTACCCTACAAATTTCATTTATTTTTAATCCATTTTCTTTAAATCGAAAATGCACATGCACACACGTGTTCACACGCCAAAAATTCGTCCCTTACTTGCTTCAAGGGGGTAAAATGGATTAATATTATGTGATTCTAAAAATATAATATTTGCATTAAATTTATTTTCAATAATTTAGATTTAATTTTTATTTAAATATATCATTGCTGCAATAAAAAAATATTTTATTAGCAGATATACAGTTCAATAAAATTATAACGTGACCGTTGAAAAACATATCATATGGTCTAACTTAAATATTACACTTGATGCAATATTTTTGATATTACACCAGATATGAATAAAAAAAACACCATGAGTTAATTTAGAATAGAAAAAGTCAGCTTCGATTTGCGGGGGACTAATAAGAAGGAATTTTTTTAGAAAATATAGTTATTTTCTTTTTAAAAAATAATGATTTTTTTAATTAGTTCTTTTTGCTCTTGTTCCCGATTATGGTCGTCATATACTATTAATTATTTAAAATAAAACATATATAAAATATAATAATAATAATAATAATAATAATAATAATAATAATAATAATAATAATAATAATAATAATAGTTGTCTTAGGGGAGAGAAGTGCAGACAAGCCAGGCCAGCAGTGACATCTACAACGGACCATTCTTTGTGGCTACTTGGGGGAGGGGGAGGGGAGGGGTGGGTTGGTCATAGCTGCACGTGACCCACGTGCCGGCTGCCTCGTGCCTGTCTCATAAACTTGGAGCGTGGTGGCAGCGGACACAGTAGTGAGGAGGGAGGGAGGGAGGAGATTCCTTAAATTTGTTCACTTCCCGCTGAAGGAACTGCGGTGGGTCCCACCACCCGCGACAACGACTGACCTTCGACCAATCACGTCAAATCACGACCGCCGGGAAACCACGATTGGAGGAAGGGACTGTGTGTTCGGGTCGTAGCGTAAATTTAGCACCCGACGCAACGCAACCTACGGCCGTGTCTGCAGCCTACGATGCCTCCCAACGGTGTCCCTGCAATCACTGCGTTCTTCGCTGCCTGCCTGGTGTTGCAGGTTAACCCCATGCACAGTCACATGCCCTCTCGTCAATTTTGGAATTTGGATCCAATTGATTCCTCTCATCAATATTAGGGCATGATTGATTACCTGTATTTTATTTTATTTGTTTCAGTAAAAAAATATAACTGATGTTTTCCGATAAAAAAATTAAAATAATATTTTTTAAAATTTTCTGTGAAACTATTATTTAAAAAATAAAAAATAAAAAAAGATAACATACCCCTAAACACCCATTACTTCTTGCGTGTGTGTGTGTGTGCCTTATATATATATATATATATATATATATTACCATCAGATATGATGATTACACGTTTACACCCTGGTCGTACGAATACCTTCCAACATTTTAAGTTATAGGATGCGTGTTCATTGTATATATATACACACACACTAAAATGCAGTACTTGGTAAATTTTATGCAGGTGAGATTGGAAAATTTTGGCATATGTTGTTGACCTCAAAACTAATGGAAGAGAAAGATTAACCCAAATAACATGTACGTCAATTCTTTAATGAAAACTTACGAATGTAAATTAAAAAAACTTTTACGACCCACATTCAAAGACTTGTTATTTTATTTAAAAGAAAAATAATTCAAAGTAGTTATAGTCATTAGTCAAGCGTTGGTGTCCTTTTGGACAAGGTTTCAAAGTTGGGAATACCTTTGGCAAATACAGTCCCTTTGATCATTTCTACTTACACTTACAGTAACATTCAAATAATATCTTTTGATGATTTTGTGAGTTAATACTTGTGTTTTATAAAGATCTTTGACACAAAATAGAAAATAGTATCTCCATTGCATTAACAGTTGAGTTAACATTCTCATCAGATCAAATCTATTGTGCAGACACTCATAAACTGCTGGACCATAGTTCTTATCGGATGACCCGATCTAATTAAGTCTACCATGGCTCTATAGCGCCATGGTGTCAACCATGTTGCGGCTAGAGTGAGCCTATGCCACTTGGATAACTACAATCCAAAACAAGGCCTGGAATTGAGCTGTCGCCGGACTTGGGAGAAGGACCAAGTCTCACACGCCATTGCCATATATTGGAGTAGATGCAACCGAACCGTTGCACTGCCTAACTGCTTGGATCTAATAGGCATCAAGGACTAGGAGGACAGTGGTGGCAACATAGTGTTACAACGAGAGAATTTTGATGATGCATTGATACATTGTTCTTCAAATTTAGTGAATATATACAAATTATTGTAGCTCAAATTCATCCATTTTAATATTTGATGAGATTAATATAATATTATTAATTAAATTTTATTAAGTTTTGACGAAGTCAATATTAATATTCATAGAGTAACAACTATATATTTGAATTCAATTTTTTGTTGGTTTTAAAAAAAATAATTTAATAAAAATAACTAAAATCTCCACTTTTTAGCATCGTATTTTAATAAAAAATAAACATTCTGAACATTATTTTTTTCAGATTTAACATTTTACTAATCCATTTCTATTTTTTACACAATTATATTTTTTATTTTTCATTTATCTCTATTTTTAATTTTCTTTCTCCTTGAAACAAATATTTAGAAAATAGTTTTTTAATCGAATAGTAAAAGTGAATACATAAACTGAAAAAATGTTAAAAAGGTATTACTAAAAGAACAAAAAATATATTTTTAATTATTTAAAAATAAATAAATTTAAAGATACACGAATGCAATTACAACGTCTTCAAAAAAAAAAAGCACTATCTTTAGAACTTTTTCCTACATCTTTTCAAATATAATTTCTTACTGGAGTAATACTTTTTTGGTGTTTATTTTTAAAATAAAAATTATAATGTATTGTACGGGAAGAGAAATGTAAATAAATCTCAAAGGAAAGCTAGAAAGAAATAGCAAGAAATACTAATATATATATATATGTATATATGTATGTATGTATGTATGTATGTATGTATGTATGTATATGTATATATATATATATATATATATATATATATATATATATAATATAGAGCGAGAGGAAAAAAAGGAAAACTTTACTCCAAGAAATTGCAAAGTCAAGGAAGTGATGTGCCCAAGCTGCCATGTGTGGCTAAAAGCTGTTTACGTGTACATGACCAAATCTTTGAAACGAGTGTATATTGACCATAAGTAAGCCAGATATTATTTAATTTTGTTAGTTTAAAAGATTATAAACATTCACATGAAAATATGTCAAATTCTAAATATAAAAAGGCTTGTTTTTAGGTGTCCAATTGACACCGAGAGTCGTACAAAGTATTAGGTAAAAAATCACTAGCCTCATCCTCCTAGTAATTACTAACTTCATAGTAAAGTATATGATTGTCACGCCACTATCCAAACAGGGAAAATCTAGAATATAATCTGAAAAACGCTTCAAGGCAAGGTGTTTGACCTGACATCTGTCATAAGAATAAGATAACTGTATCCACGCTAGCTCAATCGATTATTTTAGGGGTAATCTCATCCTATTGGATGTGAGATACACTTATTACTGTTCTTTTTTCATTTAGGTGAAAGATCAAGTTTTAAAATCGTATTACACTCCATGTGTATGCAAAATAATATATTTCATTTTAACAAAATTGGCGAATAAAGATCATTCACTCACAGCTCGTTATTACTTTTTGTTGGATCTATCATATGAATATTTTTAGCTCAAATCAAAATTTTATATCATTTTTGACTCAAAAAAAATCAAAAATAATTTAATTTTAAAATAATAAATATCATTTAAAATATTAAAATTCATAATAATAATTATAAAATAATTAAATAATAACATTTAAAATATTATAAAATTATAAATATAAACGATTAAAATTAAGTGAGACGGGTGATGAATATCCTGCTATCTATTATTTCACCCTACTTGGGCAAGGAATCGAGTTTTCAAAGCACTCACTCTCACCTGAGCGGGATAACCTATCTCGCATAGCGACGATAGAATAAAAAATAAACGAGATATGGGTATTCATTGCTCACCCTTATATTATTCTTTTCGTAGAGTATTGGATTTAGGTAGATCTCAAAAACTAGTGTTAGAGAGATGTTTGGAATTCTACTAAATAAATTATTGTTTTACATGTTCGAAAATGTAATAAATATTAGCTATTGGTTTTTTTCAAAGGCTCAACTAAGAAATTTATAAACAAACAAAAACATAATTATATTACTCACCTTTAAAATATATTTTACTCTTCAAAATAAATTAATTAATAAAAAGGCTAACCAAAAAAAATAAGACTTTAAAAAAATAATTGTCTTTTTCTTTTCCTTATGAGCTTATTTCTTCCTTTACCGTGGGTTCTTACATTAACATCAATTTTTTTTTGTTTTTATTGTTAAAATAAAATCCATCTAATCATACATTTGTATAAGATAATAATATTGTTATGTCTACAAATTTCATAACGTACATTAAAAAAATAATTTGGATTGTCAACAAAAATCTAAAACCAGTCATTCTTTTATTTTTTTTAATAATTGTCTCATTAACCTTCACAAATACGATAATAATAAATATTATTGAATCAACACATACGAAACAATATTACAAAAAATAATTAACAATAACTTAAATCTCTTCGGTTGTTCTTTCTTCTTCAAAATGTAAATGAACTCTAATGATGTTTCGCTGACCTCAACTTATGTATCAAGCCTCACTAACCTCAATCTCTGTATAAAGTTTCTAACTACAAACATTTTTGATGCTTTGTTTCTATCACAAAAACTAGATATTTCTCTTTTAATGTATCTCTTCATACAACTTAGATTTTATTTACTATTATCATCTATATATGGAAATTTGTTAACTCTTTATGTAGGTTTGCACACTTGCCCTAGTTTACTCTCTTATAAAGTTTATGCTGAGCCACTTTTAATTAACATCATTATTGATAGGCAAGGAGACCAAGATCCGAAAAATCTAATTATTTTGCTATAAAGTGTTTAGTAATCATATCTATTATCCCACAGTTCTCTCTCTCTCTCTCTCTCTCTCTCTCAATTGACTTGATCGATTGAATCATGCCATGTCATCTTGAGAAATAATTTAAATGAATTTTACTTGAAAGATCTAATACTCATCATTTCTTATAATGCCCGATTGCATGATTTAATAAAAATCTATGTTATATAGCTCTTTTATATGACCTTTGTCTCAAAGTATGTGTTAAACACTATTGCTTACCCCCCCTTTTTATATTTTTGTTTAATAGGTACACTAGATCATGTCTGACCATTTTCGTTAAATATTATTCTATCAACTTATTATTTAACTTGTTCTCATTGGACTACTTTTGAGTGGCCTGCATTTGTCACACTTCTTTGTATAATTTGTATCTATCAAACATCTCATGTTTGATCTTTGTTAATTGATTAGCACCCCATCTATTGAATAAAACTTCTATTAGACCTGCTTTTGTCAAATAAGTATCATAATTGACTCGTTCCATCATGACAAGTAGTATAACTAACTTGTTCATTTACTATACTTCTTTTTCTTGACCTATCAGTTTGACTTATCAATGGTTTTTATCAAACATGCATGGTGTTTCTATTTTTCATGCAATATAACTTATATTGTTCAAACTTTAGCTCTCCTGCCTAGTTTGCTAATTGAACTTCTATCATATAAGCCTTGGTTTTTCTATCTAACTTAAGTTGAGCTTCTAATTGACCACCATTGCTTTTCTACCTTACTTTACAAGTTGAGCTTCTAATAAACTAGTCTTGCTCTTCAGATGACCCAATAGCTTTGCTTCCAGCAAACCAATCTTGCTCTTCTAATTGACTTGATAGCTATGATTTTAACGAATCAATCTTGCTCTTTCTGCCTCACCCAATGTGCACCACCTACTTTTTTTTGTCTTTTACACATTTGTTTTGAGCACATTCTCTTGCATTGTCCACCACTGGTAGTCACAACAATTTATGTTTACCTTTATTGTTGGTGATAACCATTCATTCAGTCAACCTTCTTCTTATTTTCTTCTCTTCTCTAATAGCAACTAATCTTTGTGAAGGTTTTTTTGAATGTTATCTGTTATCATCCCTTCATGACGGACTCCCTATAATCATTCACGGAACTCTCAATACTACTTCCCCCTTAACTTTCAATCATGAATTATAACATCTATTAATATTTATATTACTGTTGCTTACTGTTTTTGACACTGTTCTTATTATTTTATTAATAATGATGACAATAATTATAACTATGTACTTCAATAATGTAATGGGACTAACATATATCTCATTTATAGCATATGCTAGGTTTTATTTGTATAATTTTATGTGAATCTTTATCATACTATACAATTATTTGCCAATCAACATGATATTAGAGTTTGCATTAATGTTCTAATTTTAACATGGTAAGTAGTGTGTATATTTCTCAATATCTAGTCAAATAATTTGAAGATACTATTTATCGGTTAATTTCTAAAGGTATGAAAATGCCTCTAGGATATATGGTGGTGGATAACATTGACTTGTTAAGTTTTTCTCCAATTGTCATATACCATATTTTTAAGAATAAATATTTGTGAAACCGGCTCGTGACATCTTCGCGAAACTGTGAGGGATTAGACGACTATAATCTTTTCTTTTTTCTTTTTCTTCCCCTCCGATGAATTGGTAGGCTGCCACGTCGTCACAGTTATCTAAAGATTATCCAAAATCGGTTGTACCTAGCATTGCTCTATTTTTAAACAACCAACCCCACCCCTCCTTTTTTATTTGTACATTATGGTTTTATAAAGGAAAAAAGTTAATAGGTCAGCATTATTAGAGCATGAGTTAAAGATTTTGTTATAGCCAAAGCAAAATGGGAGCCATCATAATTGAAGTTAGTGTTGGAGTATGTGGCTTATATAGGGTGTATGAGAGATACTAGTAGAAGGTCGGGCAAGCGAGTGGAGCGCTGCGGAGTGAGGGAAGCGGAGCGACCGAACGGAGCGGACCCGATTTTGGGACCCGATGTTCTCTACCCGATGTTGACCTATATATATTGTTATAAACCCTAATGCTGTATTGCAATTGAGAATAATAAAAATAGAAACGCCGTCTCTCTCCCGTGGACGTACCCGATTTTGGGGAACCACGTAAATCCTGTGTTCTTGTGCAATTGCGTGCGTGCGTGTGTGTCGATCCTAGTTTCTACAATTGGTATCAGAGCTTGGGTTGAATCGAACACGCAAACGAATGATGAGCTCTAGTTCGTCCATGATGAAATTCGATGTTGGGAGGTTCAATGGAACAGGAAACTTCGGATTATGGCAACAGAGGGTAAAAGATCTACTGATGCAGCAAGGGTTGGTGAAGGCATTGAAGAAGAAACCAGAAACGATGTCAAACGATGACTGGGAGACGCTCCAGATAAAGGCCGTGAGTACTATCTGTTTGTGTCTTGCTGATGAGGTGATGTATCACGTAATTGGTGATGAATCGCCTGCAGGAGTTTGGTCGAAACTGGAATCCAGGTATATGTCTAAATCGTTGACAAATAAATTATTCTTGAAGCAAAAGTTGTATGGGTTGAAGATGGCAGACAGCTCCGATCTGGTTCAGCATATCCATACGTTTAATCAAATTATTAGTGATCTGTTAAGAATTGATGTGAAATTTGATGAGGAAGACCAGGCGCTAATGTTGTTATGTTCTCTACCGGGTTCTATGGAAAACCTTGTTACAACTCTTCTCTAGGGGAAAGAAACTCTTGAACTGGAAGAAGTCACGTCAGCCCTGCTCTCGTACAATCAACGCAAGTTACAGACTGAGGATATTTCAGGTGAAGGACTTGTGGCGAAAACGGGAGAGGAACGTGGTCGAAGATTTCAGAAGGGAAAGCCAGGAGCTCGCTGGAAGTCGAGGTCAAGGGGAAGAACACCCGAACCAAAGGAACTGAAATGCTATAAGTGTCATGAAACAGGACACTTCAAGAGAGACTGCCCATACAGAAATAAACCGTAGGAAAAGGGAACAGGCAAGAAGACTGGACCATCAAAGTCAGCAAACTTTGTTGAGGATTCTGATGATTGTGATGGTGATATGTTGTCTGTTGCAACAAACATTGAACTTGTAGAAGATTCATGGATTCTGGACTCAGGGTGTTCTTTTCACATGCCACCTCAAAAGGAGTGGTTCGACACGTAAAGGTTGGTGAACTGTGGAACTATTTTAATGGGCAATAATGCACCATGTAATGTTGTTGGCATAGACACAGTGAAAATTAAAATGTCTGATGGTGTCGTAAGAACTCTCAGTCATGTGAGACATGTTCCGGGTTTGAAAAAAAACCTAATATCACTAGGAACTCTAGACTTTACTAGTTGTGAATATAGAACAGCAGGTGGAGTCATGAAGGTGATAAAAGGTGCGTTGGTAATTATGAAAGGCTTAAAGACAAGGGGAAACATTTATCGACTGGTAGGGAATACTGTTGTAGGTGGAGCAGCCACTACAACTGAGGAAACAGATGAGACTACGTTATGGCATATGCGGCTGGGGCATATGGGAGAACGTGGGATGCTTGAACTTCATAGAAGGAATCTTCTAAAAGGTATGAAATCATGTAAACTCGATTTCTGCAAGTTCTGTGTTATGGGTAAACAATGCAAGGTGAGCTTTAGCCGTTCGGTGAGCAAAACAAAAGGGATTCTTGATTATGTGCATTCTAATGTTTGGGGGCCAGTGGGAGTAGCTTCCAAAGGAGGGTCAGTATATTTTGTCACTTTTATTGATGACTTCTCAAGAAAGGTTTGGGTATATTTTATGCGACACAAGTCTGAAGTTTTTGACAAATTCAAATTGTGGAAAGCAGAAGTGGAAAACCAAACAGGAAGAAAACTCAAATGCCTCAGATCAGATAATGGAAGGGAATACAAAAATGAGTTGTTTCAAAAGTTTTGTGAAAAACATGGTATACAATGGCATTGGACTGTTCGGAAGACACCACAACAGAATAGGATGGCAGAACGGATGAACAGAACCATAGCAGAGAGAGCACGGTGCATCAAATTAAATGCTGGGCTCCCAAAGAACTTTTGGGCAGAAGCAGTTAGTACAGCAGTGTTTATCATAAACAGGTCACCGAACACTTCCTTGGGTAATAAGGTAGCACAGGAGGTGTGGACAGAAAAGGAGGTGGATTATTCAGGATTGAAGATTTTTGGTTGTCCTGCCTATGTCCATGTTCCAGGAGATGAGAGGTCAAAGCTTGATGCAAAGTCCAAACGCTGTATCTTTATTGGATATGAGAGGGGCGTGAAAGGATATAAGCTTTGGGATCCAGAGAAAAAGAATGCAGTCATTAGTCGGGATGTGGTTTTTGATGAGACTTCAATGGTTAAGGCGTATCATGGATTACAGGAGACAGAGACTGGTAAAGATGATGATAGACAGAATCAGGAACTACAAGTTGAGCTGGAAAATCAAGACTTACATGAGTCACAACCCATTGAAAAGACTAATCAGCAGCAGCAGCAGTAACTGGAAAGCATAGCCACAGGGAGGTCTAGGCGTACTATTAAACCACCAGAAAGGTACGAATTTGAAGATATGGTAGCATATGAATTGTCTTTGACCGATGGAGATGAGAATCTGTCTACTTTTCAGGATGCTATAAATAGTCCTGAAAGAGATAGATGGATGGAAGCTATGGTGGAAGAGATGGAATCCCTGAAGAAGAATGAGACTTGGGAGTTGATAGAACTACCCAAGGGAGAAAAAAATGGTAGGATGCAAATGGGTATACAGGAAGAAAGAGGCTGTAGCTGGAAAAGAAGGGGAAAGGTTCAAAGCCCAGTTAGTGGCAAAGGGGTACACACAGTGGAAAGGTATTGATTATGATGAGGTATTTTCTCCAGTGGTAAGACATACTTCAATTAGAATTATTTTGGCACTGGTGGCTAGTTATAACCTCGAATTGGAGCAGCTGGATGTGAAAACTGCTTTCCTCCATGGCGATTTGGAGGAAGTCATATACATGGAGCAGCCAGAGGGGTTCAAGCAGCCAGAGACGAAACACTTGGTTTGTAGATTGAAGAAATCATTATATGGTTTGAAGTAATCTCCAAGACAGTGGAACAAAAGATTTGACTCATTTATGATCAAAATTGGCTTCACACCTTGTGAGCATGATTGTTGTGTGTATGTGAAGCAGCTTACATTTATCTACTAATTTATGTGGATGATATGCTTATTGCTGCAAAGAGAAAAGTGGAAATCAACAAAATAAAAGTTTTTTTGAGTAAGGAGTTTGACATGAAGGATCTGGGTATTGCAAGGAAAATACTTGGAATGGAAATTTGCAGGGACAGAACAGCTGGTATGTTGTGGTTGTCTCAAAAGGATTATGTGATAAAATTGTTGGAGTGGTTTGGCATGGTTAATGCTAAACAGGTCAGCACACCACTAGCAACACATTTCAGGTTGTCCAAGTTACAAAGCCCAGAGTCAGCTGAGGAAATTCAGGATATGGCAAATGTGTCATATGCTAGTGCAGTTGGTTGTTTGATGTATGCAATGGTATGTACCAGACCTGATCTAGCCCAAGCAGTTAGCACAGTAAGCAAATACATGGCAAATCCAGGCAGAGAACATTGGAGAGCGGTCAAGTGGATATTCAGGTACTTGAGAGGCACTTCAGATTATGGGATTGTGTTTGCAAAATAGCAGGCTCAGATTTCAGCTGTGGGTTTCGTAGATTCAGATTATGCTGGGAGTTTGGATGACAGGAGGTCTACGACAGGGTATGTATTTACACTGGTAGGTGGATCAGTCTGCTGGAGGTCCATGACTCAAGCTATAGTGGCCTTATCTACTACTGCATCTGAGTACATGGCACTGACGGAAGCTGGGACGGAAGCACTGTGGTTGAGAGGCTTTGTAAAAGAACTAGGCTTGGATCAAGGTGGAGTACATATATTTTGTGATAGTCAGAGTGCCATTCATTTGGCCAAGCATCAGGTATATCATGCTAGAACCAAGCATATTTAACGTGAGATATCACAGGATAAGGGAGTTTGTTGCTTTGGGTGATATCATATTGGAAAAAGTGCACACTTCCAAAAATGCAGTTGACATGTTAACAAAGATTGTGATAGCAGATAAGTTCAAGCATTGCTTGGACTTACTTTCACGTTTCAAGATGTTAGAAGGGAAACGTGCCCCCCAAACTAGGTGATCTTCTAAATGGGTGAGGTTATTTGCTAAGGTGGAGATTGTTGGAGTATGTGGCTCATATAAGGTGTATGAGAGATACTAGTAGAAGGCCGGGCAAGCGAGTGGAGTGTGTGCGGAGTGACTAAATGGAGCGGTGCAGAACGAAGCTTGGCTGGTCCAGCGGCGGCTTCTTTTTTGTTGGGCCGGAGGCCTAGGTGGTTTGGGGGGTGTGGGGGGCGGAGCCCCCCTCGGTACGGACTAGGGTACCTATATATATTGTTGTAAACCCTAGTGATGTATTGCAATTGAGAATAATAAAAATAGAAACGTCGTCTCTCTCCCGTGGACGTACCCGATTTTGGGGAACCACGTAAATCCTGTATTCTTGTGCAATTGCGTGCGTGCATGTGTGTCGATCCTAGTTTCTACAGTTAGCAAAATTGGAAGAGACAACAAAATTTAAAGTAACTAAATGACAATCAATAGATTGAATTCGACAAGATTGGAGCCAACAAAACTTGTGGCAATAAATTTGGAAGCAATATAACTTCAGCTATCATAATTCATGTCAGCGAAACAAGGCATTAAAATTGGAAACAACATATAAAACAACTAGCAGAACTTGAGGTGTCATTTTGTATATACAATATTGGAGTTAACTATGGCTTATCGGTAAATTTTTAAAAAATCCAAAAAACTTGCAAAAAAATAATATAAATTAGAAAAAAATGCAATATCAAAATAAAAATCAACCAAAAAGTTCAAATAAAATTTTAAAATGGTGTGTAATTCCATTAATATAATGTGTATCCATCTTATAATTTTTAAATTCTTAAAATTAAATAATATAATCCACCAATAGAACATATCAAGTATTAACAATCAATCTTAAATAAATAAGTTCTACAATATAAAATAAAATTAGAAAATAAATAAATGATAATATTACTCGGTTTGATTCGATTTAAACTGTGATTTTGAAATCTAAAAAAAAAATTAAATTAAATTTATTTTAATTTTGGTGGTTTGATAAATTGATAATTTTGACGGGTCAGTTTAGCCGGTTTGTCAATTTAGAATTTTACACTTAGTGCTAATTGAAGTCTTAGATAAAAGTTTCTAGACATGGATGAAGCAATTTGTATTTTCTCCTGACTCAGCCATTTGCCTAACTTACACTATATTCAAACAAATAATGAAGGAGGTAACAAAATATTCAATCCATAAAATTTTAGAGTAGTTGGACATCTATGAAGTCCTTTACCACTGCGACGTCACTCATTGTTTTTATGCTGACTCTTCTTACCAACATGATCCAGATTTCATGGATGACTGGAGTGTATAATTATAGAATTAGAGAGTATAAAAGGAGCACTTCTTTTATTGAAAGAGAGAGAGGACAGAGTAAATTTAAAAAAAGGTTACACGAGAAAAAGTGTAGGAAGTTTGGAAAGTAGTAAGAGCACTAACATTGTAATCCCCACGCTTTTATATATATATATATATATATATAGAGAGAGAGAGAGAGAGAGAGAGAGAGAGAGAGAGAGAGAGAGAGAAATATGGATATATATAAAGAAAATAAGAGTAATGATTATATGTCCAGTCAAGCCTCGTTAGATATTGATGGAATGGTATAAATTATAATTTTATTTAATTATAGTGAGGTAATACAGCAAGTACTATAGCAAATAAATAACTAAATGAAATGACCACATGGCAAAATCGAATGACTATTATTTTACTCTTTTTTCCGTTTGCATTAATATGTGTAGGATCGTCACATGCTAAGCTTTTTATGAGAAATTTCAATGGGCAATTGAATTTGTATAACGGTTAAAATTTGAATTTGAACTCTTTTTTGTGTTAGCATTAATATGTGTGTAGGGTTGTCATATGCTAAGTTTCTTATGTGAGAAATTTCAATTAGGGCCATTGAATTTGTATAGCAGTCAAAATTTCAATTCTATTTAATTATATCTCCAATAATTTTTATTATACCATCAAATAATTCATATTAAGATTCTTACATTAAAATTTTATCTCATGTTATTATTTTAGTAAAATATTATATATATATATATATATATGAAATTGTTAAAGCTACAAAATAGCTATTTTCAATTACATTTATTTTTGGCAAGAGCTAATAAATTAACTTTAAGCATTTATATTTCTTTTTTAATTTTGTTTTTAGTTTTGTTTTAATTTAAGGTTGAAATTTTAATGAACCGAATCTTTCAAGTACATGTCGCAATTTCGTAAATCAAAATAAAGCAGGTATATCCGTAATTTTCTTATATTTCGTGAAATATCACAATTTATTTCACTTTTGAATCTTTGACTAATGAATCAATAAAATCATTTATTTCACTTTCTTATATATATGTTGACGTTGTTGTTGTTGACTTGTTGTTGTTGTTATTATTATTACTAAACAGAAATATGGGTCAATGGTCATCCTCTGGACAGTTCAACCACTTATACATTTTTTTTAATCTTACAAATATAAAATGGTATGATGGGCCCTTACATCTTTCCATATTATTTTGATTTTTATTTTTATGACTTTGTCGCTTAGAAATAAGTTAATTGATAGCCTAAAATAAAAAAATTACTTACTTGTTTTTAGTTTTTAGTTTTGAAAAACTCATACTAATAAAATAAAGATTGTAATTATTCTATAGTTAATCAAGTATTAATTTTGGATTTTATGAAGGTACTAATTTTTTCTCATACCTAAGTTTACTCTCAAATTCATATATTTGGTAATGTAGATTTTCACTTTTGCTACTTTTAATAATAAATGTCGAATCTTAAATTTATGTAGACTCCAAATTTGTTTATTTATTAGTTTAGTAATTCAGATGAAAATAAGTAATAATAGTTGACCTGAGTAATAATAGTTGACGGGTACCTCTTCACTAGGAATACTCTAGTATAAAAGTTAAACCATGAATTAATTATGGGCTAATGTTTTATTATTTTATCTTTTTACTACGTTTATATTTGTAATTTTCCCTTTTGGTATGCTTTCCCATTTTATTGTATATTATTATTGAGTTTTGATTTGTAAAATGTTGGGCCTTTGATTTATTAATTATTTCATTTTTTACTACTTATATATTTCAACTACACTTCTTAAAATATTCTTTTCTATTATTATTATTATTATTATTATTATTATTATTATTATTATTATTATTATTATTATTATTATTATTATCACTTATCCGTTTATATTTATATTTACTAAAACATGATTTATGTTATATATGTCATTTTTGTTTATTTATTTATTTCAATTATTCTACTTTAATTTGTTTTTTAAAAATGTTATAGCATTACTATTATCATTTACCATTTTGGCCTTTGATTTATAGTAAGCCTTTATTAAAAAAAATTTGTTAATTACTTATATATGTTATATATTTAATCAATTGTATTTTGCATTTTAAATTTAACTCGGGTTCCACTTTATAAGACTAAGGTTTCCGTTGTGTAATGTTTGCCTTTATATAACCTCTTGAGACACCTTAATTACTTAAATTGGTTTTCCCCTTTGAAGCTTATAATGAACAAGGGTTAGATTCATATTAGCTCTCGTAGAAGCAATTTTACAAAGAATTTAGAAACCTTAAATAGGAGGATAAAAATAAGCATAATTGATGATGACCACGTGCATGTAATATTTCATATTGTGAAGTCTCATATTTGAAATAACTCATCAGATAGTTTGTATTTGTGTTCAATAATATTTTTATGTTGATGTGATTAAAAATATGATTGTTTTGACTTAAATTGAGCTTGATTTAGAATTTAGAATCTCATAGGGTTGTTTGATAATTTTAAGTAAATTATTTGAATTAAATGAATAAATAATAAAATAATGACAAAAATAAATAAAAAAAAATAAAAAAAATAAAAGAGAGGGGGCATTAGGTAAGTTGGTTCACGCTCATACACTAAGAGAGAAAGAAAGAAAACTTAAGAAAGAGAAAGAGAGAGGAGGGAAAGGCAAAAAGTATATCTTTATTCTTAAACGTTTTTATTGAACTTCGACATTTTCAAGTACGTGTTCTTTCCTTATACATTTCTTTTATAAAACTTGTAAAACTAGTTGTTACTATATAATGTCATAGTATATTGTTTCATTTTTTGGTGAAAGAGAAGTAAAGCACATGGTGTTGACTTCAAGCCATTGTGAGTGTTTGCTTATTAATTATTTTTTATTTTTTATTTTTTATTTTATTTTTCATGGCTATTCACTCCATGTACCTTCTTACTCATCCTTAGAGACCTATATATAAGTGATATTAGAGCTTGAGTACTCCAATAAAAACCCTAACAGGTTGAGTAGTGATCTAGTTGATTAGTTTATTAATTACTAACACTAGCTCAAACTCATACAATTTTGTTTATGGCACTAGCACCCGCCAATGTGTGATAAAGATATGTTACTAAATGAAAAGTTTGAATACAAACTTACATGGACTCACAAAATAATGACCTAATAGAGTTCCCATAGGAAAGACCTTTTATCCCAAGGAAGCTGGAAACCATGGTAGATGGAGTTAATCTAGATAAAAAGGGTTATAACTCCCATATGAGAGTAGTCAATTGAAGATAAAACTCAAGTAAGAATTAATTCCATAGGAAGGAATATCCTATACCAAGCCCAAGACAAAGAAATGTTCCAAAATATAGTACATTGTGAGAATATTAAACAATTATGGGACACCTTGTATGATTTATGTAGACATTGCTCAAATAATAGAAAATAAGCTTGACTTACTTTTGGTTAAATATGAAGCCTATATATAAGAAGAAGGAGAATCAATTGTTTATACCTATGACAGGTTTAAACTCATCTAGAATAAGTCAAAGAACTACTATATCAACAAGGCAGGGTATTTGAAAAATACAAAGTTAAAGGGATGCATTGAATATAAGATATTTTGGTAAATGTTGGATGCAGGGACATTCATACTTAACAAAGTATTATACTATGTTTATTTATTATCTTAATGAAATTTATCTTTTGATTGCATCTTTTGGTGAATCAAGGTATATAGGGGGAGTTACAGCTAAAGAGAACCAAATGTAACCTAAGAATTAATTAACTTAAGGTTTAACTTAAATAAAAGGAGATTATTGGTTGAAGAAAACCTAAAAAGATTACTGAGTGAAAATGCAGAAAAATTGAAAGATCAAAAGATATAATAAATTCAAATAATTTAATTTTGGTTTAAAGGATTTAAGTTAACCTTTAAGATTAGAAAACATTGTTAATTCAAGCCCAAATCAATGACAAAGTATAAAACTTGATATGTAACTTTATAAAATGACCTTATTAAGTGGTAAAGGAAACTTTGATTAGGTTACAATTGGTCTTAGAAATGAGCTATGTCACGCCCCCAAATCCTGGAAGGACCGGAACTAAAAGTGTGACTTCCCCATGCCCGCACCCGAAGGGTCAAGGGGTTGGTGACTAGCACCGATATGGACTACACATCGAGTGCTGTTCGAAATAAACCTGTACATTCATACATCAGGGGTATTCCTGTACATTCCTACATGCTATGAAGTTAAGGGAAATAATTTATTAATAATAGAGTCATGCTATTTCTAATACAACTTCCACTGACCCTCATCTGGATATTCAAATAATAAAATCAATCATGTTTTACAAAATCCATAAACAAAGTTATTACAAAATTTTAAAACAAACAAAAATTAGCTTCGGACCAGCCTCTAGCGGATGAGTCGATACCTGAAACATGTCAACAAAGTAGGGGTGAGCACAAAAGCCCAGTAGGTGATCTCCATCTCCTCACCATCCTATAACATGAATTCTTAAGTCTACATGATCGGTGTATGCTTGTGCTAGTGTAGTGTCATACTTTATCACAATAAGCTTACATTCGATCACAAAATATAATATCACACATATTACATTTCATTCATTAAGGGTACACATCAAACAATCCAACCATCTCGGAGATTCCCACATCCAGCTCCAAAGATCTCAGTCATTACCAGATAGCCATATGTGAGACCTGTGGTGTCCCTAATGACAACCTGCCACATATGGGACCTCAGTTAACCAGCCACATAGGGAACCTGCGGCCTCTTGCCAGCCCTATGTGGGACCTGCGGTTAACCCAACCAACTCCACCACCAATTCCACATATAATCAATAAATAGAATATTCCAACAGTCAAAATTCAATACAACAGCCTTACAAAATATTTAATTCATCAATCCGGCGCTAACCACAAATAATATATATAGATATACATACATATATAAATATTCATCAAATATCCAACACCTTAAATATCAATTAAGTAATATTAAGCTATGTACAAGTAACATTTAAATGCCAAATTTCTAACATTGAACTACAAATAATATTTCTAGTGTCAGACTATAAATATCAAGCCACAAACAATGTTTCTAATATCAAACTATTAATGTCAAGCCTCCGACGATATTTTAGATGATAAATTAATAATATCAAGCTTCAAGTAATACTTCATATTATTAAACTATAATATCAAACCCAAGCACTATTTTCATTATTAAACTAACAATATGATAATTCTTGTTTGACCTTGCTATTGGAATGGTATCAATAAATATGTTATTTTTACTACTAAATCAAATTAAATTAAATTTATCTATATATCTTGATAATTATCAAAATACACATATATAATACCATGCACGACTTCATAATAAATGCACGAATTTATTACTCACATATATTAACTATTGACACGCACAACTTAATTTTCATAATCAATTAAGCCCCCCTTTTCTTTCACTGCCACGAAACCACGCATGTAAAGATGCCTCCTTTTTTTGATTAAGAGAAAATAAAATAAAATAAAACAAAACCCTTGTGCTGCATTGAATCGAACGGATTGTGGAGGCAGGAATGTATAGGCTGCTACTGTCCCATCATGGAGACGCTAACCAGGCTGTCGAATATCATGGAGACGCTAACCAGGCTGTCATTCGACAGCCTGGTGTGCTATTGTTGCCGCGCGGAAGAAACCAGGCCAACTGGCCTTGTACGAGTAGAAATTAATAATAACTAATTAGAATATGATAAAAGGGATAACAGATGCAGTAGCTCGTCCAAGGATTCGAAACCGATCGAATCACGCCACACTGCAACAATCGCTCAGCCATATGTATATACACGTAAGTGAATATATTTATATAAATACATACATATCCAAACGTTTATGTCATATATATATATATATATATATATATATATATATATATATTCTAATAGTTTGTGTTCGTGCAATAGAATAACGAGGAATCAAGAATCACCTACCTCTTGCCTTTCAAAGGGATTAAACTCGCAAGAACGGTCTAGAATCGGCGAAGAACGCGAAGAACACTAGGAACTTTCCTCCGACGGCTAGGGTTTTTCAAAACAAAGTTATAATAAATAATAAAACTCCAAAACCCTATTTTTAATTAAAATTCGTCCTATTTATTGATAATTTCCAAAAGGCCATTCAAAATTCTAATTTTTACTTATTAACTCTCAATTTAACTCCCAAAATTTATTAAATAACCCTAGAGGCTTCTGGACATCAAATTAGGCCCAAATATTGTCAAAACGATCGTATTAATGGCTACATTCTCAAAATAGCATTCTTAATATTAAATATAGATTATAAGTTATGTTAACAATATACGGATCCTTACAAGCTACAACGGATAATAAATTAGTTTTTAGCCAAACAGTTCACCAAATCTAAAAGGATAAAACTTGTGCAAAGACATTTTTTTTTGAAACCTAATTAGAATGTTAAATAATACTTCATGAAAATAAAAGAGTTTATTTAAAAACATTGATAATGTTTCATCGTCCATAAACTTTGTATGATGTAATTAAGAATGACAATCCTATTTAAAACAACATTGTTTTGAGCAACTAGAAGCTCGGGTGAATGTTAGCTTGTTGTATGAAAAATGTTAGATTCAAAAATAATAATGTTTGGATAAATGAAATGAGATCGGCAAAACTTAAAGCAAAAAAGAACACTTTATTTAACGAAATGATAACCTATAAATACATTAGAAGCTTGAGCTCACGCAAGTATATATAATGCACCAAACCTCATGAACGTATAAAATGATACCATTTAATTTGCAGCGAACAAAACTTAAAAGATATGGAGAATTTTTACTTGAAAAAGAGACAGTATTTAATGACACCATGATCTTTATACTATATCAACATGATGTACTAAAAAGTTATATGCACTCTTAAACAAAAACATTTTAATACATTAGATGTTTTGGACGATGTAAACTAACATATTAGACGATCTAGACCATTAGAATGATGGCATTTAAATTACAAAAAAAAATCTTCACTTCAAAGAAATATTGTTTAAGTTATAAAATATATAACGATGATGTTTTGACTTTGGATGACACATTAACATTTCTGGCTTGCATAAGACAATATCTTTAGAGTATGATGATGCACAGTACTGCTGGATGATGTACCAATTCTCTAACTGATATCATTAGACTAGAAAAAGACGTATCTACCATAGGTTCTATAATTACTTGAGCCAGAAAATTTCCGGAGCTACTCCAGAAAGAGCTAAACAAAATCATTTTGACGGCAAAAGTCGATCAGAATTCGTTATTTGACAAGAATCAACTAGAAGTTATAAATAACGCCAAAAACAAACTCTAATAAATTTGAAGTCGAGAATTACTCATCAATGATCGACAGTTCGAAGTTCAAAGAATTTAAGATACAGATCATTTTGATTTGACGAAATAAAATCAAGGAGTGTATTTAAGGTTTAGGACCATTGAAGTGAACCCTATATATAAACCAAAGATTTTAAAATAAGAGAATTACAAATTTACACGGCAATTGATTATATATACGAATATGCGATCAAAGAAAAGCGATGAAGCAAAGTCAAAAGCACATATCCACTATGAGGAAGTTTGATGGATTTCGACTTCATCACAGAAGCTGCAAAACCACTTAGAAATTCTTATCTCTATCTTAATTACTAGTTGCAGCATACTCCAGTTTCATTATTCTTTATTTGTATGTGTTAAGGACTCTCTAAGCAGGATAGCTGTTCGCATTTGCCGGCGAACCTCCAGTCCAGCACTGAAATTCCCCCTAGTCCATCGGACAGCCTAACTCTGACCAGCGGAGCACTACTGCTTCCTCACGCCGCCCCCACTCCAGCGACGTCCGTGCATGCACGCATGCACATCACAATCGTGAATCGTCTGCAACCCAACTCTCTGAGCTCACCTTCCTTCTACCAAGAGTCCTCTGCCTAGCTACTCGCCGGGTACCACCCACAGCGCAACACAATCACGCAACATCTCCCGACCACCACAGATAGTATTAACCGAAAGCCCACATTCTGCTGCTCTTCCCTCACCAGTAGCCGTTCCACACCAGCAGCCCCTCCCCCACGGCCATCTGCGCACCGGTCTAGCTCACTACTGCCCCTAATTCGGTAGGAGCTGCACATATTCCCATCTAGGCTAGGTCGTTTTCTCCATTGCACGAGTCCCACCCCAGGATTTCACTAGTTCTCTATGGCTGTGTACGGCTCCCTACAAGGTCCCAGTTGACGTGGTAGCCCCGTGCGGTTTCTAAATCCTTTCGTAAATGGCAAAGAACATATAAAAAGATAAAATGGCCATGGGCGGCTTGTGGGTGTGGACGATGTGTGACGCAAGGGAAGGGGAAGGAGTTGTGGACGATGCAAGGGTAGAGATAGTATTAGCATAGTATATTTTAATATTTAGATAAAGCTAAATTTAGATAATTACGGTACTCAAATATTATATTATTTATATTTTTATTTAAATTTTATTTGTTCTAATTTACTTAATCTAGATCTACTTTAATTACATGTAGAAAGCAGCCTTTGTGGGTGGAAAGGACGACACACACAGATGGATGGGCGGGGGGTGACAAGCGACAGGGAAGGGGGCGATGGGTGACAGGACTCGTGGACGATGTGTGACGCAAGGCAAGCGGAAAGAGTTCTGCACAAGTGTAAGATAGAATTAGGTAACATGACATATTTTCATATTTTAATAATGCTATATTTAGTTAAAAATTTTCTCCAATGTATTAGTTAAACGGATAGTTAAAGCAAAATAAAAAGTAAAATTTGATATTTGCTTTTGTTTTAGTTGTCCACGCAACTCAACTTATACTCTCCCTTGTCATTATTGCCTTCCCTACCGTCTCCTTTCTCCACGCAGGCCGCAGCCCCGTCCTCCACGCAACCCCCATCCCCGTCGGCTGCCCTCCCCGTCCCCCGATCCCCTCCCCAGCTTCACCCCCTCCCCGTCACCCATCTGTGTCTCCCCTCCCCTCCCCGCGCTTCATCCCTTCCCCATCGCCCCTCTGCGTCTCCCCTCCCCGCGCTTCACACCCTCCCCATCGCCCGATCCCATCCCCTCCCCTGTGTTTGACCCCTCCCCGTCGCACGCCGCCACCCCCCCTTGTGTTCCCCGTCCCCTGTCGTGCGACCCTCCGCCCCAAGCACCCCCGTCCGTCTATGTTCCCATCTGCGTATTAGGGATTTGGAAAAGGTAATAAAAGGATAGATTAGGAAAATTATTTTTTAAGCAAAAAAATACATGATACACCATTGGAGTACTATTAGTTAAAACTGCACTGTAACAAGCTAAATATGACTTTAGCTCATTTCAGTTAGCTAGAATTATTGGAGATCCTCTAACTAATGCAGTATAGATGCTCCATTTATTTGGTTAAATAAGGGGGCATCCTATTTTTAAAATTTATACTTTATAAATTATTTTAGCTAGTTATTTTTAATGACCTACTCCGATTATAATTTCTATTTCAACTAATTATATAGTATCTTATTATTTTTAAATTTTAATTTAAATATTTATTTTTTAAAATAATTAATGCTTTATTGGATTAAAATATTAATCAAAATTAAATTAAGGTGTAAAAATGCCTCTATATATGTGTGTGTGTGTGGAACAACTTAGCACATTCATATGCACATCTTTTCTATAATTTATGGAAAAATTTTAAAAATTTAATAAAAATAGTCCTATATCAGATTCTCTAAAATGGAGTTTGGAGATAGGAATGAATTGTGAACTTCTATATTTAAAGAGTCATTGTTCATTTTCCAAAAACTTTTTCTATAATTTTTAAGTTTTTTGACACATGTTTATTGTTAAATTGTTGTAACAAATAAAAGAGAGAAAAAATAAAAAAGCATAAAAGAATATTATTTTAATATAATAGAGAAAGGATATGGAATGAAATGCACACAGTCAATTATATATTTTAATTACTTTAATAATCATTCTAAATGCTCCTTTAAGATCATCCACATTGGCTTTCTTATATTTTCTTCTCAATTTTCCCTAAAAAAGCAATTCTTAAATTTTTATTCTAAATTTTATTCATTTAAAAAAATCTTTTATATACCACTTTTCCTAGCATAACTCAAAGCAACTTTTATTAAAAGCATAATATTATCAAACTAGGCTTATATGCCTCTCATCTAAATATATACAATCAATTATATATTTTAATTACTTTAATAATCATTCTAAATGCTCCTTAATTTATATAATTTCCTAAGATCATCCACATTGGCCTTCCTATATTTTCTTCTCATTTTTCCCTAAAAAGGTATTGTGAAAATAAGTTATGAGTATTTGGTAAACGATGATTTTAAAAGTGTTGTAGAATCTAAAAGTAGACAATATGTGTTTGGTAAATTTAAAATAATTATTGTGAAGGCTTAAAAAGACAAAAATATGCTTAATTTTTAAATTTTAAACATGCATCCCTTTTAATTTTAATTTTAAATAAGATTAATATTGATATTTTATAAATTTAAAATTACCTCTAGGAAAAACAGTTTTGAAAGGCAACCCCTAATCTACTTATACTTTTTGCCAAAAATAAAATAGAAACTTTTTTATCAAACAGATTTGGCTGTTTCTGCTTATAAAATAAGGAGAATCAGTTTTCCAAAAGCAATGCCAAATTGACCCCCATAAGGATGATCAATGATATTTTAAGGCGTTGTAGTTATAGGGAGCCTGGAGGGATCATTTTTTTAAGGAAAACATAGTACAAATAGGTAATATATACTATCGACATCAAGATTTGAGCCTGAGGTTTATTCAGTGCTATTGACTTCAGCTTATTGTTGGGAGCTTGGATTCCATTCTTTTGTTAAATATCACAAACGTTTCTCATAAATACCATATAATAATAATAATAATAATAATAATAAAGGATAATATATCTATACACACTTTTTATGATTTTAAAAATTTTAAACTAAACTTTTAATTTATATAAGTAAATAAAATAATAATTTAACCATAAAATAACCCCCATTTTATTAGTAACACCTATCTATCTCAAAATTTGAATATTAGGACATGCTTGTTTTGACTATCTTTTGTTTTTATTTTGAAAATGTGATAGTTATTTTCAAGGTTAAAAAATAAAATCTTAAAAACAAGAAATTTTTTTTTTATGTCCCAAAAAAATAAATTTTTTTATTTTTTATACTAAAAAATAACTATTACATCTTGAAAACGAAAATAGAAAATAATCAAAACAAACATACCTTAACTATGAAGGTTCTTTCTCTTGGGGAAATTCTTTATCTAAAATTTGCAAAAAACAATTTTAGAAATCCAAAAAGTGAGGGTAATGTAGGCAGCGCGCCGTGGATATCAACCTTAATTGAATCTTTGTTCATCCCCTCCAATAATGAAATTCATGGGTGCTCCAAATGGACATTAATATTTTTGATTTGGTAAAAACTCGTTTATATTTTTTTTTAAAAAAATATTATTATTCAAAAATAAGAATTTTCTTTTTTGAGAACATAATTATGGTGTTTGTGAATAAATATTCATGAATAATTTGTTAAAATTGGTTGTAAAAGTTGATAACAAAATAAATATTGATTAACAAATTAATTACTACATATAAAAGTTATTTTTATTAAATATAAATGTATATTTATATTAAATATAAATTTTCAATTGATTTATTAATCATTCATTTATAATTGATAGTTGCCAACTAGAATGCCTATTCGCATAAATTACAAGGTCTTTTATAAGCATATATGGTTATAACAGCGAAAATCCCATAATATAATAAAAACTCTAATAAAATAAACCTATCTACCTTTAAATTACTAAACATAAAATAATAGAAACTTTAATGGCACTAATAACCTTTTTACCCCTAACACTAATCAACTAAATAATGAAATATCCAAAAATAAATAAATAAATTTCAAACAAGCAAAACAAACATGTTGCATGGATCGTGATAATTGAACTTGCATAGAATATGCATGAAGCGAGAAGTGCTTGACACATGTATCCCACGCCGCATAGCATGTAAGCTGCTCAGTATGATCAAATTTCCTTTGTAGGGTCGTGAATTACCCATTGCATACACTACAATAATTTGTACCATGCAAATCGGCTGCCCCATGCAATTGCTTCCTTTGATGTTTTTTCTTTCGATACCATTGCTTTTGCATGACACATGCTTGATGTTGGATCTCACATTCTCCCACCCTTTAAAATTATCATTGCTCTTAAGGTAGAATTTGGGACATTATTCTACATCCATAGTACAATGCCCCATTAACTCCAAAAACTCGTAATCTTTCATAAATTTAAAATCTCTTCTCAAATATTACTTTTTCTTCATTCTGTGGGACGCACCAATTGTGGCAATGAAAGAGTTATCTACAACATCAACTTTAAAGTCAATTACATTAGGATAAGGCTTGAAAGCAGTCTCGAAATTCCTTTCATACGTTACTTGTATGACCACCTTCTTTGTGTTAACATCCTACCTCACCATCACAAAAGTAGGCTAATGCAAAATGGAGATGGCACAAATCTCATATATGCCATGACTTTCATCCTTTCTATCCATACATCTTCCTCATATCCATCCATTATCTCTCTTCTGACGTTGTTATTGTGCAACCACTGCTCCACAACAACCGATCCCCACTCAACACGACCCCTACGGCTTGGCTAGTCGTGGTTTGGATCATCCTCGGCGTTAGATGAATCATCAACATCCTGTAATATCGTTATAACTCGATGTTGTCTTCTTTAGTTCGTTTACCTCTTGTAGTGTCTTTTCCCTTGTTCGATGCTATTACTCTATCAAGCTTCTCGTTGATCTTCTTGTGTGATCGAACTATCTTTTCATGTGACCAAACCATCTATGCTATAACCACCAAGAACTTTGTCCCGAAATGCTCCAGGACATTGAACCACTACTTGTTCATCATTATTGCCTCTTTCATCATATTGATAGAGATCCGACCAAGTTGAATTTGTTAACTCACTAAGAAATCTTGATGAGGATTTCTCAATGAAATTTATATATATACTCTCTCAATAAGATATCTCTCATTGAAAACATCAAATTATTGAGGACCTTGATTTGGATCAAATAAAAATATAAATAGAAATAAGTGAATTTACTCAATCCTAGTCAAACAATTCAAGTATTTAACTGAAAAAGTCAAAAAAAAAATAAGAATAAACTTATAATTTGAGAGTTTATAATTAATAATGACTAACTAGAATGCCTAATCACGTTAATTATGAGGCCTTTTATAAGCATTAAGTTATAGTAATAAAAATCTTAGTACAATAGAAGTTCTAATATAATAGACATCTCTACCTTTAATTATTAACATAAAATAATAGAAACCCAAATAACACTAATGCCCTTAGTACTAATCGAATAAATAATGAAATATTCAAAATAAATAAATAAACATTAAACAAGAAAAGTGATGCTTAAACCCTACACGAAACGTGTAGGAAGTAAGAAGTGCTTGACACAAGTCTTCCACGTTACACGGCATGCATGCTGCTCAAGCTTATCAACCTTTCTTTATAGCATGGGTCATGGACTGCCTGTCAGGTACGCTACGAGCATTTGTTCCATAGAGATAAGTTCTTCCATATAATTTATTCCTTTTGTACATTTTCTTCGACAATGCTTCTTTTTCATTACACCCGCATGATGTTAGGCCTCAACAGAATATCACCCTTGCTACCAACTGGGAATGTAAATATATCAGTCCATAACAGAGAGAAAGGAGGTTCCCAAACCTTGCTACTCATATTTCCATAACAAATGAAAATAACTCCAGGAAAAACAATCCAGTAGGGGCCTACCAACTAAAGGAAGGGAAAGAAACCTATCTACCTACACCCTTTAATAACAAATTGGGATACACACACACAAATCCAAAGAATGAAAAGTTTTTTCCAATGAATGGTTGGATGTGGAACCGACACATCTCACAACAATAAGGAACAATTATTTTCTGAAAATAGGTACACCTACAATATCATCATTAGTAAGGGAAGCTCATAGTATGATAACAATATTGGTGTTAAAAATGACCGTGTCATTGACATTATAGCCAACTGTAACTGGCTGATCAGCCACCTAATTGCCTTGCCTATAAATATGAGTTATAATCTCAATAGCTCCAACAAGGCCAAGCACTCTGGTAGTATACAAAATCTAACAAGAGGGGTGGGGTCACAATCGCCTTAAATACTATTAGTGAGGAGCAAAGAATCTATCTCAATCAAAGTGATGGGAGAAAGAGCTATTGGGCGTGTTGTATACCCCTCCAAAAGTGCTTTGGCCTTTGCTTCACTAGAGGAGGAACAAATAAAATTGGAGAAAAATTCAGCCCAAACTATTCCTTGGATGTCTTAAATCACAAATCCTCTGACGCCATAGCAATTAATAAAAGAGTCATAACAATTTAGTTTTAAAGCCCTCAATAGGCCTTTCCTATTTAACCATAACCCTTAATAAGAGACAACATTCTAATGTCCCGGCCCATAGGAACGGCTTTAATAGGGATAAAAGACATCATGCTATTCATTGAAGAATTTAATCTCTAAAATATGAGAAAGAGAGATGTTTTTTCCACATAAAGAACTTCAATACAAACACACCCCCCCCCCCCCCCCCCCCCCCACAAAATAATAATAATAATAATAATAATAAGAGTCAATAATCTTACCAATTAACCCACATAGATGGCCATAACAATTTAGTTTTAAAGCCCTCAATAGGCCTTTCCTATTTAACCATAACCCTTAATAAGAGACAACATTCTAATGTCCCGGCCCATAGGAACGGCTCTAATAGGGATAAAAGACATCATGCTATTCACTGAAGAATTTAATCTCTAAAATATGAGAAAAAGAGATGTTTTTTCCACATAAAGAACTTCAATACAAACAACACCCCCCCCCCCCCCCCCCCCCCCCCCAAAATAATAATAATAATAATAATAATAATAAGAGTCAATAGTCTTACCAATTAACCCACATAGATGGCCATAAAAATCCAACAAGTAGGCATGTAAGTGAGCTTAGTCAAGTTTGAATAGTAATCGAGTCGAGTCGAGTGAAACTAATACAGTAATCGAATCAATCTTGAATATTAACATGTCAATCTTATGTAGTGACTCAGTTGAACAGGTATTGTATGAGTTGTTGAGTATATTACTTGTCGAAATACATACCTTAAATAGATCTATAAACACTTGCCGAACTTATACATTAATTAATTAAACCAAGTTTAAATATTAATGAACCAAACTTATATGGTGTCAAATTTAATCAAATGAATATTGAGCATCCTCTCATTTACAAGTCTACCCTACAAGAAGGTATTCACTAGAAAATTTAATCTCCCTGAAGATAGATGCTTTTTTCCGCACAAAGAACTTCAGTTATGAGTGACTCAAATAATGAAGAATGAGACATGGCAGATGAGCCCCAATGAGACATCCACGAGTCCAAGAAAGGAATGAGATGAGTCTTAAAGAACCCACACACACGACCATAATAAGCCTGGCCCCCTTTTAAAAAATTAAACGATCAGAGTCGTGGCAAAATTAATCTGCTGAAGAGCTTCCAAACTCCCACGAGGAACTGTATTAGGAAGGGTAACACCAATGTCACCAGCCATAATTAATTGCGTTGAAATTTCCAATTTCCCGACCCATCTTTTCTGGCCTCCCGGTTTCCATCTTCAGTCCTAATTAACTGGATTACCATGACCTATCGTCTTCCCCCTTTGGTTTGCAGTGGTCACCAGGTTCCTAAGGCCAAGAATAATATATATTATTGGCGACCCCACCGCTATCTCTTTTTCTCTCACGAGTTTTCTTTCCATGCAGTCTCCGATTAAAGTTTTGTAAAAAGTGTTTTAAGGATTACACATGGAAAATCAACCAATCGTTCGGTTGCGTTTTCTGGGTGGAGCTTTGTTTGACGGATCAGGAATAAGACAAACTAATTAAAAGTAGGCAAAGTTGTCTAGCAGCATGCTTGCTTTTGCCTAAAAATTTGTTACATCCATAAATGTGAACCTGGATCATAGATTTTTTTTTTTTGCCGTTCTTGAAAAATATACGTTTGCTACATTCGTATAGTGCAAGTCATGCATGCCCAAGTTTTTATTTCTCTATACATAATATTGTGGGATTCTTGACATGAATAGTTTATACACATGAAAATTTCTCATATTTTAGGTTATCAGTGGAGGATACAGCCTTATTGTAGTTGACTGAACTAATAACACTGTTTTGTGAACTAAAACCTTCAAACGGGCAAACATAGATCAGGGATTTTAAAACATTGTATGAGTTAAACCACTAACCAGTGGGTGTGAAAAGGGTGTTGGCAGGGTATTTCTAAACATAAAATCCATCTCTGGTATGACGTTCAAGAGGTTTTACCGGCGAATTATTAATTAATTTAGTTGACACATAAATCTATCCTGTTAATAAACTTACACTTTCTGGTCTATTATGTACAGTGACTCGAGGCTGCACAGCACAGCTTATGGTTCCAAGCAAGTACTTTACCAAATAATTTAATCAAATTAATTGATCTTTAAAAAGAAACGAAAGGGACAGATATGGGATCGATCTCAGTTGTAACACATTTAATTAAATTAACTGTAGTGTAAGCTCTTGACTTTCATCACAAGGAAAACATGGAGGTGATAAAAGTAGGATTTATATCTGGCAACCAAAACTTTGTCTCGTCGATTGATTAAATGTGTAAAAGTTTGTCTTCTGCTAATTAAATGCGTAAGAAACTTGATTTTGATCCTCCATTTTGGCAGGAAATGAAATTATTATTTTTACATGAATGATTAAGTGAAAAAAAGAAACCACAAAAGAAAGGATATATATATCAACCATTTAGGCTCCAATGTAGATGATGTTAGTTTAATTAATTAGCATCAGGCCCGCTTGATCAAAAGTTAAGAAAGCCTGAAATTAGTCATTCGTTTGCTTCCAAAAATGGAGGGAATTGTGATCCAGCCAGCGGTGGACATTAAACTCTCTCACTCAGATAAGGCCACGCCAAAAAAATACATTAAAGTTTGTATTTCAAAAAAATAAAAAGATTATATATATATATATATCAAGAAAGACAAAAAACGAAAAATACTAAAGATAATATATAAAGTTATAACCTATATTTAAGGATCTGAATTATGAGAGGGAAGGAAGATCATCCAGAGTTCCTTCCCTGAGTCTTTGGGTCAGAATAGAAAAGAACCCACTACGGCCCACACAGATAGAATAAAATTGACCCATTTTGTAATTTTTTATTAATATAATAAAAGACTTAGAAATGGACAAAACTGACCTCCTCTTCCCCGGGACATATACACAGAGCCATCCACTATGCCATTATACATATAACAAATCTCTCCGTCTCTCTCTCTCTCTCTCTCTCTCTCTCTCTCTCTCTCTCTCTTTCAAGCTCATCAGTGTTCTCTTCTATCGCTTTACGTCTCTGCAGAAGAGAAGAAAAGGCCTCTCCTCTCTAAAGATCTCATAGCTTTATTTGCTTCTCCCATGGATACTGCTCAGTGGCCACAGGTTCAGAATCATTTTCTTTTCTCTTTATATGAAATCATCATGCACTCTTTTTGGGTTCTCCCTTTTCCTTTTTCTCTTTTTTGGATTTTGGATTGGTGTTTTTCCGGACAATTTATAATTATTATTCTCTCCTTTATTGCTTTGGGTTCTGGAAAAAAAAAACAAAACAAATCCCTCTGGGGTAAAGCTTACATATATGAATTTCAAGAGATCTCTTTGATCTCTCTTTTGTGCACACACGATCTCAGCCCAGATTATAAAAATAAAATAAAAAATCAAATTAAAGCTATGTAGTCCTAGTGTTTGTTTCCTCTATCTTTCTTCGTTCTCAAATACTTACTTTTATTACCTTCACCTTTAATCAATGTTTTTAGTTTTCTTATTTTCTAATTTTTTTAATTTTAATTTTAATTTTTAAAATTTTCTAAAAAAATGGCAGGGAATTGGACCAAGCATGGAAAGTGTGGTTGGCAGACCAGCCCAACAGCCATCATCCCACATGCTGGGCCTGGAGAGGAGGGCAGCTCGGCCACAGAAGGAGGCAGCACTCAACTGCCCACGCTGCAACTCCACCAACACCAAGTTCTGCTACTACAACAACTACAGCCTCTCTCAGCCTCGCTACTTCTGCAAGACCTGCCGCCGCTACTGGACAGAGGGCGGCTCCCTCCGCAACGTCCCAGTCGGCGGTGGCAGCCGCAAGAACAAGAGATCCTCGTCCATGCCTGCGCCCTCCTCGGCTCCTCCCACCGCTTCCTCGTCCTCCCCCAACTCAACCTTAATCCAATCAAACGCCCATACCCTAATCCCCCAGGACTTCTCCGCGCCAGCGCCGGCGCCAGATCACCACAACCACCTGATGATGATCAACCCTAACAAGATCATGATCCATGCAGCAGGCCAGGATCTCAACCTAGCCTACCCACCACCCGCTAATAACCAGTATCCCAACCCTACCTCCTCTTCCCACATGTCCGCTATGGAGCTCCTCAAGATGAAATCGTTTCCGGAGTTGACCGCCTCAGGCTCCGCCGGCGGCGGGATGTACGCGTCGCCGTCGATGGGGTTCGGTTTGCACGCCAGCGGAAGCGGCGGGGACGTCTACAAGCCGGCTTCGGCGCTGAATTTCTCGTTGGATGGGTTTGGAAGCAACGGCGGAAAAGGAGGTGGGGGAGAGTACATGGACGGGGAAGGGGTGCAGGAGAGCGGCGGTGGGGGCGCTTGCAGGCTTCTGTTCCCCTTTGAGGACTTGAAGAACCACCATAATCAGGTACACCACCTGGAGCAGCAGCACAGTAGAAGAGGTGGGCATCACGAGGATAATAATGCTAGCAGTGCAGCAGCTGCAGCAGCTGGGTACTGGAATAATGGAATGATAGGCACAGGAGGATCATGGTAAAAATACTCTTCCTTGGATTGGATATATCATGCACCAGTACTACAAAATTAATATTATGGATGATTCATGACCATCGATCCTAGCTAGAGAGACCCACCCCTGTATCGATCGATCCATTAATGATCAGCTATATGATTATTATTATCATTGTCTGTCATTTTTACTTTTTTTTTCCTTTTCATTTTTGGGTTGTTATGGTGGTTGCTGACCTGTTTGGAGTTTGTTGTTCAAAAACTAACTCAAATCGAATGGAATGGTATATGAGGGGATGTTGGCTATTATCACTTTCTTTGCCTTTTTCATTATCTTTCGGAAGGAAAGAAAATAATAATAATAATAATAATAATAATAATGACTCTTTGTTGGTCCTTGGAATAGCTAGTATATATTAAGCTAGGTTTCCTGGGTTCGCCGAATTGTTGCAAATGCAACATGATCATTGCTGTGTGTTTTTGCTTTATAAATACTTAAAAAACAGCATTAGTTTACAGATCGGACTCTGGGTATACTGGTCATTCAAATACATACATATCTACACACACATCTATATGTGTGCATGCACTGATGAAAAGCGATAGTTGGAATGATGGCTGGCTCAGTTGCACTGACAATTCCAATCCCCGTCCACGACAGCCACTTACCAGGCTTTGCCTTTTTCTATTACTCTCTCTCTCTCTCACTCTCGCCTGGTCTGTCAAGTCTCATCAGTCCCAAAAACTCGAGTCCCACGCATGGAGATTCTTTCAGCCATTAGAACACCTTCGTCCAGCAATTTTATGGGATAACATAATATGAACATATAATATGAGTCTAATAATTATATTTTTAGAAAAAGAAAACATGTATTCTCCTATTTAGAGATAATGATGATACAATATGATGAAAGAGCAATTAATTTTTTACATAAACAGCTTAATAGCTACACCACTCCAGTTAGATATAATTATACGCATGAAAAAGAAGACATGTATATTATTATACGCATGTATTTTGCTTGCAGGTTTCTGGTGGCAGAGTCTACTGTATATTCTAGGTTAGAGATAATCATCATACAATATGATGATATATATGTCAACTAAATTCTTAATATAGCTCTACCCTTTCGAATAGAATAACCACCTATATATAAAACATGTATTTTTTTTCACAGTTTCACATGGTTATGCCCACTATTCAAGATTAATGATCATACAATATGATGACAGGAAAATTAAATCCTTACTTTTGTAGGGCATCGGAAAAAAAAACTTAAAATAACCAATACAATGACCTCCCTAGCTATAACTATATTCTAATTGGATAATTTAAATTAGATTAATTATTTCAACCGTCTATAATAAGTTTTTTTAAAAAAAAATTATTATTCCTTCAAATGTTTTTAAAATAAAAAATAAAAAAAATCCCCTAGCCGCTTGACCGCCATCATACTACGAATCCGCTTCCGTTTTTGGGGTCCAGTCCCGCCCAGTGCTGTGGACAGACAAGGGCCCACAAACATTCCTCTCGGCGACTGCACCGCAGAATAAAGATAAAATAAACCATAAATTACAAATCTTCCCACCACCCAATAAACAAATCCGTTTGAAAATAAATTATAAATAAAATTGTACAACGAATCCCACATACATGGGTACCTGTGCCAGCGTATTTGCAGAAGAAACGCCCCAAACTCTCTCTGTATAAATAAAATAATAATTTATCTCCCAGTACAAATGATATGATAAGCTTTGCATCGGTTTTTTTTAAAAGTAATTTTAAATTTATTCTTTACTCACTTGATATAACATTTATTCATACAAACTTATTTTAAAGCCTCTCATTTCCTATATATAATTTTATTTTAATTTATTTTTTGTTTTTACAAGATTGTCTCCCCAAGCCTTCTCATTCCTTCATACTCCTAAAATTCTCTTATTATACATATGTATATATTTAAACTCCCAACCTCACCATCAGTCAATATTTTCCTTTTAACACATCTGGCAGGACTAGTTATATCACTTTGGACAGCTCAATGCTTACAAAGCTATGCTTATTTGATCCAAAATAAAATCTCAACAAAAAAAATATTTGTAATCTTTTTAATATTTGATAGAGTTCTAACCGTCAATCAATAAATAATAATTTCTAATTAATAAAAAAATGTGACATTTTTATTTAAAAATCTCACTAATATTCTTCTTTAGGAATTTCTTTTTTGTACTTTTAAAAAATATATAATGTAAACAAATGACGTAAAAAGCTATTTTCGGACAAATTATTTTTCACAAAATAAATAGAGCCTAACTTATTCTAAACGTATATTTTAAACAAACACACTAAGGGAGCAACTATCTAGTTTGAAGCAACATGATGTCAGCATGGGTGCATCGACAGTCATATTGATGGTGGTAGCCACAATGAAAAGGAGAAGGAATGCAATGTGAAGGGGTGTAAGAGGGACAAGTCGATATTGAGAGTGTGTCATGCCGATATGGAGTATAGTATATGTATAATCGATTGTTCAGCAGATTTCAAAAGGAAAATCGAGGCTTAATTCTATTCTCAGAATGCGAAGAATGAGTCCAAGGCGAAACTCAAGCACCTTGCTCAGAGAAGCACAATACATGAGTCTATGTGGGAGTTTTCAAAGTTGTTGGAGATTCTGAATATGTCACTGAATATTTTTTTTATTTTCCTTCATGGACGAATTGTAGGCATGGGCGAAACTAGAGTTACGAAGGAATATTTATGACATTGCTTCAGCTATGGCAATGGGCGAGTCCTTAATCGAATACAAGAAGCCAGAGAGAACTATCACAACTTCATCATGGAGGAAGAACTTGAAGTTTAGCAAGGACATGCGTGGGGAGATGTCCCAAACCAAAGGAAAGTGAGAAACTTTCAACCGCTTAAGGGCTATCAAAACAAAACTTATATGAGTAGCTCTGAAGGTAGGGAGAAACCAAAGATATCTTGCTTACTTTGCAAGGGTCGACATAAGGCGTGAATCTAATAAAACTCTTTCATACTAATAAAGATCTAGGTAGACAATATGCAATGTGAGCCCCTACAGCAGTTGATAAAAGGCATATCGAAGAAATAATGGAGATGATCACTCGCAGATTTATGCCGAGAAAATACATAGTTTCAAGTTATGAGGAATACTATGTAAAATGAAAGGACAAAACCGACAAAAAAGCAAGTGGCAAACAAGATAATAAAATAAATAAAATAAATAAAAACTTAAGTACTTGTTCTCCATTTTTGCAATTTGTATGCACTTTAAATAAGTAATTCACATCAATGTCTTTCCTATGTAATCAACATATTATCATATAAATGTGCGATATACCAACATAATGTACCTGTGTATAAAATTGGATTAACTTTTTTTAAAATAAAAATTAATATCAATTTAGCATAATGTACTATGTGTGCACGTGTATGCTTGCGTGTGCGTGTGTGCGAAGATTATATTCTTCACCTAGTTAGAGATGGTATCAAAGCACATCATAAGTGTATTTTGTTCGAACCGTAGCATGCTTTTACAATCACCATACAACTCGAAAAAAAAAACTAATCTCATTGTTGCAATACCAATCATTCACATTTTCATTAGTTACTTAGTCAGCCACGTCAAGCATTCATTGAGTCATCATCATGACAAGTGAAGACAACTCTGATGAGTCAAAATCAACTAACCAATTTGTCACCATACAATGAGATAATTCCAACTTCTCAACTGAAATCAAATTATATAAACAAAATTGCCCTTCATGGCATCAAATCATTGGGAAGAAGATGACCAGACAGGAGAAACAAGGCTACTTGACTACTTGTATGACAACCTATAATTATAAACTTCATATACAATAAATGGTGTGTATTAGATTGTCAAGTCAATAGTTGTTTATTTGATGCTATGCAACTCAATCAGATGAAACGATTTATCCATTATGACACAACCAAGGCAAGTATGGGATACAATCAAGAAAACATATTGTGAGAGTTCAAATGACGCAAATATTTATGATTTACATAAAATATCATTCGTGATAAAATATAATGTAGCATCGATTGTCAATTACTATAGTAAACTCATAGAGATTTTTCATGAACTTGATCGATTAAACCTAAGTAACATACACATCCATCAAACATTAAAATCAAACACAAAAAGATTGATTGCCTTTGATTTCATATCTTTCTAGGATTGGGCGACAATTGTAGTCAAATCAAAGGAGAGGTTTTATAGATAGAGCCTAAACCTAAACTATAGGCAGCTTATGCACATATTAAAACAGGGAGTATCATATAAGGAACCTTCTATTGTGACATCTAAAGAAACAACCTTAATTGTTGCAAGTTTTAAGCAATCTCGATCATCATTGATCAAAATGTTGACTTCACTCGTAACCAATCCCTTATGAAGTGTACCAAATGTGGTTAGATAATGATATAATTAAGGGTTGCTATGAGGTTACTATTTAATCATAAGGATGGATTCACAAAGGGTGAAAGGGGGATAAGAGCGGAGCCTCATTCACATTAACTGAGTTATCTCTTAAGATCATATTAGATCCCATATATGTTAGGTATATCTAGCTCCAAGGCTTTGGTCATATCAGGTATGTATTCTTGCACATCTTTACTTGTAATAGATCTTGGATCGATTACGATTACTTCTGCTTTTGATGGGTTACATTTTACTAAGCCATTAAGTCAAACACATATTACCTGTGCCAATAATACCACCTCCCCAGTTATGGAGAAAGGTTCCATATCTCTTACACCATCATTAAATTTAGGTTCCATGTCACTTCTCTCAATTATGATTTTTTTTATCTGTTTATTGAATTATCAATCCTTTCAATTATACCTTATTTTTTTGCCCATTATACTATCTTTTCCAAATTCTCACTAGTATCTTTTTCAAATACTTAATATTTGAAAATAACTTTTATTTTTAAATATATATATTATTAAGTTAGAATAGATTCACTCCAAATTTATTATTTTTAAAATTAATTATAAATTATATTTATATCAAACGTACCGAATATTGCCCACAGTAAAAAAAACAAACCAAACTCCGAAGGGGGAGTCGATTAATTGTTAATTCTTTTCAATAATTAATTTTTTCCTTTTTTTTTTCATCGAATACCATCCATACCATACCCATCGCTTTCCGCAATATCCGACGTTAGTTACCGGATTGAGACAGGCAGCTTATATTTAGATCAAACATCGCATAACATCACACTGTTTCAATTCATACACACTCGATATATTAAAACCATATGCCACGTGTGACAATAAACGACGCTCCGTACGGTGGTGGTACCGTGATGCTCCCTCCAAAAATTTGTTCCCGGTGAAAAAGAGGTACAAACAACAATGGGTCAGTGATAATATAATATCTTTTTGAAATATATATATATATCATCGAATAAATAAAATGAGGTATTTATTTATTTATTGCAACGCTACGGACAGAAAAATCAAGGTAAGCGTGGCAACACAATCATGCACCCCATGTGCTTGTGTGTGTGTGAGTATATATATTAGCTTGAGATAAACATGCGGCGTTGATGCATTCGAGTCTCAGTCTCCTTAAACCTCGTTAAGGAAATTCGATATATCTTTAGTGATTGACCAAAGCTTCTTGGATGTTCCTTTCTAGAATTTTAACTTGTAAAGCCGCAGTTAAGGCTATGGCGTGAAAATCAGGGTAGCATTAACGTAGCCTCATTTTTGCTTTGTGGTTACTTGTGCAAATCAAATGGCATCTCTCGAGTTCTTGGTAGCAAACAAATTACGGATGAATTTGCTCCCTTGTTAATTATTATTATTATTAGTATTTTCCTTTTTTAACGTGAAAAACGTGCCAGATTTTGAAGGGGAAAAAAAAAGGTTTGTTTGCTATGAGAAGGCGTCGCCGATCCATAAGAGGAAGTCAGAGCTTATTCTAGGAATCACCAGTCCGCACACACTAAAGAAATTTTAAAAAACTATTGGAGCTGAGAGAATAAATGTGAAAAAAAAATTTATATAATATATATAGAGTAATAGTAATTTTTTATAAATAAATATTAACTATAATATTCTTTAAATGTAAAAATAAGGATAAAGAGTGTATAGAGTAATTTTAACATACTCTCTGTTATTATTTTCATATGACTTTTTATATGTAAAAATTAATATAATAACTTTTTATAAATAAATAATTATAACTCATCTTTTAAATTTTATTTTATTATTTTTTTAAAAAAATTCTCTTTCCTCTTTACTTCATCCCCCATTCTCTCCGTCTTTCTTTGCCGTCGCCTCGACAACAAGCCACCCCCTCTGCATGGTTCAACCTGGACTGCTTATTCACCAGCTACCACCTCCAAGACTTGCAAGTCTCCGATCTCTCCAAGGACTGCCGCAGGCTTGCCTTCAAGTTTTCCAAACGCAGCCTCTTTGAGAAAAGGTCCACTTCATCGCCACATCCCTCGCTTGCATCTCTGTCTTATTCTTCCTCTGCGTCTGCTCCATTCTCTACACCCACAGCGTTGTCATTCATCTCTGCGCCGGTGTACTGCTTGAGCTTCTGTGGATCCAGCTTCTGTATCCTGTTCTCTCTCTGTGTCTGCTCCATTCTCTACACTCATAGTGTTGCCATCCATCTCTGCACCGGTGCGCTACGCACTGCGGCTTCTATGGATCCAGCTCCACCTACCTGGATCACGACCCGGATCTATAAAAAATATAAAATATTAAAAAAAACTTAAAAAATTATTTTTTACATACAAAATTGTCATGTAAATATAAAATATATAATAGTCTAACATTTCTCTTCAATTTTTTTTACTATAATATTATTTTTCAATGTTAAATTGTCTTTATTTTAAATTTAAAAAAATTAAAAAATAAAATAAATATCTGAAAAATAAACCGTAATTTTTTATTTATAAAAAATTACTGTAACGATTTTCATGGCTAAAGAATAAAATTTAAACTGATTAAATAATAAAAAAACATATTGAATTTGCTCTAATATTTTAAACTTATCTCTAAATTATAACTCTTTATTTTAAAAATGTTTAGTACTCCTTATTTTACTTTCTATTCTATCAAAAATTATTATTATTATTACTTATCAACAAAAAATATTAATTCAAGCAGAAAATCTCACTAACTTCACTAACGGATGAATAGAAATATTAATTTTTTTATTTTTACAAAGTCGTGCACTAGTATTTCAAAAATGAATGCGTATAAATTTTGTAAGAAAAAATGGAGATAAAAAGAGGCTTTTAAAAACTGTTGGGGCTGACTTTTTTTTTTTTTACAACTGTATTTGTATTCCTATCTATCTTTATATCAAAATTATCACTCTATTTATTTTTATTTTTACATATATTCTCAACTAATTTATTATTATTATTATTATTACATATATTCTTTGTCGCCTCCTCGTCAAAGCGTTTGTTTGTTCGTTGCCGGCCTCTTCTCCCTCTCATCCCCGTCTCTGTCCATCGCACAACAATCAACCAGAAGATGCCGCAGATCGGACCTAAAACCCTCACGCCGGAGCAAGGCCGTCGTAGCAGTGCCAGATAGAATTGGCTGCCGCGCGAGGCAGTCCAGCTGAGCGAGAGCGAGTGACGGACCGCGAAGCAGGCAGAGCCCACGAAATCGTCAGCCCCCCTGATTTGAACCCAAATCAACGCCACAACAACCCGTCGCGAGACACTGATGCATGCCCGATCCCCTCAGAACGATGTGTGCCCAGCGAAAACAACTTCATCCGGCCCTCACCGAATCCGGATCAACGTGTATAAATACGATAGTATTTTAATAAATATATAAACTTCGAAAAAAAAATCAAAAAAAAAATGCACGATTACTAAACGATACCGTTTTGGGATCACGAAATTGGCCCGGCTCGGCCACTTGCCAGGTTGGGAATTTTGATGGCAGGGGCTTCGATTTTTGAATTTTTATGTTTCTTTATGATATTGACCAAAATGCAGAGCTTGCAGCTACAGCCCATACGCACTCCCTTCCCGGCCGCGGCGCCACCGCCGCCTCTGCCGCCGGCATTGCTTTGCCGTATCTCAGAAACTGTTAGTAAACCCAGAACCCTTTGCTTCCAAGAATCAGACCCTTCTCGGTTTCGCCGACAATCCATGACCCGTGTTGTCTCTCCCAAACAGGCCCGTCTCTCTGTCCTTGACAGACCAGTCAATTCCAGCACTTACGCATCCCTAATGGATTCTTGCATTTGCCTCGAGTTCGGAAAACAGATCCATGCCCACACCCTTAAAACTGGGTTTGGTGGCGACGAGTTCGTGGAAACCAAATTGCTCCAATTGTACGGGAGATGTGGTGTTTTGCAGGATGCACGTCAGCTTTTCGACAAAATGCCTCGCAGAAATTTGCATTCTTGGACCGCCATCCTCCGCGCCCACTTAGACCATGGATCGCCTGAGGATGCCCTTGTGCTCTTTCAGGAGCTCCTGTTTGAGGACGTCGTCTTAGAGTTCTTTCTGTTTCCGGTTGTTTTCAAAATTTGCAGCGGGCTTGGAGGTCTGGAGTTCGGAAAGCAGTTGCATGGGGTTGTGATCAAACATCAGTTTGTTTGGAACATTTATGTGGGTAATGCTCTAATTGATATGTACGGTAAGTGTGGAAGCCTAGCGGATGCTCAGAAAGCTTTGGGCTCAATGCCAGAGAGGGACGGGGTTTCGTGGAACTCGGCTGTCACAGCTTGTGCTGCCAATGGCAAGGCTTATGAGGCACTAGAGTGTCTCGAAAGAATGGCTGCTTTGGATAATTTTGTGCCCAGTCTTATTACTTGGAGTGCAGTTATTGGTGGGTTATCTCAAAATAGGCACGATGATGACGCCGTGGAGCTGCTTTCTAGAATGCAGGCAGCTGGAGTTAAACCAAACTCTCATACCCTCGCAAGCATCCTTCCTGCATGCGGTAGATTACAGCAGCTACAGACCGGAAAAGAAATCCATTGCTATATCCTGAGGCATGGTTACATGACCAATTCTTTTGTGGTGAATGGATTGGTTGATGTGTATAGGAGATGTTACCAAATGGAAAGTGCTCTAAGGATCTTTTTGATGTTCTCTGCAAAAAGTGCATTTTCTTTTAATACAATGATTGTGGGATATTGCGAGAGCGGCAGCATCTCTGATGCCAGGAAACTGTTTGACCAGATGGAGTTAATGGGCGTTAAGAAGGATATAGTTTCATGGAACTCCATGATTTCAGGGTATGTGGATAACAACCTATTCAAGGAAGCTTTGAGCATGTTCCTTGATTTGCTGATGGAAGAAGGGATTGAAGCCAATTCTTTTACTCTAGGGAGTGTTATAACCGCCTGTGCGGATATGGGTTGTTTGAGACAAGGATGGCCTATTCACGGCTTTGCCATCGTCAGGGGCCTGCAGGCTAACGCCTTTGTTGGTGGAGCATTGGTTGAAATGTACTGCAAGTGTCAAGACCTGAGGGCTGCTCACAAAGCTTTTGATGAAGTATCTGAACCAGAAACAGCAACTTGGAATGTTTTAATATCAGGCTACGCCCACTGCAATAAAATAGAAGCCATTCAAAATCTAATGGAAATGATGAAAAGAGGTGGTTTCAGCCCAAACACTTACACATGGAATGGCATTATTGCAGGTCATGTGGAAAACGGACACCTGGAGCTGGCTATGAAATATTTCTTTGAGATGCAGATTTTGAATTTGAGACCCGATATCTACACTGTTGGAATAATTTTACGAGTCTGCTCCAGACTATCATTAGTAGAGCGAGGAAAGCAGGTCCATGCTCATTCAATCCGATGTGCATACAATACTGATCTCCACATTGGGGCAGCCCTTGTGGACATGTATGCAAAATGTGGAAGTATAAAGCATGCAGGGTCTGCTTACAGAATGATCCCAAACCCTAATTTGGTGTCCCAAAATGCTATGTTGACTGCATATGCAATGCATGGGCAAGGAAACAAGGGAATTGCCCTATTTCATAAAATGCTTGCAGATGGAGTTATACCTGACCAAGTAACTTTCTTATCGGTACTTTCTTCCTGTGTGCACGTTGGATTGGCCAAGACAGGTTGTGAGCTCTTTGACATGATGGGGAAGTATAATCTCAAACCCTCACTAAAACACTACAGTTGTATGGTAGACCTGCTGAGCCGTGCATGCCAGCTGGATGAAGCTCATCAAGTGATCAAAACAATGCCCATGGAAGCTGATTCAGTAGTTTGGGGTGCTTTGCTCAGAGGGTGTGTTACCTGTCAAAATGTTGAATTAGGGGAAATCGCAGCAGAAAAGCTCCTGAAACACAATCCAGACGATACCAGTAACTATGTTTTGTTGGCAAACTTGTATGCTTCTGCAGGGAGATGGAGTGATGTGGCCAGGACAAGGAATGTGATTAAGGATAGGGGAATGCACAAGAACCCCGGATGTAGTTGGATAGAAGACAGAAATGAGGTTAACGTATTTCTTGCTGGTGACCAATCTCATAGGAGGACAGATGAGATTTACACCACCCTGAACAAATTGAACCTTCACATGAATAAAAATGTCATGGAAACGGTAATGTAATTGTAGAGCACAGAGGATCTGTTGAAATACACAAATATACCGCTCAGCTTCAAAGCAAAATAATTAAAACAGGCATAGAAATTAAGTAGAGGCATCTGCTGCTGGGTACAGATGACACCCCTTCAATGCTAAAATAAATATCTGTACAAAGAAAGACTTTTGGTTTTATATTAATCACATGTCCAGTGACTTCAACACCCTACGAGCTTGGATGTGAAGAGCAAGTAGTCTCTGCTCTGCATCAAGGGACGACCCAAATTGACTTGCTGCCCATATTAAGGATGCAGACTTCTCACCCAGAAGACGCCTTATGTCTTCATGTATTGTCGCCATGAAAGCCCTTTCCCTCCCATTTACATGACCAATAAGCAATAGAAAGAACTCTCCACATTTCATCCTAATCAAACAAAAAAAAATATTGTTTTAAAATTGTGTCTGGACTACCTAGATCTTCGAAGGTCATTGAGAAAAATCCATATTAAACAAGCTGGATTAAATTTAGTAAAAGTACTGCAAGCAAGTCTCAAAGCTTTTGACAGTTCTTTATGAATGAGAATGAAGCTCATTGTAGAATCATACAAGATGATACAAGATGGCTATGCTATGTGAAACCTAACAGATCATGGTATGATTGTATTCTCCATACATAGAAGAAAATCAGAATGGCCAAAGGTGCAAACTAAGCGCCTCAACACCCAAGACTTTGGGGCTTTTTCAAAACAGGCAACCTAGATGGGTAGTTAATATGTCCTCCTAAACCGCTCATTCCTGTCCCGAGCTATGTCCCCTTTTGCTTTTTAAATAATGATGCCATTTCTTATTTGCTTCTAAATGTTCAAGAATCATGAAAATTTTGATTTAATAGTCTGCAGAATGAGCGCGGCATTACGCCACATGTTTGTATTAAATACTTCTCATATTAGCAGGTCAGCTTGGACACAAAAACACAACTAAGAATATAAAAGGTACACTAAACATGCAAGAGGAATGAATCATGTTTGAAATTAAAGTAATAAACAACACCAAAATCATGTTTCTTAGGAGATTGAAAATAAATTTGACCCAAGGAAGGGAAAAAATATATTTACCTCAGATTTTCATCTACTTGTTTGTTTTGAATGAGTTCTGCAACTTCCTCGATACCCTTGCATTCTTTAAATTCCTGGTAGATAATTATAAATATACACGTTACACATCAGCTTAGAAGAGGAACACAGGAAAAGTTCACATGAAACAAAAAGGTTTCATCATCTATAAAGGTGACAAAAAAATCTTCTTTTTTCATTCATTTTCAAGAAGTTTCCAATAAAACAACTTGAGCAATTCATATCAAAGCAAGAACAGCAGCAAGTAGAATTAACCTAAAAGTATTCAATATGAGTACCAAGGCATGTAATGACTTCTCGACATAGTTCCTTAGAGACAGAATGGCAGCTCTAGTGCCTTTTCACATTATACTCTTGGCAACTATAGGCAAAAAATTACCTATAAACCAATTTGGGATTTTTTTTTTCTTACTTTCTTTCTTTCGTTTGGATACGAGTAGGAAGCAATTCATATAGAGAGAGATAGAGTTCAAATAGGGAGTTTTCGATTTGGCTAAAGATACCCAATTAGGTAATTTTTAAAATCATGCGATCTAGAAGAGTCACAAATGTAGATTTTTTAATTTCATTTACAAAAGAAAAAGTATCAGCACAGTCAACACTCACAAGCAGTTATGATATTGAATTGATTATCAAACAATAGCGTCAAAAATGTATAATAGAATAACAAACAAATGCCAGACAAAAGTAAACATACCATTTGATTGGCTGGTGAATCTAACAACAGTGGGATGAGGGCATCTAAACATGCACCTTGCTCAAGCATTCCCCGGGTTGATAAAATTTTCATCAAAACCTACGTGACACCAAATTGCTTCAATATTGAGAAGCTGACTTGTGATTTTAAATTTAAACACTATTTGAACTATGTCGGGGCAAATTTCAGCTGCCATGTAATAGCATACAGAAGTTTACAATTACCTGAATTGGCTTATAATGCAAGGCCAAAACTGTGCTCTCTGCGTGTAGCAGACAGCATCCTTCCAAGACTCGGAGTGCCAATGCAACTTCAGCATCAGTTGAAGGGCTAATAATCTTCGTAGTTTTCACTGTGAATAAGTGATCCAAATTCGGTACTTTGCCATCTTCCTCTTGTTTCAATGAATTTTGAAATAAAACTGGGACAACTTTTACATGTGAAAGAAGTACACACTATCAGCAGTGCAGATTGTTCGTAATTTACAACAGAGTAAGAAAGCCACAATCAAGTTTCTCAAAGGATCTCTTTGCAGGCTTTCTTTCTTTATTTCCGCTGAAATTGGAGGGCGGTGTCATTATTACAACCATTTTGAATGTTTTTTTTTGGGTTCTTTATTTGAGTTGTATTGTGAGGATCTCTCTATCTAAAGACTTATTCTTTCGTTCAAAAAAATAAAATTAAAAATCAAACGGCAGTGCAGATTGTTCGTAATCACTCGTCACAGACCAAATGCAGATCAATCGTTCATTTTCTCGTAAAATAATACTATACCAATTGATATATTGAAACAAATGATTCAGTTTTACGAATCAGACAGCAATTATAGCAGCGCAAGAAAAATCAGAATCAGACCCCATTACACGGATAGCTTCTGAATCCAAAAGTTTGGTATTTTCTCACTCTCGCTCTCGGATCATTCGTTTTATTGGAAACAGAAAAACGATGAAGGAGTGGAGACAATAGACTGATCCGGTGAGCAGTGATCCAAGGACCTTAGGTTTGAGACGGATTATACCTTGGAGGTCGGGGATGGACTGAGCGTCCCGGAAGAGGTTGATCGTGGAGGGAGACTGCGAGACGGATTGAAGGAATTTGAGGAGACTGCGGAGGCCACGAACGCGGAGGAAGGAGAACTCGGCGCGCGCGTCTCGGAGGCCGGTACGGAGGGAGAGAGTCACCTCTCTGTGTAGACTCTGCCGGGCCAACGCGTCTACCAGCTCCGCCACCGGAGACTCGATCTCCGTCAACGGCGAGTCGCATTCCGGCGAGGTTGACAACCATTCGCTCCACAACGCCTTCTTCTTCAGGTACATCCCCCTTCTCTCCGTGCTTTATTTCTTCCTCTTAAACACGTCTTCGTTTTTTCTAATCTTTGGGCTCGGATCACGTTTTGGCGAAGAGACCGCGCCATTGGACTCGGAGCAGCTTCCTCTTAAATTATAATAGTTGGTTTGGTATGCGAGAATGAAATGAGAGGGAATGGAATCATTAAAGTAATAAGATTGACATGGGAAAGAAATGGATTTTTTAATTACCTTTTCCATGTTTGGTATGCAAAAACAAATAAGGTAATGTATTCATGTAATTACTTAAATATCTTTAATTAAAAATTATTAAATATTTTTTTTATTAATCAAAAAAAAATTTCATCTCTTCACTTTCGTTTCCCAGCGTAGGCAAGTGGGCGATTGGATCCAGGGGGGAGGAAGGTCGGGCGGCGGCGGAACCGGTGGGAGAAGGGGTTTTTGCGCGGCGGGGAGGGGAGAGGGCCGGGGTGACGGCGGGGAGGGCAAGAGGGGGCGGGGCGACGGCGGGGAGGGTGGGGCGATGGCAGATCGGGTTGCGGTGACGAGGGGAAGGAAAGAGAGGGCGGGGGAGGAGGGTCGGGCGGCGGCAAGGGGGAGGGGAGAGGGTGCGGCAAGGGGGGGAGGGGAGGGAGGTGGGGCGACGGGGAGAGGGGGAGAGAGGGAGAGAGAAGGGGAGAGAAAGATAAAAAAAATAAGGTTAAAAAAGGAAATATAGGTTCCCATATACAAGGGAACCTTTAAACCAGGGGGGTGGGGGGAATCAATTTCCTTCCATGTGTGGGTATAAGTTTCTCACGGGAATCTTATTACCTTCTCTTTTTTTATACCAAACGCGGGAAAAGAATGCAATCTGATTCCTTTCCTTTCCTTTCCCGCGTACCAAACATGCCATAAGTATTTAATGAAAATACTTAAAAGTATTTTGCTTTTTTTACTTTAATAAAAAAATAATATTATAAATAAAATTCTTTCAAATTTAAATAGGGGTGATCAAGAACCGAACCGAATCGAATCAAACCGTTTGGACCGAAAAAAGTGTTTTTAAAATTATATTGATTTATTTGGTTTTTAGTTTTAGAGAACCGATGTTATTGGTTCGGTTCACGGTTTTGGGAGTTTGGTTAATCGAACAGACGTTACCACTTTGTCACGTTGACACTTTTCGCTACCCAATTCCCACACATTTCTTAGTTTTATGTTTTCTCGAAGTAAAAAGGCCAAAGGTTGACATTTCCACTTCTCAATTCTCACTTATCTTTGTCAGATCTACTCGTAGAGTCGTAAACTTGGTCGATTGGTGATGATGTTTAAAAATTAAAATGAGTATATTTTTTTATTTGATGTTAAAATTCAAAAATCGATTCAAACCGATGAACCAAACCGAATTTTTATGCACCGAACCGAACCAAATACCGATGTTTTTAATATTTATTGGTTGGTTTTGTTTTAGATTTTTTTTCAAACCGAATGTCATTGGTTTGGTTTAAAAATTATATACAAACCGACCGAAAACGACCAATGCTCACCCCTAAATTTAACCCTTATTATTTTTCTTACTTTTAAATAATTATAATTTTTATCTCCTTTTTAAAAATTCATCTCTCTTTTAATTTTATCTCTCCTCAAAAAAAAAAAACAAATATTTAAAAATAATTTTTAAATTAAATAATAAAACTAAGTATTCTCTAAAAATATTGATAGTTAAAATAACATAATGTGTATTTTTAATTATTTTGAATATGATACTATGAATGTTCTAAAAACATCTACAATAATCTTTTTATAATTGCCTACTCAAAATAATTAGAAGTATTCTTTTATTTTAATATTTTTTTAACTTTATTTTTTAGCCTTTCTATTTTAACAACTCATTGATTAAGTTATTATTTTTAAATTATTTATTTATTCTTTTATTTAGACGTTTATTAATAGATGTGAAATGTATTAAGAAAAAGTATAGTATTTACAAAAATATGAAGTCAATAATAGTAACACCTATACAAACTCTTGTATACTTTTTTTAGTTTTTATAACAAATTTAACCAAAATGCATAAAAAAAAATTATATTCTTGTTTGTAATAAAAAATAATAAAGTAAACAGTAATTGTTCAAATTTAATACATTAAATGCAAATCAATTCTTAAAATTAAACACAACAGACACCACTCATGACAACGGTCAATGGGGCACCCCCCGACAATTACACTTTTCCCATAACACCAACACTTGTCTGTGGTGACTTGTAAAGACTCGTATTTGGGTAGTGTTGAGAGATAGTCATTCTATGGGAATGTAACTATCTGGACGGTAGTGTAGCCGTCGATGTGAGCATTTTGACTGTACTTGGGCCCGATTCCGAGTCGGGGCCCCGTTTGACCCGATTGTTGACTTTTCGGGGTCTATTGGTTGACTTTGCGTTTGAGCGGTCATTTGGGTGTACTAATATCTGTGTAGTATTGTGCTCGTCATTTCGAGCGTTTTGACTGTAGTTTGACTCAATTTGGAGTTCGGGACCTTGGAGGTTAATTATTGAGTGGGTCAATGGTTGACTAGGTCAGTTGACTGGCAAAAATATAAATAGGGGAAAGAGAGCTTCCACGTTACGTTTCAGCGTTTCAAGTTTCTGCGTTGGAGAGCTTAGAGAGAGAAAGAGAAGGAAGCTTGGAGGCCTTGGCGATTTGGGGCGTTTTGAGCTCGTTCAAGCATCAAGAATCATTCCAGGTAGGTGTTCCACTGATTCTTCACCCTTTTCTTCCTGTTTTTTGGATTAACATGTAAGAATTTGATGAAATCATGCAAATTCGTGTTGAACCCTAGAATTTGGGGAAAAACCAATTTTGGGTTGAATCTTGTATTTAAATGCGTTCCGAGGGGTAAGACGTGATTTAAAACCTAATATATAGTATTAGGTATGAGTTTTATGAGATTTCGGGTTGAATCCAGACGAGAAACAGGTGAAAAACGATGATGAACATGAATCGTCGTGAATCGGGTAGAGAAACGGCCGATGAGATCGACTGGAAATTGAAAATTTCGAATGTGCGATTCGAAGGTTCGAAGGTAGGTTCGATGTAGTGTAATTTCGAGTGTCGAATGTGAAATTTTCGAGTGTCGTTTCGAAGGTTCGAAGGTACTTGAAGGGAGTTTCAAGGCGATTCATGGGTACTTGAAGGTAGTTTTGAAGGTAGTTCGAGTGTAGGTTCGAGAGTAAGGCGATCGAAAGAGATTCAAAAATACGATTCGAAATGCGATTCGAAATGCGATTCGAAAATGTAGTTTCACCGATTATCTGAAATACGTTTGATTGGACTGGACCTATTTACATTGCAACCTATACCCATCTACACATTTATACTTAAGTTACAATGTAAATAACGAAATACCCCCCATTTGGATTCAAAGAAAAATACTAGAAAAATTAATTCCCATTATTTCAAAATGTGAAATTTGGGATTTAGTGTAAAATCTCGGAAAAACCCAAAAGTTCGTAGTGGTGAATTTTTGGAAAGTGGGGTTAGACATCTCGAGAAAAATCCCCAAAAATCAGATTATCTTATTTATGCTATGGGAACCCAATGCCGGGACTTTTGATTTCAAGAAAATAGGCGCTATGGGTACTTCCTTCATAAATCAAGGATTGAGGATTTACTTGTGGAGACCGGCTACGTTCCAAAGGAAATGTCGAGAATGACATGCCATACTCATGTTAGTATGTTGATGTGAGGTATTGGGGCACGGACTCCATGACTTGTTTGGGTTCTCACCGTGATGCACCGATGGTGCTATGTGGTTGACATGGCGGCATATGCACCGATGGCGGCCGGTGTGGCGACCGTGTCCTGGGCATATAAGCGCCGTGGTAGGGCGAGTGCCCTGAGTGGGATCCTAGTGAGGATCGTGGACAAAATGTCTGTGTGTGGCAGGCTAGGTCCTGATGTTTGTTTGCAGGCGAGTCCTGATGATTGTGCACACTACACGGTGCACGAGTACACGAGCATGTAGTATAGACTTGTATGTTTGCATGATGTGGAGTGTCGGGGTCACCTACCGAGCTTGTCGCTCACCCCTACTTGTTGTTTACCTTTTTCAGGTGTGACCCGAGACTAGTGGAGGACTTTCTTCCAAGAGGACGTGCCCACTACTCGATGTATGATGCGATCGTATTCGTATACGTATTGTGGATTGTATTATGTTTGTATCCCGGACATGGGTCCGTGGACGATTGTATTTGCATCTTGTTTGTGATGTGATGTCGGTATATTGTTTGACTTAATGTGTGCATGATGATATATGGGGAAGTACAGGATTACCCTTGATGTATGATCGTACGGGGTTGCATGTTTGAGACAAGACCGCGGTGTAGTCTCTATTGGTGCTAGTCACCAACCCCTTGACCTTTCGGGTGCGGGCAAGGGGAAGTCATGTACCCGGTTCCGGGTTCCCTGGAATTCGGGGGCGTGACATGACTGGCCCAACCCATGGCAACCACACCGACATGTAACGGCCCACTACAGGCTTGCCCCATGCCCACCACTAGCACGGGCATCACAGCCCACCCACTCTTTCAACACTTATACTCTTATACACGAGTCATTATCTCTATTGTTTTATGTTGAGAATAAATATTTATGCAATCGGCTCGCAACATCATCGTGAAATTGTGGCCGATTGGACGGCCATGATCTTTTTTTTCCTCTCCCTCCTATGATGAATTGGTAGACTACCACATCGTCACAGTTACTCAAAGATTATTCAACCCCGATTGTATGTAACATTACCCTTTATCTTGATTTTAATTCCAAGTCGTCGGATATTAACACACACTCATCATATACAATCTAACCATCAACCAAACACGCATACTGGTCAAACAAGATACCTATATCTCAATTAAATCATAAAAAAAAATTAACGCAATCATTTATCACATTACAATCTCATATCAACATACATATATACATATCAATGTTTATACATGCTAATTCCCCATTCTATAATAGTAAAGATATAGTCATTCCTCCAACATAAGGTTTAAGGTTATTTAATAATTAAAAACATGTATATGATGTTTGGACCAAACATAAGTTAGAAAGACATGACCCTAACTCGAAAATACTTACAAACAAATACATAATTGTCGAGAGTCAAAACATTCTTTTCTTGTTGTTTTTTGGCGCTTCTTCCTCTGTCTAACTCTTTTATAACTGCCCAATATGATGGCTTTATCACAAATTGTATGAAGTTAATAGTTTTAACTGCACTCAAACACGGCTAAATAAGGATTTTTTTTTCTGTTTTACGGGTAACCATGCATTCCAATAGAACTAAACCAAGTAGAACATCACTTACTTGTCCGTCAAACAACCTTTTTCAATTAAACAAAAGTATCAAATAATTATTCATAAAAATCATTTTTTGATTTTCTTTTTGATTAATAATTTATGTTAATCAACTTAACTCAACAGCTATATAAAATGACAAAATTATTCATTTGGACTTACTGACAAAAAACAAATGCAAACAAAACTATCAATTTACTGTATACACCACTCACTAACTCTATTAACCAAAATAAAACATATAGTCACTAACTTATTGGTGCATTGGGAATCGCCAACCCAATTGTAGGTATCGTGCATTTTGGGGACGACACATTAATAATACACATTTATTTTAGTTAGAACTCAAATGCATCATATTTTTTTTGTTAAAACACAATGGTTAATTATAATACAAAACATATTAATACAAGGTACCAAAAGTAAACCTATGAAAGAAAAAGAATAATTTATGTCGCGTGTGATATAATGTCTTTAAAATGATTTTTATTTTTAAAGCATAAAGCACAAATCCCATCACATTTTAATACATTTAAATTCTTAATGTTATCTTCAAAACACATGGGACATATAGTTGTTTTTTTTAAATATTTAAAATGTTCTGTTTAGTTTAGTATGAGTTTTAATTTTTATATTCTGTTGGAATTCGTATTGAATTTTAATATGATTTTTTTGTTAGCATGATAAAAAATGTATTTTTAAAAACTTAGTTTCAACTTGTTTTTTTAAATACAATATCACATGACTAGATAATAAATTTCTTAAAAAAAGTTATTTGGGTCTTCAATCAAAATTAAGTTTAGATTTGAAAAAAAAAACACAGGATAATTATTTTCTATTTTCAAATCCAAACATAATTTTTGTTGGAGAGCCAAATTCTTTTTATTTTAAAACTTGTCATCTACTTTATTAATATACCCATCAATTGTTTTTTTAAAATTCTTATAAAATTCAATTTTTTAAAACATATTTTTTTTTAAAATACATCCTTCCCACTAAAAACCATAATGGTTTTCAAAAGTCTAAGTCCATAAACGGCAATAAAACACTTATCAAATGACTCTTTCTCTTAAGGCACTCACACAAGACCTTTAAATTTTTTTCTTAAGTTTACAGGTTTAAATTATTTTTAGACTGTCTATAAAAATATATTTATATCATTAAAATAAAATTATATAATTTTTAGTTTAATAAAAATAAAAGTTATGACACGAGAGGAGAAAGTCGAAATATTTTTATATAATTTAATAATTATAAAAAATAAATAATAATTTCTAATACATACAAAAATAATTAAATGTAAGACTAAATAACTTTATGATTTTTTTTGTTTTTTTTATAACATACTTTATAGCTGCGAGTGTAATTTCGTTCTATAAACCTTAGGGCCGTCTTTCCATACAGGAACTGCTCGCCTCTGCTCGTTTGGATTTCTCTCTCTCTCCCAATCTCTCATGGCTGACGCCTATTGGAGGTACAGCGATGCACGGCAGTCTCAGATCTCTTCCCTGGTCGGAGGAAAACGCCCTCGTCCGGACTTTGGTACCCCTCGCTCTCTCTCTCTCTCTCTCTCTCTCTCTCTCTCCTATTCGTGTCTCTGTGATGTTAAGGTTTCATTAATTGTCTGTTCTTTTATATTCGTTGGCTTGTTCTCTGTAACACATGCTCAACTTTAATATCGGGTAATGGTGGAAAAGAAAGAACTAGAGTTTTGGACACTGGTTGTTGGTCTAACCATTAATGTCGCGCTCGCATTGGACGCAAAAACCGTTGGTATTGTATTTTGTTGAATTAACGTCGGCTGTTTAGTGTTTGATTTCTATTTTTTGCTTATCGCTAACGGCTAATCCGAACTCGTCAAAACAGCAACCATGTGTTCTGGAAACAAATATATGGAAAAGATTGTCTATACTAAATTCAAAATCAAGCAAGGGACAATGATATGAAGCATGGAAGAACTGCTTACGAAATCGTTTATGCGTATATATGTTCTTTTATATTTTCCATACTCCAAGCCGAGCCATAGTTATACTGTGTTTCAATGTCACGAGGGGTCCTTATGCTGGAATTGGGATGCTTCCTGCCTTCATGGATCACGGAATGAAAATCTCTGGCATGTGTTTCATTGCTTGTAGCTTGTTATCAGCTGCCTGTGTCTAACTTTGAACAACTTTGATTGCTAGTCTCGTTGACTAAAACATTTACTGTGATAAAAAATGACCTGAAGTTGATGATCCTTGCAATGGAAATGTTTGGTTTTATAGCTATCTTAGGTACTTGTTTTTATTTTATGTTTTTTTAAACAAATTCTTGATTTCCCTCGAGCAAACCATCCATTCTGAAATTTCATTGCGAGGCCCCTATATGTCTGAGCAAACAATGGAATGTGTTGTCATGTTAATTTGTTTGCCCGGTTCATATTTGAAATAAAGGTTCTTCTTTTGCATGCCTAAAATCGCTGTGAAGCTTGAAAGCAAATTTAGTTTTTGTAAAAATTTAAAAGAGTAAATTTATCAAAACCACTAAGAAGGTGATAGACAATTACATTACAGTATATGAAAAATGCCAAAAAGATCAAGGGTTGTTATTGTGTGGGACATTGCAACACAACAATGTCCATGAACAAAACTCATAATTACCCTTTACCAATTAACGGCAGAGGACTTGCACAATGGTTTCACTAAAATATGAAATTTCATTTGTTCTCAATTTTTGACAATACGCCTTTCTTCATGCCAAGCGATAAAATTCTTTCTAAATGTTATGTTGGATTTTGTAAATATTTCTCAAATTATGCCCCTTATTGCCTTCTTTCAGCGCCTTACTTTGTGAATAGTTGAGGAGATCATTGATTTTGTTCAACCCGTGTCAAGTAATTGTGATTCTGTGGCTTTATCCTGTATTGATCCTCTCTCTCTCTCTCTCTCTCTCTCTCTCTCTTAATGGCTACCTTTCCTGAAAATTTCATGCTTGAACTTGTAGATGGCTCTAGTAGCCAGGATCTCTCCCGTTTTTATGCTCGTGATGATGAAAGAGTAGCATATCGCCCTGCCATTAGAGATAGTGATTCAATTGGAGCATCTTATGATCGTTACCTTCGCAGTGCAGTATGTATTGTTTGTCTCTTGTATCCGAGTATCAGTTTGACACTCTCCAAGTATCTTTGTTAATACTCTGTTATGATTCCCAGCAAATTTCATCCTATGGTGGAGGAGAACCTGCTAGGACCTTGAGTGGGGGACTAAATGGTCATGATGATCCACGTGTTATGAGTATTGGGGGTTTGGAATCTGGGGCGAATGTGAAGCTCCGGAACTTGGGATACGAAGTTGGAAGGCCAGAGATTCCCCTACCCATTGATGCATCCAGTACCCTGTATGTCGAGGGGTTACCTGCAAATTGTACACGGCGAGAAGTATCTCGTATCCTTTTTTTCTTGCTCCTTCAACCACCTGTTTTTGTGTTTTGTTTTGTTTTGTTTTGTTTTTTGTTTTTTCTCCTTTTGTTTTCTTCACTTGGCTTTGTAGATATTTTCCGCCCTTTTGTGGGATACAAAGAAGTAAGACTTGTGAGCAAGGAGTCAAGACAGGTAAGTTTGTTGTCATTAAGTATGGAAGCATTCTTAGTGCTTCTTCATTGGATTTTCTGATTATCTAATTTTGCAGCCTGGAGGGGATCCGATTGTACTCTGTTTTGTGGATTTTGCCAGTCCTGCCCATGCTGCCACTACACTAGAGGCCTTACAAGGTGAGCTTATATTCTGTTTGATTGCCTAATTATATGCACCTATAGCTTCTATGTCTTTCTACATCTGGAAGTTGCATGTGTTCTCTTAGAACCCCACCTTGAATTTTGAAGATTCAAATAAGCAGCAAAGAGGGCATGTTAAGTCTTACTCAGTATAAGGGAGTTGGGAATTGTACATATGCTGTTCAATTATGTCTGCACTACTTGTTTGTGGTTTTTTTGTTCTCTTTTAATTGGGCGGGGAAGTAAAGGTTAAGAGTTTTGACTGCAGCTTAAGTCAAGTTGTTGAGTAGAGGGGTGCTTACTTCCATCACTTTGAACTGTGGTGTCTTATTTGCCTTTTGGGTAATCTAAAAATCCTCATCCTCAGGATTTAGTGAAAATCAATTTCTTACATTAGGGTTTAAAAAATGCATCAATGTGCAAAACTTCTGCCTGACTGGTCCATGATTGAAAACACAAGTGTCCTCCAAAATAAAATAATAATGAAGATAAGAAAAGTCCCTGCCATCTGCCCTTCCTTAAGAGGTGCTACATCCCATCCCAGATACACCAATGCTTTGTTGACCACAGCCGGATCATATTGGATGATGAGAACCCCTACGGAAGCAAGGGACTAGCGCTTTGAAGTTGTGAGTGATGCTGAGCTTTCCTGTTGGGCTTCATTGCAACTGTTCAGCTCCGCAGGACAACAGTGCTCAAGTAGCTGCTTGTTGAAGAATTAGGACTGTTGAGGAGAGATCATCGCTGAAGGGGATGCAATTGGCTGAGATACCTTCATTGTGAGAGGTGCTGGGCTGGGCTCATTGCAGATTTTCAGCTCAGCAGGGTGACAGTGTCAGCATCTGCTGTTGGGAGCCAGTCACAGGAATTTGGTTGCTCTGGTTAATTGGATATTATACTTAATCCCTCTTCGTGTACTTGATAGCAATACTATCTCGAAATCTGCTTAAATTTCTGAAACCAAAATAGTAATCCAGTGAAATGGTACAAGATTGAGGCTTTTAAGTTTTAAAAATCTCAGGAGATAATAGAGGGTTTATGGCTTAGAAGAGATGTTCTGTATGGCTACAGGAACAAGGCGGTGTTGATGGCAATGAATGGAGGATTTAGTTAGAGCTCAGATATCAGGTCTCCCGTATAATTTAAATGATCTTCTCATTTCTTTATGGACCTTTTTACTCAATGACCCTATGCATGAATTGAAGATAAAATCTTGTGGAGGCACATAATTTTAAATAGAAAACACTGCAGCAGTACAATTCTTTGTAAATAAGGTTATTTTTTTCACTGAGTTTTGTGCCTGCTCATATAATGAATTATTACGTGATGCTTTGGATGTGGGCACATGAAAGTTTAGAGATGCTGTATCTAATGTACTTTTGGTTCAGTTCCCCTCTTGCAAAAATGAAGGCTTTAGGGATAAAGCCATTGATGCTATTATTGAAACTATATCCTCAAACTCTCCTGGCATAACACTACTGGTAGATTTGTTCAAGGCACATGCTAAAACTAACCGTGTGTAAATTTCTAGATGAATTATGTAGCTTGAAACTTCATGTTTCTATGTCAAGGTTGGCAGTCGAACTGTACAGTATGTGCTATCCACGTTCATTACTATTTTTGAAACGGGGAAGTACTTTGTGATTCTTCCAAGTTTTCTTTGACTGGCTGCGTTGGGAGGGCCATTTATGTAGTGTTTGTTACTAAAATTGTTTAGTTCTGAAGGCTGGTGGAAGTGCTTAAGCAAGTACATTATGTAGGCTCTCTCACATTCCATGCTTTAAAAAAAAATGTTCCCAGCATTACCTTTGTGTTCAGACTCATCTTTACTAGTTGCAATGCAGAGTCCAACAATGAACAATTAAGCCAAACCCTTGCATTATTTTTAATTGCGAGCTTTATGAACAATTAATAAAGAAAAGATTTTGTGGAGTTCAAGCTACAGAAAGCCTTTTACTTGGGAAGGCAGCAGGCTTTACTTGTGTCCTTGCCATGTGGCTGTGAATAAATTGGCTCTTTTTCGAATGAGGGAATAAATGAACATGTTCTAATTTTACGTTTATTAGGAGCCAACAGTGAATACAACCAAGTTTTTTAAGTTTATGCATTTCATTGATGTATGCACATTGAGATATCGTCTGTCGATGTCCCTACTTCGTCAAGTGGTGTGTGCGCAGCGTAAAGTAGACAAACTGAATTTTGCAGGTTATAAATTCGATGAGCATGACCGAGACTCGGTCAATTTAAGGCTGCAATTTGCTCGCTATCCTGGTGCAAGGTCAGGTGGCGGGCATCGTGGCAAACGTTGATTTGTGCGGTTCTACAGGTGATCAAAACTATTTTCCATATACTTAACGCTTATTAATGGCCACTAGGTTCTTTTGGAAAAAAATATTATCAAGCACGCTAAATATGGAACAATAATTCTCTGTAGGACTCAGGGAGTTTTACAATAATGTGGGGCGATACAACAATCTTGTGTTTTACGCAATTTCTAAGCAGATGCTTTCATTAGAACCTACTCAAACTGCGCGGGTTTTCATTAGTTGGGAGACAATCACTAGAGCGTTGGAGCACGTGTCGCATTTCTGCCTGAAATTTGTGAAATCTCATTTAAATTTTGAACTAGTACTCAAGTGAAGATGGTCTCTGCTCTTGTAGGTTTTTGTGATTGTGGATGCATGTTTTGAGGAATTTATGTAATAATGACAAAGTAGTACCTGCTATACATAATTTTGTTTTAGCTGTTAGAAATATTTTCTTACCAATATTTTCTGAAGTTCTAGAAAAGCAATTGAATGACCACTTGGTTAAGATGGATTGGCCAAATATTTTCTTATCAATATTTTGTTTACCTGTAAAAGGCTCTGGGTCCTTCACTCAAAGTATATGTGGCTGCGAGAGCCTGTATCTGCTCTGATGTAATCACTCGTAGCCATTATTTGCGCATGTGATCTTATATATGCCACTAATCAACCTTGAGGCTTGGCTCTAACCTGGAGTTGTTGAGTATTGTTTTCTATGATATTTCTAGGATCAACTTTGGTTAGACCAGTTTCATTCCCGTAATCAATTTTGCAATGTTGCTTTTTCAACTTTTTTGCAACTGGGAAGTATTTTGCTCATATTTCCTTTTCGGAGCTTTTGGGTGCTTCTCCTAAGATTTTCAGGAACTTACCTGCGGCTTTGGAAGAAGAAAGGAAGAAACAGGATAAGACTCGGCCACTTTGGCTGATTCAAGTCTCAGGTTGCTCTATTTATAACTTCAATAAATAATGTAGTCATCTTATTAAATGGTCTGACGAAAAGTAAATAATAGGTACACTTAATTTTTGATGATCTTTTAGTTTTTGTTATTAATATAATGGTGATTGATTGCCTCGTTATGACAATTGATGTGGTAGATTTGATGTTTTTAGAGAAGTTTTTTCTTTGCTTGTTCACACTTACAGCTGAGTTTAAGCTCAGCTGGAACTTGTTCCAAATGATGTTGGAGCTGTGTTACCTTGAAAATTTTAATCACTATCATCAAGTCAATTTCATTGCTGAACAGTTTCACTTTTAGGTAGCTGGAAATCCAAGGCAATTTGTTAATGCCGGTTTCCAGCTACTGTTTCAAAAAGGCAACGTTCTCTTTGTGGCCTTGGTTGAGGAAGAACTTGTTGGCCTGGGCACTAAAAAGCCTGACCCATTGAATAACCTTATTGGCCATACCTTAAGAGCTGTGCCGGCGTGGGTACACTGGACGACTGAAGCTAGTAGGACTTTGGCCCCAAATTTGGCCGAAGCCGTGGCAATCACAAATTTTCCTTTGCGCCCTCTTCTGGCCATCCGATTTTTTGGACGGCCAAGATTTAACGAATCAATTAATGGGAAATTTTAAAATTTGATTTGTTACACATTCCATTTCGTGCATTCATTCGCTTGCGGATGTATATGATCAATAGCCTAACCGTTGTAGACGTGCAACAATTTCCATGAAAATTTGACGGTTGTTTATACAATGTACCAGAGAAAAAAAAAACCTCAATACACTATAAATTATATTTTTTTTGATAAATAATAGAAGCATTTGAAGAAAGTGTATTTCTCAAAAAGGTTATCAAGTTAAATCAAAAAGGTAATTTTACCATTAAAATTGTAAATAATTATAAATAATTATGATAACATAACTAAATTAGGCTACATGTATCAGCAATTTCCTTATCGACTCGTTAAATATAAATTCGTTCGTTGAGGATAAAGTTCAAAAAGTTTTTTATATTGATTAAATATGCGTCATAATAAGATATGAAAAAAAATCTTAAAGATGACAGCGTCAGAGACTCATCTGGTGAGTTATAATTTAAAGTATACATGCATACTATTTTGGAAAATTAAGTTGATAAGTTGAAAAGAAAAGAAAAAGATACATATGAAGAAAAAAGTAAGGAAAAATAAGATGATGGCTAGGTGAAAGTTTTTGGTACAAGAAAGTGGTTCATCACCTATTAAAATAATAAGACGGGTATGTTGCATTTTTTTTATAAGAGGAAAAAGTGGTTATCTATCATTGGAAATATGCTATATTAAATAAAATTTAATTCCAAGAATGTTATGTTCTTAAGCATTATCTCACCAAGGATGGGATCGATGCACCTCCTCCCCCAACCAAAATTTCTACACCAAAAGTGCAAAGATTTAATGGCTTAATTTAGTAATGTTGTGCTTTTAATAGGAGCTGTTTTTCGCTGTATTAAAAAAAACTGCTGTAAAAATAAACATATGAGTGTTTGATAAACGATGATTTTAAAAATATTTTAAATTCTAAAGTAGTTAATATGTGTTTGATAAATTTAAAAATATTATGAATATTTAAAAAGACAAAAATATTCTTAATTTTTAAAATTTAAATATGTATTTCATTTATTTTTTATTTTAAATGAGATTAATATTGATATTTTAGAAATTTTAAAATTACTTCCTAGAAAAGTAGTTTCAAAAACAATACTTAAATTATTTATGCTTTTTACCATAAAAAAGCATACATTTTTTATAAGTATTTTAAAAAAAATTACCAAATAGATTTTTTTGGTTTTGTTTATAAAATAAAAAGAAATAATCTCTCAAAAGAAATATCAAACTAATCCAATAGCAGGAATGATTTACTGTATCAACCTACCTTGTGCAATCTGCCGCCTGAGTAGGACACTAGGCTATGGATCCATAAACATAGGAATAAAAAATAAATGCTTACAAGCTTAGATAATTAAAGCGATAATACAATGTCTAAAATTTGGGTATCTAATTACCAAGTACAACCATTTATCACATTAGTCTAACAGTACGTATTGTATATCCTATGAAGGATGATTACACGACAATCCAAAAAGTATTGGATATTAGGAATCAAGTGCACCCAAGTCTAATATACTACTAATTAAAGTTTTTATTTCATAAACATAGGAATAAAAAAATTATGACAATTTATTAAAAGCACATAAACAATATTAAATATTCTAAAGTAACCAATTTAATCTATTCCAAGTTTCATAATATAAAAAATAATATGGTACCCACTACCCACCTTGTCAAGGAATTATAATCGTTAATACATCTTTTTAAAACATTACAGGATAAATTTATTGTTTAATATTCTAATTTTTATATAACAATGTTAAAGTATTTCATGACAATAACTATATCCTATTTGGTGTGTATAACTGATGGTGAGTCCTCATTTCGAACAAATTTTTGCATTTGACAAGTCATTGATCTTCGGTCCCAACCCAATGAATCAACTCATAGTAAATTCCCATGTTAAATTATGTTTACCTCTTGACTGGTGCTTAACTCTAACATATTCTCACACTTACCAATTCCTCAACCATTTTTTTTTGACTTAATGAGTCCTTAACTTTTAGCAAATTATCTCACTTTAAGAGTCCTAAAACTCAATATATTTACAAACGTTCCTTAACTTGTTATTTGAAAATATGATGACTTATTATAACATTATACTTAAATCATCTTATATGGATCTTACATATGATGTAAAACACATATGATTGAACTTGATCATCTTATTTATTGTTTTTATCCTAAATAAATATGTACAAAATATCTTTGGCAATTATAACAAGAGAAGATATTTTAAACCTTAGCTCTAAAGAATTTACAATAATCTTGAACTTTTCCCTTTGCACTATAATAAAAGGCATTCATTAACTGTTTCATTATTTTCATCACTAGTTTTCATAGAGGCTTGTTGTTGGCTCCTAACTCAATTGGGGTCAAGCATGGTCCTTGCGTCATCAATGCACAACGACTGGCACAAAATATTATATGATGAAAAAAATTACAATAAGTCACCACTAAACAATATAGATGTATGGTTCGTCACCTGAGGCTTAAAAGTCCATAGAATGTTACATGTGAAAAATATATGACACCTCCATAATTGATACATATTTTAGTGCATGTGAGTTCTTACTTGATTTAGATTTTTCTAAAACATTAATTTTGTAAGAAAAAAATATTTAGAAAAAAAGGGGAGTGTATGACCAAAGGTCCTTATAACAAAGATTTTTAAAAAGAAAAAGATTTTGACATGTCTGAGAGTAAGATAACATAATTTTTAAAAATAGCTACTTAAAAATAAACATTAGCTACTTACCTCCTGTAATTGATTAGGACATTTCACATTTAAACATTATGATTCATATGTATAATTTAACCCTTTCAGCCTTTTAAATGTTTAAAGTAAATAAAAAAGTAATTTAAAATGAGAACTTAGACTCTTAAAATATGTATACCCCTAACCCCTAACGTAATTTTATCACTTAAATAAATGACATATACCTAGATTCAACATATAAAGACAAAAATAAAAAAGTGAAATAAGAAATAAGAAATAAATAATATTATATAACATAAAAATAAAAAACATGTACACAATAAAAAACTATGTGGCAAACGTAATAACTCTACTCACAACTTTCTTGGGAAAAAAATTGTCTATTATTAAAACTCATTAGTCATATATTGCCAAAAAAAGAGAGACTATAATAATTAGAAACTATATTTTTTAAAATAACTACCAATTTTGAAATCATGGGTTGTTATCATTCTTCACGCGTAATCAACTTCCAAACTTAATTCCGTACTGTAGTTTATTACATCAGGTGACAAACAACACGTCATTTGGTTGGTGGTAATTGTAAATAACTTCATAAAATTTTCTTTACCATAAGATATGTTTGAACCTATAGTGATGATGATTATATAATTACTAATGTCTCAAGCCATGAGCTTGGACAAACTCGAGATAGGTAGTTCCATAAAAACCTCTAATGAATTAAGTAAATAATAATGTTAGATAGTGTTAATCTAATTAATAATACGCTATCGTATGATATTCAATGAGTAAACATGAATAATTATGTTATATTATTATGTCCAGACAAAAATTTGATATTCATAAAATTCTTATATGTTATGTTCTCATTATGATATAGTTTTTACGTATATATGACTTGTAACTTCATGAAATATCTTGTTATGTTATTGATTATAATATGATATCCCTTCTGTAATGTTTTATAATTTTATTCTTATGATTTTCTATTATTATATTTTTCATTTATGTTTTTTTCTTATTGGGCTATTTTAACTCACTCTCTTATTATTGTTTCCATCACCAAGTAATTAAAGGAATGAAGATATAAGACAAGGGAGTTAATAGATGCTTGGGAATAAAGTCATACATGAGTTTGTTAACTCAAGTGTTATGTTTGTAATGAGTTAAAAAATACTTAATCTCTAAACCTCCAATCTTAAAAGTGTATATTGATATTTTATGTAATAATTATTGGTTTGAATTTTGGGGTCAAATTGTGTATTTAATTTCTCAAATGCGCTCAAGTTAAAAGTTTTATATTTGGGAGCATTATAACATTGGTTACCTTAACTGATAGAGTTTACGATTTGATGTGATGGGTGGCATTGGTTGTCCTTACTAATAGAGTTTTGTGGTTTGACATGATAGGCAACGTTGGTTACCCCTATTTGACGGAGTTCCTAGATTTGGTTGTTAGCATTAGCCACCACAACTCTAATTACAACTTTGCTTAATAATGGCCATTGGTTGGTTGATTGATGACTTCGTAAGGAAGCCTTACTTGATTTATTTGCTTCTTAATACCTTATTAAAGTTGTTTTGATACATTGTTTTTGTTGATTGGGTTGATTATTTTAGAGAATTATACTGTCATATGCATATGTGTAGCATTTAAAAATAGATTTAATTAATTTATCGGTGATATGAATGACTAAGTCACCTATTAGACATTTTTGTTTATACTATATTATTATACTTTTCAAATTTTCAATGCCTACTTAAATGATATAATATATGATTTGATGTAATGATTTGATTTAATATGTTTTACTAATGTGGGTCTGTGACAGTTATAACGGAATGATTTATGATATTATATATATGTATGTATTAGACATTTATTATTACATAAATATATGTACATTTGAGAAATTAAATTATATAAATTTATGTAATGGGTAAAAAATAATAATTTTGATATTTTTTCATAGTAAATAACATCCTTTTTGATTAACTTAAAAATTACATTAGTTTTTGGTATTTCTTTTTTCTTTTTTTTACATACCAAATTTTACCCGGGAGGATTTTTTTTCTTGCCTTTTCCATCCTAAGGAATTTTTCATCCTTACCAAACAAAGACTAATAAATTACTTAACAATCGTAAAAAACAAAATAAATTACAAATAAATTACTTAACTTACAAATAAATTACTTAACAATCGTAAAAAAACTTTTTTTCAATAATATCCACAAATAAATTATTTTCAAAAACAAAATATATTACTTAACGTACCCTTGACAAAGACTAATACCCGGTCTCTAATCTCTGCTTTGAAACCTTCGTCGTAGAACGGTAGGATCGTGAACCCATGCAAGCTTTTCAGGCCATCTAGAGACTAGCGGCAGTAAGCCCGGTGCACCCATTGTCTCCGGCGAACAACCGGCAGCCACCACGAACAGAGACGCCGCCCCGTGTCGTGAACGCGCCTCCTTGCGCGAATCAGATATGGGAATCATCCAGACCCGTTAAGAGCAAACCAAACGTAAATTAGGCCCGCCGCTGTGATGGATGATGGCTCACCCCCCTCACACTTGTGATCTGGAAACGTGTTCCCGCTTGTTTACTGTGTCTCCGAGTCTTCCCTCCCTCTCCATCGAAACTGGTTCGCAGTTGGCACAGAGCGCAGGTTCTATATTGGGACGACTGAGTGCCGTGACGGCTGTCTAGGGTTTGAGATCTCCAGAATTAGATTACAGTTGTTGTTCATGGAGGGCAATGTCCGGGAAGTGCTCTACGAAGCTCGTTTACATGTCTCCAGGCCTTTCGCTACCAATTACCCTCCTCAACAGGTTCAGTATCCGTTCTCCCACTGATTGCTGGATTAGGAATCGACTTGTTTCATATTGCGATCTCTCCCTTTCAATCGACAACTAACTAGTTCGTCAATCGGTTCACTGTGTTTTTGTGTTTCAATTCAGCTACACCAAGGCGCCAGAGGGGGTGTTCTGTCGTTGCTTTCCAATCGAGGTACATTTGTGTTACAAATCTGTTTCAATTTTTTTTTTCTTGGATGACCTGTAACATTTCACCGAGAGAGAGATGTTCTGTTTCAGCAGCATTGCCAACTCCTAAAATCGTGAACTCGAGTTTGCGTTTGAATCGATTCTGATGTCAGTTGGTCTGTTTTTGGTTTTTTTTTTAAAAAATCACATTGAAGGTTCTGAAAATCGGTAAAAGTTGGATTATTGGGATTAATTGGAACTGCTGTTTTATAATTATTTTAATGAATCTAGTTATCAAAACACGTACGCTTGTGACTTTTTAATTCAAGATATTTTATACTACTATTTTATTATTAGTTTAGTTATTTTTAAGCAGTGATATACTATGTGTCTGGCTATTCTTAGCACAATGCAATCTATGGGCTGAGGGACCTTGAGGCTTAAGTGCAATACAAAAGCATGCACTTCTTCGAAACAAAACACATAATATATAAAAAATAAACATTCTAATAATTATAATTGTTAATATTATTGAGATTGAGGTTAATTTCTTATTTATATTAACAACCAGATCCAACACCTCCCTCAAAAATAACAAAACAACATAGATTTGCTTCTAAAAAATTAAGAAAAAAACTGGAGTTTCAATTAGAGCAGGCCCAAAAAACGTACCAAAGTGCACTTCTAGTCTTATGTGCTGGGCTTTTCCAAGGCAAGGTGCATTGACGGTGCCTTGTGCCTAGGCCTAAGCGTGCCTTTAACAACTATGCATTTGCATGTTGCCCAAGGAGAGGAAGAAAACACGAACACCCATGAATTTTTAAATATGTTGGTTTTGCAAACAATGCTTATATATTTTTCCTGTCACTTTAATTTCACAAAGGTTTTAATCAACTGAAAGAGAAATGGAGAGACTATAGGCATCCAAGAAAAGTGAAGAAATGGGTGTCCTTATTTATTTCCGAAAGAGGTGAATGGGTGGCTGTTGCTGTTGGAAGTCATATAACTATATTACAGAAAGGTGATGACTACACAGAGCCATGTGGAGTTTTTTCTAGTAAGTTTTTTTTTTGCTCCTTCAAGATTTAAACTTGTGATTTGTGATATCCAACATTCATGAACTTTTGGTTCAATGGTCTTCTACAGTAACTTATATGCTGATTTTTGGTGGTTTCACATTGATGCAATTAGGTAACTCCTCCAGTTTCTTTGCTTGTGGAACCTGGTCTGAATCTCATGATGTTCTTGGAGTTGTTGATGACTCTGACACTTTGTACTTTATCAAAGGGAATGGTGAGGAGATTATAAGAATTACAAGGGGGCAGTTAAAAGTGTCCTTTCCAGTGATTGGCCTCATTTTTCCAGATGATAATGATAAAAATCATAATTTCCTGTAAGTATTTATCTATAAAACATCAATTAAGATATGCATGTAACCTAAATCGCCAATCAGAGTAGTTTTTGGTCATTATAAAAAATGTATGGATATTCTTGTTATATAATTTAGTTTTATTCATTATATTCTAATTGTTTCTTTATGCTTTCTTGTTTCTAAGTTACTTTAACAATGTTGCTGTTTAACAGGTGTAGCTTCAATGTTCTTACGTCAGATGGTTTCCTTAATCATATTGAGATTGGCAGAGAGCCCAGTTCTGCTGCTTCCTTGATCCACGCATCTAAGAATCGTTTTACCTTAAAATCTCAGTTTCCCGATAATGTTTTCTGTGTGGACTATTGCCCAGCACATTCTCTATTCGCTGTAGTTGGCAATGCTTCTAGTAGTAGTGTATCACTGACCTCTAATGTCAACACTGGTATGGTATTGTACATTTTTTTTTTTTTTTTTTAATGTTTTACTTTCTGATCAACGAGAAGAATTTATTAGTTAAAAAAGCACCAAGCTGGCACAACCAGACATCATCATTATAAAGAGGAATCAATGGTCCCATCAGAATGAGGAGAGTTGCAGCAGAATGAAGCATAGTCCACAACTCTCCTGTCACTCTCTGAATCCCATTCTCAATGCCTTGGAAAATATGGTGATTTTGTTCCCTCCAAGTGACCCAAGAAACTACTATCGGAACCACAAAAATGAAACCTTTAGCGCACCTTATTGTCTTCACCCTTTGCCAAGCCTTCAGCTCCAACCCCCCTTGCACCAGGCAAGGCTTAACCATGCTAACAAAACACTCCAAAGGTGGCTTTTAGTGAAAGAGAAGAAATCAACTTGTCCTTCTGCTTGTTTGCACATTAGGGAGCAACTCACCACTAGTATACCCTTTCGCTGAAGTTGATTAAGAGTGAGAATTTTGCTTCAAGCTACTTTCCAAACAAAGAAGGCCATCTTGGTTGAAACTTTGGCCTTCCAAATTATCTTCCACTATTGCTGATCGGCACCAAGGTTGTTTGCTTAGTGATGGCCATAAAATACCTTGTCATGGTAAAGACTTCATCCTTTTTGCCTTGCCAAACAACCTTATTGGTTTGCTCTTCTGTTTTCTGTTCCACTGTGCAACACTGCAAAGAAGGTCATGAATGTCTCTAGCTCCCAATCTTGGGTGTTTTTGTTAAGAGATCTCTCAATGCCCTCCACTTCAGAGCTTTGCAATCGGCACCAATTGATTGGATGCTAGACCATAAACAGTAGAAAATGCCTCCCTCAAAGGTTGCTCTCCACACCACACATCTTCCCAAAAAGAAAATGAGTCACTTATTCCCAACTTCCAATTCAAGAATCAGAGAATGTCTTTGCACCCTTCTCCAAGGCCTTTTCACAACCCAACTCCATGTGGTTTCAAATTGTTTTGAGATCCACCTAAAATTGGTCGCCCTAAAAATAACAATTATCACTGCCACCTCAAGCTCTCGTTCTCGGCTACGAATCTCCACTTCTACTTGGTGAGCAGGGCCTCATCATATTCCCGTAAGGGCTTAATCCCCAAACCTACGACCATTGTATAGCCCCCTGCCTAACAAGATGAAATTCATACTTGGAGCCATCACTTCCCCAAAAGAATGTATGTTGAAGTCCTTGCAACCATTGGGCTACGGAAAAAGTGAGAGGTAATACACTGGCAGATTAGACGGTGTATTCTTTAACATTGTCAACCTCCCCCTCTAGATTAATACCTTTTCTTCCACTCTGCTAGCTTTGTTTCAAATCTTTCAGTTAGAATGAGTTGTTGGCGATGATTGAAATGAGTTATCGATAATTGGAATTAGTTATATTAATTAATTGGATATTTTGTAATAATTAGCTGAATATTTATGTATATATTTAGGTTACCTAATTAGGTTCTTATCTAAATTAGGACTTTCCAGTGTTGTATATATATAATTGTATTCTCTTCTTTCCACTACTGGACCCCATATCCACTTTGACCTTGCCAAAGCTCGCAATGGTAACCCTAAATAATGGGTGGGCAGCCTCCCTAACCAGCATTTTAACAAACGGGCCAGACTATCCCCATTTGTCTTGCTGCAAATAGCCGCCAGCTCACACTTGGCCAAGGTCACCCTCAAACCCGAGGGAGCTTCAAAGGAGAGTAGCACTGCCCTCATTTTAACAATACTGTTTAATCCTGCATCACAAAAGAGGAATGTTTCTGCAAACAGCAAGTGAGAAATCTGGTTGCTTTCATTCCCTCTTTCAACTATAAATCCTTTCCAAATATTATTAGCCACTGTGCCTCTGCCATCTTGCTGAAGAACACTATTACAAAGAGGAGGAGGAGGAGGGGGTAGAGTGGGTCCCCCTTGCCATCCCGATGTCTTACTAATGGATGAGTGAAGTTGAAGTATTTGTTGAACTTTATATATCGTTTCAAACAAATTTTAAGGTTCTCTGCCCATGTAAGGCTGTATTTGTGAATATATATCAATGTTTGTTTTCTATGGTTGAAATTAGGATTATTGGATTACTTTGATGATTATATCTGGATGGTTCCCTTTTAGCCTCTAAGTTAAAGTTTGGACGATTATAATTGTCTTGTTGACCTTATGAATCATAGGCATGAATTATAGACAAAAGGTCGTTAAACACATATAGTAACATAGTTGTCAAAAGCACACCTAGACCCAAGGCGCAGCCAACGTGCCTTGCTTTGGAAAAGTCCAGCCTAGAAGATTAGGCGCACACTTTGATGTGCTTTTGCTTTTGCTTTAGTATGCTCTTGTGCGCCTGATCTAATTGAAACTTTAGTGTTTTGGTATTTTTGAGTGAGGAAAAATTAAAATATACGAGAAACCAACCCAAATTTCAATAATATTTTCACTTATACTTATTATAAATTAAAATTTAAATATATGTGGTATACATATTAAAAATTATACATTATGCTCTTTGTTTCAATAAAGCACGCCCTTGCATTACACTTTGTGCTTAAGGCCTAAGGCCCTTTGGCACTTTGGGTGCGCCTGCATTTTTTAACAGCTATGTATACTAAACTGGGTAAATTACTTTTCTTGTGTTTCTTACTAGTTTTTTTTTTTTTTTTTTTTTTAAAAATCCAGAACCATGTTATCTTTCTCTTTGGCGTAGGGTGAGGAATTGGGATCTGGATTTATTGTCCTCTGCCCAGCTTGAAGGATTATTTAACAAACCAAGAGGCTATGTAGGTCTACTGACATCTCCAAAGGTTCTACTCTCACCCCAAAGCAAGTTTGTGGCTACTTTAAATATCACAGGATGTTTGGCCATATTTAAACTAGATGAGGAATGCTGCTCTTTGTCCAGTTTTTCTTGTGCCAATTTACATACTTCACAAGCAACTAGTAACATCTCAAATGGAGTGAGTAGATCTCTTAGTGATATTGCAGATTTCGTTTGGTGGTCTGACCATATACTTACTCTTGCAAATATGGATGGCTTTGTCACCATGATTGATATCATTAATGATATTCTGCTTCTGGAGAGTGATGTTGTATATTCTATGCCTGTTCTAGAAAAGGTGCAGCAATTCCAAGGACATTTCTTCCTGTTGGAGAATACTTTATCTGGGGAGAGACCCAGTGTTTGCAATCAGAAGGAAATGGGTAGCTCACTTCTCAGAGATCTGGTTACAGATGACACATTTAATCATATAGACATTACTAAATTTCGCTGGAGCTTGATATCTTTCTCAGAGCGATCGATTTCTGAAATGTACAATCTTTTAATTTGTGAAAAAAAGTATCAGGCTGCCTTAGAATTTGCTGATCGTCATGGGTTAGATAGAGATGGAGTTTTCAAGTCGCAGTGGTTGAATTCAGGCCAAGGAGTGAATGAAATAAATTTATTCTTGTCACAAGTTAAAGATCAAGCTTTTGTACTTTCTGAATGTGTGGAAAAAGTTGGAACAACTGAAGATGCTATAGATGCTTTGCTTGAATTTGGGCTGCGTCTAACCAATCAGAATAGATTTTCTGATTTAAAAGACCAAGATACTGACCAAATTTGGGATTTTTGTGTGGCTAGACTTAAGTTATTGCAATATAAAGACAGATTAGAGACATTCATCGGAATAAACATGGGCAGGTATATTCTCCAAATACATCTCTACCATGGTTAGCAGTTATAATAATCAATTTCATTCTGATCTTTGCTGTATGCATAATTCGTTAATAAAACTGGTGGAATGTTTCTGTGTTGGAATTGATTTTTCTTCCTTCCATACAAGATTATTAGCAAATTGCTTTGCTATTGATGCTATTATTTTTTATATACTTTAGTTGATTTGATTTTCTACTGATAGTCATCTTAATGATAAAATCTTTTGCAGGTTTTCTGTGCAGGAATACAGCAAATTTCGGATTATCCCTGTTGATGAAGCTGCCATAACAATTGCTGAGAGTGGGAAAATTGGGGCATTAAATCTTCTTTTCAAGCGGCATCCATATTCACTGGCACCTTCTATGCTGAAAGTTTTATCTGCTGTGCCTGAAACTATTCCAGTTCATACATATGGACAGCTCCTTCCCGGCCGATTGCCTCCTACTGTATCCCTGAGGGGAAAGGATTGGGTTGAATGTGATGAGATGGTGAACTTTATTAATAAACTTCCAGCAAATCATAAGGCTACTATCCAGGTCAGAACTGAACCGATTGTCCAGAAATTTTTAGGATTCTATTGGCCATCCGTTGATGAACTTTGTAGATGGTACAAAAACAGAGCTATAGAAATTGATACTTGCAGTGGCCAGCTAGACAATTGCCTGTGTCTAGTAGACTTTGCTTGTCGTAAGGGCATTTTTGAGTTGCAGCAGTTCTTTAAGGACATATCGTACTTGCATCAGCTTGTTTATCTTGGTGGAAATGATGATGAAATTAATTTCACCATGAGTCTTGTTGAATGGGAAAAGTTGTCTGACTATGAAAAGTTCAAAATGATGCTCAAGGGAGTCAAAGAGGATGCCATAATTGAAACATTACGTGATAAAGCAATTCCATTCGTGAAAAATAGGTTTTCCGACATGAATTTGATTTCTGATGAAGTGGGGGATGATCATCTTACGATGGGTCATGGAAAAGCTGAGTCATATTTGGTGAGATGGCTGAAGGAGATTGCATCAGAGAACAAATTAGACATTTTCTTGATGGTCGTTGAGGAAGGATGCAAAGAATTTCGAAGTGATGGCATATTCAAGGATGAGGTTGAAGCTGTATCTTGTGTTCTGGAGTGCATGTACTTGAGCAGTATTGTGGATAGGTGGAGTACGATGGCAGCCATTTTGTCTATGCTTCCACCGATCCAAGGTAAGCTCTGGCATCCACCGACAACTATTGGATAAGGGCAAGTCATTTACTCTTTTCCCTATATATGCTGTTGCTGTTTGGATGAACATTCCAACTCCTGTGTCCTGAGATTGAAGTTGCATTGTAACTTGCCATTGATCATTGTTTATTTGAATATTAATGTGATTTTTGATTAGGTTGATATAGTCAATGAAGCTAATGGAACTATGTAACTGAACATAATATTCAATATTTGGATGTAACAGGTACTGAAATTTCTCTTGGGGGCCTTGGTAAAAAACTTAAGATGGCAGAAGGCCATATTGAAGCAGGGAGGCTTTTGGCATTTTACCAGGTTTTTTTTTCATGTATTCACGAGTCATAATTTGAGTTCAGAATTATCTTTTTAATTATAGTAATTATATCTATGGGTTGTGATATAGTCTGCCATTGTTTATGTTCAGTTAGAATGGTTGGAATTAGCTAGTTGTAAATTATATGATTGGAATTAGCTAAGTCATTGGTCGTCAATTATACGATTGTAATTAGTTGTCAATTATAGATAAATTAGGTTCTTGCCTAAATTACGTCTACTCACGCCTGATGCCATTGGCTGAGGTGAATTGCTCTTATCATTTAGGTCCATTTTTTTCCCTGCAGGACGTTTTCCTATAATAAATGTTTTAGTAATTTATTTCAACCAATTATACTTAAAGTACAATAAAACAAAATAAGATTATTTCTGCATATAATTGATTGTGAAGCTGTAACTTTTTTATGATTGTGTTTGCTCACAGGTACCAAAACCAATGGGGTTCTTCATAGAGGCTAACTCAGATGGAAAGTTTGTCAAACAAATTCTTCGCCTTATGCTTTCAAAATTTATTCGCCGACAGCCTGGAAGATCAGATAATGATTGGGCAAATTTGTGGCGAGATTTGCAGTGCTTGTATGAAAAGGCATTTCCTTTTCTGGAATTAGAGTATATGCTGGTAGAATTTTGCAGAGGACTACTGAAAGCTGGAAAGTTTTCTCTTGCAAGAAATTACTTGAAGGGCATTGGTTCGGTTGCTTTAGCACCAGTGAAAGCTGAAAATCTTGTTATTCAAGCTGCGAGGGAGTATTTTTTCTCAGCTTCGAGTTTAACATGCTCAGAAGTAAGTGTCTATTGCCCATGCAGCTTAAAATCTGTAGTGTGCATCTGGAACTAGTTACCATGTCTGAAATTTTGATGCCAATATTTCCACCTGGAAGAAGTCTGATGTCTGTTGGTGTATTGAGAAGCGGACCCTGATTGACCAAGCTAAGTATGTAACGTGTGCTAGGTCCTTCCAAGGACTTGAACACATTGGCTATAGTTCTTTTCATCAAGCCCAATTGAATACAAGGCCATATAGTGTAAAATAGTGAACACAGTCAGTAGAAATGATACAGTAGTGGTTATGGGTGTTGACATGTGTCTGACATTACATTATCTCCGTTAGAAAAGTACTTTGCATTCTGAGAGCATTGTTACTTTCTGCTCCGCTGATTGGAACAGTTGTTCAGCCACTGCATGATGCCTTCTAAAATAACTAAGATATAACCATGAATCAAAATCTGAATCTCATTTTATGAATGCTGAAGTCCAGTGTCAAATTTATAGCTTTTTATGTGACTAGATTATTGATCAAGATAAACTCTTGCTTTGCATGATTAGGCGTGCCTTGTCTTCACTTAGATGAAACTCAGATTTGATCAACTTCTAGAGAATGAGATTCAATTTTAATGCAATGATGGTTTTCTCATAGTTGGGCTGACATCTATTGTTTCAGCCTTTCAGGTTCTATTTGTAGTATATCCAATATGTATATACGTGTCCTACATCTTTAACTGCCTTTTTCTTTCATTTTTTACTTGTTAAGAAATTCTGAGAAATCATTTAAAAAATATATTTTATGCTTTATGCTAGATCTGGAAGGCTAAGGAATGTTTGAACCTTTTCCCCAGCAGTAGAAACGTCAAGGCGGAAAGTGATATAATAGATGCAGTTACCATTAAACTTCCATACTTTGGAATAACTCTCCTACCAATGCAATTTAGGCAAATAAAAGATCCAATGGAAATAATTAAAATGGCAATTACAAATCAGTCTGGAGCTTATGTCCATGTTGATGAACTTATTGAAATTGCCAAACTTTTTGGGTTGAGCTCTTTGGATGATGTATCAGCTGTTGAAGAAGCTATTGCCAGAGAAGCTGCAGTTGCTGGTGATATTCAATTAGCTTTTGACCTCTGCCTTGTTCTGTCTAAAAAAGGGCATGGTCCCATTTGGGACTTATGTGCTGCAATAGCAAGGGGTCCCACTCTTGAGAATGTGGATATAAGTTCTCGTAAACAGCTTCTAGGATTCGCACTAAGCCACTGTGATGAGGAAAGTATTGGCGAGCTGTTACAGGCTTGGAAAGATCTAGATATGCAAGGCCAATGCGAGAATTTAATGATGTTATCAGGGACGAATCCTCCCAATTTTTATTTCCAGGGATCCTCGTATGTCTCAATTCCTGTCCATAGTATTGAAGATATTGTTAACTTGCGGGGATCTTCTGAACTGATTGATGGGGTAGACAGTGACAATCATGAAGTTATTCTCAGTGGCATAAAAAGTGTACTATCTCTTGTTGCCAAGAACCTGCCTGCTGAGAATGGGACTAGTTGGGACTCTCTTTTACTAGAAAATGGAAAAGTATTGTCTTTTGCTGCTCTGCAGCTTCCTTGGTTGCTTGAATTGAGTAGGAAAACTAAAGATGGTAAAAAATTAAATATTGGCTCACCTTCTTGTGAGCAATATGAGAATGTAGGCACATTTTCTGTGCTAAGTATACTGTCTTGGTTGGCTAGGAATGGGTTTGCTCCAAGAGATGATCTGATTGCCTCTCTAGCAAAATCAATTTTAGAACCTCCCGTTACAGAAGAGGACGATGTTACAGGATGCTCTTTTCTCTTGAATCTTGTGGACGCATTTAATGGTGTTGAAATAATAGAAGAGCAGCTTAGAGGTAGGGGAGACTACAAAGAAATTTCCCACATTATGAATGTGGGTATGATATATAGTTTCTTACACAACTCTGAAGCTAAATGCGAGGGTCCAGCGCAGAGGAGGGACTTGATGCTGAAGAAATTTAAAGAGAAGCATTTACCACTTAGTTCAGGTTATTTTCTCTACTTTGCTTTTCTAACCCCAAATTAAAACTAAGAAGTTTTTATTTTCTGACTGTGTTATTTGGTATTTCTTTTGGTATATATCTTGTTTTTTCAGTCTTCAATTCGCAATGATATTATTTTTCTTCCCTCCCGTTGCCCCATATTTTGAATTCAGATGAAGTAAACAAAATTGACAACGCACATTCTACATTTTGGAGAGAATGGAAATTGAAATTAGAAGAACAGAAGCACATTGCCGATCATTCTAGAATGTTGGAGCAAATAATACCTGGGGTTGATATAGTACGGTTTCTATCTGGGGATTCCAACTACATTCAGAGCATGGTGGTCTCAGTGATCCAATCATTAAAGTTTGAGAAGAAGCACATTCTGAAGGATGTGTTGAAACTATCTGATATGTATGGCTTGTCCCGGACTGAGGTATGGAGCTTTTTGCTTTTTAATATTTAGAAGTGATGAGGCTAGAACAGAAGGCACAGTAAATAGTTTTTTTTGTCTTTGCTTTTGTCTCATTCTTTCTGTCTTTTGCAGGTTCTACTACAATGCCTCAGTTCAATTTTAATTTCCGAGGTTTGGTCAAATGATGATATCACAACTGAAATTAGTGATCTTAAAGGTGACATGTTATCTTGTGCACCAGAATCCCTCAAAACCATTTCCTTGATTGTCTATACAGAAATTGATGGTTGCAACAAACAGCGCCTTTCTTACATTTATGGGCTGCTCTCTGAGTGCTACCTAGAGTTGGAAAAAACCGAAGATTCATTACCAATAATGTGTGCAGATCTGGTGCAAGGATCCATTCATGATCTGGTTCGTTATTACAAGGTTATTGAGCAAGAATGTCGAAGGGTCTCCTTCATTGAGACTTTGAATTTCAAAAATATTGCTGGATTAGGTGGCTTGAATCTCGAGTGCTTTAACAGTGAAGTATATCGTCACATTGATGAGTTTAGCTTGGAGCCACTGGCAAAATTAGTAGACGGACTTCTCAGCACATATGGCGATTCGTTGTCTAAGACTCTTATATCGGGGCAAGATGTATATAAGCAATACGTTCTCAGTTTGTTATCAACTTTGGAAACTAAGGCTAAAACAGATAGCCGTTTTCGAAATCCCGAGTACCTTCAGAGTTTAGTTATTGAACTTGAGCAGGCCTACAATTACTGCACGAAGTACATCAGTCTCATGACATATTCGGATGCTTTGGGCATTATGAAACAGTACTTCACTGTTATTATTCCTCTGAGTGGTTTCTCTGAGAGTCTTGCTTGCAATTCAACATGGAAGGATTGCCTTATCATGCTTATAAACTTTTGGATTAGACTGGCTGGTGACATACAGGAAATCACCCCCGATGAGAGTTCATATGAACTGAAGTTCAATGCAGAATACATCGTGAAGTGTCTCGGGGGTTTCTTGAGGTTGGTAGTGGAGGAGGCTGTGCCATCAAGTCAGGGATGGGCCACTGTTAGTGGCTACGTAAATGATGGTATTGTTGGTGGTGCTGGCACTGAGGTTTTTATCTTCTGCCGGGCAATGATTTTTTCTGGTTGTGGGTTTGGAGCTGTTGCTGAAGTATTTTCTGAAGTAACGTCTCTAGTCAATGTAACATCGAGTAATGACATTGAAAGAAATACTAATCGCATGTATGATCTCACACATCTTTATCTGAAAATATTGGAGCCTATTTTAAAGGATTTGGTTTGTGGAACTCATAGTTGCCAGAGTTTGTTTTATTTATTGTCTTCTCTAATTTATTTGGAGGGTGACGTGGAGGTACTGACAAGGGTCAGGCATGCAGTCTGGGAAAGAATGGTTATGTTCTCCGATGACCTGCAGCTACCAAGCCATGTCCGGGTTTATGCTCTAGAGCTCTTGCAACGTGTTTCAGGAAGAAATATGTGCTGCAACTCTGTTGAACAAAAGTTCAACGTGCAGCCATGGAAGGGGTGGGATGAGTTGCCATATACTAATGAAAGCAGGATTGGCACCAATGGACCATCTGATAGCGTTGACACACCTAACAAGTTTAAAAATACATTGGTTGCCCTTAAATCTTCTCAATTAGTGGCTACAATATTGCCTGGCATGGAGATCACCCCAAATGAACTTTTGACTGTGGACACAGCATTGTCATGCTATTCAAAGCTATGTGAAGCTGCCACTTCGAGTCCTCATATTGATGCTTTGCTTTCCATTCTGGAAGAATGGGAAGGGCTTTTTATAAGTGGAAAAGAGGAGGAAGTTTCAACAGTAGAAGCTTGCATTGAAGTAAATGACTGGAACAATGACGACTGGGATGAGGGATGGGAAAGCTTTCAGGAAGAACCTCCCAAAGAAGAAAAGAGGGAGAGAACTCTCTCTCTTCATCCTTTACATGCATGTTGGATGGAGCTTATGGAAAAACTAGTCATGATGTCCCTGTTTAAGGACATTTTAAAGTTGATTGACCAATCTGAGGGAAAAGCTCTCGGTGCATTGCTTAATGAAGAGAGTGCCAAAAGCTTGTGCCAAACCATGCTCGTGATTGATTGTTTTGTGGCCCTGAAGATGGCACTTTTACTGCCTTATGAGGAGATACGGTTCCAATGTTTGGATGTAGTTGAAAGCAAACTGAGACAAGGAGCCATTACTGATGCTGTTGGGAGTGACCATGAGTTTTTACTCCTTGCATTGTCTTCTGATATTGTATCAACCATCATCACTGAACCATCATATGGTGCAACATTCTCTTATATTTCCTATTTGGTTGGAAACTTATCTCGCCGGTTTCAGGAAGCTGAGCTATCGAAGTATAGGGATAGAGAGGAAAGGGATGGATGGCCAAACAATGAGAACGGGATCTTGCTCTTCAAGAAAGTTCTCTTCCCCTGTTTTGTGTCTAAGCTTGTGAAGGCAGACCAGAACATTCTAGCAGGGTTCGTTGTCACAAAATTTATGCACACAAATACTTCTCTCTGTCTCATTAACATTGCAGAGGCCAGTCTTAAAAGGTTCCTTGGAAGTTGGCTTCAAGATTTTCAAGATCATGGGCTTGCTCTGGAGGAGCTAAGCTCATCAGAAACATTGCGGAATACAGTAACCCGATTAGGAGGCAATGTGGAAGATGTACTTAAATCGGCAATTTTGAGGCTTCCAACATAGTTATGTTGAGTCATCTCTCTCCAATTTGTAATTTTGAAGTTTGGGGTTGTTGGATTGGTGCCTGGTGGTCCTCAATAATGAGGGAAACGGCCATTACATGACCAAAAATGTTGTACACTAAACTTAACTATTTCCTCCTTATGCATAGTTTACAGATTCTAACAGCGTGAGTTGTGACGGACAGCATGAGTCCTGAATGGAGGACTCAACAGCTGCACTCTCTATCCTCACCACAGATCAAACAATAGATCTTGGTAGGTTTCTAATTCTCTTAGTTTTGCATCTTCATTTTTCTGTAGTTTTTGCTGCTTCTTTCTTGATTTTCTATGGATACTGATATAAAGTGCCCTGATTATTTTTATTGTTTTTATGATCCAGAGGCAATACTAATCTTGAATGCAGTGGAGTCGCTGCAAGGAGATCCTTACTCGGTCGTTGGTTAACATCTCTGCGGGCTTGCAACAGGTTATAAACCACTTCTAAAGAGGTAATCAACAGATTGCTGAGATTTGCCAGAAGCTAAATGAACCCGTGCTGTTCAGTTGGATAACTTATATTGGTGGGGTTTTGACCGTCATTTTCCATTCACTTTTATTTTAATAGACTAAAATGTAATTTGATAATGTTATGGATGTGACTTGGTCACCACTTTTATTACAATTGCAGGTATTGATGTTTTCGAAAATGCAATAATGCCGTTTTATGGTTGATGATTGAAGTTTCTTTTCACGTTTATGTCTTGTATGCCAAGAGAGATGCATAATATCAGATTTTATTATTATTTATTTTCCTTTATACAAGAATAACGACGAATAACGCATGAGTTAGAACATCTCTAACCCACAAGTCAAAATGCTAAATATAGTGTAAAAGTCTAGTAATAATGTTCTAACGAAGTGTTATAATATTGTGCTATTATGTCAAATTTTAGCGTAATACGTAGTACAACGTCATATTTGATGCATGTACTGTGTTGCTACACTATGTTAACGTCGAGTTTAAAGCTGTCGAGGCGACAAATCATCAGATGAGGTTGAGTCCGGCATGCACCAACGCTTTCAATAATATCCCAAGAGATTCGGATTTCAAATCGAGGGACTTCATGAGTGAAGTGTGAGGCGAGCCAAAGTGATCCTTTGGCGATTGTGTGCAAGTATATGGAAATGGCTTTGTTCTTGTGCGTTGGAGTCTGTCGAAAGTAGGGGAAGCTCCCAGAAACAGCATTGGTTTCGCTTTCTCTGTCGAAGGCCTAACTGCCATATGCACTTGGCGGTAGTCCAAGATCAACATCCCTGTAGGGCTCAGTGTCGTGTGCAAGCACATAAGGGGTGTCGTGTGCAGATCAACATCCCTGTAGGGCTCATCCCTGTACGACTCGCAAAAGTTGTGGATGGTGGAGAAGGTGCGGATGGAGGAGGTGAGCACATAAGGGAAGTAGATGAATCGCAGAAGCTTTAATAATTGTATTCCCTTTCTGATTTTAAATAGTATTTTGTGAAATAAAAATAATAAAAAAATACTAAATCATAAATTGGAGTAAAATTCGCTGGAGCTTGGTCATGGATCCATTGTAGCCACTGGGAGGGATTAAACATCTCCTGGTTGCCCGTGGCCTAGACATTTCCCATGTTTGACATATTATCAATTTTGATTTTCCAAGACATAGATGACTATGTTCATATGATTGGCTGGACAGGACGTGCTGGTAAGTCTGGCATGGCAATAACATTTTTCAGCGACAAGAATCTTCCTCCTGCGAAGGCTCTTGCTGAGCTGATGCAAGAAGCAAAACAAGAAGCTCCCCATTGGCTTGGGCAATTTGCAGGCAAATCATGTCATGGAGGTGGCAGCAGCTGGGCACACCGCCCAGGAAGCAACAGGTTTGGCGTTCATGACTTCCGAAGCAGAGCGAGCTCAATCAAAGATGGAGAACGATCACTATGCAACTTCATACGGTCATGTTGCTCGTGCTCCTTATGCTACTGCTACTACTAATTATTACCTTGATGCTGATGTTGGTTCGTATAGTCAATGCTTACGCTCCCTGCATCTCCTGGTTACGAGCTTGGTCATGGATCCATTGTAGCCACAGCATCGCACATCGTTCAGCTCTTCTTTCTTTTGGGTGTCAAAATAGAATAATGGATTGGAAATGATCTTATAACATCATAACCCAGTACATAAAAATGGCAACCCTGTGTCCTTCTCACCATTTGGTCTTTCAATAGACTCTGGATTTACATTCGTGGTTTAAGCACGTTTCCGTGTTCGAACAAAAACAAAAAAAAAAAAAAACAGAACATAGTATCTTACACGAAGTTCATTTCATAGTAGTTCGCAAACAAGTCCGATAAAACTAACATAAAAATAGTTTTCTGTTTTTTACGCCAAAAGATTGCCGGGGATCCAACTCGTAGTTTATTAGAGGCTTACACACCACAGAGAGAACCAACCAAAAGTTACAAGCAAGCCAAGCCAGCCCATACGAAAGATTGAAAGGACGAAAAAAACGACAGAAGCAAACAGCCCCTTCCTTCCATATAACATGTTGTGTCTCTCACGACATTCGAAATGAAGACGCCAACCCCCCCGATCAGTGCATGCTGCTGCGCAAAATCCCGTGTAGGTAGCCTCCGGTCATCACGAGCGACACCAGCGACACCAAGCCGGCCGGAAACACCTTGCCGGACCCCTTGAATCGCGACCCCATCACGACCAGAAGCGCCGCCGAGATCCCCATCCCCATCGCCGACGCCAACACCGGCCTCGATGGGAGCTGCGCGTACACCAAGTACAGCAGCGCCGCCGACAAGCCCCCCGCAGCCAGCGACTTCTGGCTCCCGCTCTTCGCGTACCCCATGACTCCCCCCAACCCCACCAGCGCCGCGTACCCTAGGGTTAGCTTCTGCGACATCAACATCCCTACCTCCTCCCCCTTCTTCTTCTTCTTCTCCTCCTTTCCCTCGCCTCCTCCGCTCTCCTCCTCTTCCTCCTCCGATCCCCCGCCTCCGCCGAAACCTCCTCCGCCTCCTCCGCCTCCTCCGGAACTGTCTCCGCCGCTGCCGGATATATCCTCGTCTCCCGCAGAGTCGATCTGAAAGTTTGGTGGATTAGATCCAGGGGCCACCTTGGCGATCCAAGCCTGCTGCTGCGAGAGGCGAAGGGTTATGCCGGTGGTCGAGGTGTGAGGCCAATAGGTGGGGTTATGCAGCGATCCAGGCCTGTGGGTGAACCCAATGCGGCGAGGAGAAGCGAGGTCTGGATTGGGAGAGACGAGTCGACGATGAGATCGCGACAGCAGAAGGGAAGACTGAGTAGACAAGGAAGCCACCGAATCCGCCATTTTTCAACCTCCACGCGCTCTCTCTCTCTCTCTCTCTCTCTCTCCCTCTCACTCACAAGTCACGAACACACTCTCTGCGCTGTTGTTGTGTTGAGAGAGCAGCTGATAAAATCCAAAGAATGCTATTCCAAAATGCCACTCACCGTGCTTGTTGACCACGTGTCCGTTTTGTATGTTTGTGACTAATATGAAAGTGAAGAAAATAAACATAAAAAGGGCTTTATTTTCTCAAAAACACGAAAAGATTCGGTGAGAAAGAAAATTCTATTGGAATAGAATAATTTATTTCAATAGTGATCTTTTGAAATATATTAAAAATATATTATTAAGAGCACTTTTTTAAAAATTTTATTGAGAGCACTTTAGTAATATAACTATGTTATTTTTCTTTCTTTTCTTTCATACTTACAAATATGAGAAAATAAAATCAAGAATATTTTCTTTCCTATACTTATAATCAAGAAAATAAACTCGTCTTTTTTCTCTCGTTTAATTAAAATCCCTTCACTCTCTTTTTCCTTCAAGCTTACAAGAAGGGCTGGAATGAATGACTAGGTGAAAACTAATTAGGAATGATATGGGTTATGGGTAGGCTCGAAATCGTATTTAACAAGAAATAAATATGAATTTTTTTATTATACCAATTCAAAAAAACATAAAAAACAACTTTATTTCATTTAACAAAGATATAATATAAGTTTACACTAATTAGATATAATAAGTTTAAGTGGGTTTTAGGTGTTGATATTTAATAAACTGCAGGATCTTTATTTGCCTAGAGATTGTTTGATCAGAAATAATAAATCGGAAGCGTACCTGAATCCATCGCTGGAGATTGATCAACGGGTTGTGATCTTCCAAATCAGCACAACTCTTATGAACCGTTGTTCTCAATAGCTCTGTCGATGGGGATACAGACCTAATAAGCCGTCGTGCGATTTGGGGACCATAACCCTATATATATATATAGTATTTGCTATTTTCAATTCGGCCCCTCATCAAATTAAAAATAGCAGTCTGGTATCTATACATTAATTCCATGACAAGTATACCCTTAAGCCTTATTTAAAATCTGTAATTAGATCACTTTAATTTAGGCTTTTCTAAAGACAGCACAACACATTTAATATTTACATGTTTGGCCCCATATGATGGAATTTATTCCAACAATCTCCCACTAGGCCATATATGTAACTATATAAATGTGCCTAACTTTATGAGCTCCAAAATATTGCTATCTCAGCCTTAGGGTATCTGAACAATCTTGTCCATTAATTATGATGCTATAGGATCAAAGAGAGTTTCGCCGCATTTAGCGTGACTAAACCCATCAATGGTCACATACAACACCATAACCAAATGACATAGATCAATCATGGATGCATAGCGTGGAAATTACATGCAATGTGATCTATACATGTCTATTTCCAACTGGTCCTACTGAATTGAGATCAAAACTTAACACAATGTAACAGAGTGTACTGAACTGAATACTTTATTTCTGATCAGAAAATTCATAAATCCATAAATATATAAAAAATGTCCAAAACCAAACATAGAGCAACAAAACACAAATAATACAAACTCTCACTAAAACATGATATCCTCACACAAAATGACACCCATATGAGCAGTGTGCTCATGAAAGACCTTGGGTGGCAATCCTTTTGTAAGCGGATCCGCTATCATGGAGTTTGTGCCAATATGCTTTATAGATATCTCTCCACTCGTACTCTTTCCTTCACAACTAGGTATTTAATGTCAATATGCCTTGACCTTGAAGAACTCCTGTTGTTATTGGAATATAAGGCTGCAGATTTATTGTCACAATATAGTTTGAGTGGTCTTTCTATGCCCTCCAGAATGCGCTGCCAGGTGACAAAATTTCGCACCATATTCCACAATTGGATGCCTCATAACATGCGACAAATTCTGGCTTCCATGGTAGAAGAAGCTATCAATGCCTGTTTGGCACTCCTCCAAGATATAGCTCCACCTGACCAATAGAAATATGTAGCCTGAAGTGGATCTTTTACTATCTTGACATCCAGCATAATCAGAATCGGAATACCCAATGATCTCCAAATGATTCGATCTCCTATATGTGAGCATGTAATCTTTTGTTTTCTGCAAATATCTCATAACCCGTTTGGATGCTTTCCAATGATCCATCCCAGGGTTGCTTAAATATCTGCCCAACATACCAACAATATATGCAATATCTGGACGTGTACAAACCTGAGCATACATTAAACTCCCTACTGTTGATGCATAAGGAATGTTTTGCATTTCCTTAATTTCAAGAGTAGATTTAGGGCACTAATTGAGACTAAATTTGTCTCCCTTAGCTATAGGGGTGTCACCTGGTTTACTGTCCTGCATGCCAAACCTTTTAAGAACTTTATTGATATAGCTCTTTTGTGATAATCCAAGAATACCCTGAGAACGATCTCGTTGTATTTGGATCCCTAATACAAAAGAGGCGTCACCAAGATCTTTCATTTCAAAATTATTTGATAGAAATTTCTTGGTTTCGTGCAACATGCCTATATCATTTGTGGCAAGCAGTATGTCATCAACATATAAAACTAGAAATATAAGTTTACTCCCACTGAATTTGTGATATACACAATTATCAATAGTGTTTATCTCAAAACCAAACGAGATAATCACTTGATGAAACTTGTGATACCACTGACGAGAAGCCTGTTTGAGTCCATAGATAGATTTTGTTAATTTGCAAACCATATTCTTTGGGTCTTCCAACTCAAAGTTTTCTGGTTGCACCATATATATCATTTCATCAATGTCACCATTGAGAAAAGCTGTTTTGACATCCATCTGATGAAGCTCAAGGTCAAAATGAGCAACAAGAGCCATGATTGTCCTAAAAGAGTCTTTCGTTGAAACTGGAGAGAAAGTCTCTTTAAAGTCAATTCCTTCCTTTTGAGTAAAGCCTTTTGCTACAAGACGAGCCTTATACCTTTCCACATTACCCTGCGAATCCCTTTTGGTTTTAAAAATCCATTTACAACCAATGGGCTTTGCACCTTCTGGTAATGGGACAAGTTCCCAAACTTTATTGTCTTGCATAGACTTATACTCCTCATTCATGGCATCAATCCACTTTTGAAAATTGGAACCTTTCATGGCTTGATGAAAGTTTATTGGATCATCTTCCATCATTCCTATGGTTTCCTCATGTTCCAAGAGAAATACAATATAATCATCCGGAATAGCATTTCTCCTTTCTCTAGTGGATCGCCTTAATGGCACTAGATCTTGAGGTTGTTGAGTTTGTTCTTTATGAATGGGGTTTTGATCAACATTATCTAGTTGAGGATCTGAATTCGCTTCTTGATTAATGATAGGCAAAGAATCCTGTACATTATCAAAAGCAATAATAGGAATCGAGATTGATTCCTCCTCAAAGACAATGTTTCTAACCTTATTTCTCCCCCCCAAACTCAACATCCTCAAAGAATGTTGCGGTTCCTGGTCTCAAAAATAGACCGAAGTGTGGGATCATAAAACTTATAGCCCCTAGATCTTTCAGAGTAGCCAATAAAGTAAGCGCTCCTTGTTTTGGAGTCCAATTTCTTTTCATGTGGCCTATAAGGCCTTGCCTCAGCTGGACATCCCCAAATGTAAAAATGCTTTAGGCTAGGCTTTTTGCCTGTCCAAAGTTCATAAGGTGTTTTGGCAGTTGCTTTAGTTGGCACTCTATTCAGAATATAAGCTGCTGTCTTTAGTGCTTCTCCCTAGAGTGAGTCTGGTAAGGTAGAATGACTAATCATGCTCCTTCTTAGTCACGCCCGAATTCAGGGAACCCGGAACCGGGTACATGACTTCCCCTTGCCCGCACCTGAAAGGTCAAGGGGTTGGTGACTAGCACCAATAGAGACTATATCGCGGGTCTTGTCTCAAATATGCAACCCTGTACGATCATACATCAAGGGTAATCCCGTACTTTCCCATATATCATCATGCACACATTAAGTCAAACATCATACCGACATCACATCACAAACAGTATGCAAATACAATCGTCCACGGACCCATGTCCGGGATACAAACATAATACAATACACAATACGAATACGATAATACGATCGCATCATACATCGAGTAGTGGGCACGTCCTCTTGGAAGAAAGTCCTCCACTAGTCTCGGGTCACACCTGAAAAAGGTAAACAACAAGTAGGGGTGAGCGACAAGCTCGGTAGGTGACCCCGACACTCCACATCATGCAAACATACAAGTCCATACTACATGCTCGTGTACTCGTGCACCTTGTGTAGTGTGCACAATCATCGGGACTCGGCCCGCAAACAAACATCGGGACCTAGCTTGCCCACACAGAGGCTTGTCCACGATCCTCACTAGGATCCCACTCGGGGCACTCGGCCCTACCACGGCGCTATATGCCCGGACACGGTCGCCACACCGCCTGCCATCGGTGCATATGCCTGGCCATATCAACCACATAGACCATCGGTGCATCACGGTGAGAACCCAAACAAGTCACGGAGTCCGTGCCCCAATACCTCACATCAACATACTAACATGAGTATGGCATGTCATTCTCGACATTTCCTTTGGAGCGTAGCGGTCTTCACAAGTAAATCCTCAATCCTTGATTTATGAAGGAAATACCCATACGCTATTTTCTTGAAATTAAAAGTCCCGGCATTGGGTTCCCTTATCATAAATAAGATAATCGATTTTTGGGGATTTTTCAGAGATGTCTAACCCCACTTTCCAAAAATTCACCACTACGAACTTTTGGGTTTTTCCGAGATTTTACACTAAATCCCAAATTTCACATTTTGAAATAATGGGAATTAATTTTTCTAGTATTTTTCTTTGAATCCAAATGGGGGGTATTTCGTTATTTACATAGTAACTTAAGTGTATACTTAAATGTGTAGATGGGTATAGGTTACGGTGTAAATAGGTCCAGTCAAACTGTATTTCGAATCTGCCAGTGAAACTATATTTTCGAATCTGCCTTTCGAATCTGCATTTCGAATCTGTATTTTCGAATCTCTTTTCGAACGCCTTGACCCTCGAACCTACACTCGAACTACCTTCGAAAACTACCTTGAAGTACCCATGAATCGCCTTCGAAACTCCCCTTCGAAGTACCTTCGAACCTTGAAACGACACTCGAAAATTTCACATTCGACACTCGAAATTACACTACATCGAACCTACCTTCGAACCTTCGAAAGCACATTCGAAATTTTCAATTTCCAGTCGATCTCATCGGTCGTTCTCTTACCCGATTCACGACGATTCTTGTTCATCATCGTTTTTCCTTTGTTTCTCGTCTGGATTCAACCTGGAATCTCATAAAACTCATACCTAATACTATATATTAGGTTTTAAATCACGTCTTACCCCTCGGAACGCATTTAAATACAAGATTCAACCCAAAATTGGTTTTTCCCCAATTTCTAGGGTTCAACACAATTTGCATGATTTCATCAAATTCTTACATGTTAATCCAAAAAAGCAGCAAGAAAAGGGTGAAGAATCAAGGAACACCTACCTGGAATGATTCTTGATGCTTGAACGAGCTCAAAACGCCCCAAATCGCCAAGGCCTCCAAGCTTCCTTCTCTCTTTCTCTCTCTAAGCTCTCCAACGAGATCGAAATGCTAAAACGTAACGTGGAAGCTCTCTTTCCTCTATTTATATTTTTGCGATCAATGACCTAGTCAACCATTGACCCGGTCAATAATTAACCTCCAAGGTCCCGAACTCCAAATTGAGTCAAACTACGGTCAAAACGCTCGAAATGACGAGCACAATACTACCGATATTAGTACACCCAAATGACCGCTCAAACGCAAAGTCAACCAATAGACCCTGAAAAGTCAACAATCAAGTCAAACGGGGCCCCGACTGGAATCGGGCCCAAGTACGGTCAAAATGCTCACATTGACGGCTACACTACCGTCCTGATAGTTACATTCCCATAGAATGACTATCTCTCAAGACTACCCAAATACGAGTCTTTACACTTACCATATCCTTAAGTGTTCGGTTTCGTCTTTCAGCTACACCATTCATGCTAGGCGATCCTGGCATGGTGTACTGTGGGACGATTCCACATTCCTCTAGGAATTGGGCAAATGGGCCTGGACGTTGTTCACCTGAACCATCATATCTGCCGTAGTATTCACCACCACGATCGGACTCCGACACACTTTATTCTTTTCTTGAGTTGGTTCTCAACTTCACCCTTAAAATTTTTGAACACATCCAAAAGACCGAGATTTCTCATGAATAAGAAAGCAGTACCCATAGCGTGAATAATCGTCTATGAATGATATGAAGTATTGTTGACCATTCCAAGAAGTTGTAGGAAATGGACCACAAATATCCGTATGTATCAATTCTAAGACATCCGTAGTTCGTTGGCACCCAATTTCTTTATTTTGGTCTGTTTTCCCTTGATACAATCAATACAAACACCAAAGTTTGTAAAATCAAGAGAATCTAAAATCCCATCGACACAAGCCGCTCAACTCTATTTCTAGAGATGTGACCTAATCGTTTGTGCCATAATGTGGCTGAATTATCTGTATTTAATTTGCGTTTAGTACCCTTTGATTCCACATGCAAGGTTTCTTTATAAGAAGCAATCGTATCAAGCAAATATAAGTTGTCATATGCACATAGAGAACCAGTTCCCACAACATTTGAATTTATAGATAAACTGAATTGATTGTTTCCAAATGAACAATAATAACTTGATTTGTCCAATAAAGAAAGCTGAAACCAAATTCCGCTTAAAAGACGGTACAATAAAAGTATCCAATAAATCCAAATAATAACCAGTTCCCAATAACAACTTAAAATGCCCAATAGCCTCGACTTCCACCGAGTTTCCATCGCCCACAAAGATGTATCTTTCAGCATCACTTGGCTTTCGGTAGTTCAGGCAACCCCCTGCATAGAAACACTGATGTGAGTAGTAGCACCAGAATCTAACCACCACGTGTTTCTAGGTGCGAAGCTAGATTAACCTCGAAACAGACCAAAGTGAGAAGTGTACCTTTCTTAGCACGCCAAGGGTGATATTTGGTACAATCATTCTTCATATGTCCAGACTTATTACAAAAGAAACAACCCTTAGTATTTTGTTGTTGTTTCTTTTGAGTTGGACCTTTAGCAGCTTCCATATTCTTTCTCTTTATGCCCTTATCCTTATGGGTAATGACCAAATGAGCACTTTCAGTTCTATCTTGCTTCAATCTCTCTTCCTCTTGCCACCAGTAAGAGATGAGCTCATTAAGAGTCCATTTTTCCTTTTGACAGTTATAACTGACCTTAAATTTACCAAATTGTGCAGGAAGAGAGATTAATACTAAATGCACAAGCAAGTCATCAGACAGCTCGAGCTTTAATGCCTTAAGTTTAGAAGCAAGATGAGACATTTCCATAATGTACTCCCTTATGTTTCCTTTGCCTTTATACCTCATAGAAATCAAGCTTTGCAAAAGCGTGCTTGTTTCTGCCTTATCGTTTTTCGCAAAACGCTTCTCAATTTCGGCTAGGAACTCTTTGGCCGTAACGATATCATCAGATACTGCACCCCTAAATGCCTCAGTGTCACGACCCGAGCAGCGTGGTGCTGGCGGGACGTTTCTTAGTGGCACGATTCAGGAATGGATTCGTGCTACGTAAAGGAGAGGGGTTGGTTGAAGCGTAGATGGTGCGCAGCGAGAAGGTTCCAGGCAGTTCGTGGAGGAGAACGGATGGAACCCCTTCGGAGTTCAGACGTGCCGACCCGGTTGAATGCGGGGAGCACGCCGCTAGTCGAGGACTTGACGTTGAAGAAGGGATTTGGCCATCCTTACACAAACCGGTCGGGAACCGGAGCCGTTCTCCGATGAGCCCGGTGGCAGGGCGAAACCGGTCTACGTGCGCTTAACCCTCAAAGGCTAAACTTAGCGGACCGTGGATAGAGAAGCTAAGTGCCGAATGGGTTGAGAGGCGCGAAACCCGACCCCGTGACAAGTGGTATCGAGCCGAACCGGCCCGTATCCTGAAGACTCGCCGAGCACTCTCGGGCGTGATCCCAAGGTGGGAGCTCACAGAGGTGAGTCGACCGATAGTGTCTTGCACGCCTCGCGTCCATAGAGTTGGAGTATCCTAGAGTGTGATACGAGTTGGGCAAGGGAGTACGAAGGAGCGCGTCGGAGCGATCTTGGAAGCCTCCTATCCTTTGGACATTGGGCGAGTGGGGCGAGCATCTTGGTAAAGGTGTTGCACCTGCGGGGAAGCGATGTCCAAGCTGTTGACATTGGGCGAGTGGGAGGGCGTCAAGGTAACGATGCCATCGCTCGCGGGGAAGCGATGTCGACAAGCGCAACGGGGCGTTGCGAGGATTGGGTGGAGGAGAATGTCACGACCCGAGAGCGTGGTGCTGGCGGGACGTTTCTTAGTGGCACGATTCAGGAATGGATTCGTGCTACGTAAAGGAGAGGGGTTGGTTGAAGCGTAGATGGTGTGCGCGAGAAGGTTCCGGCGGTTCGTGGAGGAGAACGGATGGAACCCCTTCGGAGTTCGGACGTGCCGACCCGGTTGAATGCGGGGAGCACGCCGCTAGTCGAGGACTTGACGTTGAAGAAGGGATTTGGCCATCCTTACACAAACCGGTCGGGAACCGGAGCCGTTCTCCCGATGAGCCCGGTGGCGGCGAAACCGGTCTACGTGCGCTTCAACCCTCAAAGGCTAAACTTAGCGGACCGTGGATAGAGAAGCTAAGTGCCGCAATGGGTTGAGAGGCGCAGGAAACCCGACCCCGTGACAAGTGGTATCGAGCCGAACCGGCCCGTATCCTGAAGACTCGCCGAGCACTCTCGCGAGTAGCGTGATCCCAAGGTGGGAGCTCACGGAGGTGAGTCGACCGATAGTGTCTTGCACGCCTTGCGTCCATAGAGTTGGAGTATCCTAGAGTGTGATACGAGTTGGGCAAGGGAGTACGAAGGAGCGCGTCGGAGCGATCTTGGAAGCCTCCTATCCTTTGGACATTGGGCGAGTGGGGCGAGCATCTTGGTAAAGGTGTTGCAACTGCGGGGAAGCGATGTCCAAGGTTGACATTGGGCGAGTGGGAGGGCGTCAAGGTAACGATGCCATCGCCTGCGGGGAAGCGATGTCGACAAGCGCAACGAGGGCGTTGCGAGGATTGGGTGGAGGAGAATGTCACGACCCGAGCACGTGGTCTGGCGGGACGTTTCTTAGTGGCACGATTCAGGAATGGATTCGTGCTACGTAAAGGAGAGGGGTTGGTTGAAGCGTAGATGGTGCGCGGCGGAAGGTTCCAGGCGGTTCGTGGAGGAGAACGGATGGAACCCCTTCGGAGTTCGGACGTGCCGACCCGGTTGAATGCGGGGAGCACGCCGTAGTCGAGGACTTGACGTTGAAGAAGGGATTTGGCCATCCTTACACAACCGGTGGGAACCGGAGCCGTTCTCCTGATGAGCCCGGTGGCGGGCGAAACCCGTCTACGTGCGCTTCAACCCTCAAAGGCTAAACTTAGCGGACCGTGGATAGAGAAGCTAAGTGCCGCAATGGGTTGAGAGGCGCAGGAAACCTGACCCCGTGACATCAGGAATGCCGCGCTTAATGATCATGAGACTCATGCGATTTGAGCGATCCCACTTCTCAAAGTTCTTTATAGCATTAGAAGAACTTGCATCCGTAAGAGAAGCAGGTTGCTCACACCGAAGTGCAAGGTCCAGATCCATGCAGCCAAGAACAATTTCAATGTTCTCTTTCTAATCCTTAAAGTTGGTCCCATTAAGCATGGGTATTGAGTTGACATTAGCAGATATAGTAGAAACCTTGGCTGAAAACAAAATAACCAAATATGCTCACATTAATAACCAAATATGATAATCAACAAATTCAAATAATGGTAATTCCCATCTCAAGATACCTAGCACAACATTAATATCAAGTCTTTGGATAGTAATATTAATTGTAAATGATAATCTTGTTGTAGTGATCAAACATTGATAATAACTCATGTCAAATAATAAATTTATCTTTGGATCGAATTATTATTCACATGTAAAATTAAACCTTATAATCATCACATGTTTACCACCACGGGTGTGTGTGTAATTCAGCCAAATATTAAACCTTCCTTTGGGCCGATTAATACCCGCATGAATTTACACACCCACAAACATTCAACATCCCTCATAAATAATCTACACAAGAGAGGTCACTTTGACAACATCATGCTTCAATTAAACATTTAGAATGATGAACAACTAAAATTAATCATAATTGATTTACCATAAAATATTTAAATTTGTGATTTACCAAATAATTTCTGAATTTGAAATTTATCATACATTATACAAATTTGATATGCAATTAATGTGAATTAAATTCATCACATTAATTAAAACCATAAAATAAATTTTATGATATAATTTATTTCACAAAATAAACTATTACATATTAATTGCATAAAATTAAAATTATTATAAAGAATTATGCTAAAATGATATTGCATGTCATTAATAAAGCAATAAAGCAAATCACGTTAACATATATTTGCCTAATATACATTCAATTAATGTATGAACAAAGGGGCTATTCAAAATTACGTAACAACAATCACAAATAAATAAATAAATAAAATTCCCCCTTGTTCATTCCATATTATGCGAAACTGGGTGTATAGGAAATACTTATTGTTGAAACTTTTCCTAACTTTGTACTGTAGCAACAATCTGAATGAATAAATAAATAAATAATTTATCTTGCCTCAGCCGCCGCATAAGGCCTTGAATATATGAACATGATGCAATTAAATTAAAGCATTACTTTGGTTCTTAGCACATAAATTAAAAGCATAATATATACATGCTGCCCATAGCACGGCTTACATGCAATTAAATTCCCAGAGCACGGCTGAATCCCCAATTGGACAAAAGCATGCCAGATATACACGAAAAGAAATCGTGCCAGACAATCGAATAAATAAATAACGATAAAACATCAAGGTCGGCCAATTGTGAGGGTAAATAGAAATTTAATTGACACGATCACAAAACAAATCGTACACATATCATACACGAAAAGAAATCATACGACGTGCGGAAACAATTATAACGCACGAAAGTCAAGTAAACAATTCTAGGTCAAATAAGCTCTGATACCAATTGTTGATATTTAATAAACTGCAGGATCTTTATTTGCCTAGAGATTGTTTGATCAAAAATAATAAATCGGAAGCGTACCTGAATCCATCGCTGGAGATTGATCAACGGGTTGTGATCTTCCAAATCAGCACGACTCTTATGAACCGTTGTTCTCAATAGCTCTGTCGATGGGGATACAGACCTAATAAGCCGTCGTGCGATTTGGGGACCATAACCCTATATATATATAGTATTTGCTATTTTCAATTCGGCCCCTCATCAAATTAAAAATAGCAGTCTGGTATCTATACATTAATTCCATGACAAGTATACCCTTAAGCCTTATTTAAAATCTGTAATTAGATCACTTTAATTTAGGCTTTTCTAAAGACAGCACAACACATTTAATATTTACATGTTTGGCCCCATATGATGGAATTTATTCCAACATTAGGCTCCTCTTGAGTCATTATGCTCACTGCCACTATTTTTTTTTTACTGTGTTGCTATAGATGTTGATTGCATAGGCACGATGGAAATTTCCGTTTGGGATAACTTATTGGGTCTAAAAGTTTCGATTCATCAAGGATTTTTCTTATATTTCTTTTATTTTTTGATAAATCTTATATTTTAAATAAAGGATAATGCTACATACATATGGATTGTGCTAGTAATCTAAAGTACTCTCATTTCCATGATTGATATTATTTTTGAAAATAAATTTTTATATCAATCTAAAGAGAGGAATGATATTTTTTAAATTTTCCTTCACATATTACATATACAATTTACATGTAAATAATTTTGTTAAAATAAATAATTATTAAATATCATATTGTGTTCAATGCCAAGGGATCAAAATGCATATATAATCATTGAACAAATAGGTAGTACATTACACTTCTACAGGGCCGGCCCTGCGCTTTTGCAACCTAAGGCAACGGATTGAGGCCCCCAATTTATTGGGGCCCCCCAAAAAAATTGAGAATTACTCTCGTGTTGTTACCTCCACCTCACGTCAACCCTATGGCCTCATGCTAACCCTCACGCATCCTCACGTCAACCCTCTGGCCTCATGCTAACCCTCACGCATCACGCGGTGTTGGACGGATCTGGACACTAGAGCACGGACGACCATCTCTCTGACTCTCTTGCACCTGAACGGCTCTCCCCCTGTGCTCCGCACCTCAGCGGCTCCGCTCCGGGCCTCCGGTCACCGACCTCCGGCTCTCCCAACTCCCAGGCGAGCTAGACCCCAATCCCTTTCCTCCGCTCCACGCCTCCACCTTAGCAACTCTCTCCCCTAGTCCGACAGTCCCCCTTTGTGCTCCACTACACCCAGGCGGTCAGCTACCCCCCCTAGCCTCCCACTGTGTCTGCTCCGCGGCTCCGCAGTACATCGGTACATCACAACCTTACGTTATTATTCATGTTTCCTTTAAAAAAAATTAAAAGATTAAAAACTAATGCATATCTTACATATTAATTTACAATATAATGTTAAGAAGAGATATAATTACATAATTATATCTTAATTGAAATAATTACATAATTACATAAAAATTAAATATTTTCTTAATTAAAATGTATAAATTGAAATAATTTACATAATTACATGATAGCATTTGTTTAATTGTAAGCGAATTGAATTATTTAAATTTAATTTTATATTTACTTTAAATTTTTAATAATTTACTTCTGTTATAAGAAAATATTATGATCTTTTCTTAAATTTTTTATATTTATTTTATATTTTTTTTTACCATAGGACTTAGGGCCACCTAAACAGCAGGGTGGGCCCTGCACTTCCATTAACAATTTCGAGTCTACAATAAAGGGAGGCCACATTTGACTATTGTGAAGCTAATGACTACTGTGAAGCTAATTGTTCAAACCAAAAATTTGACATCTTATAACAAAAAATTGATTCAATGAAGGGAAAAAGTAATTATTTTGCGCCGGCCATCAATCTTCTATATATTGGTATTTGGTTCGATGGTACTTCTTCCTAATGTAGGAGCTCTTATGTACGTAGCTTGAAATTGATTATTATTTGAAACTTTAAATCAACATAAAATAAAATAAAATAAAATTCTGATTTAATAAGAACTTAATTTATTATTATTTTAAATAAAACCCACACAAGTCATTTTGGTTTGAATGGGACAAGTCACTTTGTTTTGGATGAGACAATTACATTATATAAAACTTAAACAACAATTATTATTATTTTGACTCAAAAGGCAGATAAAATTATTTTTTAAAAAAAGTCACGTTCGTTTTGGCGTGAATTTGATTACAGATCAAAATTTATATGCCTCGAGAAAATAACTCAAAAAGTATAGCAAATCTTATTTATATTATTTAAATAAAAAATACAAGAATAGATATAGGGGTTTTGTCGGGATGCATGATAAATTGCCGACAGTGTTTGACAACCAATACAGCAATGGAGGGCTGAGATTCAAACTCAGTCAGTATCCATTCTTTCAAACTCAGCATCCCATGGATCAACTTTCTTCAGAAGTTCCGCGAGTGGATTGCTGGAGACCTACTCGTCTAAACCATCCCATTCACTTAGACCCTTTTCACACATTAAAAAAAGAAGAAGAAGAAGAAGAAGAAGTAATTAAATGGGTACCACCATATATATAGGCAGCCAATTCCAATCGTCGTTTAATACTTTGTTTTTGGCCCCTCTGCTGTACAAATTTCAAGTGGTTTCTGCTGTACAATACAGGTAATCATGCAGGCACTCAGCCTTATTTATGAAGGTTCAGCATTTTGGTAACATGAAAATCAATGGATATTTATTTATGCATTTTTCTGATTTATGAAAATGCCTCTCTTTGCATGTAATAAGTCCCTTGCATTAACGACAAGCTTTTCTAAACATAATTATTTCTAAACAAAGAAAAATTATTTTCCATTACTTCCTTTCTTTTAAAAAAGAGAGAAAAAAACATCACATATAATCAGGGTAAGACCTGACGATGTTCATCTGCAACGACCTGTAGCCGGCAGCGAACTCGGTGGCGTCGTTCAAGTGGATGCGAGCGGCAGCCAAAGCATCCTCCAACTCGTGGTGGCTGAGGTAGAACGAGCAGAGTTGACCGAGAATGCGATCGTGCCGCTCCTGCGCCGCCGCGGCTCTCTCCTCCGCCCGCTCCAGCGCCTCGCTTGTTATCCTGAGCTTCTCAGCCGCGATTCGTCGCTGCTGGCGTCGTCGATCAATTCTAGGCCCTAGGAGGACGTAAGAGGCTGAGAATCCAATTATGGCGCAAATGAGACGACCTGCGCATTCCATTTTTCTAGTATCTATTGCAATAACAGAGCTGCTGCGCCCTGGAGAAGAATCATAAAACAAGTTTACAGGAAGAAAAAGAAAAAGAAAAAGAAACATATAGCAATCTTTACAATAAAAAGTAACAGAAAGATGTATTCTTTGCTTCATTCAAATTCATCGAAAGGAAGGAGAAAAGCATCAGAATAGATGAGTACTATTGCAGTCCTTGTGATGCAAAATATTGTACAACACATTATGCGTATGCATTAACTTGCTTTCCTGTATCACACACACACACACGTGTATATGCGCGCGCAAAACTTTAGGTTCTGAAATTAGAAGAATAATTTTCTTTGTCACTCTTCACCAACCCAAAAACATGTTAACTCGCTACTACACTACCAGTATCCATTTCTTTGCCGCTACGAAAGTCGTTTTGATTTTTTTTTATTAATTTTTTTTATTTTTTTTCCTTTTATTTACAACAAAAAGCACATTAACGCAAGACGCTGCACCCTGGAGAAGAAAGTAAGAAACCCTTACTTTCCGACAGCAGGACGGTGGACCCGCGGACGCAAGAGATGCAGTAGACGCTGCACCCTGGACCTGGAGAAAAGAAAGCAAGAAACCCTGCAGGAGATGCTGCACCCACGAACGGCGACGCAGGAGCACTGGAGACGTTGTGATCTCCACGGACGGCGGACGCAGGACTACCAGAGACGCTGTGATCTCCACGGACGATATCCAATGACAGATTCTTTGATAGATTATAATTTTGTTTATTTATGTTTTAATGTTTAAATTGTTAAGTAATTTTTTGAAAGTCCTCTAAAAAAAGTGGGTGTGCTTCGAGCCTAGCTGTATATTGGTTTTGTCTAATGATATAGTGAAATGGGCCAAGCAATTTGGGTGTGAGTAAAACTATCTAATTTTTTAAGTTTAATTTCATGCTAATATCTATATACGAATATATGCTGGCAACCATGACCCTAATTGTTTTTTTAAAATTTATAGGTAGAGTTTATATTTTGGTAAACATAAAACATGTTTGTTGTATTTTTAATTTTTTGGCTAAAATATTAATGTAGTTGTCTTTGAATTTTTTTTATTTTGTTTGTAAATGATGAACAAGTTAAATATAATATTTTATTTTTTTCAAGAGAAAAAATAAACAAAGTTCAAATATGCAAAACTTGAATGCACAAAATTTAAATATTCAAACTTCAAACGTAGGTGCTTTAAATGTACAAAATGTTAGATACATCGTCCCCACCTTTAGATATCACCACTTCGGAGAGTTGATAACAGTGAATTTAGTATTAACTCATTAGAGTATGATCCTGGATTGCGCCGTCAAATATGAGAATATGATGTTAATCATCAAGATGAAATTCAAAGAGCTTATATTAAAGTTGGCTCATACCAACCTCTAATCTCAAGTTACCCAAAATCTGGAAAAGAAAATCATCTTCGTAGCTTTTAACCTTCATGGTAGAATCTAGAAAAGATTATGCTTTTCTTAGTCATATAAGGAAAAATCCTAATTCATTTCACAGACCTACTGAGAAATCATATAAAGATTTGAATGACCAATCTCAACATATTCAGAATGTATTTGAAAAGCACACTTCTGAATAGATTGTAAACAATCGACTGCAATTGAAAGCCTCAGTCGATACTATTCAAGTGCTTGCATTTTAAGGTGTTGCTCTTAAAGGTAAGAATGAAAGTGTGGATTCAATAAATTGGGAAAATTTTCTAGAGATATTGGTTTTGACAATTTAATATAATGAAAAGCTTGCTGAAGTGATTGATCGAGGTCCAAAGAATGTTACTTATACATCACCAATGGTAAAAAAATTACAAGTTTTTTCTTCTAAAATGAAGGAAATAATTCATGATGAAATGGGTGATGCAAAGTTTTGCCTTATAGTTAATAAAGCTCGCAATGAGTCAATGAAAGAGCAAATATTTGTAGTTTTAAGATTTGTTGACAAGAATGATTTTGTTCAAGAATGCTTTTTTGGCATTGTTCATGTTCCTGATATTGCAGCATTAACCTTGAAAAAAAGTATATATTCTGTATTATCTAAACATCAACTAGACATTCAAAATATTTGAGGCCAAAGATACGATGGTGCAAGTAATATGCAAGGGGGTGGAATGAGTTGCAAACTTTGGTTTTAAATGATTGTCCATATGCTTACTACATTCATTGCTTCGTGCATCGCTTGCAATTGGAATTAGTGGCAGCATCAAAAGAAAACATTCTTGTTCATCATTTTTTTTACCAATTTGAATGTTGTTGTCAATTTTGTTTGTGCTTCATGCACTCGGTATGTAGATTTGCGAATTGCAATAGGTGCTCAAAATGCTTACATGACTACAATTGATGAGATAAAAAGCAAAAGTGGACTTAATCAAATTAGTACGCTACAATAAGATGGAGATACATGTTGAAGTTCTCATTTGAGATTAATTTCTAGCTTAATCAAAATTTATAGTGCAACTAATGAAGTTATTCTTAAAATCATTGATGTGGGGCAAAAAGCTGATTCAATTTATCAGGTAATGACTTCATTTGAATTTGTATTCATCATAAATCTGATGAAAGATATTATGCAGATTACTGATCATCTATGTTAAGCATTGTAATTCAAATCTCAAGACATTTTAAGTGTCATGCATCTTGTTTCATCCATTAAAAAGAATATCCAAGGATATAGGGTTGATAAATGGGAAGTTTTATTTGACAAAGTGAAGTTGTTTTGTAATAAACGCAACATAGATGTACCAGATATGAATAATCGTTATGTGGAGAGAAGAGGTCGAGTTCGCCATCAACAAACTAACTTTATAATTAAGCATCATTATCATGTAGATTTTTTTTGCTGTAATAGATTCTCAATTGCAAGAATTAAATCATCAATTTAGTGAGCAAGGAGTGGAGTTGCTTATTCTCGGGTCAGCTCTTGATTCTCGAGTTGCACGTGAATCATGCTAGAGAAGACTAATCCAAGAACTCCATGACACAGCGGAGTATCATAAGGGATGAATAAGATAATTTGTGATAAGATTATCTATATGCTTACTTATATAAAATTGTCAGTTTTTCTAGTGTGAAGCTCTAAAGACTACAGTCTACCTCATTAATAAATCTTCTTCAGTTGTACTTAAAGGTGACATCCCATTAAGGCATAGATAGGAAAAGAGGTTAATTACAACCATTTGAGAGTATTAATTAATTTGGCTAAAGGGTATATGTGCACATGGCAAGAGAAAAGAGAGGGATGCTTAATATGAAGCTCGAACAATATGTGCTCCTTAGATATGACAATGAGCAATATGGCCACATACTATAGGATTTGAAGAATAGAAAGTTAATTAAAAATTGAAATGTAGTATTCTTGGAGAAAGAGACCATCGAAGACTCCCGAGAAGAAAAAGATAGCAAGAACATTCGAGAATTGCTAAATAGTGATTATGGTACTCCTTCAACATCTAACCCTAGAGTTGTGATTGAAGATCATAATGAATAATAGTAATCCTAGAGCCTATTATAGAACAAGTTGAAAAAAAAAACCCAACCAAAATATAGCTAGTCCAGGAGATCAATGAGCTCGAGACAACCTCAACCATCGAAGAGATATTTTAACAGCGAGTATGTGTTACTAACTGATAGGGGAGAACTAAAAAGTAATTGTGAATTTGTGGAGAGCAAGCATAGCAAGGAGTGGTTGAAAGCTATGGAAGAAAAGATATGTTCCCTTTAGGATAATAAAACTTATAAGTTAGTTGGGTTACCTAAAGGATAATGGCACTCAATAACAAATGGTTGAAATAAATATACCAATCTTGATATTCAAATCCATATTAATGGTGAAGGATTTAGATATAAGAAAGGAGTTTATTATGATGAGGTATTCTCATTAGTTATAAAAATGCTATCAATTCATGTTATTTTGGCATTATTAGCCTACATGGATTCAGAGAAATAGTTGTAAGTGAAGGTTAATTTTCTTTATGGTGACTTGAGGAAGAAATCTATATGAGAGTATAAGCAAGAATATAGTGTGTAGGTTTAAGAAAAGTTTGTAGTCTCAAACAAGCTATAAGATTGTGGTGTTATAAATTTGATGCTTTTATGAGGGAGTATAGATTTATGAAGACAAATTTAGATCACAGTATCTACATAAAAAGGTATGCATATGGATATTTTCTAATATTATTATTTTATGTGGATGACATGTTGACTATGGGCCATGATAAAAGAAAAATAGATACCTTAAAGTCAGATATGAGCAAATCCTTCACAATGAAGGATTTGGGTCTAACAAAATAGATACTTGGCATGACTATCTATAGAGACAGAAAGAATAAGAAACTGTGATTGTCTTAAGTACAATATATAGATAAATTGCTTGATAGGTTTAACATAGCAAAGCAAAACCTACAAGGATTTTACTGGTTATCTACCTCAAGTTGAGCATGGATCAATCATTGAAGAGTAAAGAAGATGTATAATACATAAAGGATGTACCATATGCGTCAGTGGCTGGAATTCTAATGTATACCATGGTGTTTACAAGGCTAGATATAACTCACATAATGGGAGAGTACTAGCACATTCTTATCAAATCCAAGTAGGTAAAATTGGTCATTATGACACATTATTGTTTATGTTATGGTGAACCTGATCCATTGTTCAATAGTTTTAGTGATATAGATCTGGGTAAAAATTTGAACTCAAGGAAATCCACTTCAGGGTACTTAATGGTCTATGCAGAAGGAGCAATCTTATGGAAGTCAAAATTGTAGAAGAATACATAATAAAATCTGAGTACACGACCTTTTTAGAAATAGGAAAAGAGACAATGTGGATGAAGAAGCTCTTTGAAAAAATAGGTCTTGGATAACAAAATTTTGTGTTATTCTGTAATAATCAAAGTGCAATTTAAGTAAAAATTCACAGTTCTACTCCAAGACCAAACACATTGATATAAGGTATCATTTGATCCATGATGCAATTGAGGGTAAAGTTCTTGACGTTGAGAAGGTTCACACAAATGAAAACAACTCCAACATGGTGACTAAGTACTTAATAACAAGTTCAAATTTTAAAGAGTAGAAGAAGGCTTGGTGGGGAATCTTGTTGGACCCTATTTTGTTCGGGTTGGACATATATATTTATTATTCTATATCTGTCATTGACTTTGTATAGAAAATAAAGAGGCAAAACCATTAAGACAAAGGGTGGGAAAGAGACAGTCACAAGTGATGGAAAATCAAATTTTAGAATCAACACCTCCGACCACGCTCAATTCTGATGTTAAATGACGAAGTTATGGTCAAAACAGTGTTCGGACCGCTAATAGCGGTCAAATGATAATTGACTTGCAAAACCGCACTCCAAATCAGGTCACGAACCTCACCATCATGATCCTCTCGTTATTGTGAGAATTTTGATATATATATTGGCTATTTAAAAAAAACGTATGAACAGTACCTGTGTACTGTTCACAGGCTAAAAATAATAATAATAATACTAAAAAAACCTTTAAAAAGAAAAAAATCAAGAACAGTACCCGTGTACTAAAACCAAAAAAATATTAATTTAAAACTAATACTAAAACCCTTTTTAAAAAACCACGTGTGAACAATACCCGCATACTGTTCACAGGCCCAAAAAAATATATTAATTAAAAACCAATACTAAAAAACTAAAAAAAAAAACACGTGTGAACAGTACCCCCGCATACTGTTCACAGGCCCAAAAATGTATATATTAAAAACTAAAACAAAAAAAAACTTTTTTAAAAAATAAAAAAATAAATTAATTAATAAATAATTATAAATTCTGACATGCTTGTTTTTTGTCTTTTTGTATTTTGTATTTTGTTATTTTTTTTAAGAAAAAAACAAAATCAGAATAAAATAATAATAATTCAAATCCGGGTACTGTTCATGAACAGTATCTCCGATAGTTTTTTTCCCCCTCTCTTCTTCTTCTTCTTTAACTATAAATACCCGTTTATTTCCTCTTCAAAAAAAAAAAAACGAATTTTCCCCAAAAAAGAAGAAGAAGCCGTTTTCTCTCTTCCTTTCTCTTCATTTTCCTTCCCAAAACCCAAATCAAAAACCTCATTTTCCATCCAAAAAATCCCACGAATGTTTCCAAAAAAAGCATAATCTCTCTTCCTTCCTCTCCACCCTCCTTTCCCAAAACACAAATAAAAAAACATCATTTTTCATCCCAAAAAAATCTTACGAAAATTCGCAAAAAAAAAATCATCCTCTCTCTAATTTTTCAATCTTCAAACAAAAAAAACCCCAAAAATCATTACATATCTCCCTTCCTTTACAGCAATAAATTAAATCATCTCCAATCCCTCCCAAGTTCCGATCCGTCTCCGGCATCGATTTCAAGTTCCGGCCAAGCTCTGGCGCGTTGCACAAGGCGAGTTCACAGTTTTCCACCAGGACTCGGAGTTTCTTTCAACACTACCGACGCCCACAGGATAGCTCGGACGTGGTGCCGCTGTCAAGATCGATAAAGTCGGTTCCACTACCCTTTTATTATTGTTTATTTTGTGCTATATTGCTAAATTTCATTTTTTTGTTATTTGTGTTTCTTTTTTTTTTGTTTAGGCGCTGTAATATTATTTTTATCTCTTTGTATTTTTTTCTCTTCTTGTTGTACTTTTTTTACTTTTGTTTGTTTATTTTGTTATATGTAATTGTAATATGTAAAAAGCAAAAAAAAAAAAGAAGCAACAAACAAAAAGAGAAAACAAAAAAGAGAGAAAAAAAAAAAAAAGAAAAGGGATTGTATTTAGTATTCCGGTACACACACCACACAATTGTTTAATTTTTGGGTTTAGTTATTTTTATTTATTTGCTATGTTGCATGTTTTTATTGTTGTGGTAAAAAATATAAAAAACGTTTTTTTAAATATAGTGATATAAATATATTTTTCTTGTTTTATTAGGTATGTTTTCCAATAACAAAAGCAAAAAATGTAAAAATAGTTTTTTTAAATTCACATAAATAAAATATAGTGATATAAATATTTTTTGGTGTTATTATGTTAGTTTTCCAATAACAAAAGCAAAAGATGTAAAAACATTTTTTAAAATTCACATAAATAGAATGTAGTGATATAAATATTTTTTGGTGCTATTATGTTAGTTTTTCAATATAAAAAAAACAAAAGATGTAAAAACATTTTTTAAATTCACATAAATAGAATAAAGTGATATAAATGTTTTTTTTGTGTTATTATGTTAGTTTTCTAGTATAAAAAAAACAAAGATGTAAAAAGCTTTTAAAATAAAAAATAAAAAAATTATTGGTGATAAGTATAGCGTTCTTAGATTTATCAAGTATGTTTTTATATACTAAAAATAAAATCAAAATAATAAAAATAACCAAAAGGCTTAGTTAAAAAAAATAAAAATAAAAACCAAAAATGAATAAGCGTGTCCTTTTACAACCACAACAACAACAAAAATTAAAACTCCTCCACTCACATGCATCCTTTAGACTTATCCATTTGTGGGTTCACTTTAGATAAGGAAATCGAATGTCAAATAAAAAAAACAAAAGCAAAAAAAAAGTATTTTCAAACCAAACACCAAAAAGATTTCATGTTCCATTTAAAACAAAAAAAACAACAACAAACAAAAACAAAAAAACAAAACATATAGGATTTCCTTTAGAAATTTAGGGTAAAACAATTTTTACCATAACTTTAACAAATAACTTAGTAAAATAAAAGCATAGACTTTCTAGGAAAACCATAGTGCCTTGACCCAATTACAATAGTGAAAAAAAAAATAAAAACCTCCTCCTCCAAAAATAGATACCGAAAGGGCGTTGTAGGGGTGCTAATCCTTCCCTACACGTAATCAACTCCCAAATCCTTCTCTGATAACGCATATCACACCTTAAACTACTCAAAGTAGAGGGTATCCAACTGTACTCCAAAAACAGTTGGTGGCGACTCTAAATTTCTCACCATTGGTTTAGTTTGTGCCCACCACAAAAGGGCCCAGACGAAAACCAGTGATGACAAACCTCACCTAGATTAGGTGAGGGAGATTGTTGGGTATGCCCTCCCAAATGGGTTACTCAACATTAGGCTAGAAAGGTATAATGGCCTTTGAAGAACTTGGGTCGCTTAATGTATTTTATTCTATCCAAGGTTAGTTATATAAATTCCACTTGGATACCTTAATCCATTATATCTTTCTATGATATGCCACAACATGTGTAAAGGTGAGACAAAATAGAATGGGGGGAGAAATAGGTTTTGAGCATCATTGTCACATCTTTACCATCCGTGCCTACATCAAACATAGAAGGTGAGTTTGTTCGTAAATGTTTGGTTTATTTACAGTCCTAGTCATTACCATATATATTGCCAAGTGTGAATCCGAATAAAAAAGAGATTGAGAGTGAAGAGAGAAAATTCATAAATGTGGATAAAGTAAAGCTATAGATTGGAGAAGTGAAAATTATATTTTGATTTGTAAGTTATACTCACATCATTCTATAGTGGATTGTTTGATTTGGATAAAAGGGTTTTTTCTGATTTGGGTTTGCATACAAAATGTTTTCTATCTTCTTGTATGGTGTTCTTTCTATATTTTAATTCCTCTACAAATATATATATATATATATTTGTTATTGTTTGAGGTGATTGCATTCGTTGGCAATAATAATGGTTGGGAATGTTTAAGAAAAATTCCTAACAATTGGTTTTAGTGCTTGGTTGTCCCTGTGGGATGTTTTATGATGTTGAAAGTCTTATCAGAGTATGATCAAGCACCATGTCATGTTAATATGGCGATATCCAAATTAGAATATGTCATCAAAATATCATACTCTAAATTGAGCTCTAGTGCTTAACTAGTATTTATTTTCTGACATTATATATAATTTGATCATTATGTTTTATTGATTTCATATGCTTAAAAAATGCTAAATGTATCAAAAATATATTCCAAAAGCTAACTTTCGATTGACCCTTAAAAAACTTAACTCGTATTTATTTTGTGCAAGAATAATACTACAAGAACATTGTACATGAGTTCCTTTAATGTCGTTGGATTGATATTATTTTTAAATATTTAAATATATATATATATATATTCATATCGATCTAAGAATAAAAAAGGTGTTCATACGCAAATTACTTACACAATATATCTGTGAATACAAATGTAAGTCCAAGCCATCTAATGTTCATCAATTTGCAAACTTAATGAGCCACCCCAAAAATTTATGTTATATAAATTAATTTAGAATAATATATTTATGGTACTAATTTATTATATTAATATTAAATTTAATAAGTTAATAATTTAATAATGAATGTATTATATTAAATTGACTAATTTTACCAAATTGAACTTACAAATCTATTTTGCCAAATTTCATTAACAAATATTTAGCCATGTTAATATCACATTATTATGACAAAAAATTATTTTATCACCGAATTAACAAATTTTTATGAACTAATAAAACATCTTTCATATTATTTTCATAAAGATCAAGTTTACTTCCCACAAAACCCTAAGAAATTTTAAACAAAAAATTATTAGAAAACTTAAAAGTTTAAATAAAATAGGAAACTTCTCAATGTGAAACTGGGACGTAAAATCAATATGCATCATTAAGGATAACGTTGGGAGAGTATTTTTATAGCTGCAAAAAGAGATATATTTCGGCCGCAAAGAAAACAAGTTAACCCACTTGCTCCTCTTCATAGGGGCCTACTGAATGTAATTTTATGCCAGCTTAAGTACGACATGATTAAAAAGAAACTCTGCCACGAGGATAAAAATAAAAACAAAGGAAATGAGGCGTTAAGTGAAAATACAGAAAAGAGCATTCTGTAAACTAATAATAACAAAATATACACTAATTTTGGTAGCTTGCTTCTTTATGATGGAAATGGAAACAATCATTATAAATGTTTACCCTTTGCCTCGTTACTGGTCAGATTACAATTTCTCATAAAGGGATTACAGAAGTGAATAAATTGGTGGCTCCTTTTGCCATGCCAAAAAAATCCCATAGCCTGTTTTCTTCAGAAAAATCAAATTTTTAATGGTTCTTCCTCCGTCTCTGTCAGTTGTGCCCAATCTGATGTCTCTGTTATGCAAACAAATATTGAAACTGTAAAAACCAGGAACTCATACACCGTGAAACTATCATGTAAACTGGAACACATTTACAGCTTAGAACACAGTAATCCAACAGTAAGGATGAAGCTTACTTGGTCTTTCTGCAAGCCACATGAGCCGCCGTTGTAGTAAAGATGCCAAAAACAAGAAAATTGAGCACATGCCAAACATGAAAGTGATGGGGAATGCATTAACCTTAAAAAACACACCAAAACAGTTGTAAGTAGCAGAAGAGAATAACACAAGTCCTACATAATACTATCATGTTATATATAAAATATCTAAATTCACGAGAAAAGGAAGAGAAGAAGTATGCACTCGCATGCATAGCCATAACTGGTCAGGTTTTGTTGTTGGAACTAGGAAATGTAACAACTCCCAAAGGGTGGCTACAGATCTATTTTAAGACATACAAAATAAAAAATGAAAGGGATTAGAAAGGAATCAGATTGGCTCATTACTATATCTGGAGCTAGATAGGAATCTCACTGAGTCTTCACGGTGGTCGGGGTATAAGGTATCTATCAAGGTTGGGTCTGACTGGAGAAGGCATATTGATACAATGAGAATATAAATATAGAACCACTAGGTTCAGGTTGTCTTAATAATGTTTAGACTTTAACAGATACCTGAGACTACGAAAAAAAGAGACTGACGGGATTAGAAAATATACATCGTGATAGGTCTTAGTTCCACCCCCAGAACAAACAGCCCTCTATGATTAACATTCAGTGAAAGAGAACATAGAAATAAATTCAGGTACATACATTATACAACACGATGCAGACAAAGATATTGAGTGGGATGCGGAAGAAGTTCATGATGGTACTTCTGGCTTCCTCAGGTATATATTGTGACCGCATTTTCATAATAGATGGCCAGAATATTCCAACACAAGCCTCAAAGGTACAGAAGCCAAGAAGCTGGATACACCCTGAGAATGAGATGTTTCCACCTTTCACTTGTTGAGGAGTTACCAAGATCTGTAACAAAAACAGTAACATTACATATGACCGAGGGAAGGTTATTATTTAAATATGCAGGGGCAAAAAAGCAACATACAGCCGTCAAAATGGGGAGCAAGAGAGACGCTGCAGAGACAACAAAAACAATTTGCATGTAGCTCTCAACTTTAAGTGATGCACGAGCCATCAATTTAGATGCAATAGTGCTTCCCAACATAGAAGCCAACATGAAAGTTGCAAAGATGAAACCATGGGGAATGTCCTCATCATTTGGGCTCAAAGCAGGGGTCCAAAGAAAAACAAATGTGTACATTGAACCTTCGAACAATGACTGTATTGCACCCAGCAGTGCAATTTTCTCATCTACACCATCAAAAATATAATATCAGGCTTCAGTGAGAGGAAAGGACGAACAAAAATAACACAAGACAAAGAATAATGTCAGCAGGAGCAAAAAAATTGAAAGGAGTACATGAAAAGCCATCTGGAGGACTTCTCAAAAGTAAATAGACCAGAAAGTAGATAATCTGTTGATGAAGATTAACTAAATTATCTTTCATGGATTTGTCTACAAAGGTGCACAAGTAGCACTAGAATAGGGCACAAAAGCAGACAAGCTGCTATATTCTGCAAGAAAATCAATAAATCTACACATACAGATAAAATAATAATGGCTAGTGAAACTGATTTCTGGTTGTAGTTTATCAATAAGAAGTGCAAGGCCACAAGCTGAACACATGCAAAAGCGAAATATAAAGCAAGTTTAGGGGTCTACCAGAGGCGATGGCCACAGAGGCACCCTTGAATTGGGTAAGCAGGTCCTTGCTCTCTGAAGGGTCACCATAGTTCTCAGTCCATGTTGATAAGATTATGGCCATACCAATTGCGAGAAAGCATGAGGCAGCATCAAATGGGGCAACAGGGCCAAGATTCAAGGTATCAACAAGTACATTTCCGAACAGGCCAGCAAGGATGGCAACCAGACCGTTTCCAAAAAATATTGCCTTTGAGAATGTCACTGACAGCCATTGTTGGTCAAAGCCCCTCTGCAAGGATTAAAATAGCCCAGTATTATCTAAATTGATCTTCATCTTATTTAACGTTAATTAGTCTTCAAACCTTAACAGAGACGACAGGTTAGATATGTGGAAAACATGCAACTTGTATAAAACTTTTTTTATGAAAGTACCATGCGACTTTTCCTATTAACTTCCTCATTCTAGTTTTCTATATTTAGAACTATCCATGCCCTATTAGCTTACTATTACACAATAATTTTCATAATATTTGAGAGTTTCCTAGTTTCATAGCAGCATCTTATTTCTATTTCTTAGTTTGGCATTGACCCAAAAAAAAAAAAGAACCTTAGCCATGTAATTGAAAAATATGATCCCACTTGCCATCAGTCTTACAGAAGCAATTCTACGGATACAAGCTATTTCATCATTAGTGAAACACTTATAGTAACATTTATCACTTATCTATAAGACTACAGTCAGTAGGTTCAAAAACGAACACAATAAATTTGTCAGCACAAGTGCAGAGAAGGTACTCCCTCACCTTATTGTGTTCTGCAACAAGCCATGACTCAAATGCCGAAAATAGAAGAGATGTGGCAATACCTCCCAAAACTCGGCCCAACATCAAAACCTTATATTGAGGAGAATGTTTGGTGATGCAGCTGAGTATGTATGTTATGCAGTAAGTCACACTTGCTCTCTTTCGACCCCTATATTTAATCCATCAAGCAATTAGGAACAAATTTTTTATAATTTAACAATAAATGGATACAAAAAATTTCATAATATAAAATAGGAAAATATATCTCACTGTTTGTCAGCAAGAGATCCAACAATTGTTCCAAACAACATTGACGATCCAAAACCAGCAATGAATAACTGTCCAATCTCCCCTTTCCCGAATCCATATTGACTATAAAGGTAGTACACGTACGGGCCCTGTAACCAGTCCCCGGCTATTACCAGATCAATATGAATTAGTCAGACAAAGAAGAAGAAATAACTGATACACCCAGGAACATATATAATGGGTCAGTTGTAGAGCTAATACCAGCTGACCATATTAGTACGATTGACGTTCATTTTATACCTTTGGATGTAACAAGATCAGCAAGATAGCGTAAAAAGCAATGGAATGGAGAAAGGGATTATATCTACAGGTTTTCTACTGGACACTCTAGACTGGCATCATGGTAGCTCATCCATCTAAAATCGGTTCAAAGTTCAAACAGCTACTTAAACGGTTGAGCATTTTTTTTACCACAAAAGACAGTAAAAACGCACTAGAAACCTCTCTTGAATCACTCTCTTCATACAATTTGGATGGGGGAAAAAGAAGAAGAAGAAACAATTAAATTAAGCTCATTCTCAGTCTCATGCACATGTATAAATTCTGAATTTTTATAATACTTGATAAAATATAAATAAAACGGTCTACTTCACATCGATTGATCCCACATAGAGCTGAAAGCAGAACTTGCAACGAAATGAATAAGTTGCAAGATCAATAGTCTTAACACCGTAATCTTTTACTTGGATAAACAAAATTGCATGTGTGTGTGTAAAACCGTCTGTTAGTTTTTTTTAATGACACACAAACAAACACACACACATTCATTTCAACTAGAGGTAGACATTAAATTAATAATTCTGCATAATCAACTAAAATTACAGGAGCAAATCACCCATAACATAACATTTCAGATCAAACCCCACACCTTAACAGACAACAACGAACAGACAGAAACATTATAGCACGGATCTAATAACAACAACAACAACACGAAACATTGCATACATTTATTCATTTATTTATTTTTTTTTGACAAAAAGCATGCAAGCGAGATCTCAAATGAAAAAATGGATCGATAGTGGAGAATGCGGATCCAGAAACCGTACCCATCATGAGAGAGTAGACGAGAAGGTAATTGTTCTTGAAGGAGTTGAAAGCCTGAGATGTGTTGATTCGATCTCTGTTGGACTTGCTCAGTTCCAGAGCCGCCACCACAGCCCCAATTCCCCCAAACACCAGGTAGTAGAACACCTCCATTGCTCTCTCTCCCTCTCTCTCTCTCTCTCTCTGCACAACAGAAGAACAATTGTGTTGTAGAGATCGATCGCTCGTTCCGGGGGACTGAAGCCGAACGCTCACTGCTAACTACTTCATATATTTAATTATAAGCGCAAAAATGAACGCGTTTTCGTAAAGTTAAATATTTTTAATCGTGAGGTCTGATCGGATCTGGGTCGTCCGAATTTGAATATTTCCTTTGGGCCCACCACTGCTCGAACTCTCCCCGTCCCTCAGCCGTTTGTTTTTTATTTTGATTTTGTTTTTTTCCGCATGGACACAGACCACGTTCTCCATGCCCAATTAGAGGCATGTCGTAACGTGTTCGAAGTCACTACCTTTATTACATGCCCATTTTCTCGTGTGTCATCATCAGGCTGGCGGATTGTGTTGAACTCTTGATAATTAATACCAATTAAATAGATTGTTCTTGGGTTTAATTTATGCTTTATGCTAGATTATATTAAAATGTTATTTTTATAAATTAATTTTTTTTCCAGCAAAACTAATCCTATGTTTGGTATACATGAAAAATATATGAAAAATGAAATGGCTATGAAAAATAGGTTGAAAAGGAAATTTTCAGTCGTTTGGTGTGTATAGAAAAGATACATTAAACATAGAAAACACGGCATAATAGTATCGATTAATTTTTATGACCATCAAATTAGTGAAATTTGTTATGAAAAATCAATAGCAATTTGATTTTTCTAACATAATCTCATTGTTTAGGGTTGTTACACGGGCCAACAGCTCGCGGCTATATAAGCTGCTGGCTTGTGTTTTTCGATAAATTTTTTTTAACTCGTGAGCTCCGCCAACCCACAACTAAATTCTTTCTATTTTTATTTTGATAATTTATTTTATTAAAAGTTTTATATGATATATTTATATTTTATAAGCATAATTGCTATCGTGAAATTTGTGCTTGATTCGTATCAATTAAAAACAAAAAAAATTTAAAATATATAAGATATTTAAAATAAAAAATTATTTAAAATATATATAAATCTAGACAGCAAACTGGCCAGCCCCACATGCGAATCGAACATAATAATTCTTATTAACTGGGCCTCAACTCAGCTCGTTTTGGTCCAGATCCGTTCGGACTAAATCCGATCCGACCATTTAACACTCCTATACACGTCAACGTGGTCCTCCCCAACCTTCTGCCCGCCGACAATTCCTCCTCCTTCGTCGCTGCCGTCTCCTACAGCTCCATCTCCATATCACTCGTCAGCGGCTGCGCCAGATCTGTGGATCCGAGCTTGCCGCCTCCCCTGCCAGCAGCGGTTCGGTGGTCTGGTCCTCCTTCACCTACCCACGGACACGATCGTGCCGCAGAGTTACACCGTGAAGCAGACCTGCGTTGGAGAATGGGTTTGACTACGTCGTTTACTGCTGGAGGAGTGGAATTGATATAAAAGCATACCTGCGTTTGGTTAGACTACTTGGTTTGATGATGTCGGCTATTTAATAAAATCTGCATTGGACTACTGTCTAGATAAAATCAGACTGCAACTGGTCCTCCTACATTTAGGGATAAAATTGGTATTCTAAAATTTTCTTTTCTTTTAATTTGTTGTAACTGCTGTTAAAATATAAAACATTAAATTTTTATAACTTTTCTGCTCACTTTGAAGCAATCATATAGAAAAATAAATTTTTATTTATTTTCTTTTCACCACTTTTTTTTTATCACTTTTCAAATTTTTTTCGAATTTTTTTTATCTTACCAAATGCAAGGTAATAGAATAATCATATTTATATCTTAGTGTGTAAATTATATAATATATTCCCATATTCTAGAAACACAAATCAATAGTACAAAATGGAGGTAATTCAATATTGCATGTAAGCATAAAGCAATAGAGCATAGATTTATCAACAAGTGTAATATACTAGTAAGATGAACCCATATAAAGAAAATTCATAATCCCCAATCACATTTTAAACACCAATGAATCCTACAGGGTGAAAGCATTGCTAGCCAAAGCAAGTGATGATCAATTGTTTGCATTCCCATTAGATAGAACCCCATAAGTTTATTTTGGTGTGCCACCTCTCGTTCATTATTACATTGAATTTGAGGCACATGCTTTGACCTGACTCATCAATGTAGGTTTTTCTCCATTCTCTCACATCAGCTAACTCATGTTGAAGTTGTTGCACTGTATGCATATGAAGTGTCTCCATTTCTACAAACTAAAATAAATAACAAGACAGATATGAACATATAATGTTTGTAAATTATCTCATGACAAAGAATTTAAAAGAAGATAACAAAATAAATGTTTCATAATTATAAAAAGCCAACTGAAATAAATATCAAAACAAACAAAATTAATGAAATCAATAACACATGAGATTTTTTGTTGTCTGACAATACTAGAAACTCATAAAACAATCATACCCGCAAAAGTCAATTTCTATTTTGGATATCATAATAGTTTAAAACGTGATATAAATATAGTATCAAACCACAAAGCAAAGAAGCCATCGAAGATATTATTTAAAGATTAGTCTAACTCCATATATGATAGGCTCATACTCTACATCAAGTAAATGTATTAAATTTATTATTTTTAAAATTCTAGTCTACTAAAAAAACAAAACAAGAGAATGAATTGTTTACTTTCATATGTATGCATGCATTGTGACAAAATCTCGCAAATGACCCAAAGAAGTTATCGTCCGCGCGGCTTTCATAAAGAATAACATTACGTTGCTAGCGATTCAGATAATACAACACGTTATACAATGATAATAGTACATTGTTAAGCCATCCAATGTTTAAATAGTTGAGTTTTCTCTTTCCTTTTTACTTTTATCTTAGCTTTTAAAGATGTCTTTTCATCATTCAGCTTCTTCTTATTATTATTAGAAGAACCACCACTAATCATGTTCACCTTACCCTTCTTAGACTTAAAAATTTCCTCATAGGTTTACAATTCAAGTATAAGAAAAATGAGATTTAATCCATTTTATTAAGACATAATTTGCCTTAAAAGAAATGAAGCTATCAGAGACAATCTCTAGTATCATACCAACTTAAGTGTATTAATCTAGCTTCATGGATCTTAATAAACCCATAAGACAATAGTCTAACTATAAATAAAAAATATTCAAAATAAATAAACATCATTTTGAATAATAAATTTCTTTATTACTTTCTCAAAACCTTCTTAATTGATTTAATTTTTTTAATATCACAAATTCAACCAATTTAATTCTTATTTGTTTTTGACGCACATCCTTTGTATCAATTCCTCTTTAAAAGATTAATACATAAAATTATATTAAGTGTTTAATCATTATTTCATATCTTATGATTCAAACCTTTTAAATTGCCTAATTTAACGAGATATCAATCAACTGATTTAAATAAAAAATCACTACAATAAAAAACAAAAATGCTTTTATAGCAAAAACTTACATATTTAACCACACTTTTGGAAATGCCATCCATCAACCCATCATTAAAAAATATTAAAAAAAACACTTTTAAAAATGTTATTAAAGTATTTTTAACGATAAAAAAATAAAATAAAAATACATATCCATTTTTAAATTTTAATTATTCATTTACATATATATATATATATATAGTTAATCAATTAAAATGAATATTCATGAACATCGTAAGACAAAAAAAATCAATTAAATTGAACCCATGCTCAAGGCTTCAAGCAAATATGCTAGTTGTATCCCTTTACCCAAACAGGGATTGAATCAATCATTGGGGGCCAAATGAGGAAGTCGGTGATGCCAAATTGGAAACAAACTTGGCATACTCTCTTTTTGCTACCTCCAGTTCATTTTCGACTTGACCCACGGTAAAGACTCTCACCTTCATTTCAAAACCCAAAAAAAAAAAAAAAGTATCAGGCCATGAAATTGTCGCACATGCAACTCAATGCAGACTCCGACAGGAACATCAAATAAGAGACTTGTACCTAATGGTCGTAAACACAGATATGCAATTTCATATTCAAAGGTTCCAGAAACTGTAGACACCTATTTGCAAACAGAGTTCACCACTCCGAGAACCTTCAAAAAGGATTCTAGAAGCTTTGAGAATAACTGGGAAAAATGAAAAGAACTTAGCATCTTTGATAAGAGGGATAAAAGTATGGGATTCCATTCAAAAAAAACTCTAATTTTCATGAACATTGAAAGAAAATCCCAATGACTTTCTAAGTCACATAAAAACATCTGCTATTTTAACCAGTGATTAACTACACTACTGATTTTCTAGCTAGGGGTTCAATCTCTATCACACAACTAGAACATTGTCAGGAAATAGGCTAACATGCTAGACAACAACAGTTCTTTTAATCTGATTTTCCCAAAAAATGAGTAGATGTTCTTAATTCATCTGAGCAAAGCGAAAATGATTATAATATAAGCAATGGTAGGGTGTTTAGATCCATTGCGTAAAAACTAAAGATAGAGTTTGCTATCTATATTGCAAAATCCAAATATTTGGGATCATTGACAAGTGCACGAAATTTCCAGCATGCAAAAACACCTGGCAGAACTGCACTGCTGACACTGTTAACATTGGTTTCAGTGAACGTTTCTGGTTGATTCAGCAAATCGGTTGTTGATGTGTTGGAAGCAGGAGTAGGTTGCTCTGTTGGCTCTAGTCCAAGATTAGCCGTAGAGATGACACCAAGCAGCCACCGTCGCGTATTTCATGCTGCAAATAAATGCAATATAAGTCCATAGTGAACCAAAATAAATAAATAAATAAAAACAAAAAGAACGTAGCAATGATTGAAACCTTGGTCTCATTAGTTTGATTGAAACGGAGAAGGATATTTCAGTGAGCTTTGTGAGATTGCGAGGAAAGCATGTAGCTTTTATCAGATGATGATCATTGGGAAACCTGGAAAGAATTCAATGAGCTCATGACTGTAAAAAGATCAAAAACTCATTAGTTCCACCTACGACATTAAGGTTAAAATACCTTGTTTCCTCGCTCCACAAACTTATTAAAGAATCAGGCCCTTCTTGGGTGGCTTGAACGTTCAGATTTTCTGGAGGAAGAGATTTTCCAATAGCATCATAACCATAATCTAATATCGGTATGTTCTGTTCAGGTTGTGAAGGTGGATACTGGATACTGATTGCAAGTTCACCCTAGTGAAGCTTCAGAAACTCCCTGGCGTCAGAAAATAAAATATGAAAAAGACATATACTGTGATAAATATCCAAGAAGGAAAGCAAATAATTTTTTTTTTTGCATGGTACCTGTTGGTTTTGCCAATATTGCAAGGGTGAAAAAGGTGGGATTGAGTGAACACCCTGTTGATGCATAATAAATGGATGCAGAGCAGCTACCTGACCATCTGGAATGTAGGTAGGGGTTCCAAGAATTGCTGATGGAGTAATCGCAACTCCAGGAATATAATCAGTCCTATAGAAACGAAAAAATAATAAGTGGAAATATAGAAAAGGTCCCAAAACTACCAATTTAATTATTCATACATTTACTAAATTTCTCAGTCTGGAACAAAAACAAACTAAAATTGTACAATTATCGCTTACAGCTGTACAAGATAAACTGGTCATAGGTCAAAAGGCTAATCAAGCACCCAAAATAGAGCAAAATTATACCTGTGGAGAAAGGTCAAGCAATACTAAACTAGATTACAGGTTCAGGAGACATTCAAATGGCAGCTACGTTTCTCTCAATATATTTATGTATGATGTGAAATAGTGAGACCAGTTTGTCACCTCTATGAAGACCAAAATTATACCTGTGGGGAAAGGTCAAGCAATAGACATCACTTGGAGGATTGTAAATAGCTTTTGTCTCTATGAGGGTTTTGATCCATTGATGCAGGATAACAAAGCCTCTTGAATTTTATTCAACAGAAATCACCGTTACACTAGCCTTGCCATTCTTTGCAGGCTTGGAATTGATTGACGGAACAGTCTTCAATTGGTGGGACTGTGCCATTGGAGTTACTGCCACAGAAGGCAATAATGAAGAGTAAGGAGAAGATGCAGTGGCTGCTGCAGCAACTTTTGCAACAGCTTCTGTAGCTGCTATAATTTCTAGTGCACCATCCTTAATCTGAATATAATCCCCTTCAATTAAAATAACTGATTTCACAAAATCGAGTGTCAGGCGGATTATTGTGGATGCATATTTGATTAAAAACATTTTTTAAGAAGAAAAATACTGCAATACTTACTTGTAGGCAACCAGACAACAAAGTCATCAAGCCTTCCATAGTTTTTGCATGTAATGGAGAGGTGCAAGCATTTTTCCAAGCCTAATTGGTAGCTGAACGTGACAGAAAAATATTAGTATTGAATCAATCATAATAAAAATTCCTAATTTATTTTCACAAAGTTACTGACCGGATCCTGGTGGAATTGTATGAACTACGCACAACAAAAGTCAGCTCTCATCAAGAAGAGACATTTCTGCAGTTTTTCCCATGGTCACTGCATTTGTTTGAACAGTTGAGACAAAAACTTCAGGCAGAACTGCACTGCTGACATTGTTAACATTGGTTTTAGTGAAAGTTTCTGGTTATTCAGCAAATCAGTTGTTGATGTGTTGGAAGCAGGAGTAGGTTGCTCTGTTGGCTCTAGTCCAAGATTAGCCGTAGAGATGACACTGTTGTCCTGGAAAAAATCCAACGTCTGTAAGTCTGCTGTACCAAGCAGCCACCGTCGCGTATTTCATGCTGCCAATAAATGCAATATAAGTCCATAGTGAACCAAAATAAATAAATAAAAAAACAAAAAGAATGTAGCAACGATTGCAACCTTGGTCTTATTAGTTTCATTGAAACTGAGAAGAATTTTTCAGTGAGCTTTGCTGAGATTGTGAGGAAAGCATCAGATGATGATCATTGGGAAACCTGGAAAGAATTCAATGAGCTCATGAGTGTAAAAAGATCAAAAATTCATTAGTTCCACCTATGACATTAAGGTTACAATACCTCTCTTCCTCGCTCCACGAAGTTATTAAAGAATCAGGCCCTTCTTAGGTGGCTTGAACGTTCAGATTTTCCGGAGGAAGAGATTTTCCAATAGCATCATAACCATAATCTAACCATACTGGATACTGATTGCAAGTTCACCCTAGTGAAGATTGAGAAACTCCCTGAAGGCAGATAATAAAATATGAAAAAGACATACATACTGTGATAAATATCCAAGAAGGACAGCGAATAAAAATTTGATCAGTTAGCATGGTACCTGTTGGTTTTGCCAATATTGCAAGGGTGAAAATGGTGGGATTGAGTGAACACCCTGTTGATGCATAACAAATGGATGCAGAGCAGCTACCTGACCAGCTGGAATGTAGGTAGGGGTTCCAAGAATAGCTGATGGAGTAATAGCAACTCCAGGAACATGATCATTCTTATAGAAACAAAAAATTAATAGGTGAAAATATAAAAAAAGTCCCAAAACTACAACTTTAATTATTACTTGCATTTACTAAATTTCATAACTTGGAACAAAAACAAACTAAAATTATACAATTAACCCTTATAGCTGTACAAGATAAACTGCTCATAGGTCAAAAGGCTAATCCAGCACCCAAAATAGACCAAAATTATACCTGTGGGGAAAGGTCAAGCAATACTAAACTAGATTATAGGTTCAGGAGACATTCAAATGGCAGCTACGTTTCTCTCAATATAATTATGTCTGATGTCAAATACTAGGACCAGTTTGTCACCTCTATGAAGACATTTCAATGCGACACAATCTTAGCTAGGAAATATTGGTGCACCCCATGCAGAATACTTTATAACCTACAAGATTTTAATAAATACCCTGACAAGCAAACAGCAGAAGTATGTTCTTGGCATGAAGAAACACTTTATGTTTTCCTTCATGGATGCAAATATTTACAATTCTTTCCCTAAAAGGTTAACACAATGGAATCAAGTTTTCTTCCACAAAAAATTAAATTGGCCACATAAAGCTATGTTCATGTTAAACAAATAAAATCCTACTAACGTTTCTTTTAAAATGATATGATTGTCTTTAGAAGATATGCCACGCTTTTCTAACTGCTTCCTTAAATAAGAGTAATCTTTTAACTTGCAGTCAATCCAATGCAGAACTATTTTCTTTTCTTTTTTTTTATAAGGAAATCCAATGCAGAACAATAATAGCATAAAAATTTTGGAAGTAAAATTGCTACACAACGTATTTATTGACGGGAAAGATATTCTCAGCTAACATCCAGAAAATATAAGATAAAAAAGACTTATATGCTTGAAACCATCAAGAAAAAAGAAAAGTTAGATAGCTAAGAAGTATGCAAATGCCTCTGTCCTCACATTTGAGAAAAGGGATCGAATTGATAGAATCAAAAATAACTCTTCAGGTTTAAAATGCCAAAAATTGAGATTTTAGATAAAATGTTACTTTTTTAGTGAGCTTTATATGGAAACAAAAACATTTTGTGCTTCCAGTTCAGCCTAAGTTAGCACAATGTTCCTCCCTTCACGTACCCAACATATATGCAAACCTAGTGTGTAAATTATATAATGTATTCCCATATTATAGAGACACAAATCAATAGTTACAAAATGGAGGTAATTCAATATTGCAAGTAAGCATAAAGCAATAGAGCATAGATTTATCAACAAGTGTAATATAGTAGTAAGATGAACCCATACAAAGAAAATTCATAATCCCCAATCACATTTTAAACACCAATGAATCCTACCAGGGTGAAAGCATTGCTAGCCAAAGCAAGTGATGATCAATTGTCTGCATTCCCATTAGGTAGAACCCCATAAGCTTCTTTTGGTGTGCCACCTCTCATCCATTATTATATTGAATTTGAGGCACATCCTTTGAGCTGACTCATCAGTGTAGGTTCCATTCCATTCTCTTACATCAGCCAACTCACGTTGAAGTTGTTGCACTGTATGCATATGAAGTGTCTCCATCTCTACAAACTAAAATAAATAACAAGAAAGATATCAGCATATAATGTTTGTAAATTATCTCATGACAAAGAATTTAAAAGAAGAAAACAAAATAAATGTTTCACTTTCATAATTATAAAAAGTCAATTGAAATAAATACCAAAACAAACAAAATTAATGGAATCAATAACATCATCTGACAATACTAGGAACTCATAAAACAATCATACCTGCAAAAGTCAATTTCTATTTTGGACACCATGATAGTTCAAAACATGATATAGATATAGTATCAAACCACAAAGCAAAGAAGCCATCGGAGATATTATTCAAAGATTGGTCTAACTCCGTATATGATAGGCCCATACTCTACATCTAGTAAATGTATTAAATTTATTATTTTTAAAATTCTAGTCTACTAAAAAAAACAAAACAAGAGATTAAATTGTTTACTCTCATATGTATGCATGCATTGTGATAAAATCTCGCAAATGACCCAAAGAAGTTATTGTCCACGCGGCTTTAATAAAGAATAACATTACGTTGCGTGTGATTCAGATAATACAACACGTTATAAAATGATAATAGCATGTTATTAAGCCATCCAATGTCTAAATAGTTGAATTTAACACGAGAGCGCACCTCCACCATCTCAAGATAAACAACGACTCTCGATAAACATCTATTCTTCTCATTCAATAACGCATGGTGTATGTGCATGTTTATGAAATATTCTCTATATGGTTGGAAAAAAATTAAAAGTGTAATTAATAATAAAAAAACCTAATGAAATTACTAATTATGATTTTTCTATTTCAACAATAAAGGTAGAAAATTAAGGAGCATGAAGAAAAGAGAGATAAATAATGTACTGTTTAGTTTTTAAATATATATATATATATTAAATATAAGTTACTAACTAGCATAACTATGTATAAATTAATCACATTTTCCACAATTTTCCACAATTAAATGTAAACCGGCAATGTAAATCAAATTCAAAAGTAATAACTGTTGCCCTTGTATTAAACAAAACCAATTGGTAAGTATGACCTCTTCCCATGCTAAATGACATAATATAAGAACGTTAGCACTACGTAAATTGACATGTATAAAATTATCAAATTGATAATGATATCGCTCATTTTTACTAATGACAATGCAATTATTTTTCAAAACAAAAAAAAGGAACAAAGGGTTTTATAGTTTTTTTAGAATCCTATTTTATTTTGTTTTAATACCACACCAGGTAGTATTACACAGATCAAAATAACAATGTCATCATTCATCCAACTAGGGTATGTTATCTTACAGTTTAAAAGAATCACCGCATAAAGGTCAATATTTTATAAACATCACTTGAAGGAATGTAAATAGTTTTTGTCTCCATGAGGATTTTGATTATTGATGCTAAATCTCGATAATCTTTGTAATAATAATATTCATTCAGTTCCATTGATGCAGGACAACAAAGCCTGTTGAATTTTATCCAATAAAAATCATCGTTCCGAAAAAAGATAAGTTTTTGGAGGATACACAACCGAATATAGTTTCTTTTGCACGGAAATATCGCATGAAGGGTAATATTTTTCTAAAAAAAATAAAAAAAATTAGTATCTTTCAATAGAAATATTAGAGCATCTCCAAGACTACTATGTAAATTATATCTACATGTAAAGAAGAATTTTGTAGATGTAAATAGCTATTTTTTAATTTATACTCCAACACTAATCTGGATTTTTTTTTAAATTATTTTTTTTTATTAAAATAATATAACATGCACAGTTTTCCATCCTCACCCACCGTCTCCATCCTCTCCATCTCCATCTCCATCCTCACCATTGCAGGCCATCTCCAATCCTCGCCAGGCCATCTCCAAATCCTGGTGCGTCCTCTCTCTTCTCTCCTTCTTCTTCTTCTTTTTTTTCTTCTTTTTCTCCTTCTTCTTCAAGCTGAGAGAGGAAGGCGATGGCTTCACCAGATCTGGCGACGATGAGGGTGCCTGGATGGGAGTCACCGCACGGCACGGCACGGCACAACAGCGTCTTCCCTGACTTCGACAAGGAGCAACCGACGGGGTGGTGGTGGTGGGAGGTGATTGCTGCGGCTGGGATGAAGCAGGGGGGAGGGGGCGGCGGGGATGGGAGAGGGGATCGGGGGCCTGGACGGCAGTCACGGCACGGCACGGCAGCGTCTTCCATGACTTCGACGAGGAGCAACTGACGGGGGGGGGTGGTGGGAGGTGACTGCTGCGGCTGGGATGGAGCAGCGGGGAGGGGGGGGCGGCTGAGATGGGGCGGCGGGAATGGGAGAGGGGAAAGACACAGAGAACGAACGAGAGATGAGGGAGGAGAGAGTAGACGATGAATATTGACTCTTAATTTGTGAAGAGTTACCGTAGCATTTTCAGATGTGAAGAGCCATCTGAAGAGCCGGTTGGAGCAAAAATTATGAGTTTTAATGTCTACGTGTAAATAATACATAGTAAATTATTTCTTAAGATAATAATTAATTAAATAAAATTTTCTATCATATGTTCAATTCAATTCAAAAAATAGCTATGGTTAGGTCACATATAGAAAACTTACCGCCTACGATGAATAAATTAAAACTAAAGTGGAAACAAAAGAAAAATAAACTAATCAAAACCATATGATGAAATAAATATTATATCATGTTTTTAGTTTTCAACCAATGAATATAACAAGCATACACCATGGAATGTAATAGAATCCTAAAATTCTTACTTTTGAGAGAAAATCCTATTAATAAAAATTAGTGCAATATATTTTAATATAATAAAAATGAGTGTATTATATACTTTAACATAGTAAATATTAATCCCTTTCATTTAAAAACATAGTAAATATTAACAATCCAATCAACCAAATGAAGACCCAAATCAAGAATCAAACGCGGATGGATTATATGGAATCAACACAAACAAATTCTATGAAAAATAGACATCACCTAGAAAAAAAATTGGTGCATAGCATAATGACAAATAGCCGCTCATATGCTTCGGTGGATATTTTTTTTGATATGAAGTGAATCGATTAAAAACTTGTTCAATTACACAAGCCTAGCTTGACATAAACATATTGGTTATATAGTTAATTATGCAATTCCTAGTATGTGTATATGTCAAATGTCACAACAACAAGTTGTGTTCGTAGTATTATTACATCATCTACATGACACATTAATTGTTGAGAACGAATAAGAGGACATCGAAACCACCAAACAATGGTTGTCAATTGTGTCTCAAATAATATATACATATATATATGCAATCAAAATTATATTTTGTGTGTTTTGATGTGTCTCAGTCGGTGATAACTCTTAGGTAGTGTTAAAAAGCAAGCAATAAAACATATAAGCCCATTTAACACTCAAATCAGTCGGTGATAACTCTTAGGTAGTGTTAAAAAGCAAGCAATAAAACATATAAGTCCATTTAACACTCAAATAGATGAAAACAACTCATTGACACTTGGCATGTGTCCAACAACTTGACACTTACCATGTATCTGATAACGACATGAGACAATTACCGAATGCCTTTTGATGCTATAGTTAGAATGGTTTTCAATTAACTACATTAACAAATATAATTATTTGATGTATATTTAGTTTCCTTTTAGGTCTTCTCTTGTGTGCGCGCGCGCATAGAGTGTTGTAATTTCTCGAGGAATAAGAAGAGTGATTTTTCTCTACCCTATATTTTCTATTTTCTACCGTTACACGCTGAAGTAGTATGAGAAGTCTAATGTATGTTACGATGTTACTAGATTAGACATATACCATGCAACTACACTTGTGATATGTTTTCACGACCACCCTAGAAAGGGACATTGCAAAGCAGTCAAGAATATTTTGAGATATTTACTATTGATTATCTAGTATGCTATCCTAGAGGGAAATTAAACTTTTAAATACAAAAGAAAGAAGAAGAAAAACTAACTAATTCATTAACTGATAAGCTATGGATGAGAGGAAGTCTCCTTAAACCCTTGTCTTTGCATTACCTATAGAAGAAGTTCTTAGCGAACAAGAAATTATAATCTTGTATTGCTCTTTTTGCCATGTAGGCATTTTGTTTCTATAATGGTGGCCTAATACACTACCTGCAACATAACCACGCCAGCGGCCTTGTGGCTTAAGAAGTTTTTCTTATGTTTGAGAGAATAAGATGCCTCGTCGCAAATTTTAGCAATAGTTTATCAACTTTATACTTTGTGAAGGACGTCAAGTATAATGACAAGAACAACAGTCACAACACATCTAGAGATGATAACAGTACAACATATAGGTGGTTGGTTGAGAAGGACACCAAGATTTTGTTGTATAAAATATCTATAGCTATAGTCATGAATTCCTTAACAAATCATATTGTACAGGCGACATTTGAGGAAAACATTTTTGTGGCATAAGACTTCATAAGCTATGGTCTCATAGTAGATTGTATTGTATTTGTTTACCATCAACATAGTTGTATCCATTTTGTAATTTACGAAAATTGAATGTTTTTCTTTTCAATTATCTTGGCAATTAGTTACATTCCATATATGACATGCAAAAAGAAATTTTAATGTCCATTTGACTTAGCAATCAACCAATTGTTGTTTCAGTGAGATTGAAATGATTATACCGTGGTATATCAATCAATAATTACAAGACACATTTTCTTTGTCACTATGAAGAACACTTTAGTATTTAGTAGTAACATGATAACCAAAAAAACAGAATTGATTAGATGACATTTAGGGAAGCATTTCTTATTCAATTGGGGTGTCTTTACACGAGTCTGAGTGTAATAATTAGATACCTCTGAATTTATAGAAAGAAATCTCACGCATCCATCTCTATATCTCTATCGAAAATTTAGATGCGTAGAATTTGAACCCATTCCAAAGCTCAAGCGACAACTTCGTTTACACATGTACGTTATCTGACCAATATTATACAAAATACTTAATTAGATGTTAGACAATGTGACAAAAAGCACATTGATACTATCAATTCTCGAAGAAACATTAGCCCATTGACACAAAACAAAGCCAAGATCAGACAAATACTAAGAACACATAAAACAATCATACCTGCAAAAGTCAATTCCTATTTTGGACACCAAGATAGTTCAAAATGTGATGTAGATATAGTATCAATTAACAAAGCAAAGAAGCCGTGAAAGATATTATTCAAGGACCGGTCTAACTCTGCATATGATAGGCCCGTACTCTAAATCAAGTAAATGCATTAAATTTATCATTTTTAAAATTCTAGTATAATAAAAAAACAAAACAAGAGATTGAATTGTCTACTTTCATATGTGTGCATGCATTGTGACAAAATCTCGCAAATGACCCAAAGGAGATATCGTGCGCATGGCTTTCATAAGGAATAACATTACGTGACAGCTGATTCGGATAATACAATACCTTATACAATGATAATGACATGTTGTTAAGCCATCCAATGTCTAAATAGTTGAATTTAACACCAGAGCGCACCTCCATCACCTCAAGATAAGCAACAACTCTCGATGAACATCTATTCTTCTCATTCAACAACATAGGGTGTATGTGCAAGTTTATGAAATATTCTCTGCAGGGTTGGAAAAAAAATTAGAAGTGTAATAAAAAAACCTAATGAAATTACTAATTATGATTTTTCTATTTCAACAATAAAGGCGGAAAATTAAGGAGCATGAAGAAAAAAGAGATAAACAATATACTCTTTAGTTTTTAAATATATATATATATATATATATATTAAATATAAGTTACTAACTAGCATAACTATGTATAGATTAATCATATTTTCTACTATTAAATGTAAACCGGCAATGTAAATCAAATTTGAAAGTAATAATTGTTGCCCTTATACTAAATAAAACCAATTGGAGAGTATGACCTCTTCCCATTTTATTAATTTATCTAAACTTATTATAGCAAATAACATAATATAAGAATGTTAGCACTACGTAAATTGACATGTATAAAATTATCAAATTGATAATGATATGGATCTTTTTTACTAATGACAATGCAATTATTTTTTCAGAAAAAAAACAAATGAGGAACAAAGGGTTTATAGTTTTTTTAGAATCTTATTTTATTTTGTTTTTAATACCATACCAGATAGTATTACACAGGTCAAAATAACAATGTCATCATCCATCTAATTGAGGTAAGTCATCTTACGGTTTAAAAGACATTTGCCACATAAAGGTTAACAGATGATAGATATCACTTGGAGGACTGTAAATAGCTTTTGTCTCTATGAGAGTTTTGATCATAGATGTTAAATCTCGGTAATCTTTGTGATAATAATATTCATTCAGTTCCATTGATGCAAGACAACAAAGCATCTTGAATTTTACCCAATAAAAGTCGTCGTTCCAAAAAAACACATGTTTTTAGAGGATACACAACCGCCTATGGTTTTTTTGCATGAAAATATCGTATGTAGCGTATTATTTTTCTGCAACAAAAAATAAAATAAATTAGTATTTTTCAATAAAAATATTTGATGGGTCAAATTATAGGGGTTGCTATTCATATTACATAAATGGATATAACCCAATTCACTTCAATGTTTAGGTTGGCCACTTTAGGTTTGCAAAAGTCTTCAATTGACCCAACTTATATGTAGAAACATCACAAAACCATGGTGATGTTTCGTACAGATGGGAAATATTGTAAGACTACATTCAAATTCATATTCTTTTCTCTCATTTTCCCAAATCCTTAGACAGGGGAATGAGGAGGTCAAATAGTGAATGACGTCGTGTATTCTCGTAAGATGCTCAAACGAAGGAACATATGGGCTGGACATATGGTGAGATGCTCAAAAAGAAGCTATAACACTTCAAACTCATTCAAGTAATTCTCAAAACCAACTGCTCTAAACTTGGGGGGACCCAACCCAATTCATAATTTCATCTGATTATACAGAGAAGGGATGAAAATTAATGCAAGTGATGATATCTGGTATGCTGTGAGTTCATCTTTCATTTTTCGTAGTCTCAGCTTTCGGCCTCAAGTTGATGGCCAGCCTAGCATTGACACATGGGTTGGTATTCAACGTGTACGTGGACAGTTCTTTGATCAGTTTGTACGGTTAAGCAAGGTAGGCAAGCTAGCTAACCAAACCAAACCTACACGTGGTAATTCCAATAATATCAGGTTAGCTCTATGAATCAAACTAACCTTAATCTCAAGTATATGAGTAGGTTATATAAACTTAGACAAATATTATGTCATCTTATGCATGTGCCCTATATGTGTATCACTTAATTTTAGATGGCCCGTTGTAAGGATACGGTGTCACCTGCAACTGATGCTAGCCGAATATGCTCAGCCCCTCGCAATACAGACCATCAATCACCAGAGGAAGGAGCGACTGGAGACCAGGAGCAGGAAGAACCGAGTACCAACAGTAATAAGAAAGAACAAGACTTCTATGATGTTTTGCCTGGCTCATCTTCCCAAGTACCTATGTGCACACCCGTGCTTATAGTGTGTAGAATTGGCACACCACACCCTTGACCGGGTACGTTGTAATGTTTAAAAAAACACAAATCAATCAAAACTATGTAATAAATATAATTTTTAAAAAATACAATTTCAATTATGAAATGGTATCTTAAATTCAAACGTTCAGTTACAACTTTAATAGAATAAAAACCAGAAAAATATAACACATAACAAACAAAGTAGTTATCAGTAGTGAGTAGTCTAGAACAGTTGTCATTATCAGCAACCAAATCCATACGAAAATAGACCCTTTAAACCTCCACCACAAACTGTGATAAGAATCTAGAGCGTTCGGGATCCACTCCACCCACAGAAATACCTCAAACAAAAACACCTTCTGATCGAAAGATGGAGAATAACAACCGGGAGCTGGAACTCATACATTCCTATTTGAATAAACAGCCAAATAGCTGCGGAAGTTGTTTTTGAATCTGGAGTAACATTTCATTTTTCGCCACTTCCAAGAGATGAAAGCTCTTGGTTCACTCGTCCTACAAGCATCTCTATCTTGTTTACATCCCAGTTACCATTCATCTCCATTGGTGTTCATTTCAAACGCTGCCCCTGATCCAGTCCTTTACAAGTCAGAAGTGTAGATCTAGAGGAAGCCTTGCGTCTGCAAAAAGAAAATAACTTTGTAATTCTTGATGTACGGCCTGAAGCAGATTTTAAACATGTTAGCCAGACCGGCCTGGAGGAGTACGCTTTTCTAAAACGCACAGATGTTGCCGGATGTACAATTTCATAAAGCACTTTTACCGAACTGAAAAATGTATATTTGGCTCTAAGCACTTTCACAAACCTCAAACATTAGGAATAAGGGGCATGCAAAATAAGTGAATCAGACACGAGTAAGATAATTAATGGTAATCACTATTCATCACGTAATAAGCACTTCTGTGGTGATTGCAGCACAGTGAATATACAATTCCTTTCCGCATCCACCACTTTCATAAACGCTTTGTTCCGCACATTTGTCGCTGCAAATTCATGGTAACAAAATTTTCTCCAGAATCCAAATTGTCTCCTACCAAAACACATATACCCACACACATTTATCGCTTTACTTATATATCCACGAGCGCGCGCACCCCTAGAAACAGCACAACAGGATTTTGAAGTTTGAAAAAAAATATACCCGCCAGGCGCCAGGAAAGTTTTCAGGCCTCCCATAGTCCCATTAGCAGTAGAACCTTTGGTTTGGGAATTTCCCAAAATCAATGTATCAGGATTTATTCTACTTCTAACTGTCACAGGTACAGATGACTGCCCAGATCTAGTTTCAGTGCCACTCAATTCCAAACCATCCTTAGGTTTGCTCGATATTTTTTCATCTGAGAAACCTCCAGAAACATTAGCAGAAAAAGCATTTGAATGCGGATCCTGAACTGCTTAGAGGTGTAAAACATTATTGGTCGCATTTGCTGGTGTGGTAACTGCATACTCCTTCAAAATAGCCTTGCCACTCTTTACAGGCTTGGAATTGATTGATGGAACAGTCTTCGGTGGGACTGTGCCATCGGAGTTGCTGCCACAGAAGACAATAATGAAGAATAAGGAGAAGATGCAGTGGCTGCTGCAGCAACTTTTGCAACAGCTGCTATAATTTCTAGTGCACCCTCTTTAATCTCAATATAATCCCCTTCAATTACAAATAACAGATTTCACAAAAACGAGTGTCAGGTGCACTATTGTGGATGCATATTTGATTAAAAACATTTTTTAAGAAGAAAAATACTGCAATACTTACTTCTAGGCGACCAGCAACAAAGTCATCAAGCCTTCCATACTTTTTGCGTGTAATGGAGAGGTGCAAGCATTTTTCCAAGCCTAATTGGTAGCTGAACGTGACAGAAACATATTAGTATTGAATCAATCATAATCAAAATTCCTAATTTATTTTCACAAAGTTACTGACCGGATCCGGGTGGAATTGTACAAACTATGCACAACAAAAAGTGAGCTCTCATCAAGAAGAGACATTTCTGAAGTTTTTCCCATGGTCACTGCATTTGCTTGAACAGTTGAGACAAAAACTTCAGGCAGAACTGCACTGCTGACATTGTTAACATTGGTTTCAGTGAACGTTTCTGGTTGATTCAGCAAATCAGCTGTTGATGTGTTGGAAGGAGTAGGTTGCCCTGTTGGCTCTAGGTCCAAGATTAGCCGTAGAGATGACATTGTTGTCCTGTAAAAAATCCAACATCTGTAAGTCTGCTGTACTAAGCACCCACTGTCGCGTATTTCATGCTGCCAACATATGCAATATAGGTCCATAGTGAACCAAAGTAAATAAATAAATAAAAACAAAAAGAATGTAGCAATGATTGGAACCTTGGTCTCATTAGTTTGCTTATGGGAGTCCAAGCTAAAAGCCTCTTGAAACTGAGAAGAACTTTTCTGTGAGCTTTGCTGAGATTGTGAAGAAAGCATGTAGCTTTTATCAGATGATGATTGGGTGGCCTCAACGTTCAGATTTTCCAAAGGAAGAGATTTTCCAATAGCATCATAACCATAATCTCATATCAATATAGTTTTTTTGCATTGAAATATCGTATGAAGTGTATTATTTTTCTGCAACAAAAAGTAAAAGAAACTAGTATTTTTCAATAGAAATATTAGGTGAATTAAATTATTTTATAAATTAAAAAATTAATTAAGTATAATTTTAGATTAATATCAAATTTACACAAACAAAATCAATAACATACTAACCTTAACATTTCTTGAAAGTTGTCATTCAACCGAATACCATCTTAAACAGTGATCATTGTTATGGACCAATTGATCCAAGTTTCCAATGTACATTTATATATATCTGATGTTAAATACAAGTCGTTCTCCCATTTATATACACCATATAACCTCAATAAATGATCCGTTGGTGAGGATTCATTCATAGAAGATGTATACCAGTATTTATCTTCAATATGATCTAGATTAATGCAATGGAACATTCGAGTCATACCATCAATCGACATCCTACATATATTCTCTTCATGAGATGTAAAATTTTCTATCATCTATGCAATTCAATTCAAAAAATAGCTATGGTTAGATCACATATAGAAAACTTACTGCCTACAATAAATAAATTAAAACTAAAGTGTTAACAAAAGAAAAATAAACCAATCAATACCATATGATTGAATAAATATTATATCATGTTTTTAGTTTTCAACCAATGAATACAACAAACATACACCATGGAATGTAATAAAATCCTAAAATCCCCACTTCTAAGAGAAAATCCTATTAATAAAAACTAGTGCAATATATTTTAATATAATAAAAATAAGTGCTTATGTACTTTAACATAGTAAATATTACACCCTTTCACTTAAACACATAGTAAATATTAACAATCCAATTAACCAAATGAAGACCCAAATCAAGAATCAAGGGCGGATGCATTATATAGAATCAACACAAACAAATTATATGAAAAATAGCCGCTCATATGCAATGGTGAATTTTTTTTTTATATGAAGCGAATCTACTAAACACTTGTGTCAATTGCACAAGCCTAGCTTGACATAAACACATTGGCCATACAATTCATTATGCAATTCCTAGTATATGTGTATATGTCAAATGTTACAACGACAAGTTCTGTTCGTAGTATTATTACATCATGTAGATGACACATTAATTGTTGAGACTTCATACGACATCATAAGTTATGGTCTCATAGTAGATTGTATTGTATTTGTTTACAACATTTTTGTATCCATTTTGTAATTTACCAAAATTGAATGTTTTTCTTTTCATTTATCTTGACACATTTTCTTTGTCACTATGAAAAACACTTTAGTATTTAGTAGTAACATAATAACCAAATAAATAGGATTGATTAGATGACATTTAGGGAATCATTTTCTATTCAATTGGGGTATCTTCACACGAGTCTGAGTCTAATAATTAGAAGCTCTAAATTTGTAGAAAGAAAACTCATGCATCCATCTTTATCTATCTCTCTCTTTAAAACTTAGATGCATAGAATTTAAACCCATTCAAAACCTCAAGTGACAACTTCATTTACACATGTATGTTATTTGACCAATATAATACAAAATATGTAGTTAGATGTTAGACAATTTGACTAACAAGCACACTAATACTCTCGAAAAAACAATAGCCCATTGACACAAAACAAAGCTAAGATCAGATAAATACTAGGAACTCATAAAACAATCATACCTGCAAAAGTCAATCCCTATTTTGGACACCATGATAGTTCAAAACGTGATGTAGATTTAGTATCAAACCACAAAGCAAAGAAGTTGTTAGAGATATTATTCAAGGACCGGTCTAACTCCATATGTGTTGGCCCGTACTCTACATCAAGTAAATTGATTAAATTTATTATTTTTAAAATTCTAGTCTGCTAAAAACAAAAAAAGAGATTGAATTGTTTACTTTCATATGTGTGCACGCATGGTGACAAAATCTCGCAAATGACCCAAGGGAGATATCATGCACGTGACCTTCATATGGAATAACATTACGTGATGGGCAATTCGGATAATACAACACCTTATACAATGATAATGGCGCGTTGTAAATTGCTTTTGTCTCCATGAGGGTTTTGATCACAAGTTATGGTCTTATAATAGATTGTATTGTATTTGTTTACCATCAACATAGTTATCCATTTTTGTAATTTACCAAAATTGAATGTTGTTCTTTTCATTTATCTTGGCAATTAGTTACTTTCCATATATGACATGCAAAAAATATTTTAATATACATTTGACTTAGCAATCAACCAATTGTTTTTAAGCGAAATTAAAATGATTATACCGTGATCTAGTAATCATTAATTACAAGTAAGACACATTTTCTTTATCACTATGAAGAACACTTTAGTATTTAGTAGTAACATGATAACCAAATAAATAGGATTGATTAGATGACATTTAAGGAAACATTTTCTATTCAATTGGGGTATCTTCACACGAGTTTGAGTCTAATAATTAGAAGCTCTGAATTTGTAGAAAGAAAACTCAATCATCCATCTTTCTCTCTCTCTAAAACCTAGATGCGTAGAATTTAAACCCATTCCAAACCTCAAGCGACAACTTCGTTTACACATGTATGTTATTTGACCAATATAATACAAAATATGTAATTAGATGTTAGACAATATGACTAACAAGCACACTGATACTATCAACTCTCGAAGAAAAGTAACCCATTTAGAAAAACAAAGCCAAGATCAGATAAATACTAGGAACACATAAAACAATCATACCTGCAAAAGTCAATTCCTATTTTGGACACCATGATAGTTCAAAATGTTATGTAGATTTAGTATCAAACCACAAAGCAAATGATCCAAAGGAGATATCGTACACGTGGCCTTCATATGAAATAACATTATATGACGGGCGATTCGGATAATACAACACCTTATACAATGATAATAGCACGTTATAAAGCCACCCAATGCCTAAATAGTTGTATTTAACACCATAACGCACCTCCACCACCTCAAGATAAGCAATGGCTCTCGATATGCATCTATTCTTTTCATTCAACAACACAGGGTGTATGTGCCCATTTATGAAATATTCTCTGTAAGATTAGAAAAAAAATTAGAAATATAATTAATAATAAGACCTAATGAAAATATTAACTATTAATTTGCTATTTCAACTATAAAGTAGAAAATTAAGAAGCATGAAAAAAAGAGAGATAAACAATGTATTGTTTAGTTCTTTATATTAAACAAAACCAATTGGTGAGTAAATAACATAATATAAAATATTAGCACTACGTAAATTGACATGTATAAAATTATCACATTGACAATGATATGACTCTTTTTTACTAATGACAATGCAATTATTTTTCAAAAAAAAAACAAATGAAAAACAAAGGGTTTCTAGTTTTTTTTAGAATCCTATTTTATTTTGTTTTTAATACCATAGCAGAAAGTATTACACATATCAAAATAACAATGTCATCATTCATCCAATTGAGGTACGTCATCTTACGGTTTAAAAGACATTTGACGCATAAAGGTCAACATATGATAGACATCACTTTGAGGATCGTAGATAGCTTTTGTCACCAAGAAGGTTTTGATCATTGATGTTAAAGCTCGATAATCTTTACGATAAAAATATTCATTCAATTTCCATTGATGCAAAACAACAAAACATCTTGAATTCTATCAAATAAAAGTCACCCTTTCAAAAAACACGTTTTTGAAGGATACACAACCAACTATAGTTTTTTGTATGGAAATATCATATGAAGCGTATTATTTTTCTACAATAAAAAATAAAAAAAATAGTATTTTTCAATAGAAATATTAGGTGGGTTAAATAAATTTTAAAAGAAAAATTAATTAAATAAGATTCTAAATTAATAACAAATTTACACAAACAAAATCAATAATATAGTCACCTTAACATTTCTTGAAAGTTATCATTCAACCGTATACCATCCTGAATCGTCATCGTTGTTGTGGACCTATTGATCCAAGTTTCCAATGTACATTCATATACTTCCGATGTTAAATATAAGTCGTTCTCCCATTTATACACCACATATGCCCTCAATAAATGATCTTTCGGCGAGAATTCATTCATAGAAGATATACACCAGTATTTATCTTCAATATGAACTGGATTAACACGATGGAACATTCTTTGAGTCATACCATCAATTGACATCTTACATATATTCTCTTCATGAAATATAAAATTTTTCATCATCTGTGCAATTCAATTCATAAAATAGCAATGGTTAGGTCACATATAGAAAACTTAGATGCATAGAATATGAAGCGACAACATTGTTTACACATGTATGTTGTTTGACCAATATTATACAAAATATGTAATTAGTCGTTAGATAATGTGACTGACAAGCACACTATTACTATCAACTCTCGAAGAAATAGTATCCCATTGACACAAAAACAAAGCCAAGGTCAGATAAATATAAAAAAACATTCAGAAAATATTAGTGAAAACATCATTCTATAGTTCATTTGAAAAATACTACCAGGTCAAACAAAAAACTTTTCTTGCAATATATGCATAGGAGAAATCTAACTAAAAGGTATAGCCTACTCTTTATTAACATATAACAAAGGTGAAAGTTTGATAACCCTATTATTTCGTGGTGTAAAATTAAGATAGCTATTATTTATAATGTTAATAGCTATCACTTACTATAAAAGCAATCACTTACTTGTTCGATCGTACTCATAACCTCTGGTCGCTAGAAAAATATAGGCAAGGGCATTTAGAAAAATAGATCCGTAAATTAGGAAAAAAAATTGGCTACGCGCAGAGCTCGGAGATCCCAGCCACAAACCCATCGGTGGAGTCGCTAAAAGGATGGTTGATTCGAGCTGGCTAATTATCCATTGGATCTGCACAAGATTCATATCAAAATCCGTTTTATAAGGAAAACAGTAGGGAGGACAACAACGCGGAAGCACCTTAGACCTTGGACGAGTGAGCCGGAGATGGATTGAGAGCCTGCAAACGGTACTTTGGCCGGACAAGCCTTGGTCCAGCCGCAGATTTCGGAGAGCCTGGAGGGACAGAGCCGCGGGAATAAGTTCGACGATGCTACGAGGACGTAGATTTGGCGGGCGGTGGCGACGAAGATCTGCAGGGTGAAGAAGGTGTAGCTAGCAGACGAGGGCGGCAGCGGAGGCGGCGCGGCCGAGGTCGGAGGTGATGATCCGAAGGTCGGTGAGGGGGCAGGAAATGAAGGGAAGGGGATGAAGACCTAGGAGCTCTTGTCGAATTGAAGGATGCTACAGCGGCTAGGGCTACTGGTGAGTTGGTGAGCAGAACTATGCTCGGAGCAATCGTTGGGATGATGACACGTCATCGAAATGTTTAATCAATGGACGCATAAGCAGAACGCATGTTTATACGTCGTTCGAAGAAGAAATGTCGTTGCTAAGAGCTGTTTTGGCGAGCAACCATTTCCTAATGATTTCTTATTTTTAAAACTGTTTCTATTGTTTTGAAAATTAAACTCCATTCTATCGGAATATTAAAATAATTTTTTTACATTCTTTTTTTTTTATTAGTGCTTATCGTATTTACATTGCTTATATTTTCTCCATTGAAAATCTAAAAGCAAGTTTAAAAATAAAAATATTACAAATAAAATTAAGAAAATTGAGTATTATTAATAGCTCTTAGAGGAATAAAGATAAAAAACACGACTTAAATTCACATTGCTTAAATTCAAATGAAATAGGTAGAACTAATTTTCATAAAAAAATGAATGAAAAAAAGAACAAAAATTGACTTGTTACCCTAGATTTGAATATTTTTTATAATATTATGTTAGTTTATCGTTCATTAGAAAAAATAAATTTAATTATATATTAATATATTTATTAAACAATATCATGTTTTATAAAAATGAAAAATGTTTACTGTTCAATTTTGTTGCCCTTCAATTATATCATGGTTACCTATAACTACACACTTTTGACAAATTATTCCCTTAAAGTTAGTGGGAGTTGCTATTCGTATAGCTAAATGGAGATAGCCCAATTCAATGCAATGTTTAGGTTGGCCACTTCAAGTTTGTAAAAGTCATCGATTTACACAACTTATATGTAGAAACATCACAAAACCATGGTAATATTTGGTACATATGAAAAATATTATCAGACTACATTAAAATTCATATTCTTTCCTCTCGTTTTCTCAAATTGTCAAATGGCCAATAACGTCGTGTATTCTTGTAAAATGCTCAAACATAAGAACATATGGGCTGGACATATGGTGAGATGCCCAAAAAGAAGTTCTAACACTTCAAATTCATTCAAGTAATTCTCAAAACAAACGGCTCTAAACTAGGGGGGACCCAACCCAATTCCTAATCTCATCTGATTACAAGGGATGGAAATTGATGCAAGTGATAATATATGGCATGCTGTGAGTTCATGTTTCATCTTTTGGAGTCTCAACTTTCGGCCTCAAGTTGATGGGCGGCCTAGTGTTGACACATGGGCTGGTGTTCAATGTGTACGTTAGTAGCTCTTTGATCGGTTTATACGGTTAATTGTGGAAGGTAGGCTAGCTAACCAAACCAAACCTATATGTCATAATTCCAATAATATCAAGTTAGCTCTATGAATCAAACTAGCGTTAACTTCAATAATATGAGTAGATTATATGAACTTAGTAGACAAATATTATGTCATAATATGTGTATCACTTATTTTTAGATGGCCCCTTACAAGGATACGGTGTCTCCTGGAACTCAATGCTAGCCGGATATGTTCATCCCCTCGCAATACAGACCATCAATCACTTACAGTGTGTAGAATTGACACACCACACCCCTGACTAGGTACGTTGTAATGTTTAAAAAAATAAATCAAACAAAACTATGTAATAAATATAATTTTTTTTAAAATACAATTTCAATGTAATGATATCTTAAATTCAAAAATTCAGTTACAACTTTAAAAAAATAAAAACCAGAAAAATATGACACATAACATAGTCTAGAACAGTTGTCCAAAGTTTTCACCAACCAAATCCATACGAAAATAGAACCTTTAAACCTCCACCACAAACCGTGATAAGAATCTAGAGCGTTCGGGGTCCACTCCACCCACAGAAAAACCTCAAACAAAAACACCTTCTGATCGAAAGATGGAGAATAACAACCGGGAGCTGGAACTCATACATTCCCATTTGAATAAACAGCCAAATAGCTGCGGAAGTTGTTTTTGAATCTGGAGTAACATTTCATTTTTCGCCACTTCTAAGAGATGAACGCTCTTGGTTCACTCGTCCCACAAGCATCTCTATCTTGTTTGCATCCCAGTTACCATTCATCTCCATTGGTGTTCATTTCAAACGCTGCCCCTGATCCATCTTATTGCAGCTTCTTTACAGCCAAACCAGTGGGAACTACTTCCACGTGGACACAGCTCTCAAAACCCACCTCAGCAGGCTTGAAGATCACGTGTGCAGTAACCAAACAAATTAAACCAGGTAATGGATTCTTGTCAAACATGACATGCCATCTAAAAAAGTTTCGATTAGATCTTTGTTCACTCGTCTGAAAATTCATTTTTTCTAATATATTGGAGGGTTTAGCTGAAGAAGATTGGAAGACTAAAAGAGAGCTGCTGCTGCAGAAAAGGGTATTCTTCAATTCCCTACTTGAACCTGAAAATAAAATAAATAAAATGTTGTATTTTCTTTATATACATAAAAAAACTGGTTGAATTGAATATCATAAAGGGAAAGGGGAAAAAAAGTAAATATATTTGGGCTAAATTTATCATTCCTGATTATCCTTTACAGGTCAGAAGTGTAGATGTAAAGGAAGCCTTGCGCCTGCAGAAAGAAAATAAATTTGTAATCCTTGATGTACGGCCTGAAGCAGATTTTAAACAGGTTAGCCAGACCTCTATAAATTGATCTTTATTAGGAACAGTAAAGTAGTACTGTAGTACCTTTTATGTCAAGACTTTGCCTGCGTCAATCTTATCATCTCCAGTTTCCAACACGGAGAATATATAAGAACCCTTTTGAAGTTTTCAATGCCTGTGTAGGCTCATCCACCAGGCGCTATCAATGTACAAATATATAGGTTAATAAAGGAGTGGACAGCCTGGGATATTGCCAGGCGTGCTGCATTTGCATTTTTCGGTATTTTTTCTGGAACCGAAGAGAACCCAGATTTCTTGACAAGTACGCTAAAACAGTCGCGATTCCACTTTTGTTTATAGCAAATTAGATGATGGACTTAACTGTTTGTGTATGCTCCCAGCAGTTGTGGAATCAAAAATAGATAAAAGTTCAAAGATAATTGTTGCCTGCTCATCTGGGGGAACCATGAGACCAACTCAGAATCTACCCGAAGGTCAACAATCAAGGTATATCTGGTTTTTGGATTCAGTTCCCATTTCATTTTTTTTTTAGCTTTCCAGCTCCTATTTCCATGCCTTGCTCTCCTTTCTTTGCTTAAGCACTTACGAAATGCTCTTTGCAGCAGTTGGACGTTTTAATGCATTCAGGAACACATGAGCCTAGAAGTCAATGAGTAAATATAAAGAAATTCCCAAGTAACGAGAGGAATTCAAAAAACTATTCAAGTCACTGTATTCATTGAAACCAACAAAAGAAAAGGGTAAAAAAAAAAAGAGAAGAAAAAAGATGGTGTGTCCTGCCATGTTTTATTTTCTTGTCCCTGCAGGATGTGTATATAAAGCCCTGGACGGGGAACAATGATCATACAATTTGTATGTCGTTTTAAGAGTCAAGCCCTTAATATTATGTTGAGACTATTCTGTTGCTTAATTCGAAAAACCCCATCTTTTCTCTTTCTTCTAATTTTAATAACACGAAATTGAGCAGAAAACATTTTACAATGGGAGATTATCAATTGGATGATTGTCATTGCTGGTGACCATAGAAATGATCATTAATTATGCATGCCTTTTCTTGCAGGTCACTGATAGCAGCATACGTGCTTGTCCTAAATGGATACACTAATGTCTTCCACTTAGAGGGGGGCCTCTACACGTGGCTCAAAGAAGGCCTGCCAACTGTTTCAGGAGAGTAAAATTGAGTTATCAATCATAGTGATTCTCCTAGAATATTTCAGCTATTTGGTGGAGCATGCCCTTGTTCCATGGTGTATTATAAATAATTTCCCCCGTTTTGAATTTTGACTTACTCATGAAATTAATGTAATTTGATCAACGAGAGTGGTAACGCACTGTTGTGCTTAGATTCTCTGTTCAGAAGGAGGAAGCTTTGAACTCTATACTGCTGAAATAAGTTGCAAGGACTGATTTTGTTGAAGTTTGTATTCAAGTGCTCATGTCCACACGCATTCTGCCTATATCTATGTAAATAAAATATATAAATAAAAAAAATGTGGCCTGTTAAAAAAAAAGTTGTCAATCATGGTCCGCAAACAGATAGCCCAAAGCCTCATAGTACAGGGTACGCCCCCACTTTCTCCTCACAAGCTGAAGTATGCCTGCAGGTCTCGAGCCTGATGTGGCTTGACTCAAATCAGCTTCGTCCCCCAAAACCTCAACGAACAAGCCCAGTGCACGTAGTGGCTGCTGCCCACGCATATCACCCGCAAGTTCGGCTTCTGCCCTCCCTCCATCACCAGCTCTCCTCTCCCCTCTTCCCCATACTAGACTGCAACTCCTAAACCTTTGATTAAAGTGGCCCTCTTAAATGAATGGAATTAGACAACGCATATTTTTTTTACCTCAATTATGCCCTTTTAAATTAAGATACGAGATGCAAATATTTAGTAGAATCAGTTATTGCAATATACAATATTCTAATCTCAACTATCCACTGATCATTTGCAGCTTCAGATTTCATACCTCCATCAAAAAAGGAGTAAAGTATTATAGCCCTTTATGAAATGTATGACAACATTAGTGAAAAAATTATCTTTTTTGGCCTTGCTATTGATCAATATCCCGAGACTTATGTAAGAGTGAGAGAATTAGGAGACGTTGATTACCCTTATGTTGGATCGTAACACACATACACACACATGAAGAACACGCAAGATTTAACGTGGTTCGGCCAATAAATGCCTACGTCCACGGGAGGAACGTTTCCTGTGGTTTTAGATTTCACACCTCTCTTTTACACAGATATTTCATTTCTATTTTTCCACACATATTACAGCCATAATGTCTAGCTATTTAATATAAGGAGAGGGAGACAGAAAAATACGAAAGTCATAATTTGTGGTTGTCAAATTTGACAAAACCACACTGCAAAGTCTTCACCACCAAAGTCTTGGGTTGGTTGTCTACTTGGGTGGACTGAAGACTAAAGAACCGAGCCAAAAATTCCACAAATCTCCACCTTGGCGAGGATTCTCCATCATCTGATTATATTGATCATCGTTCCTCCACTACGCCCTAAGGCGTCAGGCACCCGCAAGTGCATAATTATGAGAAATGTTAATCAAGTCCAAGCAATGTTGGAACTTGATCCCTGAAACAGTCTTTGTGAGCATATCAGCAGGATTATCTGCTGTACCAATCTTTTGTAGCAGAATATCTCCTTCGTTTATAATTTCTCAAATAAAATGAAACCGAACGTCGATATGCTTTGTGCGAGAATGATAGACTTGGTTCTTTGCCAAACAAATAGCACCCTGACTATCACAATAGATTTCAACATGCTTCTGAATAATTCCCAAGTCTTCAATCAACCCATGAAGCCAAATTGCTTCTTTGAAAGCTTTTGTGATCGCCATATACTACTGCCTCGTAGTAGACAAGGCAACAGTTGATGAAGCGTTGATCGCCAACTTACTGGTCCACCTGACATAGTAAACATGTAACCAGTAGTTGATCGACATTTGTCAAGATTCCCAGCATAATCAGAATCAACATATCCAACTAGACTATTAACCATTGTCTTGTCTTTCTGGAACTTCAGGCCAATATCCACAGTACCTAAAATATACCGTAGAATCCACTTTACTGCTTGCCAATGGCCTTTTCCTGGATTGTGCATATACCGACTCACCATGCTGACAGCGTGTGAAATGTCAGGTCGGGTACACACCATTGCATACATTAGAGCTCCAACAGCATTTGCATATGGAACATTATCCATCTGTCTTCGACTGTCATCTGTCTCTACACTCTTTGTCATATATTTGTCTTCCAGCTTTTTCCAGAGACTTGAAGCCATAGTCTCTTTCATAACGAAATACTTTTGGTCCTTGGCAAGGCATAGTCGGATAGTACCGCAGGCTTAACGATTCACATAGTTCCAATCTTCATCAGAAATATTTACTGGTTTGGATCCCAGTGCAATATCTGATCCTTTGCGGAATAATAGATCCATGACTTCGCATTGCCACATGCCGAAGTTATTTGTACCATCAAACTTTTCAATATCAAATTTTGCATTCGATATTGAACTTCTTTACCACGAACTACTGGTGGAAATTGAAGGTTGCATGTCACCTTCTTTTGGGTCATTCATCATTCTTCAGGACTCCACGAAAATAAAAAAATATTTTCGGAGCAGAATTTGCAAGATCTGGTGGCGCGGTTGCGTCTGGAACAGCTGAAAACCTTAGGAACCAATATTACTTGGTCCTAATCCGATCAAAAATAAATACACAAGCTGCAAAATACAAAAAAGTCAATTTTTTTTACTCCTGTGCGTCACCTTCTTTTCTTTTTTCTTTTTTTCTTTTAAATATCCTTTGTCTTTTTCTTCAACTCCTATACGTATCCCAGCACTTTTTTTTTCAAACACTAACCAAGTGGCTCCACCTCATTTAATACTATAAATTGAATTTTTTTTCACTTATTCCTCCTTTTACGGATCAGGCCTCCTCTCTTCATTTTTTTTCTTAAAACCCAAAACAACAATAATGCCTCTCCCTGCTTTTACGGATCTAGTCGTGCACTTTTTTTTAATAAACAAAATCAAACCTTATACACCCCACAGAAAACAATTTCAACGGGACACGCCTTCTTCTTCAGCGATGGCGTGGGAAGAGACCCGTGGAGTGCAAACATGGAGTGATAACAGCGGTGCACCTGCGTGGAGTCCGGCGGTTTGGTGTGAAGCAGCGGCTGGTCGGACGTGCGGGTGGGCTGGCGAGGCGGCACGCGGTGGAGGCGCGGCGCGTACTGGTTGCAGCGGCTGTAGCGGGTCTTGTGGGACAATCGCGGCTACGGCGTGTGACGGCACACGATTAGCCGGAAACAGATGGTATGTATGTAACACCGGGCTCTAATACCAATTGTTGGATCGTAACACACATACACACACATGAAGAACACGCAAGATTTAACGTGGTTCGGCCAATAAATGCCTGCGTCCACGGGAGGAACTGATTTCACTAGAGATGGGTTTTACAGATCTCACACCTCTCTTTTACACAGATATTTCATTTCTATTTTTCCACACATATTACAGCCATAATGTCTAGCTATTTAATATAAGGAGAGGGAGACAGAAAAATACGAAAGTCATAATTTGTGGTTGTCAAATTTGACAAAACCACACTGCAAAGACTTCACCACCAAAGTCTTGGGTTGTCGCCTACTTGGGTGGACTGAAGACTAAAGAACCGAGCCAAAAATTCCCAATTGTGTGGTATGTGTGTTACGATCCAATATTTTTATCGTGAGAAATTCCCAATTGTGTGGCTGTCAAATGTGTGTGTATGTGTGTTACGATCCAACAATTGCTTCACGTTCATATCGTGAGAAATCATCAATAAAGGTAACAAAATAATGTTTACCTCCCAATGATGAATTTTTCGCTGGTCCTCACACATCGGTATGAACGTAATCCAGTATTCCTTTAGTGGAGTGAATGGCAGTGCCGAACTTGACTCGTGTCTGGGTGTATATGATGAAACACAAGGATGAAGTTCTCGATATCTTTCTTCGGTGGAAGAAGATGATTGAAACCCAGACTGGAAAGAAGATCAAGAGAATTCGCTCAGATAATGGAAAAGATGAGGTAAAATTCATAGATGTTTCTAATGCTTTGGTGAATAATGAGTATCGAAAGAAAGATCAGAAAGATTCCAGGGGCTTGACACCAGAAGCATTGACTATTACCCGAGGCAGAGAAGACAAAAGGAGATTTGGGAAATCTAACGGGCGAAATAAATCTCGCTCAAAATCAACAGGAGAATCAAGAAGACGCCCTGCGAAAGATGAATGTGCATATTGTCACCAAAAAGGGCATTGGAAGAAAGACTGTCCAAAAATTGACAAATCTACTGCAAATGTTGCAAAAGGAAATGATGATTGGAAGACTCAGCTTTCTCAGTTTCGCCAACAGACATCCAGGTAGATAAATGGATTCTTGATTCTGGTTGTTCATATCATATGTGTCCAAACAGGAACTGGTTCACAAGCTTTCAAGACCTTGATGATGGCGTTGTCATGATGGGCAACAACAATACATGCCAAACAAAAGGCATTGGAACCATTCGCCTAAAGATGCATGACGGTACAACCAGGCCGGGCACCATCCGACATGCCGTCATCCAGGACGAGCCCTTGTGGATCATATTCGCACGCGACATGGTGATCCAGCTGAGGCTGGAGCTAGTGGTGAACTCCCACAAGACCATCGACGGGAGGGGGGCCAGCGTCCACGTGGCAAACGGCCCGTGCATCACCATCCACCACGTCACCAACGTCATCATACACGACATCAACATACATGACTGCAAGCCCGGCACCGGGGGCGCCCTGATCAGGGACTCGCCGGAGCACGCCGGGCATTGGGAGGCGTCGGACGGCGACAGCATATCCATTTTCGGCTCCATGGATATTTGGATCGACCACTGCTCCCTTTCCAGCTGCCATGATGGGCTTATTGACGCCATTCATGGGTCTACTGACATCACCATATCCAACAACTACATGACACATCATGACAAGGTTATGTTGTTGGGGCACAGTGATGCCTATACTCAGGACAAGAACATGCAGGTAACCATTGCGTTCAACCACTTCGAAGAAGGCCTTGTGCAAAGAGTGCCCAGGTGCAAGCATGGGTACTTTCATGTTGTGAATAATGACTATACTCACTGGGAAATGTATGCGATTGGTGGGAGTGCATCCCCCACTATCTACAGCCAAGGCAACGATTTCTCACCCTATATGGTAGCTTCAACAAAAAGGTGACGCACAGGAGTAAAAAAAAGGACTTTTTTGTATTTTGCAGCTTGTGTATTTATTTTTGATCGAATTAGGACCAAGTAATATTGGTTCCTAAGGTTTTCAGCTGTTCCAGCGCAACCGCGCCACCAGATCCTGCAAATTTTGCTCCGAAAATATTTTTTTATTTTCGTGGAGTCCTGAAGAATGATGAATGACCCAAAAGAAGGTGACACACAACCTTCAACTTCCACCAGTAGTTCGTGGCAAAGAAGTTCAATATCGAATGCAAAATTTGATATTGAAAAGTTTGACGGTACAAATAACTTTGGCATGTGGCAATGCAAAGTCATGGATCTATTACTCCGCGAAGGATCAGATATTGCACTGGGATCCAAACCAGTAAATATTTCTGATAAAGATTGGAACTATGTGAATCGTCAAGCCTGCGGTACTATCCGACTATGCCTTGCCAAGGACCAAAAGTATTTCATTATGAAAGAGACTATGGCTTCAAGTCTCTGGAAAAAGCTGGAAGACAAATATATGACAAAGAGTGTAGAGAATTGTCTCTACCTGAAGAAGAAGCTCTTCCGTTTCCAGTATAAGAGAGGTATGCCTATGATTGAACATCTCAATAATTTTAACAAAATTTTGGCTGATCTACAAAATTTAGATGTTAAAATTATTGATGAAGATAAGACACTATTATTATTGAATTCTCTACCTGAAAGCTATGATCATTTAACCAACACTCCATTGTGTGGAAAAATAGAAACGAAATATCTGTGTAAAAGAGAGGTGTGAGATCTGTAAAACCCTTCTCTAGTGAAATCAATTCCTCCCGTGGACGTAGGCATTTATTGGTCGAACCACGTTAAATCTTGCGTGTTCTTCATGTGTGTGTATGTGTGTTACGATCTAACAATTGGTATCAAAGCATCGGTATGAACGTAATCCAGTATTCCTTTAGTGGTAAATGCCTACGTAATCCAAAATTATCTTTTTTGGCCTTGCTATTGATCAATATCCCGAGACCTATGTAAGAGTGAGAGAATTAGGAGACGTTGATTACCCTTACACACGCATGCAGCTGGTTTTAAAAATTACTTGTAATTATTTTTTATTTTAAAAAATATTTTTAATTTACTTTATTAATTGGATTCCTATATTTTTAGTTTTAAATTTTATAAAATTTAATTTTAAGAAGTACATACTTTTAAAAAAATTATTTTCTCTAGCATTAAAATTTACTTTTAAAATTCAAAACTAACACAATCTCAAATAAAAATTCAAAATTATGAAAACACATAACTTTCTTTTAGTTGAATGGCCCATATCTCACGTCATATAATCGTTAGTGTGGGGTGTCCTTTTTTGTAATTAATGTCTTGTTTTGGCTTTCTAATTCTTTTAATATTATTGATCTTTGTTCAAAAAAATTGTCAAATTTCTTTAATGTCATACAATTTAGAATAGTTTGGAGGTATAAGTATGTGTGTTTTAATATTTATTTTTAGCACATTAAAAAAATGATTGCCATGTGGTTGATAATGATGACATTAGGGCCAAGTGAAGTCTGTGACTAGAGCCTCTAAGATTTGGCCCAAAATGAAGCCAGATCACAATACTTTATATGGTTACAAGTGTATATGTTTTCATTCATCCCACTACTACATGATATTTTTTATTTAATTTATAAAGTACATTGTCATGATTATATATTTATATGCACAATACCATCAATTTGCAATGATATCCCTTATAAATTATAAATTATGAATGATTAATAATGATTCATAATTTCAAATTTTTGTTTTAAAATTATGAATTTTTAAATGTTGGATTGAAAATTATGTTTGTATTTTATAAATTATATTTTCTTCATTAAATTAGAATAATATATCTTAGATATACTTTAATACTTGTATAGAATATAATGACAATTTTTGTAATCGCCTCTTTTTACCCCTAAATGTCGAGCCGCCGACATGTATGCCTAAATATTCAAATTTTCGGCCAATCCATGAGATAGTATTTGAACTACCGAGAAGACTAGATATTTGATATTTAAATAAAAAATAAACCTGGGCATTTCATATAGATACGATAATATCCATTCAGGGGACAGATGTGAATATATTTGAATATGATTATATTCTATTCCTTTCATGGCTTACATTTTGGCCGTAAGTTAAATCAATAAATTCAGCCCGAGAATAAAAAATCAGAGCTTAAAATTTCTACTTTAAACTCGACTTATTTAATATTTTATCAAGTTTCAATTCGAGTTCGTTTATACTTGATAAAAAATAAAATTATATTTATTAATATTAAATAATGTTAAAGGGTTGCCTTTTGAGCTTAGTTTCGTTCTAGAACTCTTGCATGTCGCTTGTCTTTGAACGTTATAGTTTTTGGAATATGGAGTATTTATATTTTTTTTAACATCACGTGTCTTGAAATATAAATGATTTTATTTGTGGTATGAAATATTATATAGTGTATTATATGTAAAAATAAGAGTAGATTGTTGAGTATTATTTAATACATGTGTATGTTCTAATATAATAGCAGATCGATTTGTGTATTACATTTACAGGCTAGAGCTCCATAACAGGTAAAACTTGCTTGCATTGTCGACATAAATAGGCCGGAGGCAATTTAATACCATATAGGCGTATTGCTTCAAACATCATGACAACAATTACTAAGTCACGCTCCTATAATATTATCAGTATTATTTGCATAAGTAAGTGTGGACCAAGTAATTACAAAGTCACACCCAAAAGTTGGGAGACCTCTCTAAAAGAATAAGAGATATGCAGAACCGCAATGTGAAAGCGAGGAATTAAGGAAATATATGCGAGTGCATAAGCCATAGAAGTCTTTTCCAAAAACAGAAAGAGGAATGGATGCACAAGCTCACAGAGCAAGCAAATTAGGGAAGAGAAGCTTCCGGGAGTAGCTAAAGTGACAACTTTGAGTTTCCATGGCAAAAAGTGACTACTTTGAGTTTGAGCAATGCATCTTTTATCATTTTGGCCACCGCAAATCGGTTCTTTGTTTCTGTGTTCGTTTGCGGTTGTTTCTCTCTCTCTCTCTTCATTTTCGTTTCGTCACTTTAGTCTAAAAGTGACTTGTGACTTTTATGAGCTGGAGTTTCCCTGCACTGCTCATGACTTTGGACCCCGGCCAAAGCACCACCCTAGCTACTCCACCAGAACCGTTCAAATTAATTAAGGATATGTTTTGATTAATTCGCCTCTTCATTTTTGGCAATTATAATGGAAGGTTAATTTTATGGTTCCTAAATGGAGGGACATGCGACTACGCTCAAATAAAAGAAACCATATATATGGATTTACATGTAATGATACAGTTGATCACCAGCAAGCCTCTTACCTAACTAATTTCACTAGGGTAACCAATTTTTAATCTTTACAACTAACGTCTTAATTTGTTTTTTTTTTTAAATATGGCTTCGTTCAATAAAAGGACATTATTGGCCACGAAATTAGGTAGGAATACAGTGGTAGTTAGTTTTTCGGAAAATGAATTAAATTTCCAAAAAAGTAAGGTGGGAAAGCTCAGTATTTATATAAAAAAATTGATTAGTCCCATGAGAATAATGTCTCACTCATTGTCACGTCACAAGTTATTTTTTTGGCGTCGAATAATTTTTAAAGTTGTTTGTTGGATTATATCGGGTACTCCGGATTTAGGATTGATATAATTGAATTTAAAGCGGATTTATGATGGGTATTTTTGACTCGTTAAAGATTTGGAATGGATTCAAGATAGAGATGATTTGTCCTAAATCCGTATATATAAGACAATATAGCGGATTTATTGGTTATTCATCCCGATCCAACCTTATTGGGATAGATTTCAAGTTAACATAATGAGGTGAGTTTGAAATATAATTTTTTTAATGGGACGAGTTCGGGACAAATTTGAGATATGATTTTCTTAAATAGGATGGGTTAAAAATAAGGCTGATCCGCCCTAAACCAGTACTGTTGACATCTCTACTCATATAATAAGTTTTTTTACTCATATTTTAAAAATTATTTACTGGGTTAATAAAGAAATATAAGAATATATTTAAATAAACAAAATTTATACACATCTTTTAAGTATATTTAAGTAATATTTTATTAGCTGATGCAACAATTTAATTGGAACAATAAAAACTTGTATGAAAGATTTATACATAACATTGCTTATTTAAATATGACTCGATTTAAATTTATGTACATGTGCAATGGAATTGATATGGTGTGTGATTGAATCATAATTTTTAATCGATAAATTCAATTGTATCAATTACACGAATCGATGGAGTTTTGTTTATATAAAATCGGCTACATCATGCACCATCGTTGTGGGAAGATCAATTCTTGAATGGAAAGCACTGTACTTCATTAATTACAAAGACCGAATCAAACCAAATGCCATGATAGAAAGGGAAATTAGAGTACAAATATATATACCCCATAACCCCAGTCCTTGTCATCCAACTATACTGCCAAAGTATTTATCATGCAGCTGCTGAGATAAGACAAACAGTACAGACGGCATCACATGGCGGACAAACTCTAAATTGAAGCGATCAACCCGCTCACGTCGATATCATAAATGGTAAAATAGTTGAATACATTAAAGAAATGCTAAATCGCAAGACAGAGGAGGAGAGAGTTGTGTTCAACTACTCTTCATGATCATGGAAGACCCTTTCATATATCAAAGTTAGAAGGGTAGTTGGAGAATGCGGCTCTCCCCAAAAGATGCAACGAAGACCAGAGGCACAAAAGCAGAAGAAATGAATTGTTGACATTGAGGCTTCTCTTTACACGTCAGCACGCGTTGGCTGACGACTAAAATATTATAGGTCCAAGGTTGAATTAGAGGATTTGTGATCAACGCCTTTATGGTCCTTCGAAGCTACTTTTTGATAAAGTAAAACTACCCACTCTTGGTCACAACAGGAGGGGCACGGGAATGTACCATGCAACAATTCCGTCATACCCTACAATTAGCCTATAAATATCAAGTACCCTGAAAGTGTATAAGCAGCTAATTAGCCAATAATGGTAAGAGAGTCGCTTAATCCCACCGGCAGAGTTGTTCGTGCATTAATTAAGATAGATAAAGTAAGAGATGAATATTTTGACTGTCTTAAAATTGTCTGAGTTTTGAAAGTCCAACAAGTGGTACGTGGGAAGAGGGTCTTAACTTTACCCAACAGGCTTTCCAAACAAACAAGCGACAATTTTGGTCTTTCCCTTCATATCATCTTTTGGTAAATATAATAATAACTAAACAAAATCTAACTTTTTAATCTTGAGTTAAAAAAAGAGCCTGCTGGCTAAGAAAAACCAATGAACTGAATTAGGTAAAAAGAAAAAAATTATGCCAACACTTTGTTTGCGTGTTTGTTTGTTTGTTTTTTTTTTTTTGGTTTTGCAAATTGCAATAGATTGGAGAAAAACATACACGTGATAAATTAATAGATACAAATTCATATCACATGTACAATACTTAATCTACCATTAAGTTTATTTTTAATGGTCCAAATTTAACTATAGTGACACTACGGTGAAATAAAAATTTAATATGAACCGTTAAAATAGATATAATAATTCAAGATTGCATGACATATTAATCTAAATACAAATATCTTATAGCTAAGTTTGGCCTTACCTTTTTTCAACTTAAAGTAGTTGTTTGAAACTTTTATATAACCTTTGGTACACTTTTAGTATTTTTTAAAATATAATTATTTTTAAAAACGGATGAATTTTTATCACTCATAAATAATTTTAAATTCATCAAATTTATTATTTTTTTAAATCATGTTTTAAAAAAAAATATCAACTTACAAAATACATATGATACTAGTTTATAATATAAAATAAAAACATATACAAAATATACATGAATTCATTTAGGATTTTGCTTAAATCACCCAAACCATGGGCTTGCCTGTATCCTTCATGTTACAAAACCAGTAAAAATGACCGACTACAGACCATAGCAATAAAAAAAATTAAAATTAAAATAGCCCATGCAGCAGGCTAAAATGCTATACAGAACAGAGTGTGTACACTCGGGACAAGGCCAGCACCGACCACCGTATCGGGCGGGTATCACCCACCCGTTCCCATGCCGCGAACTTTCCTCATTCTTCTTCTACCCCGCCGGACTAGGATTCGGATCCACATCGCCCAGATCCTCCTTCCGGCCGCTTCTCATCCTCAACAGCCCGTACAGCTTCCTAAACTCCCTCACCATGTGAATGCTCTCCCGGGTCATCACGTTGGCGCCACCCCCGGGTTGCTCGCCCGACCCGTCGGCGCAGAGGCGTTGACCAGCCGCGCCGACCTTCCCCCCCGGGCTGTGGTTGTTGCTCTGCCGGGCGGCGGTGATGACCGATTTGAGGGCCCGAGTGGGCGAGGTTCGGTTGGAAATCATGATCTCCCCGATCTCGGCGGGTGTGAGGCAAGCGCCGCCCTGGAAAACCTCCTCCACCTGCGGGAACAGCTTGTGGTCCCTGACCCCCAGGTGGGTGCTGGCAAGCGACTTGAACGCCGAGAAATCGCACGGCGGGAAATGGACGTGCACGTCCACCCGCCCGGGCCTCAGCACCGCCGGATCGATCCGGTCCTTGCAGTTCATGGTGAACACCATCACGCGCTCGCCGCCGCAGCAGGAGAAGATCCCATCCATGAAGCAGAGCATCCCGGAGATGCTCACCCCCGCTGCCGTCGATCTATCGAAGAATCGATCCAGGTCCTCGATCACGATCAACGACCTGGGCGACGTCTGGAGGAGCAGCGTCTTCAAATCCAGATCGTCCGACACGCGGGACAGGTCCACGTCGTACACGTCGTAGCAGAGGAACCTGGCCATGGCCGCCACGAAGCTGGACTTCCCCGTTCCTGACGGACCGTAGAGCAGGTAACTCCTCCGCCAAACGCGCCCCAACCTGTGGTAGTACTGTTTGGACTTGAGAAACTGCTCCAGATCCGACTTCACCTTGCCCTTCGAATCCTGGTCCAGCACCACCGTCTCCATCGTCGCCGGGTGCGTGAAGGGGATCAATCTCCACCGCACGCGACTGCTGCTGTTGTTGGGCTCGGTGTTCATGTACAGGTTGACTTTGACCTCCCGCCTCCGCTGCTCGATCTCGTCGGAGACAGCGTGGATGTGCTGGAGGTATGGATGCAAGATTCGCCGCCGATCGCTCCTTCTCATCTTGAGAACGAACGATCTGACGACAGCATCGTCGTGGTCGTCGACGTGGATGTCGTTGGTCCAGAAGAGCCTGGCGCCGAGGAATGAGTCGGTTAGGGTCTGAGACGGGTCGAGGGAGAGGACTATCTCTTTGGACTTGGTGAAGAGGTTGATGGAGTCGGTGTCTTCGAGGGAGGGCAAGGAATTGAGGTAAGCGGAGACGCGGCGGTAGAGCTGATTCTCCTGGGAGTGGTCGTTGAATTGAGGGACCTTGAAGGACTGGTGAGCGTGGAAGAATCGGTCTTCCACGGAAACGACCCACCACTGTTTGAGGAAGAACAGCAGGGAGGTTCGGTGCAGCAGTCGGAGGAGGACGAATAACCCTCCGGCGACGACGGATACGAGGAGGAGGAGAATCGGATTGAACATGATTGAATGTCAATGATTTACTCTGTACCTGCGCCGAGGCCTACGCCTTCGCCTATGCCTATGCCTACGCCTATCAGCCTATGCCTATGATGATGAAATGCATATTGGTTTATTGTTGACGATCAGAAAGATCATTAAACCGCGGTCGATCGGTCTAGGAAGAGAGCCAGGAGCCAGGGAGAGATCAAGGAGGGTTTAAGTTAATGGAAGGGGTTGAATGAATGAAGAGTAGGGGGGTGTGGTTGATTGTCGAGCTGTGTGGGAGAGGGGTGGGAATGGGGATTTAATGGAGGCTGGAACTTTGAATGCCTCTTCAGCCGCCAAGTTCAATGGGTCAAATGAGAGAGAGAGAGAGAGAGAAACGTGGACGACGCGCAGTTTTTGGGTTTGGCCATCAATGTATGACTGATTACTACGTATTTGTTTAAATCCCAATCCCACCAATAAAGAGTTCTTGCCAATGCCACCAAACATTAATACGTATTTGTTTAATCAAATAAAACCGACATTTGGTTACGAGTTCGTGACTTTCTGGAAGTAATTTAAAAAAATCAAAAACCAAAAATCAAAAACAAAAAATCGGCTCAAAATATAGAAATTCCCTACAGTAATATTTTAATATTTTGAAATTTTATGTCAAAAAAAAAAAGTATTCCGAAATAAGACGTGAAGGACGTGATAGTAATTAACCAGAATGCTAGAAGGATCATCGCATATCTCTTCTTCTGTTGCTTGCTTGATGTTTGTTTGTCGACTTCCCCCTAGACTAATTTTTTTCTTAAAGTTTATTTAGTGTAGTCGTGTATTTTTAAAATGATATGCATAAACACTTGCCTCATGATCGGTACATCTCTTTATATTTATACCAGAGTTCTAATTAAGGCTTTCTTGTAATATTCCTTACGGTTGCCGCCAATCACTTTTCCTCTCCCTTGCCTTGGCACAGGGACTCGTTCAAGCAAGATCTGGAGAAATAGGGGACTTTTTGTGGTTTGGCATCGGCCTGCGTTTCAGACTCCGTATCGGCAAACCTTTTAATTTAGCCTTGGATATTTTAGTTTTCCTAGACTTGAGCATATGTAGGCTAAGGGGTAAACCAGTAGCGTCAAGAGCAAGCTCCTTTCATCTGGCACTTACATCCAAGTGTCACGAGGTCAGCCTTTATAACAACTTAACCCGTGTGGCACCTAGTTTTCACCCATACGAATAAACGCTAGGTCAGCCTAACTCGTCGCATTTGGATCGGAACCCATCGATCCGTTGTAAAGCAATTGTGTAGGGAAGCGCTTAGCGGAAGAAAGAGTTAACGAAGGCAACAAATCGATTGTATTGATTGCTTGAAAGCTTTATAACATCACTCCCTACATATAGATGTTAACACTTTTCTGGCATGGACACTAGGATATATCATTTTAGCTAAAGTAAATAAATCTCTATAAAACTAAAGTACAATACTTTACAAAGGGGAAATACCTTAAAATGGCCTAAGTATGCTAGGATAAGCCTCGGCCCGTGACACAAGGTCGCGTGCCTATGGAGGCGCAAACACCAACATAACTGGATACCGACAAGTACAAATAGCACCCATATTCCGGGGAACTCTCCCGGTGAAAAGTCTAGTTGTGTGGGTGAAAAGCCCAGTGCCTTATTGGGGCGCCGAGAATTAGGCCTCGCCGGAATCTACAAGGGATCGAGCCGGCATCCACCAACATTACCGAGGCTCCAGAGGCGTGTCCCTTATGAGGACAAGCCCTACCTAGAAAGGTATCGGCTTGTGGATAGCTAGCATTTTTGAACCTGACACTACGATGGTGCAATGACAGTGAACCTTTGGCTTGTAACATTGCAGCATGTCACGACTATGAGAGTGAACACTAGTGTGGTATCAACTCCTTAACTTTTACAAACTAGGATAGTGTGTGTTTAGTGAATATATTATAAGCAAAAGAGAGACGAGATGGGTAGGATATGACCATGACTCGAATTTTGAGATATCATTATTTGAGATAGATGAAGCTAATGCAAGAGAAATTGCTGACTTGATCAAATATGTTGTTCGATTGGTGGGAAAAAAAAAACAAAAAGAAAATCCCGCCATCCTTGATAAAGATTCCATAGAGAACATAAACTTTGGGGATAGACACGGAGCAACCCGTACACATGCAATAATCCTTTAACGACACCCATTTAGGTGAGTTGGCAACCAAGAGAAAAACATCTTCTAAATCCCTTTGGACGGAGCTTTAACCTCATAAGCAGGGCCTACCCTGGACTTTTGAAACCCAAGGCGACTAATTGAGGCTTCTAATTAGGGATGGCAATGGGTCGGGTCGGGTCGGGTACTGTCCGACTCAAATCCGATCCGATTTTTTTCAGCCCACCTCGAACCCATCCTGATCCGACAATTTTGGTACTTCGGTTCAGATTGGGTCGGGATGGGGCTACATTTTTAGTTTTATTTTGATTAAAAATACCGAATCAGAGTGAGTCATGTAAGACCCGACCCATATCGGAGCAGGGAAAATTGGGTCGGGGCGGGTCGAAATTAGTTTTATTTTTACTCCCAATTGATGGAATCTGCCTCCGACAACTCCCCAGTCCCCCTGGTGGCCACATCCCAGATGGCCGGACTCACTACCAAGTCCCCTCTCTCTCTCTCTGGCCCTCCCTCCGTCGAGTCTGCCTACGACAACTCCCTAGTCCTTGGGGGCCCAAACAAATCACAGACGGCTAGACTCCCAAACCCAGTGGCCCAGTCAGTCCCCCTCCAGCCCTCCCTCCGCTGAGTCTGCCTCCGGCCGCCGGTAACTCCCCATACGGGTGGCTAGATCCAGACTCCCAGAGTCCCAGCTGGCCAGGCTAGACCCAGACAGTAACCCAGTTGGCCAATCCGGAAGTTCCCCTCTCCCCCTCTTCTCCACGACTTCACCATATAAGGACCTCAATTTAAAATTTTGCTTAAGGCCACCTAAACTCCAGGCCCGGCCCTGCCCTAACGATGACGAGAAATGTTTTATAGATGGGATGCATAATATATGAAAGGTTAGATCGCTAACTTTAAAGGAAGATTTATCTACATTAGTCATGAAGAGATTATTTTGATGATTCTTATTGTCATTCACTACTTCTCGTGGTTGCCTCGTAGTCCTGTGTTACATTTGCATTAAGAACATCAATAAAATAGAATATTATTCAAATCCGTAAAGATATTTCTCGTGTTAGACTTATGTTAAGTTGTAAATCTCTACATAAAAAATGTATGTAGAGATAGTTGTAGTATAATTATATATGGGTTGAAATGATGTTTCTTGGTGTTAGATACAATACATATATATGTAAGGTAAGACTCAATATGATATTTTTAATTATTATAAAGTTTTATTTTGATCAATACAAAGCACATTTCTCATCAATTACATTACGTGCTTTTTGTTTACTTATATGTATGTTGGAGGAATTCCAAGGTTGAAGGTGTTTGATTCAACATGATGAAAGGTCAAATTTAGTGGACAGTTGGTGAAAGGCAAGTTAGGTTCTACATGGAGAGAGACAAAAATCCAACCCTGTGATAAGTAGTGTTAGAGAGAAATTTGTTTAAGGCATCATATTGAGTGGAGTAGTAATCAATTTTAACTATTGGTGGTTGTATCTAGAACGGGTGAGGGAAGGATCGCAACAACAATGGTGGCAAGAGGTATAAGTCCATGCTGAGAGAGATTAACAACTTCCTATGAATGTTGGACTAATGTTTTGATGTGGTGAAGATCAAAATAAAATAACATCAAGAGCATTCCACTATATCTAGTGGACTTAACCATGATGTAGTGGAGACAAACTCATGCTGACACAAAGTGTGATATATGTATAATCATGAGTTGAATTGATTTTAAGTGAGAGATCATCAAGGTTCAATTTTACTCCCGTAATATGAAAAATAAATTTAAGGCCAAACCGAGGTGACTTGTGTACAAGGCACAATATGTGAGTATTTGTAATTATTTTGAAGAGCTAATTTTATAGTCTTGATAATAGCCTATTTAAATGTTTCAATAAAAGTAACTACATGAAGCGATATTGAACAAAAATTGTGGAACTTTCATGGTTTGCTTAGGGAAAAACTTATACCATTTATATTTGCACTGGTATAACATCCGTAGAGTGGTATTATAAAATGCAAATTAGTATGGTTAAGAAAGATTAGCTTTTTATCATGTATAATTGATTTTAAATTTGGAATACATATTAGTGTTCTCAAGCTCTTAAAAGCAAACAGACTTCTGGTATGTTGCTGTTGATGTAGATACTTATTTCATAGAGATTTCTTGGGTGTGATTAAATTATTGGAAAAAGTTTCATGGGAAACGATTTTATTTTTATCTACAAGCGTTTTTTTAACAAAAAAAAGTAGTGACGACTCTTTGTAATATGTACTCAATTTGTTTACTTATATGTCTTACTGTTGACTTCCATTGATTTAATAGGATTTTATAGCCTGCGATATTATCAACCCTGAACATATAGGTGTGGAATTTAACTCCGTTGGAGGGCTGGAAGCCATTAAACATGCTTTGTTTGAATTGGTGATTCTTCCATTATGGAGGCCTGAGCTGTTTGCACATGGGAAACTTCTTGGTTCTCAGAAAGGTGTCTTGCTGTATGGTCCACCTGGTATAGGAAAGACCATACTTGCTAAAGCTATTGCAAAAGAGTTTGGAGTTGTTTTCATTAATGTGAGAATGTCAATTTTAATGGGCAAATGGTTTGGCGATGCTCAAAAACTTGGTAAGTCTGTATGATTTTATGGTGCAATACAACTTCTTTATATCTGGGAGTTGGTGTATTAAATTTTGTTTTCATTCTGCGTTTTTTTTGTTTTGGCATTTTATTCTTTTTTCATATGCAAAATGTATTGTCGTAGTATATGTGTTGATCTTGGATGCACTTCAATACCTTCTTTGTGGTTTTCATACATCGAACATGTTTAGGGTGCAATGCTATACATTAATTTTATAATTTTGGACTTTTCTGTATCACAGCTAATACACTATGAAAGCTGAATCGTACCAAATTTAGGTAGCTAGCATCAAGTCTCAAAGTTAATGCTTTATAGTGTTGATAGCTGTGGAAGTGTAGAATTTCTAAGATGCTGATTATGTAGAAAAGGTTAACAATCTAAAATATTTCAGAAGTCCATGAACTTTGCTTAATGCCTTTCACTTATCTGTCCACTCTATTGTAAATTTATTTTTCTAACGTGGGTTGTGGACAGAAGATTTAGGAAGCTTTCTACAGCCCTTCAATTGATGGATGCTAGAAAAAGATTTATGAATTATATTTCTTGGTATTCAGACTGGCTATTGTGGTGATAAATTAGGGAAAATGGTACGAGATCTGATTACTATTGGATTAATTGGCTTAGCATGAATAAAGCACTGTTGTAGTTATTTGGATGTTGTACTGGGTGTTGTTTGGATATATATATAATAAAGGTTTTTGTGGCTGAAAACCTCGATTGTGATTAGGAGTTAATTGACGTTTCAAGCACAGATCTTTGGGCAGCACTCAACACCACTCTTTGCCCACCCCCATTCCTCCTCTAGTATTGTGGCAGAGATTGTTTTGACTCGCGCATCAAATCTTAAGCCTATTGGCTTTAACTCGGAGGGTTCTCCTGGATCCATTTAGGATCCGATAGCTCAGATGCTATGAGTTTTGCTTTTGAATCTGTTTGGGGTGCATTGGGTGATGCCTCCAACCCTTGTTGGGCTTTTCTTCTGTTGGTTTGGTACGATGGGTAGTCACTTTTTGGTTTGGCAAGTTGATCCCCATTGTATTATTTGGTGTCTTTTATGTGAGTGCAATGCATGTCTTTTTGATGATTGTAAGAGTATGGAGGAGCTCAAATTATTCTTTTTTAGATCCTTTTGGATTGAATGTTTGCTTTAGGGAAGACTTGTTTTTCTAGTTTTTTTGGATGTAATTGCGCAATGTTTGTTTTGATGTTTTTTTTTCCTATGTTGTTCTTAGTGTATTTCTTGTGTGATCTTTTTTCTTAATAGAAGTCTCTTATTATTCATAAAAAATTAGTTCCTACCAAATATATGAGTTTAGTAAAGAATATTTATATAGGAAGTGTAACCAATGTCAAAATTGGTTGTAGATTAACAGGTAAGTTTTCAATTTAATAGGAATGCATCAATGATCATCTTTGAGTTCTTTCATTTTTGTAACAATAATGGACAAGATAATCAAAAATATTCATGAGGATTTGAGTCCTTTCATCTTTGCAATGGTAATGAACAAGATAATCAAAAATATTTGCTAGGATATACTGTAATGTATGTTGTTTATTGATGATATTGTTTTAATTAGTGAGATCAAAAAAGGAGTTAATCAAAAGTTAGAGTTGTGGCGACAAACTTAGGAAGCTTTGGGCCCTTCCTTTCTTCCCCGCCGCCCACACCCATGACTCCATCACAGAAGACCATTCTTGGGCTATACATTGCCATAACCTAATCCAACCTGCCGAACAGGCTCCCCCGATGAACACAGTTGGGAACTGCACCCGATCACCACTGGAGTTTTCGATGGTTACTTAAGCATGTTGGCTTCGTTTTCGCCTCCCACCTTGTGCATCACCAAGCTCGTGTCCAACATCAAAAGCAGGCACATCACTACATGGCCCATGTAACACAATTCAGTTGTTAAAAAATAATTTGGCAAGTGATGTTCACCGGCTAAATTTGACTAGTTATTTGACCATTACTTAAATTTGTTGTCGTAATAAAGAGTATTATGAATTGTTTTTGTACTTTTAGCTATTTTTTAAGTTAAAATTTAGCTTTTATTGAGTCAAATATGAGTGTCCTAAGGCTTATTGGTTTGATTTGATTTGCATTGTTTGAATAGCCTTTGCAATTATCTTTGATCTATGTTATGCATCTTGTTGGTATTTTTTGGCACTGTTCTAAGATGCTTTCAAAACTGTCATGCCCAGGCAAAAAAAAGGGCCTCTGCCTTTTCTTCTTTTGCCACCAGAACCTCAACGGTGTTGGACTGTTTAAATGTGACATTACCTTTTTTTTTCGAGCAACTTTTTGATGAGTTGGAGAAAAGAAAAATAAATGGAGAAGGGTAGATTGTGGAGAAATTTTTTATCTATATAAAAACCATGAGAACTTTTTTTATACTATTATTTGTGGGAAGCTTGATATAATATTTTTACGTAGTTTAATATTAATCACATATATAGCTATAAAATGTTCTTGAAGTATGTGTTTTAGTTAGGAAAACTTTTACAAATTATGATTTTACTTCATGGTTTTTTAGATTTGAAAAACCAATAGAGTAAAAATGATAATTTGCTGAAGTTTTTATCTAAAACATGTACTTAAATGACATTTTATAGTTGTATGTATTTAATATTTAGTCACATGTATAATATAAAAAAATATTTAGTGAGTCCAATACTATTGCTCTGAGAAATATATCATATACATTCTCGCATGAAGTCTACATTGGCTGACTCGCCCCAAATAAGTACAATCCCATGAGCAGTGGTCGACTGAAATGTTTCATATTCAATTGATCATTAGTCCAATGATGTTATTTTTTCAATTATTTCTTATCATTTTGATTATGAGGCTTCGAATCCATGTGTGTGATTCATTTGGAGATCTCCATTTGAGTTTAGCAGGATGGAATTGCAGAATTTTTGATATGTTATTGGGTTTGAGGGCCCAAGAGGTGTTAGTTGGCACAATGAAAGCCTGATTAGGTTGTTTTATGAACACATTGAGAGGTCTTGATCTCTTATTGATATGTGTTGTTTATGCTTATGCTATGATTAATTTTTGCATTTATGTTGTATGACTATATGGAGCCTTTGGGTCCATGGGGCAATATTGATTTGGATAGGTGGCTAGGACTCTTATGCTGGTATATTTAAAAGTTGAGCTTGATTTGACAGGTGGGTATAGCCCCTGAGTTTGACAAGTGATTAAGTCCTTTGAACTGGTAAACCTTAAAGTTGGGTTTGTCAGGCTAGGGCTTGAGCTGATAATGAGTAGTTGTGATAGGGTTGAGTGCCCTAAGCTAGTAACTTATATCTTTGTTGTGTGTGAATAGGCTGAGTCATGATGATTATAGTGTAAGACCTGCAAAAATTTAAGCTCTTCCTTAAATAGTAATAATAATAATGTCATTACGAAAAATAGTTAGAAAGAATATTTTAGATATTATCACAATAAAAATAAGTACCCAATATAGTCATTTAAGTAGCATGTGACTAGTAAGTAGCCGTTAGAATAGTAACTAGCAGTTAGAATAGTAACTAACCGTTGGAATAAGTAACTAACCGTTATGAATAGTATCCATTTGAATTGTTATAAATAGGTATGAGTATGTAATAATGTTTTATAATATTATACTTTATAGGTTTATAAAGTAAGAAGTCATGGAATATAATGTTATCTTACTTTATTGTTTATTGATTACGCAATTATATTATTTTATTCGCGTTAATATTAAATACGTTATAAAAAAATAAAATAATTTCTTATACGTCATAAAAAGTTTAGATGCTATATATTATGTAATTTAGTTTCTTAAACCAAATTACTATGGGTAAGTAAGTATTACAAGCCTTAACTTTACCAAAAGTATAAAACATAGGTAAGGCCCAAAAATTTGAATGAGGCAGATTCTGGAGGTCCCATTCAAAAATTCATAACTTGAGTTATACAGATCCAATTGACATGAAACCAAAGCCCATTTGTTCATTTATGACTTAGCTAAAACGTGTAGAAATTTCAGAATTTAATATGAAGCCAATCAATTCCAGAAGTTAAAATACTACACATAGGTTCAGTATGAACGGGTAAACATTTTAGTATGACTTTAAAATTCATTAACTTTTGTTATACATATGTAAAAATTATAAAATTGATACCCATTTGTAGATATTTGAGTTAGTAATGCAATACAATTGGCCGTTTGTAAAAAAATACAAAATTAAAAACGTTATAATTGAATTAGTAGGGAGTACACCAATGTGGACTTTTGATGCCAAAGGAACCTTCTAGGTTTAAAAGTCTTAAAACATTTTTAAATGGTAGGATGAGATAACCACGTTTTTAATAAGAGATAATATGAGGAAAATAAAGTATTATATATATTTTAAATAATTTAATTTAATGCCAAAGTCAAATTCGTACACTATTTTTCACACTATTACACCTACCACCTTACCTATAAATAGCATGCCTCACTTCCCTTCTCAAGCACTCTTTCCATTCAAATAAGCCACAAAAATCTCCTCCAAATACTCTCCAAAAAGTTCTATTAACACCCCAATAGTCCTCCAAGCCTTCTCTTCTCTCAATCTTCCTCTCACCCGTTGGAAGTTCCAAAAGGTAAATATTTCAAGCATATATTAATCATGTTCTTGGAAGGCTAATCCTCCTCATACATATATATATTATGGATGGCCTTGCCCCTCAATATATATATGTATATTTATTAAATAATATGTATATGTGATATATATATATTATTATTATTCCATGGAAGGCTAAGCCTTCTCATATATATATATATATTATGAATGGCTTTGCCCCTCAATATATATATGTATATGATACGTATATGTGTGTATATAGATTATTATTATTCCATGGAAGGCTAAGTCTCCTCATACATATATATATTATGGATGGCTTTGCCCCTCAATATATATATGTATATTGTATATTATATATGTATATGTATAAGTATAGATTATTATTATCATGAGAAGTTTTTCCACCATAATATACTTATATATGTCTCTCAATATATTATTTATGAATATACTATTATTATTAAAACTAAAATATTAACTTTTAAATTTTGTTTAAAGGTTTATAAACGCGGAAGACAAAAAGATTGTAAGGATCCCCTCTCCCTTTCCTTACCACGATCTCCGACGTGAAAATTCATTTCCTATTTCTTCTCTATATTTCTATTTCAAGATTTCTCCTCATAATATTATTTTAAGAAGAATTAACTTTCTTTGACACTTCTTGGGAATTTGGTAATCTAATTTATTGAATGATGAATAACCCTTTTACTTATCGGGGCTATTATTGCAAGACCTTCCTTTACGTTGAAATTTACCATTGATGTGATTGTTTGAAAATTTATGAAGATATGTTTTATGTTTGGCAATATGTTTATGGGTGGTTCCAGAAAGACCACCAATGCATTGGGTAAAGAACATAACTGGAGAGTGTCAATCCAGTTGATAACAAGTTATGCAAGATATCTAGGTGGTGAACCTAGATGAGTAGATATTCTTATTTTTCCATGAGTTGATTATTCTCCATATATTATCCCTTACTTTTAACCTTACTGGGCTATTTGAGCTCATTTCCTTTCATGTTTTGTTTCCAAACCCAGGGAACTAGGAGAAAGCAAGGATGCTAGGATAATGGTGTTCAGAATGCTTGGAATAAAATCATAAGAAGATTATGCACGTAGTATTTATATGTCATGTAAAACTATAATGAGTTATCAACACCTAGTCTCTAAACGCTAAACCTTAGAGATTTTGTGATGAGTCTTGATGTAATAAATAAACCATCGAATTTATGTTGAGCAATAAATTACTATTAATATAATTGTAATATCTTATTTGTCTAACGCACCCGGTCTGGAAGTCCAGATTTGGGGGCGTTACATATAGTATTACACAACACTAGTATACATGTTGTGTTTAAGCATGTTTGTTTTACATAGTAGGGTGATGTGGAGTTATGAGTCACATATTGAGCTTATGACTCATTTTATTGTATTGTTTGTTTTTTCAGATGTGACCGGAGACTAATGGAGACTTTTCCTTATAGGAGCACTTTTCTTACCCAATTGTTGTACTATTTCGTACTATCCTCTACTGTTGTATTTATTGTTGATCTTATACAAAAGTCTGTGAAAACTAGTATGGCATTTAACATCAATTGTGATGTACTAATTGTTGTTTGAAATGTTTTATTATATCATAATGTTATGAGAAAATTCAAGATTGATTACTCTTGGTGTATAATTGTATAGATATTATGTTTGAGAGAGTACTCACAGTATAGGGTTCTTCAATAGTGTGGACAACGATAGACTCCATTTTTGGGTAATTGAGATAAGTGCTACTACAAATTAGTTGGCTGATTTTTGGTCATTACCTGCTCTTGAATGAGGAGATGATATGTGAATAAAAATCTTCTGTCAAAAGTGGTTTTTGAGCATTATTAGATTTTAGAGTCAACTTTTTAAATAGACTTTTCACGTAAAATAATAAAAATTAGCTGAGGTATCATGACCTCATTTGTAGATTGTTAATATTAAAAAAAGGATGGATTTGTCCTAGGTTTTTTCTATTGATTTGAGATTGGTTGACAAATGAGAGAGAATGTGAAGTATGAGAGGTGGCAAGTTTTTTTTTTTAATGTGAATAAGGTGGTTGCAAGTAGGGGGTGTTAAATGAGCTTCTGTTTGTAAGATGACTTGTTTTTTTTTTTTTGAGTTAGCCCTATAAAATCAGACCCCTTTACATGTGGTCTAAACGAGGTCTGGCTCATGGGCTGCCGGCCAAAGTGGGCTGAGCTCATGAGTTGGCTAGTCGGCTTGAGGGCCAAGCTTTATTTTTTTGTTTTTTTATTTGTTTTATTAAAGGCTTGTATTATATACTCATATTTTTGTAAGATTAAACGAATTCATGAATGTCGCATTTGACTCATAGAAATTAAAAATAAAGAATTTTTTTGGAAGAATGTGAGATTTAAATTTTAAAAAATTGTAATAAAAATTAAATGAGTTAGTCTGTGAATTAGCACAACTCGAAAGCATTTAGGCTTGAGATCACACGACTAGTTTTGCTTAACTATTTAACACTCTTAGTTGCAACGCCAAAATATCCCTCACACAAAATTTTTTTAAAAACCTTTAACCTTTTTCATACTGCTATTATTTGGTTTTACGGTGTACTTGATTTTTTGTAGGAATACTATTGATCATCTCTATACTCTTGACGACTTTATGTAAAACCATGTATGTCACATAGAGGTTCATCCCAAGCCTTTGTTCCAACATTCAAACCTTTTGACCAACTTTTTTTTTTCTTTACTTCAAACTTTATTCTAAATGTTTTGATTTTATTCATTTTGAACGTTTGGTTGAACATTTTAGTACTAAGACTCTATCCTTTACTCTGAATGATAAGACAAATGTTCTCTTACTCTTTACTCTCATTATTCAGGATGTTCGTTAGGGCTTTTCCTTAACTCCATATTTTAATACTAATGTTCAAACGAACGTATATAATGACCGCTAATCTGATTTGCTTCTTGCTCATATTGTTTTATCATTCAAAAGAATATTCTAACTCAGCTTTCAAATGTACATTCCTTCCCTTTTTACTGTCAATTAATGATTGTTTTTGTCAACATCATGTCCACGAATTGTGTTTGTTTTTTTGAATCGGTATGTACTATTTATGATATTGTTTATTGCATATATAGTCCAATAATTATATTTTAAATTCATGGACTCTATTTGATGAGTTGTTATAGTAAATATCATATTTGTAAAGTGTGATTCTTTGTAAAGTATAATTCCATTGGTAGATTTCCTAAATGTAATGAGTAGTCTTATGAGTTCAACAAAAATTACCGATGAACCAAAGTTTTAATTTTAAACAAAAATATGATATATTCAAACTTACAAATTAAATAATTAATAGTATATTATATATATATATATTTAAAATAAAAATATAAGAATTAGTTTGATAGGTGTTCTGATTTTTGTATTCTGTTTTCATACTCTTAAATTTTTATTAGAGTTTGTGTTAAATTTTAAATTTTATAAACAAGCTATTTTGGTAGGAGAAAAAATATGTATTAAAAAGAATATAATTTTTAAAAAAAAGATGAGCTTGAATAACAAAGTAAAAAAGAATTATAAATAAGAAAATTAAAGAATTATTTAAGTCTCTCCTCAAAATTAAATTTTAATTTTAAAACTAAAAATAGTTATAAATAACTTTTAAAAATAATTATAGGCCTTGCATATTTTAAAAATAAAATTTAAATTTAATTATATTAAATTGCTGTGATATCCACACTTAAAATTTGAAAACAAAAACCGTTTTGAAAATCGTGTGCCCAAACCGTTTCGAAAACTGAGTTTAAGGTTTGGATACTTCTACATTAAGTAAACAAGAAGCAGGGAAAAAGAGAAGAAAAGAAAATGAAAATGAAAAATATACAATGTGTGCGTGGCGATTAAAAAAAAAAAAAAAAACAAAACAAAACAAAGGAACCAGGAGGGCTGAGATGGAAATAGGGATGGTGGTGAATGCGGACCGCCATCTTCCGGATTCGGCTCTCTGACTGATAACCTGAGCCTCTCTGTGGCATTCTCGATCAAGACCTAGAAATCTAAGAACAAATTGAATTGTTGTTGAAGATTTAGGGCATAAATCGAGATGGAAGGTTCGTCGGATACTAGGTTATTGCAGGAGCTGCTAAAGTACGCGGTCAGCGCCGCTTTCAGTTGCTTGGTATTGTTCGTGGGGATTAGACAGCTCGACCCCAATCGCGATGCCGCCAAGAAAGCCCAACAGCATAAGAAGGAAATCGCCAAGCGTCTCGGTCGACCTCTCATTCATACGAACCCCTACGAGGTCTTCTCTCTTCCCTCCCTCTGTCTCTCTCTCTCTCTCGCTATTGATTTCACTGTTTTTTTTCCTTTTTTCTGGTTTTTATATAGTTTGAGTTTATTTTTATATCATGCTTTGGTTTGGTTCATATTTGGGTTTGGTGTATTTTATCATGCTTATATTAGATTGTGGAACTTTAATGGTTTGCTACTTCGGGAGAAACTTGTTCCATTTATATTTGCACTAGTATAACATCTGTAGAGTGGTATTATAAAATGCAAATTAGTATGGTTAAGAAAGATTAGCTTTTTATCGCGTATAATTTGTTTTAAATTTGGAATACATATTAGTGTTCTCAAGCTCTTAAAAGCAAACAGACTTCTGGTCTGCTGCTGTTGATGTAGATACTTATTTCACAGAGATTTCCTGGGTGTGATTAAATTATTGGAAAAAGTTTCATGGGAAACGATTTTATTTCTATCTATAAGCATTTTGTTGTTTTTTAACCAAAAAAAACAAACAAACAGGAGCAATGACTCTTTGTAATATGTACTCAATTTGTTTACCTGTGTCTTATTGTTGACTTTCATTGATTTAACAGGATATTATAGCCTGTGATGTTATCAACCCTGAACATATAGGTGTGGAATTTAACTCCATTGGAGGGCTGGAAGCCATTAAACAATCTTTGTTTGAATTGGTGATTCTTCCATTACGGAGGCCTGAGCTGTTTGCACATGGGAAGCTTCTTGGTTCTCAGAAAGGTGTCTTGCTGTATGGTCCACCTGGTACAGGAAAGACCATGCTTGCTAAAGCTATTGCAAAAGAGTCTGGAGCTGTTTTCATTAATGTGAAAATATCAAATTTAATGAGCAAATGGTTTGGTGATGCTCAAAAGCTTGGTAAGTGTGTATGATTTTATGGTGTAATACAACTTGCTTATTGTATATCTGGGAGCTGTTTGATTAAATTTTGTTTTGATTTGACGTTTTTTTTTTGTTTTGGCATTTTATTCTTCTTTGCATATGCAAAATGTAGTGTCGTAGTATATGTGGTGATCTTGGATGCACTTCAGTACCTTCTTTGTGGTTTTCATACAGCCAACTTGTTTAGGGTGCAATGCTATACATTAATTTTACAACTTTACACTTTTCTGTAACACAACTAATCCACTATGAAAGCTGAGTTGTACCAGATGTAGGTAGCTAACATTAAGTCTCAAAGTTAATGCATGGAAGGGTAGAATTTCAAAAACGCTGATTATGTAGAAAAGGTCAACAATCTGAAACATTTCAGAAGTGCATGAACTTTGCTTATTGCCTTTCACATATCTGTCCACTGTTGTAAATTTAATTTTCTAACGCAGTCTGTTCACAGAAGATTTGGGAAACTTTCTACGGTCCTTCAATTGATGAATGTGAGAAAAAGATTTATGTATAATATTTCTTGGTATTCAGGCTGGCTATTGTGGCAATAAATTAGGGAAAATGGTATAAGATCTGATTGCTATTCGGTTAATTGGCTTAGCATGAATAAAACACTGTTGTAGTTATTTGGATGTCATACTGGGTGTTGTTTGGATGTATATAATAAAGGTTTTGGGGCTGAAAACCTTGATTGTGATTGGAATTAATTAGCTTTTCAAGCATAGATCTTTGGGCAGCACTTAACACCACACTTAATACAAAATCATTCTTGATCAAGAAAATTTTCTTCAATAGATATGATATAACTCATATGATGCACTGGGGTGATTGAGAGACACTTCTGTAGTAATTCAAGCAGTCTTCTGTAGAGTTATCCTTGTAGCATATCTGGAAGAAGCCAAAAGTTGAAACATTCCTTTCGTTTTGGTTGATTAGCATAATAAATTTATGCTTCTTTCACACAAGATGAAATGTTTGATAGATATGATATAACTCATATGATGCACTGGGGTGATTGAGAGACACTTCTGTAGTAATTCAAGCAGTCTTCTGTAGAGTTATCCTTGTAGCATATCTGGAAGAAGCCAAAAGCTGAAACATTCCTTTCGTTTTGGTTGATTAGCATAATAAATTTATGCTTCTTTCACACAAGATGAAATGTTTGATAGTGTAAAGCCTGACAATGGCCTGATGATATCATATTGGTGAAATGGGTAATCATATGATTTTTTTCCTTGTAATTGATTGTTTTTTTTTTGAGTCCTAGTGACCATATGAATTTTAAAAACAGGCATAATTTACTCAGTATTAGAATAACTGCTTACAATGATGAAATTTATAATTATGCTCATGCTAAATTTTCGTGACATTTTCTGTTCCCAAAAGCTTATTGATCAAGATATTAAACACTTGAAATTAATTGATTTTTTGTTATGCGGAACCTGTATTGGGACTTAGCAAGAGATGTTTATGTGGATTGCCATTGGTCTAAGGCATGCAGGATGGAAAGGTAGTGTGACTTTTGAGTCATTGGAGTGTGTTGTTGGTGATTCTCCTGTTTTGGAGAATTATGTTGTTTTGTTGGGACTATTTCAATTGCATGTTTTGGTTGTGTTGAGTGTAAGTTTGGCGTACTTGAAAGGATGTCTTTGGTATTTTTCAACCTGGGTGTTACTCTGATAAAATCTTATTGTTTAGTTGGAATCAGTCTTGCTCTCCAAATATTTCTATCTTATGGATGCTACCACCTACATTTTTGTGGGTGGGCTTTGATAAACAATTGCATGGTCATTTTGATACTTTTTGATGTGTTAAATGGAGGATGTTTTTTTTTCCAATCATTTATTTTCATTCATCATGGATGAGCTGAGGTCATATCTATACCTCCCCAAGGACCACAAGAAAATTTGGTGGATCGAAGTAAATGTGGTTCAAAATCACTTGGAAGCCTTAAGAATAAATTTATGGGGCTTGTGGCGGGGAAAGATATTGAGCTGTTTGAAATCTTTGTGCTGGTTCTGTGAGCTGGGGATGACGAATGCAATCTTGTTCAGCCTCCATTGTTTGCTTCACAATCATTTCATATCTGATTTCTGTTTCTCCTAATGTAAATCGAAAGGTTATAATATTAATATTAATATCACCACATGATCGTAAAAGTTTCAGCCATTTTTCTTTCCTGTCATGCGAAATAGTACATCAATGATAGTAATTGATGTTATACTATATCTGTGCAAAGTTAATGTGGATTATTTGTAGATATATGTGTGACAGAGTACAAGAGCTGGACTTTTATTATTATTATTATTATTATATGTCGTTCATTCTTGAATATCTACCTGCCCTTTTTGCAGTGGCTGCTTTATTCAGCTTGGCTTATAAACTCCAGCCTGCTATTATATTTATTGATGAGGTTGATAGTTTTCTGGGTCAGCGCTGTAATACGGATGATAAGATACTGACTACTATGAAGACTGAGTTCATGGCCTTGTGGGATGGTTTCACCACAGATCGTGAGTTTTTGGACTTTTAACAGTGATATTGTTTCATATTTATGTCAAATTTTGTTTGTTATCTTGTATATTTCCCCATACCCTTCTTACTATCCAAAGAATTGTTTCCTTCATTACGTTCAATTTTTTTGGAGTGATGATATTATCCAGTGTGAATGTAGATAATTCTCGGGTGATGGTCCTTGCTGCAACTAATCGCCCTTCAGAACTTGATGAAGCAATACTTAGGCGCCTTCCTGAGGCCTTTGAGATTGGGATGCCAGACTGCAAGGAGAGGGCTGAGATACTGAAAGTAGTTTTGAAGGGTGAGAAGGTTGAAGATGACATTGACTATGACTACATAGCTGGTTTGTGTGATGGTTATACTGGTTCAGATCTTATTGAACTTTGCAAGAAAGCATCTTATTTTCCGATAAGAGATCTTCTAAATGAGGAGAAAAGTGGGAATCCAGCTTCTGTGAGTAAACATATTTCTCATCATATGATTCTTCCCTCTTACTTGCTTTGAATTTTTAGTTTGCTTTCCTTCTACCTATTTGGTGAAGCTTATTTTGATTGTATGCTCGAGATTAAGAAGCTCTTCCTCAGCAATTATCAGGTTAAGAAAGAAATATCTGTCATATTTTACATGCAAAATTTTGAAATTCACGACACTCTTTGATCATAGAGGTAAATATTTTAACCATAAGAATTATAAAACTTGTGGCATCCTTAAATAATTTTTTTTTTCAAAATTTCATCTATCCGTTGCAGTTATTTTAAAATTGTTTTTTTAAATAATCAAAAGGATTATTTTTAATTTTAGCAAACTATATTTTTAAGTTTCACTTGTAATATCTTTATTTTAATCCTTCAATAATTAAAATTTAAATTTTTAATTAATTAATTAATTTTTTATTTTAATCTTTTATTAATAGAAAAGGAAAAAATGAATTATGAAAAGAAAAATAAATTTAAAAGTAAATATGATAGGAGAAAATATAATATTTTAATAAATAGAGAGAAATAGTATTAGATTAATTTAAATAGACATGATTTATTTTGTTAAATATTTTGTTAAAATAAAAAATCTGAAAAGTATTGTTTTAAGACTTTTTTTATTAAACTTACCTATCAAATTTAAAAAATATACTTCTGTAGTGGTTGCTCTTTAATGGCCTTTGCTTTTATCTTTGATCCTTCGGTTTGCTTCTTGTTGGTGTTTTTTGGCACTGTTCTAAAAATTTGCCTGGATGGTCGGTCGTCTAGGCAGAGATGCTTTCAAAACTGTCATGTGCAGGCCATAAAACGGCCTCTACCTTTTTTTCTTTTGCCACCAAAACCTCAAACGGTGTTTGACTGTCTAAATGTGACACTATTTTTTTGATAAAATTTTTATTTTTGAACAACTTTTTGCTGAGCTGGAAAAAAAGAAATTGGAGAAGGCCTGGAGAAATTTTTATCTATATAAAAATCATGAGTACAATTTCTTTTATATTATTATTTGTGGGAAGCTTGATATAATATTTTAAAATTCCATTTTCAGGCACCAAGACCGTTGTTGCAGTCAGATCTTGAGAAAATCCTTTCCACGTCAAGGAGGACAAAGTCTGCTGCAACCGAATTCGCATTGTTAAACTCTCAATCACCATTGGGATGCTCCAGGCCCGGGGAATCAAGCGAGTTATCCGTTCAAGTTGCCATTAACGAGCTCTCAAAGCTTGTGGCTTCCCAAATTATCAATCTTCAATCTGATTCTCAAGACCCTTAAGAACGAGCTGTAGTTGCCTTAAAGCTTTTGCAAGCATACTTGTCGGTGGTTTGTAAAAGTATAGTCTAAATAATTATTTCCTAAACATGGACATCGGATATAAACTTTAAATTTGTGTTCAGTTATTTTGGGTATGGTTAGTAGGAATCTAAAATGAGTGACTTTATCTGATTAGATAATACTTGTGTCGATGTTTTGTTGTTCCTGCAGAAAAAAGTGCAGTTGCACTCATTTTATCATTTATAGCGTTACAACCCCTAAGAATGATTTTAGAGTGATCTGAAGTTTCCAAACTCTTCTCATGATGGTGATGGATGTTAGATTGTTAGACGAAGGTGGTGTTGTTTGGAGGACCAGGCTCCCAACGGGCATATGGCTTAAGCTAATTGGTCGCTTAAATATATTATTATTGTGGAATTTACATTCAATATTTATGTTTAAGACAAATGATCTTTCTTATTATCATTTAATATAGCTAGAAATATCGTTCACTAACTTATGCTTTGCTTTGGCCTGATAATGTTCTGAAAGATCTCCGGGTTGTTTATGTGCCAAAATATAAAAATAAAAATCAAAGCATTGAAAATAGACTCATTTTAAATCTACAACAATGGACAGCTTGAGTAAATTATGTGATTTTTTTTATAATGTTAAGATAATGGCGACAATAGTCAATGCGAAGGTAACTATGGTTCAATCAGAAGAGCAGCTAGAGCTTGCTCGGCTTGCCCTTCGTGACCTGTCGAGTGTTGTTCACCCTCAATCAGACAGCGCACTGTCATATCTTCCTTGTTATTCTAGATGCATGTCCTATGAAGTAGTACGCATGGATTCATTATTATTATTATTTAGAAAAAATGTCCGTGGATCCATAACTTCTTTTATCCTCGGTGTGATTTATTAGCCCAATAGCCTTGTTGAACCCAAAAAACTGTCATTCAGATTATCTCCAAACCTTAAGCATTTTGGGATTATATTCTACAGAGTTAATGTAAGCAAAGGCCATTGCAAGAAGACTATAGTTAGTGTTGCAATTGTCAAACCCATGTAACTTTTGATCATTCAAGAGATCTATTGCCTTTTAAGTTTTTTTAGAATCATATTATTGTGATATTTATCTCACATCGTTCAAAAGAAAGAAATTTAAAACATATATAAAAAAATTAAATGAGACTACACGTTTTAAAGATATATAAACTGATATGACAAGCACAAAACAAATAGTATCATAACATGCGGGTGAATGCCGACCTAGTCCTAATTCTAACACATTCTACCAAAATGGCGTAAGCGAAAGTTAATTTAGTCATTTTCATTGTTGGCAATGTGAAACAATCAAAGAAAAGGAGAATATTCTAGTCCGAATGTGAAATGCTACTAAGAGTACTAGTAGCAGATTTTCTTATATATATTTGTTTTCCTTTATTTAGGAAAAAAGTTAAAATATTATAAAATTATTCTATGGTAGAAATTCTATATTTAACTTTATCTATGGGCTTTGTACAATGTTTCCTAATGTATTGAGAAGTACTATTCACTCATTATAATTATTAAATTATATAAAAAAAATTACGCTCACCTCTATTCTTTAAGTTTTTTTTATAACTTTCGCTTTTATTTCAAACAATTCATGTTTATATGTGGTTTAGAATAATGAGTTAACATTTTTTGAAGTGAAGAAAAGGCAAGACAAAGGCTCATTTGAATGCTTAGAATAGTGCTTTGTCATGCTCGAATGTATTAGCTTAAAGAAGACAAACAATAGTAGTGTAATTCTGTCATCACCGGATTCCGTTCAGGAGGGAAACCGCTTTTGGGGTGCGATTTCCCCCGTCCTTCACCCGAAGTGTGATGAAATAAACAGAGTCGCCATAAATTCTTTTTTATATGTGGTTGGTCACCTAAAAGGAAATTATTTTTGCCACTAGGAATGAGCTTGAGAGTTTGTTATGCGTGGGGAAGGATTAACACCCCCACAACGCCCTTTCGATACCTATCTTAAGAGTTCGGAGGTTTCCAACTTATTTTAACTGTTGCCTTAATTTTAAATAGTCTTAAAAGTGATATTAAATTTGCTTACGGCCTAAAGGTTTACTCTTTTTATTTTTTTTCTAAGTTATTTGTTGAAGTAAAATTAAGTCCAATTTAAGCATCTAAAGGGAGATCTTAATGCTCTTTTTGTTTTTTTTTGTTTTTTTGTTTTTGGTTTTTGGTTTTTTTTTTTTTGTTTTTTTTTGTTTTTTTTCTATGTGTTTTTTTTTTAAATTCTTTGTTGAAATTCAAACTAACTCTAAGTTATCTAAATGTTAAACAAACCAAATGTTTGAAAAATCCTAAGTAATTGGAAAGTGCTTTGTTTCTTTTGTTTTTTTTTTGTTTTTTGTGTTTTTGGAAAAGTGTTTTTTTTAAAAAGAAGGTTTTTTTTGTTTATTTACTTAGAAAGCATTTTCAGAAAAAATTTTTTTCTCTTTTTTTATAGAAGATGGTTTTTCTTTAAAAAAATATAGAATAGAATTCAAAAAAAAATGCATAAACAAATAAAAACAAACCCAAGTGATGTGTGTGATGTTGTGTCATCCACAAAGTAATGCACTCTCATCCTCTTTTTTTCTTTTTCTTTTTCTCTTTTTTTTGTTGCCTCATTTTTTTTCTCTTCTTTTCTCTTTTTTTTTTCCAAGGTTTTTTTTTACAACATTACAATAGCATGAGATATTGACCCCATATACAATATTTGGGACCGATTAGGATAAACTCTGAGAAAGATAACGAATACCCAAACTCTTCCCCAAGCAATTCAAGTAATTACAAAGGTAAAATAAGAATAAGACTTCTAATATGAAAGTTTATAATTGTCAATACCCAAAATTACAAAATTGCATAGATAAGACCTATTTAAGCAAGCTAGTAACTAGGAATTGGAAACCTATTATAATAGAAAACTAAGGTAAAATACTAAAATACCCAAATAGAATAAATAAAGAAAGTAATAAAAAGCAACGACTTTTAATATGATAAAAAGTAAATTTAATAAGACCCACAAGATCTCTTAAAAATATTACAATTGGCTCGAGACTAATATTCTTCCCTTAAGGCCAACATAAAGGAAACTAAGACAAAAAAAATGCCCCAAAAGCCGGGGAAGGTGAAACATGAAGCAAACAAGCCATCAACAAAACGAAACATTACAGATTGTAAACACAACAAGAACGGGTACAACTAACAGAGAAATAGAGGATTTTGGACATCAATATACAATTTTCTAGCCACAATAGCCAACAAAGTGATGAAACAGTCCACCATCCATCAATACAAGTAGTTCAGACAAAACAGTAAATAATGGCATGCATCAAGACATTTTTTTTGTTTTTTTTTTGTTTTATTTTAATAAAAAAAAGAGTTAAGCCAAAGCAAATCATGAGCTTAATCATGCCCTTCAAAAGCAACGAATTAAATGAAAACAACAAACAAATTAATAAAATAAAATAAAACCAAAAAGCCAGTAACAAACATGAAATTCTGCTTTCAAGAAATCCAGTGAAAATGTTTTTGTTTGGAAACCCAATACGACTACATTTTTGTTCACGGATCTGAAAGGCAAACCAATGTTACCTCCAGTACAGACCGGGAAATAACACACAGATTAACCATCGACACCCAGGCAACACGCAGATTAACCAAGCAAAACACAAGATAATCACGCATAGATTAGCCATTTCAAAGCTCAAACTAGGAGAAAACGCAACCAAAATCACCATAGAATAAACACTATAAAAGTATGCAATAGGACTAAAAACCAACCACTCAAGGGATCTGTTTATCTATTTCTTGGTTTTTGAAGGTAGTCATTTAGCGCATCAATGGGTCGGGTATTTAAAAAAAATACCCTAATTCTTAGAGTACGTGAAACTATTAAAAACTTATTCATGTTTTATCAAAATTTTATAACAAGGAATTTAGGAGATCAAAAAAAGTGTCATTATAAAGAAGATAAAATAATCAAGCTGAAGGAGGCTCAACATTAAAAAAAAAATAAAGATAAAGTAAGTGGCTATATTCTTACTTATAGATATTAATTTTTAGGAGTAAAAGTGGGAAAGAAAAAAACCTTTTAGTATTATAGAAATTTAACTTGTAATGTGTAATCAAAAGAGACTTTAATTTAGTGATTTTTTGTATAGTAATTTTCATAGGTGAAGGTTGAATATCCTTACTACCCGTGGAATTACATATATATTGTTTTCCTAGTTTTCCTCCTATTATGGAGCATAGTTAGGTTAAGGGGCAACCCAAAAGGGTTAAGAGCGATAAGTTTTTTCATGATTCACTTAGAAAAATCTGCATGACATTATAGTGAGGATAATGCATTGAAAAAGGCATCAAATAGAAGCCTAGGCACCTCTATCCTTTCAGTCTTGTGTTGTTGAGAAGTTGGCATGTGTCCAATCAAAGTTCACTAACACGCATACTCAATGGAACTTTATAGGTGAATGACTTAATTGTAGGGGGTGGAAATTCTTCCTTATTTCTTAATATAAGATCTTAACTTCTTATTAATGATTAACAATGCAAAACATTCGAAGTAATCTTAATAGACCAAAGACCTTATTTATGCTATCTTATTTATGCAAATGAACTTTGAAAACCTGCCAAATTAAAAGTTTTAGGCAATATGTTTGAATGGTAGTGTGATTAGTATGTAACATTTGTTTTAGTCTTACCATGTTTGGAAAAAACATTTTCCTCAGTTATTTATAAAAAGAAAAGTTTTTATTTGTCACGTTTTCAAATTTCAGAACTAGTCAAAACTAAATAAGTGACAAGCACTTTTGTGAGGAATTACCCTTAAAATGACATAGATAAGAAAAAACAAAGTCTAATAACTACTAAGAAATTATCCCTTAAAGTTGAATGACCTTGGACATAATTTATCCCTAAATAGTGCTAAATGTCATACCTATTTATAAATAAAATACTATAAATTACACTGTTAATAGTGTGGTTTTCTTTATTTCTAGGAGAAGTGGTTGGAACATTTATATTTTTCCTTCATTTATAAAATAAATAAATAAATTTAGTAATTGTGTTTTTTTAAATGACAAAGAAAAAGCTCTCTTTTGTGAATGGTATTTGGGTCTATTTGGCATGTGTTTTGATTTCTTTATTGAAGTTAATGTTCATTTTGAATTTAAAAAATAATTTTGATTTAAGGCGAGAGGGAATGAATTTTAAAAAAAAGTGTGTTTTTTTAAAATTACGGTTTCAAGAAATTGACAAAAATAAAACATAGTGAGTCCGAGTATAAAATAGAGAACAAATAAAAAGTAAAAAATTAAAAAAATATTTGAAACTCCTATCAAAATTTAATTTGAATTTGAAATAATTAAAAATATTTTTTAAAATAGTTACCAAATCTCCTTATTTTAAAAAATAATTTATAATTAAATAATTTTAAATTGATATGAAACCCTTTTTAAAAAAAAACAAAACAAAACCACAATAAATGCAACCTTATCTTTATTTTTAATACCCATTATTTTTCAATTCACTAAACACAACCTTATCTTTTTTTCTTCATTACTTCAATGCAAAATAAATAAATAAATTCAGCAACCGTGCTTCACCTTCAATGTGGATCTGTTTTTTTCTTGGCCTGCTTTAACATCCAACCAGAGAGCAAAAAGAAATATTAATTTTCATCATGTACACCTACTACTTGCGATCATTAAATAATTAAATACAAATAAATTGAGTAGAAATTATTGAATACCTTTTAAAAGTTTTTTTAAAAAGAAATTGTTTAATAATATGCTTGCGGTGATACGCCCGGTCGCGTCAATGGGGTCGGGCTTTTATGCTACGGACGGTTGCTATTTCGTCTTCTGTGGGCCCCCTGGTACGCAGATTCGCGGTCCCTGATAGCATTTCGCACGCGATCGTATCTCACACCCGAAAATACCCTCCCGCCACTGGTCAACCAGTCAATCTCTTTGAGTCAATAAGAGTACCCTCGTAATTTCATCAAAAGCCGGAGGTCATTTTGGTGACTTCACTGAATTCCGAAGCTATAAACCGGTGAGTCTGAGGCCTCGCCAGACGCCACCTCTGCCCCGTCGGCGATTGCGTGAGACAGACTGACAGGCAACGCTAATTCAATACATCGCAAGTAACGTTTCGTGTGTGTGTGTGTGTGTGTGTGTTTTTTTTTTTTGGATGAAAATATTTTTTGAATTTTTTTTATTAAAAATAACTATCATATTTTTTAAATTAAAATGAAAACACTTATTTTGTGATCGCGTGTGTTGTTGATTAAATTTGCCCGCTTCGTTTTCCCTATGTGAGCAGTAGCCGCGAAACAATGGCTTCAGATCCCAAAGTACTCACTTTCGAAGATGTTGCCAAGCACCACTCAACCAAGGACTGTTGGATCATCATATCTGGAAAGGTCAATTTTCAGTTCGCTCCGATTGTGTTTTTTTGAACTTCTTCGATGAGTTTTTTTTTTCCCGACATATTGTGCTTGCCCGGTGGTTTAGTTAGTTTGAATTTCGGACATATTAAGATTGTTCTGTGACAAATACATTGGTTTTGGAATCTTAATTTTTGTTTTTAAATTTTTAATAGCCTAGTTTGTTCATACAACGTGCGATTCATAATTAAGGCCGGTTTTTGATGATTGGACTTGAATAAATTGCTTAATTTCTGAGCGAAAAGCTTTTAATACCCTAGTTTCTGCATGGGTTTTGGTGATTCAAAGGCCCAGTACAATCTTGAGCGTTGAAAATCTGGAGGACCTGTCACATACATGTCCAACAATCCCCATGTCAACTGACAACGATGGAAACAGTTTCCAAATCCAAAGTATAGTTTGAAGATATTCATTTCTAGATGAACTTGTTATCCATTTAGTTTCTTGGGATGATTCTGTCCTTCAATTTATCATATATGCTCAACTTCATAAAAAAATGATTAAGATTTCATGCCACATAACCATGATTTTTTTTTTTACCCGTAGTCAAGATAGTCAAAAGCGTTAGGCACACTTAAGGCGCAAAGTGTACCCCGTCGCTTTAAGCACAAAGTGCAAAAAAAGCGCTTGCTTTAGTGAAGCGAAGCGCATCCATATCATATCACAATATTCTTTGTTAATATAGAACTAATAGAATAGTTACTTTGAATTTCAACATTCATATCACAAATTCACCGTTTAATATCCAAAACAAATATAATTTTATTATTTAATATCACCAATTCACAGCATCTAGGTATACGTTACTGGATTGTTGAGCGCTTTAGAGAAGAAAAGAGCTAAAATAATTTTATTATTTAATATAATCATATCTCATATATACTATAGCGCACAGTTTAATATTTAAGAACATGATCACTTTGAAGCGCAGAGAAGTTTCATCGATGGGAGGAATAAAGAAATCGGCGAGGTAGAGGTTGAGGTCGTTTGTCATAAATGAGGCCGAAGTCATCTTTGCGAGGTTGCATGTCATCGAGGCCAAGGTCACCGTCATCGTTGAGGCCGAGGTCATCCGTCGTCATCGAGGTTGAGGTTGTCCGTTGTCATTGAGGCCGAGATCACCCATTACGAGGTCGTCCGTCGTCGTCGAGGCCAAGGTCATCTGTCGCGAGGTTGTCCGTCATCTGTCATCACTCATCGTTGAACCTGAGGTCGTCTATCGGCGTCGAGACTGAGGTCGTCTGTCGCAAGGTTGTCTATGTCTGTCAAGATCAATGGAGGTCGTCCGTCGTTGAGGTTGAGGTTGCGTGGTTGTCTGGCGTCGTGAAATTATCTCTTTCTATTTATTTTTGTAAAGATCGCAGGTTCTTGCGTTGACAAAAGGCGCACAAAGTGCGGCAAGGCACATGCTTCACTGAAGGAGCTGTGTCTTGCCCCTTCTCAGGCAACAGGGGTTCCTAGCACTGTGCTTCGTGCGCTTAAAAACTGAGGCGAGTGCTTTTGACTGCACTGCTCATAGGACCCTATAATAAAAATTAATATGAACTTGGAGTGTGGACAAGAGCTCCATTATTGCATTTCAGAATGACAGCCAGAAATATTCTCCTACCCATTTTGGTTTCACATTTGAAATTTTGGATGCAGTCAGTCAACAAGTGTTCAAAGTTTATAATGATGCTGCCGTTTTTTTTTTTTTTTGGTTTGTCTAATTACAGTTAACTCTGACGTACTTTGAGAGAGAACTAAAATCAAGTCTTAAAATTTTTTGATGATTTGCCTTTCTCCATTAAAGGATGTCTCATATATTTAAAATATAGAAAATATGGAAGGAGAAGAAACAAATGCAAATAGCCAGGCAGTGTTAAAAATATAAATTGGCAGAAACAAAATATCAAGAAAAGGCGCATTAAAAACACATGACAAAAGATGTGGTTCTCCAGATTTGGGCTGGCTACTGTGATTGACGGGTAAGATTCCACTTGAAGGATTAAAATTATCACATGCAATCCTGCTCGTTGCCATAAAGGTGGCAGCTGTATAGCTTATTAGCTTGTCTGCCTTTATAAACATTGCGCTTCACCTAAAGGAAGACTAGATATTGGCTTTGAAATGATGGGATTATAGTTTGGAACAATGCAAGTGTTTGAATCGATTGGATTAACATTCTTTTTTCTTTGTTTACAAGAATTTGAATTGAACCTTAAATTCTCAAACCAATATGTGCTTCAGGTATATGATATAACCCCATTCATGGATGATCACCCGGGAGGTGACGAGGTTTTGTTATCAGCAACTGGTATAGTTTGATATTTACTGTTTCATATTTTTGCATATCAATTATCAGATTGGTGAACACGACATGCTCTAGTTTTTTGAAATATGTGCTGGATTCTGAATGAGTAATTTGCAGGGAAAGATGCAACAAATGACTTTGAGGATGTGGGTCATAGTGATAATGCTCGTGAGATGATGGAGAAGTATTATATTGGCGAGATTGATTCGTCAACAGTACCACTCAAACGGGCTTATGTTCAACCCATCGATACTCCATACAACCCTGACAAGAGCAGCGATTTCCTGATCAAAATTTTGCAGTTCTTTGTTCCCCTATTTATACTGGGATTGGCCCTGGCAGTCAGGCACTTCACTAAAAAACAGTAGAAGAAAATCTCTTTCCTTCCCTCTCTTGTACGAGTAAGCAGTCCAAAGATCATATTCGCCCCCTCTAGCTGTTTGGTGGTGTTTTGTCTATCAAGGATGATTGTCTTCGTGTTGTGGTCCATTAGAGACCATTTGTAGTGTTTGATCGTTGTTCTAGAAATTATGTGCCTGGCTTTTGCCTATCGAAGATGATTGTAATTCATGTTGTGGTCCATTGGAGACCATTGTAGTGTTTGTTAGTTCCAGAAATTATGCGCCTGGTTGTTGGATGTCTGGACTTCTTTGTTTTGCCGGCTACCGCTTCTATCTTCTTCATTTTTCTTCAATACGTTTTTTTTAGTATGACTGAACCGAATATGTGGCAAATACAAAGAGGACAGGCAAAAGCAATAACCCGCACGTTTGTTTTAGCTGTTTATTATTTTTATTTTTAAATTGAAATAGCTATTTTTAAATATAAAAAACTAAAAATAATAAAAAATTATTTTCAATTTTTACAACACGAGCACTTTGATTGACTTAGTCCAAAATATCTTTAAAATTTGATAAAAAATATATTCGTTATATGTAAATATAAAGTTTTTTCACTATAATTTCATCAAATTAATAATATAATTTTAATAAGATAAAATTTAATGATGCCACCTATTACAGTTAAAACCACCAACCATGGCTGGATCTACCAATACGCTGGATCTACTATGGCAAGGCGGTATCGGCGAGAGTGGCTTCGACAAGGTTGACATCAGCGAGGGCCATGCCTCTGCCACCTCAAGCTCATGTTCACACAGAAGAAGAAGAAGATTCTAGATGAGAGCTCATGCAATGCAACGCAAAGATGGTCTACGGTGACCTATCAAATGTGAAAAATAAAATAGATTTATTATAGTTTATACTTAGACATTGGACTTTAATTAACATAATATAATAATTTTTTTATAACATTCATCAATTTATATCAACGTTTTAAAATAAAAATAATCTTATATTATTTTCAATTATATATTTTTTAAACCCAAAAACACATATTTTGAGAACAAAAACAGTCTTAACCAAACATACATCAAATTTGACAAAATAGTTGTAACAGGAAAGCTGTTTTGGTCTGGGCCATGCGTCATGAGTCATGACTATTTTAACGCGTGCAGGAGGCAGTCTTTTAGAACTTTTCCAGTCTTTCCAGGAAATAGGGTTGTTTGAAAACAGAAAATAAAAGAAAGACATTTTCATTTTCATCCATAAATAAGAAAAGTTAAAAAAAAAAAAAAAAGGAAAAAGCCCTTTTTGAGCTAATCACCATGACATTGTCTTTTCAAAAGACTACTAAGGACTCGTGGCATTCAGACTCATTGGAAAATTGGTGCATTGCTAGACGCAATCTAGATAAGGTACTTCAATTCGGGAACTTTACGATGGAGCTACTCAAGTCATCTATTCCAATATGGTACATCGACTCACATGCACAAGAGACCTTGCAGTGTGCCATTACTGTATAATACAAAGAATATATATATATATATATATATATATATATATATATATACCCGTTGCTAGCCACTGCCTGGTAAGACTGACCGTCAAGTGATCAATGTCAAAAATCAACAACCTGGGTTCATGCACCTTTCAATTAATAAGAATGCAAGATCCTACACATCTTTCTCCTTTGCAAGGGATGTTTCTATCTTGTCGTGAAGGGTCACCACCAAGTCATGTGCGTCATTAAGCAGCTTCCACACATCAAGATGCCCAGCCATGCTATTGCACTCCCTTATGATCTCTTCCATGCTATTGTACTTCTCTATGATCAGTTTCCTCCGCTGCAATACGGACGCTGCAATGGCATAGAGCAGAAGATCATCCGTTGGAGGGGCTCGCTGTCTTATCCTGCTCCAAGCAGATTTTCCAATGCCTGCCCTAATTGCAGCCTGATCTGCCCACATGACCTCCCAAAGGCAAAGTGTCTGCTCATAACTCAGTTCCCTCCTGAAGAGAACAACCACCATCCTGTAAACAAAAAAACAATCTTCTGCCTGGAGCTTTTCCAAGTGTCTGTAAAGGTGGGAATCCTTGCATTGGATGATCTTGGAAACTATGTTCAACTGCCTGCGAATTCCCACCTCATCAAGCCTGAAATTGTGCCGAGCTTTCCTCATGAAGCCCACAAAACACCAGTAAGCTTCATGGTCCTCTTCCAACACAGTAATAATTGGTGAAAGCAGATCACTCATGCCCTGACAGTAGCCAATTTCAGGATCATAAACAGCATAGGCTTCAAGAATGGCAACTAACCGAGCGGCATGGAAAATCTGTGAAGGCTCCAAGTTCTCATAATCAATCAAACCAACAGCTTCAGCAACAGATCGTGCCCTGCCATCTGTTATTGCAGCCTGAGATGGTGAGTAAGATATCCACTCTGGATTCGCACGTATTGCATCTAGGCGGATGATCCGCTGCCACGTTGAAAAAGTTTCATTACTGCACAATGCTGATTTGACCTCTGCCTTGATGGGAGAAATTTTCCCAGATGGCAGGTTAGAATGATACTCCTCCTGGTGAGCCAGCACTGGTAAAGTCTGACTTAAATCGGCATCGGAGTCTGAGTCAGATGACTCAGTGTCAATAAAAGACGCAGTTGAACTTGCAGCCAGCCTCGAAGCATCACCTCCTTCCAATAAGGTACTGGATGGGCAATCCAAGGACTCAATCTCTGCAATCTTTTCATCACTAGAAAGGGAATCCATGGCACTAACCACACCTTCGGAACCCTGAGAGCCAATGTCCTGAATGAACTCTCCACTGTTCCCATTGTGGCTCTCATCAGAGGGGTTTTGGATTCTCCGACAGTGTTTCCGTATTTTCTCATATTCTTTTCTGCATGGATCACATAAATTGTGTTATGTGACGGAAAATAAAACTCGACAAAAAGGTGAAGAATGAAGAGAAACCTATTTTGAGTTTTGACGGTATCTCTTTCCTCTTTAGAACTGCTCAAACCATATCTGTCAAAATAAAATACTGAGAAGTTAAATAAATTTTGAAGCAATTTTGTGAAAAGAATGAGCCAATTAATGGAGGAAACAAAGACAAATTACAAATCTTATGTCTCAGATGGAAACTTGGATATAAACCAGAGCATCAACATTTATGGCACGTTTGGTACGCGGGAAAGGAAAGGAAATGAATGCAATCTGATTCCTTTCCCGCGTTTGGTATGAAAATAAGAAAAGTAATAAAATTCCCATGGGAATATAATACTCACACATAGGGGGAAATTGATTCCCCCACCCCCCTGGTTTAAAGGTTCCCTTGCACATGGGAACTTTTTTTTTTCTTTTTTTATCCTTTTTTATTTTATTTTATTTTTTCATCTCTCTTGCGTCGTATCACCTTCCCTTGCCGCTGCCCAGCCCCCGTCGCCAGCCTCTGTCGCCAGACCCCGTCGCAGACCCTGTAGCCCACCCGTTGCCAGCCCCGTCCTCCTCCCGTCGCGCGTCGCCAGGCCCGTCGCCAGCCCCGTCCTCCTCCTGTCGCGCGTCGCCAGCCCCATCGCCCTCTCGTCGCCAGCCCTTGTCGCCCTCCCGTCGCCAGCCTCCGCCGCCCAGATCCAGCCCCTGTCGCCCAAACCCTAGCGCCCACGCTACCAGATCCAGCGTCGCCGCCCAAACGCCCAAACCCTAGCGCCCAAATTTCTGCGTTGATGCAAAAATTAAAAAATAAAAAAAATAAAAAATTAAGGGTATTTCAGTCATTTTATTAATACATTACCTTCCTTGAACTTGTATACCAAACATAGGCAAGGTAATCAAAATTTTTATTCCTTTCCCATGTAAATTCTATTCCTTTAATGATTCCATTCCCCCCAATTTGATTCCCGCGTACCAAACAAGCCCTTATAGATGCACTCAAGCTTTACATTCCACTTACCCCACAATAATTACAAATATAAATATAGCCAAAATCCTTCCTAAAAATATAATGAAAGCAGATAAACACTTTCATATATCTATGGCTTAGACCATCTCCAACTAGTGCGCTAAAACACCAAATATGACGTAAAAGTACAAAATTTTTGCTCCAACGAAGTGCTATCTCCATATGCTATTACGCTAAAGTTTAGCGTAATATACAGTACTGTGTCATATTTGACGCAGATACTATTGCTACGCTATTGCCGCGCTATCGTCGTCTGCAGCTCTCGCGTCCCCACATCATCAAAAACCGATTGCTCCACTATCATCTGCCTCTCTACTTTCCTCCGTGCTCTCCACTGCATAAATAAATTTTCGTTTGGGTTGAAAAACGACAAAGATCGTGGAAAATATTTTTTTGAATATATTTTATAAAGCAGCATTTAACGTAATCGATTGGAGATATAAAAGAAAATAGCGTAAAAATTATTTTATTTTAGTGTAAAAATTACACTAAGATAAAGAAATGAGTTGGAGATGGTCTTAGACATGAAGTAAACATGAAATCAAATCTTTAGGGTCCATAATAAAATTCAAAATAATCTAATGATTTATTTTAAAAAATACATAATTTAAGCAGCCAAATTTTTCCACAACTAGAGTTCAAGTCTGCACATGATTCATGTACATAAATTATGTCTAAAGGCCTTAAATTTTGAAAGTAGAAATACTTTATTCAGATTTCAAAACACATTAGACAATGAGAGAATTATTTTTAAGAAACTTAATGTCTGAGGACTTTGAAATAATATTCAGAAGCCAAGATGAAAGAAAGTCTTCGGAAGACAATATAAAATTTGAATTAGTTGGGTGTGTGTGTGTGTGTGTGAGAGAGAGTGTGTGAAATATTGTTACTTCAAAGCATAAAGCCACTGAAATATTTTGCAGTTTGAAAAGTTTCAAAAATTGTTAATTAGTGAAAAGCTTCAAAAATGGTTAATTATCCAGAGAAAGAGTCAAACATTGTCTCTTCAACAGAAAGGCACTTTCATAGTTTGAAAAGTTGTTAGTTTTTCAACCACCTATTACTAACAAAGGTAATTGAAAGACTTTCAGATTTTCGACATCTTCATTTGACAAACTTTACCTGCATGATTAAAAGAACCATTGAAGGATTTAGGGAGGGGGGAAAACATAGAACCCATCCTAGACCAAAGACCCCAAGGCAAACATCATCGCATTTAAACAAATATTCAAACATACTTACACTCCAAGGAGGAATGGCCAAACTTCTGATCTGATAGTTGGATCAACACCCTACATCAAATGTTCAAGAATTGAAAATTTCAATAATCATACAATTATATATCATTGGAAAGTGAAAATAAGAAAGATGTTACAGAGTGGTGAACTGAAGAGAACGCATAGAATAGAGAAGACAGTCACTTACTCCACTCCGAACCTTTTTCAAGAATTTAACCCCGCCATCACAAAGCTTCCCATCTGGCGTAAAGAAGCTTCTCCAATGCTCAGGGTTAAGGGCATGTTTTCTTTTCTTGCGAGACCAAGGTGAGTTGAGAGGAACCCTGAAATGACAGGATAGACAGAACATGTCACCAACTTGAAAAAGGAACCAACATTAATATTACATGGTAAATATTTTGTGGCCATGTTCTTCATGGAATCGAAGCAATGGTACTGCTTTCACAACCCAATTTTGAGCATGCTACTTGGTACTCTTGCCATAGATTAAAAGGTTAAAATCAAGGGATTAGCAATGGAGTCTCTATAAAGCAATTTTTTTCTTTTCATTAACTACTATGGATCACTTATTGAAACTTTGGCAACCCAATTTTGGGCATGCTGCTTGCTAGTCTCACTATAGATTGAAAGCTTATAATGAAGTGATCAGCAATGGAGTCTTACAAAGAAATTATTGAGACTTTGAGGTCTAGATGGCCTAATCCCATAGATTTGTAGAATGGTCGAGTGGATCACATTGCTTGGGAACTTGCTCTAGCAGTGGCAACACTAATCCATGTAGAAGCTTTGATATTTGTTTACTTATATTAATAAATGTGTGGATGACTGCATCCATTACTTTGTGTGCAGTCACAATCCTACTAATTTGGGGGAAGAACACTATCCGACTCAGTGTGCCTAGAATTTGTAAACAACAAATTTCACCAAAGAAATTCAAAGCAGTACTTTAGTAGAATTCATTGAAATTTCAAAGGAAAAGGATAATGGTTCCAAAAGTTTTATAGGATGAAACTAAAATACCCCATAAAGATTTCTTGTTGACCTCTATATTAGCTAACCTAGTAAAGGATGATGGTGAGGCAAATTGTGGACCCTTTGGTTTGTAGAGGGAATGAGGAAAATCATGTTTCCAACGACAAGCCAGGAAGATAGACATATGTGGGCCCTTGAATGTGTAAGATTGTAGCCATGGGTCGAATGATTGCATAACAGTATAGATTTTGTGAGATTTAACAAAATATGATGTGTGCACTTTTGAAGAAACATGTGCCATGTCAGACATGGCCCTTGAGAGAAAATGAGAATTATATAAGCCAGGGCCCTTGAGGAATTATTTGGGGCAAGGTAACGGTTGGCTCTTGACGTTCATGATTATAAAGCATGGCCTAGAAGGGCATGGTCCCACAAGAGATGACAGAAATTAAAAGTTTGTTGCCTCTAGAAGCGAATGACCAAAACAGCATGGCCCTTCTTCCTTGATGCCAAGCTTTCCCGCAGATGAACACTTCTAGGTCCTCCATATTCTTTTGTAACATCACCTCTCTCTTCTCTCACATTTTTTTCTCTCATGGAAAAGAAAACTTCTGTTATAAGAAACATAAGAAGCATTTCTAAAGGATCTTCCAACGAGAAACTAGAGGATGGAGCCTCAAATATGAATCCCAACACATGTTGAGGATTTTAGCTCACGTGTACATGGAAAGAAATGACAAGGACCTTGTCCTCAGGAAGACTATATCAAAAAACAAGAGTTTTGATCCAATCAAAAAAACTAGAATGCAAAAAAGTCTCATCAACACCTTAATTCATTTTTTGATGCATTTGCTGGTCAATTATGCTAGAAATGTAAATTAACATTTAACAAATGGTAACAATAAGTCCATTCACGTAAGGTGATGAAAGAATTCAGTAAATATGGTTGGTAAAGAGAACAAAAAAAACTTGATCACGTGTGGAGGTGATAGCTAGTATTCAACACACTTATCTACATTTTCTTCAAGGGTGGGAATACCCAGTACCCAGCTGCCTATGATCATGATGGATTCTGTTGGGTTGTAACATCTACTTTAGAGTGGAGGAGATGGTCCTATTACTTGAGACAAGTGGAAAAATTCTACTTAATAACTACCGCAAGATCTTGCAATGTCAGCAATCATTAATTACACCAGCCTTCTTAACATACAAACATGGTCAAACTAAGAAACACTAATAAACACATCTACAGAGGAATAAATATATATATCCAACTACTGCAACCCGAAATGAGAAAAAGATGATAAACCTCTCTCCTAACAACTATAAAAAAGATCAGAACAGACTAGATTAATGCAATCCTTGCCCTTATCGCTAGAATTTAATTATTCTAGTATAAACAAGAAATAATACATTCATGCTTATTTATAAAATTGCAACAAACAAACAAATAAAGAATTACAGAACCATGCAAATCATTGATCTATATCTTTTTAGTCCTCTCTATACTTAAAGGGGTACAATTAATTGAAATATTAATATATTTGGGGACAACATGGAATAGGGGAAGAAAAAGATGCTAATATTTTGTAAAAAATAGTCTCATTATGAGCATTTTTCCTTTGAGAACTCATCGGAACTTAAGCTATGGGTCTAAGTTCTGGGATTTGAATTCGCTGGTGAGCAACATCAGCTCATTACCGTGGTTTACTGACTTATTTAAGACTTTATCGATATTTATTTAAAAAATCAACCGTTAGATTAAATATTCATGTAATATATATCACGCCTGTAAAATTTCAAGATAATCTAACGGTTAACTTTTGTGCAAATTCAATTAGAAAAAATTTAAATTTTAATAAATTAAAATTTATTTATTTATCTTCATATTTTTCTAATTGAATTTGTAAAAAAAATAACCGTTAGATCGCCTTGAAATTTTGAAATCTTAATAGATACTATATGAATATTCAATCTAACGATTGATTTTTAAAACAAATATCAACAAAATCCGAAATAAGTCAGAGGTGACGTTGCTCATTGGCAAATCCAAGTCCCTACGTCCTGTGCCACATAAAAAAATATTTCTGATTAAAAAAAGTAATCCAAAACAGGAATTAGAAGGGAAAATTAAGCATCTCAGATTCAAGTCCAATTAACTTTCCCAAGTATATATATACCCAAAAGAACAACCCCACAAAGAGCGCCCCGCTTACAGAAAGAATTATCAACAGAATGAGGAAACAGCACAGGATCAAAAAGCTGACCCCATGAAGCAACAGAAAAATGGAAATGAGAACAGAATGAAATGATGTATCGATGTAGACGGCATTTTGGGGGGTTTAAGAGATCGAGATCTAATGCAAAAACAGGATAGACGCCAAAATTGCACAAGTATGAACATCAGTAACAGCATCAAAGGAAAAAAGAAGGAAACTCACCGAAGGGAAGAAGAATTAGAGCAATAAACTGGAGAGGAGTCAGCAACGAATATGAGGGATCTTAATTGAGCCCACGACGAAGGGGAAGAAGGCGAAGGCGGCGGAGAAGAAGAGGTTGGGGACGGCGACGAAGTTTGACTTCGACACCGCCGACGAGCTCTCATCTATATCGTAGATTCGTAGCTACTGTCCACACCGACAGAGTCGCAGTGAACGATCTATATGAAATTGGATTTGGATTTCGAATTGTTAGGGTTTACGTACGAGGGTTTCGTGCGTAGGTTTCGAGCGAGTAATTAGTCGTTTTGTTTTTGTTTTTACCTACGAGAAGTGTAGAAGACGGCGACGGCCAGGGCGAGCCCGGCTAAGGCCGTGAAGGCCGCCGCCGACCAGTAGCCTCCGCCACCGCCGCCGACGCCGCCGCCGAGGAGGAGAGGGATTCGAATGCGACCGCCGCTGTTGTCGCTGGAGCTGAACATGGAAGGAAGGGGACGGAATTTACAGATACGCCCCTCAGCACGGTCAGTGAGTCTTCCACCATTACCAACCTGAAACCAACTGCTTTAGCCTCTCTCTCTCTCTCTCTCTGATCGCGTTATATGAAGAGAGAGAAGAAGCGTACAAAAGAAGGCAGATAAACGAATATATGTTACGAACAAAACCTTTCCAATAAAACGATGCCGTATTAAAATGCCCAAATGTATTTCTTTATCGCATTATTCATTATTACTAGCCATTTAAAGCTACAGCTTCTATTTGTGATTGTGAGTTAAAGTTGAACCAATAAATACATACGTTTTCTTTTCTTTGCTCACTCAACTCATGTTATATTTAAAGAGTCTCAATTTAAACTGGAATGCATTGGAATAATATTTTAATTTTTTTTCATATCTTGTGACGCATTAAACTCACAAAAGATCAAAAAGTATAATTATAAGCTATATTAAATTTAAGAGATTCTTTGAATTTGAAAAACTCTTTTATATTCATCAAATCTTTATTTTTTTTATGTTCTCTTTTTCTCTTTTTTTTTTCCTTCATATTATATTATTATTTTGAGAAATCCAATGGATAATCCAACGTAAGATTATAACAAAGAAGATTTTAGAGTTAATAGAAAAATTAGAGTTTTCATCAAATTTTGAAGATAACAATAGATAATCCAAAGGCAATACTCTACGCTTAGAACTTTAACATTAATTCCTTGTAGGCCACTCGAATCCTATTTGATTATATGTTCTCAAAATAAGATCATGTTTTCAAAAACAGAATCTAGCTAACAATTGGTACACTATTTTCTTAATAAAGTAATATATTTTAATTTTAATTTTAAAAAAGAAGTTGTTTTGAAAAATATTTTTAATTGTTTTATATTTTTCATAATGTATTAATTTTTTATGAGACTCCGTTGAGATTTGATGCATGCACTATTCACGCGGAAGCAGTATTGAAGATGAAGCTCACGACGTGTCTTGCCTTGATGAACAAGTCTCCTGCTTCATCTAGAAGTTTTTTCATTTATTTACTTTCCTTATTTAATTTGCATTAGTATTTCATTTTATTTACTTTCCTTTATTTAATTCATATTATGGTTTATTTTAGTATTTTACCTTAATTTCCTAATTGTAATAGGTTTCCAATTCCTAGTTACTAGCTTGCCTATAAATAGGCCTTGTCTATGACAATTTATGTATTCAGATTATTTGCTATTGACAATTATAAACTCTCATATTAAAAGTTTATACTTATTTTTGGCTTTTTCAATTAATTATTTGAATTGCTTGGGCTAGAGTTTGGGTATTCGGTTATCCTTCTCTAGATTGTTGTTGGATCCTAATCAAGGTCCTTAACAATTTGGTGCTTTCATTAAGAGATCCTAATTAAGATTTCTCGATTTTATCTCGCGTTCTTTATCAGCAATGATGGAGGAGGTGGCAAGGACGAACACGCAATGGTTCGAAGCCCTGGAGAATTCCATGATGGAGCTTTCGATAGCTATGACAAAAATGGTTCGATTCCAAGACAGGATTAATTAGAAAATTGATCAATTATCCGCACACAAGGAAAAAGATCCTATAGGATGCATACGGACTTAAGGAGATGATCGTAAGTCACGACAAACTTTACATAAGGTGAAAGATATTTCAAGTGTTGAAGATGAACCATGTTTTCAGAGCTCACATGGATCACAACATGAGGCTAAGTTTCCATCTAGTGACTCATCTAAAAGGATTGGCGACCAAACTCTAACTTCAGAGTTCTTGTTTCCTCTGACTTCCTCTACCGTGGTGAATGATGCCCAAATCAAAATCAACAAGACCGTCACCATTGAAGAGACTCTCGACAACATGATCTTTGTCATTGATGATGCCAGTTAGGTGGTGCCCTTGACGCAAGGTCCATCCAATTTATAATTGTTCCCAACAACGTAGCCTTCATAATTGGACCGACTGACGCTCAACCCCCCTAGTCCATGACTTTCTGTTATCACTCTATACTATCTCTATATGCAAAAGTATTCCACAAGCCAAAGATGTTTGCAGAATTCATGATAGATTCAAGATTTGCTCCGTTTATGGTTTTACAGCAGTTTAATTTTGTGACATTGAGGCAGAAGGTTCATATAAAGATGGAAGTCAGGGAATTTGTAAAGGATTATGGGTATCTAGGATTAATGGGACATTGTATTTTAGATGTAGAACAATTTTCCAAATTTTCCCTTGAGGACAAGGGAAGATTCGAAGGGCGGGGGATTATTGAGATTTGATGCATGCACTATTCACGGGAAGTAGTATTGAAGATGAAGCCCGCGACGTGTCTTGCCTTGATGAACAAGTCTCCTATTTCGTTTAGAAGTCTTTTCATTTATTTACTTTCCTTTATTTAATTTGCATTAGTATTTTCTTTAATTTACTTTCCTTTATTTAATTCGTATTATGGTTATTTTAGTATTTTACCTTAATTTCCTAATTGTAATAGGTTTTCAATTCCTAGTTACTAGCTTGCTTATAATTAAGCCTTGTCTATGACAATTTATGTATTCAGATTATTGGCTATTGACAATTATAAACTCTCATATTAAAAGTTTATACTTATTTTTGGCCTTTTCAGTTAATTATTTGAATTGTTTGGGCTAGAGTTTGGGTATTCATTATCCTTCTCTAGATTGTTGTTGGATCCTAATCAAGGTCCTCAACAGACTCAATTTATTAATTTTAAAAAATAATTCTCTCTTTCATTTATTTTATTACCCAAGTTCATCATATTGTCTTTTTTTTTTATCAATTTTTGTGGGACTTATTTTAAAAAGCGACACTATTTTTAAAATACATTTTTTATCCTATCAAATAGAATTTGTTTTACAAAATTAGAATTAAAATTCCAATTGCAATAAGATAAAAAAATCGTGAAACCAAACACACATAATAAGAAATACATACCAAACACCCACTTAATTTTGTTATCCTCAAAAGGTCATTGACGTTAGTTTCGTCTACCCAAAACTTAATGATGCTAGCATGTTATTTTTCCTTAATACGTGTAACCTCATTTTTTACGAGCCAGACACACAGGTTAGTTTATGTGGATTGGTGGTAAAGCTTTTGATTTTATAATATCTAATATGTAATGACCCGTGTTTGAGGTTATAGGAGATAACCATGTGATGAAATGCATATTGAGGGATGAAAATATCTAACTAAGAATGTATTCGTCAAATGGAGCATTTTGACAGTAATTGGGCTCGATTTGGAGCAAGGGTTATGTGAGGATAATTTTAATATTTTAAAGAATTAAAATGAGAAAAGTATAAATAGAGAAAAATAGAATAGAAACCTTAATTTTCTGTTGTGCATGTGTGTAAATGTGAAGAGAGAGAACGAGAGAGCGTGTGCATGAAGAGAGAGAGAAAGAGAGAGCGTGTTTGAGGAGGAATAAAGAAATTTCAAAGGGGATTGGCGATCCAGACTCAAATCAACCAAATTTGATGTAGGGATTCATTCTTCTTACTCATATGTCGTTGATTATGCTTGCTAGAGTAGCTAAAACATGAAAATTAACCTCAAATTCATGAAATTTGATGTATGAACCCTAAGGGTGAAAATTCATATTTTTTTGGTGTTTTAATGCTTCTAAGTGTAGAAATTGAGGTTAATAAATGCTATGGAGTATTTGAGTATAAGTTTTTGTGATTTGGGTGATTACATATGTAGATTTTGGCCGAAAATGGTGAATTCCCGAATTGTGCAGTGGCATGGTCGACTGAAATGGGTAAACCGACTAAACTGGTTATTTTGATCGACCTTAGCAATTTTGGACTAGTTGGTCGATCAAATTTGATCAACCATTTTGATCGACCAAAGTATTTTGGTAGACCAAAGTAATAAGGTGAACCATAGTGGTCATGTGAGTTATGAGTCACTAAATTTAAGTCGACCAAGGCCTATTTTGAGCGTTTTTCTGTGGTTTCGTCGGGGGTTTGATCCCCATGATTTGTGGATAGCCCAATGAGGAGATTTAAGGCTGTGAGCCTATGAGTTTGAAAGGACTTGAGAAGTTTAACTTGTCTTATTGTTTTCTATGTATGTCTTGTTTGTTTTCACATGTTTGGAATGTACATGAGATGTTATGAATGTTGTAAATTATATATTTATATGTGGTAATGACATGAAATGTTATGTTTGCATGAATTATAGCACCTAGTGGCCGCGTAGGCCTGCAAGACTATCTTGATAAGCTCGGGAGGCTACTATTGAGGGCCTAGGAGGCAAGATTTGTTTAGAGCCTAAGAGGCTACTGTGCTTGAGAGGCAATACTGTGCCCGAGGGGTAACACGGTGCCTGAGGGGCAATGTTTGGAATTACCTAGGAGGCTTGCTTTATATTTGAACGCGTGAGTATATGATTGAGTTAGTGATCTACATGTGATATTACACGAGCACATGCCTATACTAGTTTATAAATCGGAATGAGTCAAGGAGATATGATCCCTAACGAGCTGTGATTAGTCACCCGTCATATTGTGTTTGTATTTGTTTTGTTTCAAGTTCTTATAGGAGCTAGGAGGTTCACCAGTGGTGAAAATCTTGTGTGTATTTATTTATTTTGTTGGATTATAAAACTATGATGTAACCTTGTGAGGGGGGAGGGACAACATATATGTATATGTGTTTGTACTGTAGATTGAAATGAAATTTCTGTATTTGTGTGCTATATATGTGATATGGTTTAGGGATGACACTCGTGCTAAGGTCCCTTTCTTAGTGTTATTACCAACCTCTTGTCCCTTCGGGTGCAAGCATGGGGATTCACTAACCGGTTTCTGCGGGTCAGAAATTCGGGACGTGACATAATCATTATTTTTTTTGAGTGAGTCGCTAGGGTTCAAGAAGACATTATCTCATCTCTATCTTTCTAAATAAGTCATAGAATTGGAGAAGACATCATCTTATCTCTCTATCTCATTGAAGGAGTCACTAGGATTCAAAAAGTTATCTAAATATACATGAAACAAGATAGAGTACCGAGATTTCAATGCTCTACCACTAAAATATTGCAAGTTTTTTCAACGAATTTTGTAATTCGTATGAACCCACAAATGTGAATATTTTATACACATATATGTTTAAAACAACAAGATGTCAAAAAAGTGTGATGCTTGTGAAGATGTCTACATTTATAAATTTTGTAATTCGTATGAACCCAAATATATATATCTTTATCACTTTTGATTTTTTTTTAACTAAACCCATGAATGTGAAAAATTCATACCCTTTTTTACTTTTTTTTTCTTTTATAGTTTTTGATTGATTATTTGTGATCTTGGATTTATTTTCCATATTTGATCATTTGGCTCTACCTAAGATAGGGTTCTTTAAAGTCAATATTGATTAATTGATTTTGTTATGAATTCATAAATTGTGCAAACTCAATTTTCATTTTGTTAGTGATCGATGATGAGTGTTCTTTTCCATGATTGCGTGATCTTTAAGATTATTGGTTGTTTGATCTTCTTATTGGTGTTGATTATATTGCATGTGAACCTTTATGAACGAATAAACATAAGTCTCAAATCGTTTTTTTTTTGGCTTCCGTGAGTTTTGATTTAACTATTTTTATTAGTGAGCTCAAATATTTAATAATTATGATATTTTATTACTTTAATCTACTTTTAATTATTATTTTAGGGAGTGTATAGTGTATAATTTATTCTTTTTATTAACTCTTTACTTATTGTCAAATATTACTTGCTGCCCACACTATACCAGCAAGCAACTCTCAAGCACCATATATTTTCCATTAAGTTTGTGCATGGGAGAGTATTTGATCATCATGGGAAGAGAGTTTTATACAATGGTGGGAATGACACGTTTTGGATAGTGATAAAATGTCCAAACATGAGCTTTTTCACACATTTAAAGCTATTGATGATTCGAAAAGTGCAAAGCCAAAGATTTCTAGAAGAGGTTTAAGCATAAATAGCCTAAAGGAAATAAAATTAGATGCATATATATTGAACACGGTCAATAATATGTCAAGCTCAAATTGTGTGTACATACGTGTTAAGTATATATAAGGACACCTATGAAAGTACTAAAAATGTATATAAGGAAGAAGAATAAAAAAAATCATGAATAAACATGAGTTGAGGAATCTAAAATTGATAGTAATTTTAAAGACGAAGATTATGACTTTAATGAAGAGAGATAAATGATGAAAACTTAATTTTCGACAAGCATGTTGATGTAGGAGTTGAGGGGGATATATAATTGGAAGTAGAGGTTAACATGAAGATGACAAGAGACGGGGTCATAGTTCCCCTTAAGTTTTTTGGCTCTTTTGAACTCTATTTTATTTGGTTGTGTAAGAGTTTTTTGGACTTAAAATAATTATTTTTTATTCTTTCTTAGTCTTGAAGTAATTACGATGATTTCCTAAGGCCCTTTTTAAATCTTTTTTTTGTCTAGCTAGGTTTGCTTCATATGGTAAAAAAAAATAGTTTAAATTTATTTATTTCTTAAATAATGATATTTTTGTTAGCTCAGTCAAAAAAATTCTGTACTTTTCATTTTATATTCTTAGTTTTTAAACATTTAGATCTAATTAATGATATAACTTATCGTTTTAAAAAAGTTTGCGACGAAGATGATGTTAATTACAATAGTAATAATAAATTATATGACTTAAAAAAATCATATAAGATTTAATTGTAGGTTGGTTTGGTGAACTTTTTATAATTTTTTTTTTACTTTAACTTAGATGGTGTTTAAGATAATAATTTCTAGATATAAATTATACTGATCTTAATAATTTATATTTTATTCCCCCAATCCTCGATCCGAGATGAGGAGATAATACATTTGATATCGATAGTAGCACGAGAGTACTCACGGCACTGCGGCAGTAATGACCATACCTATGAGTATTCCAAATTTCGAAGTGGGAATTTAGTTCCAGTTATTATCTTAATTATTAGTCATTATCTCAGTAAGAGTATTTAAGTCACATTATAAATTTTAAATTACAATGTAAGATTATTAATATAATTATAATATTATTTCCCAATAATAATAAACATTATTTCGGTTCAAAACACAAACGCACCCCATTCGTTGGCACTGCATGCCACGTCGAGTATGGTTTATCATATAAGAAGAGGCGAGGCGGCACTTCCGCACTTTATATTACACTCGGAGAGGGAAGCAGGTGCGAGCGTCAGGTGAGGATCTTAAAGCAGGGGAACCCACTGGCGGTATTCTGCCAATGCCCACAGCGGATAAATATTCTTGTGTTGTGTGTAGTGCAGCATGCAATTCTTACCGAATGCTCCTGTAATCTCCTGCATTACAACAATATTCATCGACACATGGGATTCAATTTATCACTGGAGTTTGTATAAGCGCGTGAATATATATATATATATATATATATAGAGAGAGAGAGAGAGAGAGAGAGAGAGAGAGGGAGAGAGAGAGAGAGAGAGAGGGGTCCACAATTTTTAACACGTGTTAATTAATAATCATTAACAAATTAACCATACAATTCAAGTGCATGCATTATCCAAATGAGGATGGCTAACCTGTTGTGGAAAGTCACCGTCTTCCAGTTGAGAGTTGATCAAGAGTTTTGCCGCACGGTGGAGAGGTGCCGGGTCTCTCTCTGCCTATATTTATGTTTTGCAAGAATATATACGGACTTTTGATCAATTTATGAGCATATATAAGGTTGATAATACCTCTATCTATCCGAGGAAATGGCGAGAGCATTATTGTAATAACCATCAGAACCTTAATGACTCATATCAAGGCATACTACTGACCTGCCCTGTATGAATCAGACCCATCATGGCCCAAGCAGTCTGCACAAGATTTGATTTGCTTCCTTCCCTAGGCGTATATATCTGCCTCCCCAACCACAACCAGTTACACTAATTCTATGCATCCATGCAAGATTTGAGGCAAACAATATATGCATGTGAAAAGATATGAATACATTACCTCGTTAGGGCATGACAGATAGCTCTCTCCCCAACCTCCATCTTCCAGTTGACTCTGTAGCAGAAAATTGACACCACCGCGAATAGAGGGGCAGTTGTAGAAGGTTTTACCAGCAGCTACTAGTCCTTCGAGTGCAAACCATGATCCATATATGAAGCAGATTCCCCAGTTCCCATACCTGTGTAATTCCCAAATCCCAAAATATTGCTTTACTAATCAACTCATAAATTAGAGAGAGTTCGTTTATGATTGATTGTGTGGTGTGTGTGTGTGTGTGTGTGTTTAATCCAATATGCATGTGGAGAGAGTTCGTATACGTTCCATGAACCATCAGTTCTTTGGACGTCTTCGAGATATCGCACTGCATTCGCAACGAATACATTTATCTCTTTCTCTCGGTGTCCTGGATATAGCTTCGCAAACAAAACCAAAGCTTGGATTGCCGAGGAAGTGCATTCCGCAAACCTGTGATTCATAAATCATAATATATTAAGTTACTCTCAGTCTGTCCTGACCGGCCCATTATTTAGGATCAGCATAGTTACAATATAAAGTCTGAAGGAAAGAAAATCATACTCATGCTCAATAACGATGTCAGCAATGAATTCTGAAGGGTTAAGCAGCTGAGGGGACAAAAAATGAGTGCAGAACATTAACTTGTGTACGATAATTTACAGAAAATGAGGTAGATAAGCACCATATATATATATATATAACAGGTACCCACCCTCCGAGGACCCAGGTAAGTCCGGTTGGGCCTGCCCTGACAAACACTAGATTAATAATATGTAGTTAGTTACCTCCAACCATGCCTGAGCTCCGGCAGGCTCCCAAGCCGCTAAACCACCATTTTTACTCTGCGCGCAGTATACGATTCATCAGTCGGAGAGCAGCAGTTGTTGGCACATGAATAAAAAGTTTACTTGCCCATTTAAAAAGGGTAAATGTCCAACTTAAGTTTACCCATAATTATACCTGAAGTGAGAGTATCAAACTAACACTATCATACAGTCGCTCCGTTTCCAGTTTCTCGCCAACGATTTCTGGTGGCATTTTTGATAAAAGGAGGCAGCACTATAAACACAAGAAATGAGAACTATACATGGCTTAGTAAAAAGTTGTCACTCCTGAACATGATTGAAGGCACCACCTTAAAGGCTTCTGCGGTGCAGTCAGAAACTTGCCAGCCCTGGTCCTGGTCGGAGAGTGTCCAGCCACCTTTCGAAATGTGGCGGTACATGCTTTTGAAATCACCGAAGGGGTTGTCCGTCATCTACAAAAAATTATTAACTAAGGTTAAAGTTTAAAACATTAAAAGCTGGAAAAGTCGATCGCTATCAAATGTTAATTAAAAGATGAAACCTGAGATTTCTTGATGTAGTCATGGCCTTTCTTGAGCGTTGGTCCAATTTCATCAGTAAGATTACTTGCTAACAGTGCTTGAATTGTAAAACTAGCGTCCCACTGCTGACTACCAAAAGCCTGCACTTTAAACCCTATTTCTGATTAGGTTGATAGAGTATGGAATTAATCCATTTTATTGAAGCGAAATAGGAGTGTATATAATGAACACGCCATGTGTAGTTGCTTTGAGAGAATTATTGCGTTTCGTATATTAAAAAAACATTGATTTTTACCTGCATATTCATCCCATCTTCTGCCACGCATAAATAGTCAGGGATCCTTGCCAGGTGTTTTTTGAAGCAATCCCCATCTCGATCTTCAACCCAGCAAGCCAGCATGTTTAACGGCTGTTTGATATTGGGAGGATATATTTCCAGTTGTTATGTATAGACAATAATTAATGCTTGCCTTCGTTGGCTGGTGAGCATAAGGTGTCACATATACAAATTAGTTGTACCTTCCCTACAGCGCCCATGGTAATGTATCGACTGTTCTCGTCCTCGTAGTGGATATGCTTCATCGTGACTTGAAGGGCCTTCTCCCTGATCGTCTTATTGAGAGGCCAGCGGGTGAGGAGAGGCTCCATTAATACATAGAGACTATCCCACAGCAAGTCTTGTATCAGTGGGTGCGGATAGTACAGATCCTCCTGTGTAATGCAATCACATTTTAATTTCTTTTCACATATAAGCTTAGTTTTAAGTATCCGCATGGAAAGGGAGACCTACGCATAACCCATGTCAATGATTATTCCTTATAAAAGATTTTTATATATATATTACCAGCAGGTATTTACAGGTTTACACGTGTGATACACTGCCTGATCGGATTACCATAATAAAGGAGGTAATCTACCTTTGCACAGGCATGTCGAGCTTTCCTCCAATTGATTTGACGGTAAGGTTGAGTGTGTAGTTCTTCCCTAAGTTGAAGAATGAGGGGTGTTATCGGGCATACAAACCTTTTCCCATAGAAGTATGACATCGGCAAGTATGTACTCCGACAGTAGCACCACATCTTGGCTGCAAAACATATACATGTATAACTAATTAAGAGGCATATATAAATTAAAGGTGAATCCTTCGAAAAAAATAAACATTGGGGACCGCAAAACTAAACTTTAACTGCATATACAGGGAATATAAATTTGGGGGAAAACAAAATTCAAGAATAAAAAAAAAGTAACATACCCGGATGAACGGGAAGAAAAGAGGGTAAGATCCAAAACTCGGGAGACATTGGGTTGGTGCCTGCCCATTCATACGTACCCAGTATCTACACTCATAAATTTTAACCAAATAAAAAAAATAATATTAATATTTATTAGAATCCAATGGTCAACATTCTAAAATCAATTGGTTATAGGATAGCCTATCATTGAATCTATATCAAGCATACTTGGTTGGAAACTTTTTCCAATGTGGGACTCTAACACACTCCTCTCACATAGCAACATGGATGATATATACGGCCGGAAATTGTGGGTAAGGTCAAACATTGGGAATAGGCTACTCTTGGATTTATATCAAGCATACTTTGTCGAGTGAAACTCTAACAATATTAATAAACCACACATTTAGAAGTTATTGAGTCCTCCAAAACTACTATAAAAGAAGAGTACATAATCCACATGCAAATGTAAGGAAAAAGAAAAAAAGAGAGTAAAAGACCGAAAGCCAAGTCTTGCCCCAGGAGGGTATGGCAACAGCACCGCCATGATGAAGAATCCAGTTCCGGGCTCTGGCGACCGAATTGTCTCTGCCACCATCTGGGCCTTCTCCCAGTATCCTCATGCAGATGTAGTTGAAGACGGTGCAGAACATAACGCTGTGCCCCTCTATGTGCAATCCCCACCCCCCGTCTTGATTCTAAAAATAAAACAATCACAGGGGAAACAAAGATGATTAATCACCGAAATTCAAGGCCCGTCGCATTCAATTGGCCTAGAATTAAATACTAACTACAATGGAATCTGCAGTGTGCGCAAAGATGCTGAGGCGGACCTGATGGCAGTAGATGTATCGCAGGATTTCTCTGCGATGCTCTGCCTTGAGCACTGTGTCCAGGTGCCCCGTTATATACAAACACATCACCTGCACGCACCTGGTTTTATTGTTATCACTTTTCCTGATAAAAATAATACAGCAAGGAGACAAATAATTAAATAATAGTCCCCCATACGAGTGCACTGACGAGTGACAGAGACTGACCAAGGGCGGCATGAAAAACAGAGTGCCTGTGATCTGTGAGGGCCAATGGCCATCCGTGGACTGCAAGGCTGCAACGAAATGGACAGCTCTCCTCAATGCAGTGGCGACCTTTTCGATGCTGATCCCCTCTTCATCCTCTACTTTTTCCTGAGGAATCGTTTGTTTGAAATTTTTCTCCCTCAGCGACTGCATAAAAATTAGAATAAAAATTATGCATAAAAGACCAGCCACTCTCAGTGATTAATTATTATTATTAGAGAGAGATGAGACCTGGAAGCGCCAAAGGTGATCGGAGCAGGGCTTGACTCGGAAGCGGTTGTCCCAGTAATGAAGTCGAGCGGCTTCCACCTGGGCTCGCTCTTCAGGGGTGCCTCCGTCGGCCTCATATTCCCAAACCTGACGCCCCGCGTATGAGTTGGTGCTGTACAAGTACTTCTTCCACCCAGTTTCGTCACCCCCTCGTGCCGTTCCTTCTCCCACCTTCAGCCTCCACATCTTCCTTCTTTCTTCTTCTTCTACTTCTCTTTGCTACTACTTATATGTAATGCACGCACATGCATAAATGTGGTTCGTTAACTTCCTCTGACTGGTGCCACAAATGCAACACACTCGAACGGGTCGGTTGTAGGAGTGCGGATTATCTATAATTTATAGCAGAGCAACACTCCGGTTTCACCGCAAATAAAATATTATATGTTCAATTTTATATATTAAATATAATATAATATAATATACGTTAAAATTACGTGATTTAAAATTCTTTTATTACATAATATTCTATTGTTTATTAAAAAAAGCAAAGATGTCGGTACTGTTATTACTATTTTAATATTGACGTTGTATTAATTATTATTATCTTTAAAATTTTAAAAAATTTATAACTTTTCAACTTTAAAAGTATTAAAATAATAATATAATATGAAAAAGATTAAAAAAACTGAAAGGAAAAATAAAATATTAAAATAAAATTTTGATTAATGTAAATAATTCTTCAATTTAAAGAATCTCACAAATTTATTGTACCTCATAATTATAAATTTTGACATTTCAAGAATCCAATGTATATATTGTCATACATTGATCGAATTATAAATTTAAATATAATAATAATAATTAATCCAATATCAATGCTCTTACTTGCTGGTTAAGTTATGTCTACAAAACTTTAACAAATATTCTTCACTAGTAGTTGAAATATGCTTGGTAGAAAGCAAACCGATGATTTTTTTAATATGGAGGTTGAGTGTGGGCTTATTTTAATTTAATAATAATATAAATTTAAAATTTATTTTTAAAAACAGTATGTTTGATTGTTGTTTTTAAAAATTATTTCTAACTATTTTTAAATCTAAACTCAATTATGTCGAGAGTTCCAATTTTTTTTATTTTTTTTTATTACCTGAGTCCAATAAATATTGTTTTTTTTAAATTTAGAACTTAATTTTAAAAAAATTATACTCTTTTTAAAACATATTATCTCTTTTACTAAATAAAAAATATTTTTAAATTATAATTCAACATAAATTCCAATAAAATTTAAAAAACATAATATAAAAATCAAAACTCACATCAAACAGCCCCTAAGTTTTCTTATTTCTTGTTTTCCTCGCATCTAAATTATTGAGATTTTATTTCAATCCGAAAATATTATTATTGTTAAAAATAATGTTAAAATTTGTCAGTATGATAATATGATATTATGAAATCATTATTCCCCTAATATGGCATTAAAAAAAATTTATATCTAAATTGATCCAACTTTGATGTTGATTTTTCATCGATCACTAAACTTTTTGTTTCTTTTATATGAGTCATTAAACTTTTGATCTTAGAAGGTCATCAATAATAAAGATAATATTAGGATACCTTAGTTTGATGATGTGGCATTAGAGAATTAAAATAAGGAATTAATTTACTAATGTATTATCATACTCAAAATAGTGAGCTAAAACGACTTTTGTAAATGATAAATGAAATATGCAATCAGTTTATGGCATTGCTGTAAAATCATGGCTAATGTGAACGAGCGCGATCTATTCTTATATTTTTTTTTCTCTCTCCCCCTCTCCCCTTCCGATGAACTAGTATAATGACACGTCGTCACGGTTACTCACCTGTTACACAACTCTAGAGCCTAGTGGTACATAACGTTACTATTTACAAATATACCTCATCAAACTTGCACAAGTACTTTTACTGTTGAACTTAAACAACTTTTCTAAAATTGATGCATATATATATACACACACACCTTATACTTCTAAATAAAAATTGAATGTATAAATTTTAATTAATAAAAGATGTTTCTATTCAATTCTTAATTGATTTTTTTCAAATTCATTTCTCCTAATTTTTACTTATTTTGTTACATTATATTTAAAAAAATCACATGTATGAGTTTTGGGTTGGTGTAGAAGATTTTGTGCTATTAAAGTTTTCAAATTTAATGTAAAACACATTAAATTTTTTAAAAGTTTAATTATTTGTTTTATATGATCATTAAACAAAACTAATGCGTGCTAGCAAACTAGCGCTCATACTTGTGACTTTTAAATAAATAAAAAATCAAACTCATGAATTTGAATCCATTAAATAATGAAAACAATCAATTAAAAATTAAGTAGAAATATCTTTGATTGATTAAATGTTTTGCATTAAATTTTCAATTATGGTGTATACTATACTCAAAATGGTACTTTGAAGAACATTCTTTATTTGGTTGGTAGGTGCAAAAATTGTGAAGTGTTGGATCCGAAATACGGGTCAACATTTGTATTATTGGAGAAGGAAATCTGATAAATACCATTTTAGATAACAAATAGAAAAAAATTACATTTTCAAAGTGATTCCACATTGTTAGATACATATTCTGACTTTTCGGAGATGAACAAACCATTTTGGAAAGTACATCAACTTACTCGGGGAGAGCATACCATTTCAAAGAGGAATTCACGTTATTAGAATATGCATAATTTTTTGAAGTGGAATAAGAATTTCAGAGAGGTTGTACAAATAAGTCAAAGCTAATGACTACGTTTCTCAGATAAAGTATCTTAATTGGATTTAAGACTTTCCTAAGAGTAATCGAAGAACGAATAACTAATATGATGGTTGGATAGCATTCCAAAGCTTAGACACTACTCCGATACTCAAATAGCAGTTCGAGCTCCAATACTACTTCGATGCTTGGATAACAGTTTGAAACTCAGACACTAGTTCAACACTTGAATAGCAGCCTAATACTTGGATATTACTTTGATCCTCAAATACATATAGCTATGTAAAGGTCTTGCCACCACACTGAAGGTTCATGAATTTTCAAGGTAAGACATTAGAAAATATACTCTTTTGCTAGTCAATAGAGTCAGTTCTAACACTACTATTTAATTATGAAGATTTGGTTATATCCAAGACTGAAATGAGTTGCTCGACTTCTTACTTACAAGATATTCATTATGAAGATAGTTACTTTCAGAGGAAGTCCTTTAAGTCATGCACTTTCTCAAGAAAGCATTTATTTTGATCATTAATGGGAGCGCAACAGACAAAACCATATTTTGATGACGTGTTAAACCGTGCATTCATCTGAAACCTTAGCTAAGTCATCATTATAAATAAGTATCATATCATTCTATACACACATGTGTCTACAAACCTTAGCATTTGAGAGAGAGAGAGAGAGAGAGAGAGAGAGAGAGAGAGAGAGAGAAATTGTTCCAATAGATTAAAGGATTATAATTTTTATCAATATCTAGTAGTGATTGTCAAGCAATATATGAAGTGTGATAAGATGATAACTTTGTATTCTAAGATAATTTCCTAAGGTGACTCTGTTGAGTAAACTCGTAAAAGAAGTTTGATAGTTTACAATAAGTCTCTTTACTTTGGTATATGCATTGTTGGCTCAAAGTCACTTTGATATCTTGAAGTAAAAGGCATAGCTCAATTTGAAGAACCCAATGTCAGTTTGATATCTCGAAGTGTTGTTTGTTATCTTGAAGTCATTCGATATCTCAAAGTAGAAGTTGACAGTTCGATTCAAAGTAGAAGCACAGTTTGAGATCTAGAAGTGTTATTTGTTATCTCGAAGTAATAACTTATTTTGACATCTCAAGCAACCTAGTAGAGCAATTCAATATCTTGAAGTTATCAAATCGAAGTAATATATCTCGAAGTAACTCTATTTGTTCAAACCGAAGTATCTGTTATCTCAAGTTGTTGTCCCCATCTCGATCCAAAGTTCTTAAACTAGTGTCTCAACAGTTAGTTTCTATACTTAGTGATTTAAAGTTAATTTCTCCTACACATGCCTAACTCATATGGACATAAGGCTGACTCAGCCTCAGTCTTATTGCCTTGTTCAAGGTTGTAGTACTCCTTTCGTCGTGCTTACTGAACTAAATGAGGGAATACTTTATATAGAAGAGCTTCACAAACTCTCCTCAACTCAATTGGCTACCCTAAACAACCTTCATTGACTCCCACCACCTATGGGACCCACCTATCAAATAATGTGTTTTCAGGTGAACTCTCATATCATCAAGCACCTAAATCATCTAGCAGAGGTCTTCTATCCATCTAATCTAATTCTTAACTGCCTTTCGTCTCTTGCTATTGTCGAAGGTCCTAGTCCATATTTCCTGAACAGATTGGCCCAGGCAACACCACTTCGTGCTGACTCTGTTATATTCCTTGGTTGGTGAAATTCCTATACCTCATCCTCCCACTGCTCTAGTTATGGAGGTTATTGTTTCCTCCCTAATTCCCCTTGCATGACCTCTTTAGTTGCCTCTTGTTGTGCCTTTCATGACACATTGAATTTGGCCCAAAATTAGAGCCCCAATTCAAGCAGTTAAATTTGCCCCCAAAATAGGAGCCTATAGACCTTATTGCCCTTTATGCCTTGACTTAACTGTGAGCTCCTCCATCAAACCCTTGCCCAGTCACTCCTCCTGGGTGCCATCAAATTGGCCACACAAACAATAAACAATCTAGCACTTACACAAACATTCAACACATTTGATCAGTATAACCCGTACATTCAAATAACTTGACTCATAGTCCACAACAAATCATTATGGTCCTGTGATCCTATTAAGAATCATGGACAAGTTATCTTGTGTGGACAGGATGGGTCCTGTTGTTTGTTTGCAGGCTGAGTCCTAATGATTTTGCTCACTACACAAGACACGAGTACACTGATCATATAGTAAAGACTTATATATTTTGTATAGTAGAGTGATGTGGAGTTTTGGGGTTATCTACTGCGCTTGTAGCTCACCTCTACTTTGTTGTTTATCCTTTTCAGGTGCGACCTGAGACTAATGGAAAACTTTCTTCCAAGAGAACATATCCACTACTCTGATATATGATGTAATATTATATTCTTGATTAATTATGTATTGTATCTCAAACATGGGTCCGTGGACAATTGTATTTATACATTATTTATGATGTGATGTCTGTCTGACTGTTTGACATATTGTAAGCATGCTGATATATGAGAAAGTACAGGATTACCTTTAATGTATGACTGTACAGGTTTGCATGATTGAGACAACACTCGTGGTATAGTATCTATTGGTGCTTGTCAACCAACCCCTTAACCTTTAGGGTGCGGGCAAGGGAAAGTCATGTTCTTGGTTTCGGGTTCCTTGAAATTCGGGAGCGTGACAGTCTGAAGGTCATAAGCCTATCAAGGAAAGTGCTCCTAATAACGAGGTCATCCAGGCAGCAAAGTCTTTTTGATTATTAGAGTCTCCATCCGATCTTCGGTGCCCTCATTTGATCATCAGTTTGCCTATAACCTTTCATTAGATGAGTGATCCAATGGTCTGCTTGTCATTCCGAGCATTGGAGAGCATCCAATCATCGGTTTGTGTTAACTTTTCATCTAATAAGTGTTTAGATGAACGAATTTGCATTTTAAAGAACATTTTGGGCATCTGATCATCATATTGATAACAAAATTAATAAACTTTAAAATCTAATACTATTTAGAATAATTGAAGTAAGGGTTGAATCCATGGTGAAGGCTAGTGTATGTAATGAATAATTATAACACATTTACAAACACAAAATATGGGTATTCATTAAACAAAAAACTTGTATTTTGTAAGCATAGTAAAAGTTAAGTAAAGAAGGATATATGCTATTTACCTAATTAATATACTTGCATATTTTGAATATGAGTGTATAAACTAAATTAAGAAAGATAAAAGATAATTAAAACTAACAAATAAATAAACACAAATATCAATTAATAAAAGATAGCAAAGGTTATGATTATGCAAGTAACTATAGATAACATTCTATAAGGTTCAACCTTCCTTCTAAAAAAAATGAGAAAGGATATTCACACTTACCAAAATGATTAACACACTCACTTTTATAAAATATTTATATTATCCATTTGTGATTTCACTAAGTAAGCCTTACAAAAATAATAAAAAAAAAGAATGGATTAGTTCACCCATAACGTAAAACAGGCCTAATTGCGCAATCAAATTAATGTAAAATAGAGATGATGTCATTTGGATTAATTTGGTTTGAGAAATAAGATTTTGTTTCGACAAATACTACTTCGTCTCAAACCAAAGTCCTATTTCTCGAATCAATGTTTTGAAAAATCGAATTAAACTATTTGACTTGCCTTTACTCGAAATTTTTATGTGATATTTCCAAATGTATTTATTTACTTCGATAAATAGAGTTTGATTCGAATTAAATTACCAATATTTCTCCAAAAATATTGAGCTTTTTCGTCATTTTCTACTTTTCTCCCGTCGCCTAGATTTTCACTATCAATCATCAAATATACTCAAAATCGATTAAAATTAGTCTTTTCTTATTATAAATTATATGTGAGATTGCTCAAATAATATCAACTTGTCATATTAATTATTATTTTTAAATTAATTGTTTAAGGTTAGTTTGTAAAATTATGAACATTCCTCTCCATATACAATTATGAGCAATGCTAGGTACAACCGGGGTTGGGTAATCTTTGGATAACCGTGACGACGTGACAGGCTACCAATTCATCGGAGGGAGAGAAAAAAAATCATAGTTATCCAATCTCTCATGGTTATGCAAAGATGACACGAGCCGGTTACACAAATATTTATTCTAAAATTATTTGCTTAGACTTCTAAAATGCTAAAGGCAAAATAACAAAGGTTAATAACTACCTTAATTAAGAACACTGAACTATGAAGATTTATGACTAATAAATCTACATGCATAACTAATAGTTTCAATTCATAAGATCCCTGTGACTATTCCCTAAAAATAATGAAATTTTGTTTCAAGCACTTGTTGATATTATTGATTTATTATTCCATAATGCAACAATCTTGCTAACTTAAGAAAATACTTATGCATGGTTGATAACATAAAAAAAACATTAAAAAAAATATTGAAACAAGGTAGAAATTGCCACTAAAAATAAAAGATAAATCAAGGAGATGAGGCCTCCGCACGTCTAATGTCATTACTAGGCTCTCATTTAAAGTCACAACAACTTTTCCCTACATCATTAGAGAAAAGCGTAAAATCTAATAAAAACCTATACTAATTTTATTTTTATGTGAATTTCATATGACCACAAAATGAAAACCATAAAATAAAGTTGAAAAAACTATCAAAATGATGGCTCAAAAATGGTGGTTATAATGGAGGACTCTTACCCATCCAAATCATAGTTGGAAACGTTGTTATATAAAATTAATAATTTAAATTAACTAAAATAAGATGATGATAAAAAAAACAACATTTTTTTGTTATTTTGTTATTTCAATAAGGATATTTTAGTTCATGGCAAATTTTCTAACAATAACATTAAATTATTATTATTGGTTTTATATTATTATTAATATTGGGTATAACCTTTTAGAGTTTTGTTTGAGTTAGTGAATTAGCATTATATCATTGAAATTCACTAATTTAGCAACTCTTACGTACACAATTAATAAATATGAACTTAGATGTAACCAAATTCAGCTGGCGACTCAAACATTTAGGTAATATATAATTTTTAAAAGTAATTCCACATTAATTGAGACCACTATGTAAAAAAATTTAGACATAGATCACCTATTGGCAAAAAAAAAAAAAAGATTAAACGAGTTATAATTGTAATACATAAAATGAAGCATATGCGATCAAATTGATTTTATTATATAATGAAAAGAACAATATTACATACATATATCGGAATACTTTTACTTTCGTTAAATTAAATTTATTTTTAAATATATTTTTTAAAAAAATCAATCAAAAAAATTATTCTTACACGATTTTTTTGTGTATAATATACCTGCACACAAAAGTTTTCAAACAAAATATATTATGTGAAAAAAATAAATTCCTAAAAGCAAAACTAGGTCATTTCAAATTAACATGTGCCTACCAACGTTAACATGTGTTTAGTAAGCATGGTACTACTATTCAGGTCAAAGGCACGTGCCTAATTGAACTCATACGCATTGTAATGGCATGTGACTATGGACGTGTCATATGTATTAAGACTAAACACGTTGCTTCCAATATAGAGATGAGCATAAGAATTTCCGCCAAAAAGAAACGTAGTGGTTGATCCTAATGTATTTTTCCAAACATGTTTCTTATGATTTGTTTTGTTTAGTTTTTATTCGCAAGTCTGTATTCACAACGAGTGTGCTTGGATTAGGTGAAAGACTAAATCATAAATCAATTTATCATTAACGAATAATTAATTTTTTTACCTTTTGATTGACCTATCAACCTTAATAATTAATAAGTTTGTTAAATTTTTTGTACGTATTAACCGGCGGGCGGCGGGTTGAGTATGTGCCAACTATCATTTATTAGTATATAATTAAACGACATATATTTAAAAAATTAAACATATAAAATATAAAATAATTATAATCAAAAGTATACTATTTTATTCATTAAATATTTATAATTACAAATGAGAAAATATATGAGATTTATGGATTTCAACATTATAAACTCACAATCATAGGCGTTATGCTGCATACTCTTACCTCTCATAATGAGAGATACGATAATGAACTAATATCTAATAGATAGATGATAAAATGTATTATATTTTTGTAATAGAGTGCGATGCGTCGAGTTATTAGCAAGTTTAAGTATTTTCACCCGCCAACCGATTCAATATACCATAAAATAAAATTTTCAATAAACTCACTTATTTGAATAATTTTTATTTGCAAGTAACGATTAGATTGAGGTTAGTTCAGGCGCATAGAGGAGTTAGGCGGGTATATGCACACACTTAATATTCACGTGCATATTTTTGTTCATGTATATTTTTAAGAATTGCGTAATCAAAATAATTGCTATGTTGTTTATTGGCAGGTGCGGTTCCTACACATGTCTGGTCATATATACATTTTTAAACACGTTGTTTTCTCAAAAAAAATAATCCCTCGTCAGTTTTTTTCCTTAAAAAATACACTAGTTAAAATAATAGGAAGCATGTGTCTAGCGTTTTGTTTTAAAATAATAATTTTAATTAGGAGACCTTGACATAATAAAAATTGCATTTGGCTTCGTAGGGTGGCACATAACTAAGTCCTTAATCCAAACTCGAAATTTGGTTCGATTATTAAATTATATAATTATTTTAAAATTAGTTTTATTAGCCTATATTAATTTGAACGAGTAATTAATTTGTATTGAATTTAACATATCTCAATGAATATAATAATAATATAGTATAAATATAAATATGAATATACATATATGAAAATAATATATAATAATATATAATATATAATAATATATAATATATAATATATAATATAAAATATATAATATAATATGAATAGCCGCCGTTTCCCGTTCTTCGACAAGTCCTGTCCCGAAGGCCAGATCTGGCCCTGGGTTGCCTGGAGGCTGTCGGCTCCTGCCGATATTGGTTGCGTCGGCTAGGGCAGCGCTTTGGGCCGGGATGGAATAATTGCATTTTTTGGGCTGGCCCAAGGCCAGTCTTCTCTAGCCCTGTGTGGACTTTGGTCCATGTCCTGCTGTTTGGGCCAGCCTTTCTCTCCTGGGCCGGCCCAAGGCATTCTTCCTAGCCTGTTTTGGGCTAATTATTTTAGGTCTTGTTGGCTCTTGTATTGGGCTTTAATTTTCTCATATTGAGTCACTAGGTCTTATGTTGTTGGGCATCTTATCAGTTTATTATAATATTTGTATGAGTTATTTACTTTTAATTAAGTATGACAATTTTCTACTCAATTTGGTGTACTTTTGTTTTCTTCTAATAAAATGTTTATCTTTTCAAAAAAAAAAAAGCCATTAATGAATATAAGGTAAACAACTCAACTAAATATAACAAATTAAAATTAGTCCAATGAGTAACCTTTTAGGATAAACATATTCAAACTTAATTTGAATTTTGCAAACTACCTCTTTATTAGTAATAGCCATCAATCAATAAATATTAGGTATAATATGATTCTCGAACACTAAAAAATAAATAATTTTAGTGGCCACGGTTCCTTAGTCACAACTTCTATAAAGTATTACTATTTCTATAACTTAGTGGCGGTTAATAAAATGAATAAAAAGTTTATCATGGTGGGAGTTGCCGTATTTTAATTTTGTTCAATTATATATGCATTTTTATTTTATTTCACATTTTTTTTGTTTTACATTTGCATATGTCAATAAGAGGGGTATGACTGCCAATCTATGGTAGTACATAATTTTGATGACTTCATGAAACCGGTCTAGGTGATGAAAAATAAAATTTGAAGAAGAACGCAATTAACCGTATCCGATTATGACGACAAACGAACGAAGTATAAATAGACTATGTTTGATTCGTAAATTAGTAAATAACGATCAACATGCAAGATGACTCCTCAAATTATTGTATTTTATGTTTATTAAGATTTTTTTTAAATGAGAATACTTGCCAATTATTATTATTATTATAAGTAAATTATTCTGATTGTGACAACATGCATTATTATTAAGTATATTATTATTGCTAATTTAATTATTATTAAATGTTCTTCTTCTTCTTATTATTATTATTACAATATTACCTAAGCAAAACCACGCACGCGTATCTCCTATCTATCACCCACGCCGCACGACAAAACCCGGTGGCTTCTCTCTGTGCCGCTGCGTCTCCTCCATGCCCGCCGGACATCTCCTCGCATCGCTGGCCTCTATTCCTTGCTCCACTAGACAAAGGCCATCGCTGAATCAGTCTATCACCCGGATACCGCGAAGAGGATCTGCCCTATTCCACGAGATCGGGGTGGGAGATCTTCACCCGGATCTGTCACTCGAGTCGTCCTTCAACCTACAGCGATGGCTATGATGCACACCGTCCTCCAGCTGCTTCTCCTCCATCAGCTATAAAAGGGAGACGGCATGAAGACAAAAGGGAGGAGAAAAAAACGGAGAGACAGAACAGAGAGAGAACCTTCCACGTTCAATTTCTGTAAAATTTCGAGAAGAAAGGAGAGCGAGGCAGAGAGGAAAACAAAAAAGGAGCACAAGGAATTGCAGAGTCTTTCACGCTGTACGCCTTTGTCGTTAAGCTGAAATTTTTTTATTGAATAATAAAATAAAAATATATATTTATTAAATCATATTTAATAAAATAATTTTTATGCATATTAATTAATTTATTAATTTTTTATTCATAAATAATTTTTATGAATATAAACGATATTTACGAATTGTTCATGAACATTTGTTCGTGAATGTTCGCGAACATATTTATTAATATAACAATGTGTTAATGATATTATTCCTTAACGAACGAATATAAACGATTTTTTATCGAATCAAACGCGAATTTATTCATAAACTTTTAATTCATTTACAGTTTCAATTGGGACCATTAGTTTAATAATAAAATTTTAAAAATTACATAACTCTTTTGATATTTATTTATTTATTACTATTTTAGACTAAATTTTACTTTGTAAACTTAATTTTTAAAAAATATAGGCTATGATTTTTCTTAATTCTTTTTTGAAATAAAAATATTTTTTAAAATTATGAACCTACATAAATATATATTATTTATAAATAATTTTAAATAGTTTAAATTTATTATTTTAAAAAATAATATCATTTAATCATATATTCTTTTTAAATCAAATTTTATTTCATATAAAACATTATTTTATGAAAAACAAAATTCATAATACCAAAACTCTAACAAGCATGCCCGTAGTTATGGATTTTAAATGCCCCTGAATGACTTGTTGAAGCCATTGTTTTCTATGATGTTTGTTGAATTCTGTATACATCCCGTTGAATGAATTTAAATGTCTTTCCGAGAACATGAATGAATTCAAATGCCGGATGAATGAATACAAATGTGTATTTCCGACAAAATACACATGTCCAAGCCTTGTTAACTCCGTCAAGCAAAACATGAATGACCTTTAAATAACGTTCAGAACATGGCTTGAAATTTGGATAATTTGCTTGTGCTGTTATGTGTTATTATTTTGGGGTTGAAATGAGTCCGATTTGTCATTATAAATTGGAAGAGATTAGGGAGAGGAGATACACGAGGGACACAGAGAGAAGGGAATAGAGCACACGTAGAGATTAAAAAAAAAGGTGGGGAATATACATAGAAAGAGAAGGATGGACACACGCACAGAGAGAGAACATTTCAGCAGGAAAAAAGAAGAAGAGAAAAGGGGGAGGAGGTTATAGAGGCTGAGCATACTCAGTGAAAAGAGAGAGATTACAAGGAGATGGGAGGACGATGGATAGAGAGAGAGAAAAAAGATTACTGAGAGATAGAACATACACTGTCAAAAAAATAAATAAACCATCCATAAAGGGTAGGACACGAGAAGAGACGACGATGTAGGAAAGAAGAAGGCGATTCAACTATTCAAGCAGGTCGATAACCTTCTCTTCTTTGGGAGTTATGTAAATTTTTAGTGTTGCTAGGGATGTTCTTACTCTAAAGAACCCCCCATGTTTTTTGGTTACCGTTCATTGTAAGACTCATCTAAATATTGAACCCCCATGTTTTTTGGTTACCGTTCATTGTTAGACTCATTCTGGTTACGCAGAAAAACACGATTTGTTAATGAAATATCAACGTCTTTGGATGATTTGTTGCCATAACATGTGTTGTTTAATTCCCATAATACTTTTTTTTTTGCTCTCTACTATTGTCTTATTGTCTTGGATACTGTCTTGAACCTTGTTGTCGTGGCTGGCCTCATAAATGGCACTGTCGTGCCTGGTTTAGTTTGGTAATACCGTGCTTTTAAGAAAAGCTGCTTTTAGTTGTGCTGGAGAAATAAGCTACTGTGAAAATAAACAGTTAAATATTTGGTAAAGTATAATTTTCAAAGTGCTATAGAATTTAAAAGCAGATAATAAGTATTTGGTAAATTAAAAATAAAAGATTTAAAAAGTCACAAATATCCTTTTGCTAATTTAATTTTTAAATGTTTTTTTTTACTTTCCATGAATCCCGCCCCCCAACCCTAGCCCCATCTCCGTCGTAAGCCCAAGATTTACCAAGCCGTCGCACCCACCCCCCATCTCCGTCGCCCCCCATTTCGATGTTTTGCAGAAGACCAAAACCAGACCCCACCACCACCGCTGCCGCATCGAGGGCCCGTTTCGTCTTTGCCTACATGGCGTCTCTCTTCGTCCTCACCCTCTTCTCCTTCATCTCCTCCGCCGCTCGCCAAATCACTCACAACCCCTCAGCTCGCCTAGCTCTCAATTTGTTATCGGCGGCGGTGGCGATCAAACAGGCCTATTGGAGGTTTTACTTGGACATAAGCGGCGAAACTTGGGGCCCAAACATGCGACACTGGCCCCGCTGGTCGACCTCATCGCCAACGTTGATCCCAACGAGGATGACGGCGGTGACAATGCCTAGCAGGGTGAGCAAAAGGGCCTTTAGCGGCAGGCCGCGGCGAGGCTTGGACAGTGGAGCGTCGTGGTCAAGGAACGGATCGTAAGGTGTTTGTTGTGCGGCCTAGGGTGTGGTTCTCATCATGGCTAACTATGACCAGTGGATTGTAGCAACCGCAGAGGATGAAGAAGGTTAATATTGTCATTTTTTTTTTTAAAACTGCTTCCTAAAAAAGCAGCTTCTAGAAGTAACCTTCAAATTGCTTATGCTTTTGAATAAAAAAAAGTAAAAAATTATTTTATAAGTATTTTTTTTAGAGGTTACCAAATACTTTTTACTGTTTCTGCTTGTAAAACAAGCAGAAGCAGGCACCCAATAGTAATGCCAAACTGACCCTATAAGGGGAAGCCAGAGCACTAACATAAGAAGATATTTAATTATTTTTTAAAAAATTATAGATTTTTTTTTTTATTTTTTTATATAAATATATATTATAATAGATTCTTTAAATTACTATTTATATTATTAAATAATATTTTTTAATAATTTAATATGAATTAAATATAAATATTATGAAAAATGTAAAGTATAAAATTGTAAGAAATTTTTTATATATAATTTAATAATTATAAAAATAAATAAATTTTTTATGTATAAATCTCATAAAAAAATTACATATAGAATATTTGGTTTGTAATTATTTTTTTTAAATATAAAAAAACAGATTTCAAATCTTCTGAATCTGTCGAACTTTTATGTCCCGTTGGTGGTATGAAACTGTTTAATTTGTCTTGTCAATTGCTCCGGGTGCTGGTCCTGTTCTTAGTCTACTTCTATCAGAAATTTTCCCTGTCTACTTCTTCTTCTTCTTCTTCTTCTTATTATTATTACTATTTTCTTTCACCTCTGTAATCTTTTTTTTTTTTGTGTGCTGGTCCTGTTGCTCTTCCCCTGTTCAGATATCGGCAGTCTGCTTGGTCGTGGATTGGGTTTTAAATATCTTTACGGGTTTTGTTTTTGCCTGCTATCGGGCCATAATTAAAGAACATTTGCTTCACATGAGATGTTTTGAAATTTCTATAATTGCAATTTGCAAGTATGGTGACATGACGTGGAAACTGATAATGTTTTCTTATGACTCACACCCCAGTAAGACTAAAAATTAAAAACTTAAAAATTCTTAAATTCTTTTATACTTTTTCTGTATTTTAGTTCAAAAAGAAATTTAATAAAAAACAAACAAAAAAGGAAATTACAAAAACTCTTAAAGTCTTTTTTCTTATGCACTTTTAATTGTCTTGGTCTCAAAAAAGATTTTTTCCTTACTTCTTAAACAAAACAAAAACTCAAAAATGCATTGTCATTATTTTTTCTTTTTCGTGGCATTCATCAACAAGCAGAACATCAACTGGCATGATCTCTTTTGCATAAATTCTCCACTTGGAAATTGAAATTTCCCCAGTAGTTTTGTCTTATTTTGATTGTATATGTATTTTAAAACAAAAAAAAAGGTTTCTTCTCTTTTTCTCAAGCACTTTTCAATCTCTTTTTGTCTTTAAAAATCATGCTCTTATTATTACTCTTTGATATGTATTGTTCTAACACTTAAGTATTTCTTTTTCTCAGTAAGTTCATTCAACTTTTTTGATAATTGTAAATCGATCTTCTAATTCTTTTTTTCAAACCTCTTATCCTTTGTTAGTATTTAAGATTTTCAAATTCTTAAAAACGAAGAAGAAGAAGTTAAAAGCAGGAACAAAAACAAAAAGCAAAAAAAACAAAAAACAAAACCCCCCCAACAAAACTCCATAATTCTTGGATTTTTTTTCTTAAGCATTGTAAAATTTTTATAAGAAATTTTTAAAAATTTGTTTTTCTTCGTTAGTTTTAACGTTTCCAAAGTATTTTTAACCCATGTTAACTAATAATTTTTAAATATAAAAAATAAGATAAAAGATATATTAAAAATAATTTTTAATATTTAATTATCTATTTATAGATAATAGAAAGTTTACTACTCTTAGTTATAACCTAATTATTATTATTCTATCATCTCTTCAACACATATTTTCACCGTAGATATTTGTTCAAAATAGTAAAAAAAAAAAAGATGATAAAAAATTATGTCAATTCAAGGTTCCAAAGGGTAGAAAGTGGATATAACACCTAACTTTTGAAGAAGCTCATATGGTCCGACCGACTCGGAGCGCAGCAAGTTCATGGGGCTCAGACAACTCACCGAACATCCAAATTTATTTTTGTATATTTTCTTTTGGGTCTGCTTCTGTTGGATCTTATTGGGCCCCCACCTTAATTGGGGCTGGGCTTTCTACCATAAAACCCTGTACGTATAAACGGTTGACAATTATTAACTTACAATAAATTATCCTACTTTCCTAACCCCTTTCACCACCTGCTCACGCCATTACCAACAGTAATGTCTCCACTGCCCATGCACCCTATCACCTGCTCACACGTACGCCATCACCAAACGCAGCTCCACTGCCTCTCCCAGCCTCATCCACCAACCACCACCCATCAAATTAAGTATCATCGCGATCGCGACTTGATTAAATATATAAATGGTTTATTAGCTTTCAATAAAATATCCTACTTTCCTGAACCCTTTCACCCGCTCACGCCATTACCAACACAGCACTGGCACCATTGCTCTCTGCCCACCCTTCCACCTCCATGGCTCCAACCACCAACCACTTTTTATAAACAGCCACTACGCCACCTTAATGAATTACAATACCATTAGACAAAGCAATCATCCAAAAGGGTTGTGTTATTTTAATGAATTCTTACAAACCAAGAATGAATAGCACGTCCATAAAAATATTGATCAAATGAAAATTTACTCAACTTAACCGAGACATGATCGTCACATATGAAAGTATATAAAAGTATAAAATATAATAAAAATGCAAATAGAAAAATAGATCCAGAGAAGAAAAATATGTGATTTGTTTTCATTAGATTAAGAAAATAAAACAGAAAAAGATGCAAATTTATAAATTTATTACAACATGCAATTATAGTTTTTAAGAATCGATTAGAATTTCAATATATATAATTATGATAAAATTTAAAGGGTAGTTTAATTTGGGTCATTTAATCTGCATATAATAATTTAAAATTAATTTTTATTTAGTAGTAATTTTGTTTCAGTAAAATACACCAATTAAATATGAAACTTAAATTTAGATATTATATATGTAATATCTAATTAATAATTCAGATTAACTATGCATACATTAATTACGATACCCACGTTAATTAATTATGTATTATATATATATATATATATATATATATATATATATATTTGAGGATGCAATATATTTGTTTGTTTCATTTTACTAATATTTGATGACTATATGTGGCACTGGCGGAGGCTTTCTATCCTTGCAATTCTAATGCAATTTTTGACATAATTATCTAAAAATGTTATCAATTGTCATATATGTTGAACATTTCTTTGATGATATGAACCAAACCAACATATAGATTAGCCAAATTGCTCTAAGTCCTTCAAACATCGGAGACAAAAGGAGAATCATTAGGACATGTTTTTTATTACTTTCCTTTAAATGAAAAGTAATGGAATTTTACTTTGTTTCTAATTATATTAATTTCTTTCCCAATAGTCGTTTGATATGAAAATAGAGAAGATAATCAAATACATTAGGAAATCTTATACTCTCACATAGGGAGAAATTTATCCCTCCATCCCCCCTGGTTTAAAGGTTCCATTGCTTAAGGAAACTTTTTACTTTATCATTTTTTACCCCCTGTCCTAATGTTTCTCATTTTTCTCCTCTCCCTCGCAAGCCCAGCAAGTCGTCGCACCACGCCCAACCCACACTCCATGGCAAAAAATCCGGTATGCATGTTCGTTCGCCCCCCTCTCCACCGCCCGTCTCTCCTTTGTGCACCACCGCTCTCCTGGTCACGGCAACTTTCCGGGTATCCCCTTTTGAACCGTTTTGGCCCTGGTCACAACCCCAACCCGCACCCCTCTCCCATCACCCGCCCAGCCCCACCTTGCCATCAATCCCCCCCACACCCTTCTCTCGTCAACCTCACACCCCTCTCCTTCTCTCAACACCTGACCTTTTTCCACCACCACCGATCTCCCCCCATCCTTCTTCCCGCCTCTTTATTGACAACCCCAACTCCCCGTAACCCTCGCCTCTCCCTCTTTACCATCCCTCTTTGCTTCCCACCACCACGCCACACCGCTATCGTTCTCCAGGTCAACCTCGCGGAGGTTCACAGAGGTTATGGGTTTCTAGAATTAATGGGGTGTTGTCTAACATTTCTCCATGTTTCCTTGCGGACACGCGCCCCCACCACCTTGCACGCGCGCCAACATCCCCGAATCTACCCCCACCGCCCGCCTCTCCGCGTGCCTTCCCCCCCACCCCTACATGCGTGCGCTCTTCTCCTTGGGCCTCTTCTTAATTTACTTTCTTGTTTGAACTTCCCTTTGGATTCCTTATTGGAGAGAGAGGATTTTGTTTTAATAAAAAAAATTATTTAATAAATTTGAATTAAGGATATTTTAGTAATTGCATTAGTATATTACCTTAGTTGTTTTTGTATATATACCAAACGAAGGAAAGGTAATCAAAAAATTCATTCCGTTTTCCATGTCAATTTTATTCCTTTAATGATTCTATTCCCTCAACTTCATATATGTTGAACATTTCGATGATATGAACCAAACCAGCTATAATAAGTGCTCGTTTAAAGATTGGGCATTAGGTAAATTTAGAGTTTCGATATTAAATCAAACAAAGGACAACCATGAAGACATCCCAACTTTTATTGGCAAAAAAAGTCTTATAGCATAAAGAGTAGCCACCTGTGCGACTTTCCACTGTCAACCAGTTATGTAAGGGACCTCGGTTGACTAGCCAATCAAATTAACAAAGGTTTCATAATACTCCCTCTGTTACAGAGGTCAATCGCCACTAATCTATCCTCATGTCTTGACTAAAAGAGAGAATTTTCGTATAGAAGGTGTATTTTTTTGAAATAAAAAGTCCTGAAAATGGTTCCTCATATCATCATAACTAAGATAACCTATTTTTTGGAGATTTTTTTGAGAGGTCTAACTTTACTTTGCAAATAGCTACCTCAAACAAAAACTGAATTTTTTGAGATTCAGTGCTAATTTTTATTTTTTACATTTTGAAGGAATGAAAATTTAATTATTTAGTATTTTTCTTTGAATCCTAAAGGGAGGTATTTCATTATTTACATTGTAACTTAAGTTAATTACTTTAAAGTTTTACAATGTAAATGGTCATTTATAACTAGAACTGTATTACAGAACTGTTAACTTAAAGACTTAAAGCTTTGACCCAAAAACTCGAAGCTACTGACTCAAAGCTTTGACCTTCGAACTTATGGATCTTCAACCCTTTAAGGGTACTATTCATCATCATTTTTTCCTGTTCTTTGTATGAAATCAACCTAGCGACCTCTAGGCGCTCACAAACCCACTTTTTACTCAATAAATAACGATTTACACTACAAATTGCGTCCTTAACGCCTCCAAATCACATAGGAATCACGAGACACACACACACACACACACATATATATATATATGTACATATTATAGTCATCTAGATTTAGGTATAAATTGTCATGGTTGACTTCTTAACCCTCATGTAATAACATGGTTATAAAACCCTCCAGATAACAGAAAACACCTAACCAAGACTACATGTCAAATCTTAACCACTTATTACATACTTAAATCATTAGAGTCAATCCAAAATTAGGTTTCCCCCAAAACCTAGGGTTTATGCTAAATCTCATAAATCATGGCAAACTCATGCATATCAAGAATAGAATCGAGATAAGAAGTTTAGGAACACCTACTTGGTTAGGATTCACCCCTAAGCTCTCTCTCTACACTCTCTCTTTCACTTAACACAAAACACAAATGGTGCTTACTAGGAGTCTCTCTCTCTCTCTCCATTATTTATATTTTTTTTTGCTAATTCTTTAATTAATAAACACCCAAAATTACATAACTAGCCTTTCGGGGTTTCGAACTCTAAATTAGACCTAATTACAACCAAAACACTCGTATCGCCAAACACAATATCAAAATGATATCTTTATTACCAAATGAAGATTATCTCATAAATCAACCTAAATACAGGTCTCTACAATTCAAACCTAGATGATGATTAAGGATGAAGTCATATAAAGTATTTAGACCGAGTACTCAAAGATATAGACTTGACTGATCATGAAGTTAAAGTATTAAGCTCGAAAGGCTTTTTAGAAGAGATTACTTCAGAGCCATATCAGATATGGGTGCTTCAAGACCATGTCACATCGAGACATAATTAAAGAACGAGGAGCATGTTTGAGGGGTAAGTCAGTTGATTAAGACCTAAGATTAGTTGTTGAAAATTGAGAAATATTTTATTGAAACCTAGCTAAAACCAATTATGAGTAGTGTGCAAGATGTTGAAAACAAAAGGGCCAGTCAAAAGTGAGTCTGAAGAATTGTTTGAAAGATATGTCAAGTATTATAATATCAAGTTTGAGAGTAAAGTCAAAGCTTGATAGTTGGAGTTTTCTTTTGTTTTCTTGTTAACTCAAACACAAAGGTTAGGCCAAATAGCTATGAAATGCAATATTTCAATAAGTCATTAATTAACCAATTATTGTAATAATAAAAAGTGTAATAGTAAGTAGAGAGTCTATGTAAACCGATCCAAAGTCTGACGTCGCATGATCCAATATCTTATATCAATTAGTAAAAGAAAAAGAAATAAGCATGAGCTAATAGGTGTGTGTAAAGAACCATATTTGGAATAACTAAACAAATAGTCCTTATTTAGGTTTACAAATATATGGATGACGATGTGACTAATGATACGATTGTTTTGATTGTTATTGGATCCAATTTAAGGCTTGGGCCTCAGAGGTTGATTTTTGTAATTTTGGTGAGTTATTGGATTAAAATAATTAGTTGCTAATTAAAATAATAAATTAAAATAAAGAGGTAGGGATGGTTGTGTGAGGAGTTTCATGCCTGGTTCCTAGTATATACAACAAAAGAAGAGAGAAAATGAGGGAAAAGTAAAGAAAAGAGGAAGGAGGCCTAATTATTGGGTGATTTGTTCGATTCTGTCAATTACAAGTAGATGGTTCTGATCCTCTCCATCTTTTTTATCTAGTATATCTAAAACTATTGGAAACTTGATTGATCATGGATGTGATAAGAGGAACCCTAGCTTTTGATAGTTTGATGGAAATGTTTGGAAAATTGTTAGTTCGTTGGCTTAAGCTAGATCTAAGATGATATAAAACTTGTTAATTGCCCTAAATGATGAAATTTTGATGTTGGATCAGGTGAAAATCGGGTTACACGACGAACTGGTATAAAAAACCTATAATTAGGGGAGTTATATTGCATAGCTACGGCCAACCACCATGACTGTCACCATATGACTACAACTAGGAGCCACAGCTAGGCTATGTATACGTGTTATTGATTTTTGCCTTGTGGCCATAACTGATAGTCATAGCTAGCTGGTATAAAAAACCTAAAATTAGGGGAGTTATATTGCATAGCTACGGCCAACCACCATATGTACCATATGACTCATAACTAGGCTATGTATATGTGTTATTGATTTTTGCCTTGTGGCCATAACCGAGAGTCATACTAGGCTATATATATGCGTTGTTGATTTTTACCCTATGGGGACGACCAATCACCATGGTTGTAAGCTTGCAGTCATGATCGGGAGCCACAATTGTAGGATTTAATACATATGGAGTTAGAGCAAGTGTCACGATTGTGCATTCTATTTGTGTATATTTATATTTTGATGTAGTTGTTAATTGATTTTGATATCATTTTTAATGTGACATTGATGTGAAAGATTATGTAACCCTAAGGAAACACTTTGATTGGATTATGTTGATCTTGTTGATGTTGTATGTGCCAAATGTAGGTATACATGGTTTGGTATAATTTTGATGCCAAGTTATGGGCTTTAGTTAGGATTCATTGATAATTGTTATTTATTTAGACTCCAAGCTATGGAAGCATCATAATAGATGTCGAATGGTATATCCACCTGTGAAAGATTCAAAATCGGTGCATGTTGAGGTGAATCATGCCTTCAACTCTATGAAAACCTATTCATAAGCATCAGTCTAGATATAAAGAACTCCCTTATGATTTAAATTGGTTCTAGGGGCTAACGATCTAGTGAAATCCTCCACAAACCTTCTGAAGTACACAGGCAAACAAAAAAAAAGTTATGAATTTTAAAAACATTTGTGGCCTCTTCCACAACATTATCACTTCAATCTTCTTAGAATCCACTGTAATACCCTTAAGTGATACCACATGCCCATGCCCTAAAAACTTCACATGTTGCAACCAAAAATCATATTTCGTGAACTCCACATATAACCTGTGGTCCTACAATATTTGTAGCACAACTTGCAAATGCTCCTAGAGACAAAGCTTAAGGTATTATCTATGAAAATATTTGTTGCAAATGCTCCTAGAGTTAAATTTATTGCAAATGTTCTTTCTAATGGTACATTATCTGTTTGTGTTATGTTTGTTACAAACCATCTGTGTTGTTTGAATAAGTAATCGACTATTATATATAATAATCTTTTTATTAAAATTGCATAATTTTAACTTATATTATATTATATTTAATATAGAAAATAAAATATGTAATATTCTTATTTTCGGTTAAACAAGAAACTCCATTGACAAACAAGTTGAAGCGGAGTGTAACTTTGTATAAATTATAGATAGTTTATATCCCTACAATGTCACACACACACACACACACACACACACACACACACACACACACTCCTCTCTCTCTCTCTCTCTCTCTCTCTCTCTCTCTCTCTCTCTCTCTCTCTCTCAAGTGTGTTGCAGCTATAATACCAGTTAGAGAAGATTAACCGACCATATGTATGCATGTACATGTTAGAATATTACTATATAAAGTAGTATGTTATCCTAATAATATAAAGACTATATTTTGATTAATTAAAATATATTTTATTTGAGTGATTATTAGATTGCATTCTTATGCTTTTTATTGTTATTAAGCATCATAACTTTTCATTACTTATTAAAGCCTATTGCTAGATATGTATGAGACACATACAATAGATCCACTAATTAGACTAAGTATAAATTTGGTTCAGAATCAGTAAATAAAGTTTGGAATGTTTTATTCTGATATGATTGTGGTACAAACTAATTTTATAGTGGGAGTAATTAATCTAATTTAGAATCATTATAAAGAGTTTACAAATAGAAGCACCAATATATTATTATACATAGTGAATACGATCATGATAGAATAAGTTCTTCAATTAATATCTATTGTATTGTATAAATAAATTTAAATTATTTCACCAGGATGACTGATTTATGGATTAATCTTAATTGTTTAATTAAGTCGTATCTATAATTTATGTCCTTTAACTTATTAATGAGTGAGATGCTAGCTTTGACCTTTAAATATCTCAGTATCTTGGAGACAAACTATTTAGGTGTGTGAAATCTACTACTTCATTATGCAAAGAGTATTGATATTTTCATGTTATTTAATTTGAGATTCTTGGGTGAATCAAGCACTTGTAACTATATTGGGTGTAGTTTATTATAAGCTTTAAGTCACCCATTAGAGAATTAATGGTAACATATAGATAAACATATAATTAAAGAGGTTGAACGGAATCCTTTGATACCTATATCTGATTATAAATATCATAGTTAAGAATTATATTATATGGCAATCAGTTTTATATATATATATATATATATATATATATATACATATATTGATAGACAAATCATTTGTTGTGAATTCTTTTAATTTTAATTGCTTAATCTTAAAGTATAGTTTTAGTCTCTGATTGTGGCTTAGACTAAAACTAATAAATAATGATTTGATTAATTAATGAGATTGATTAATTAAATATTATTTATTAAAGATTCGATTAAGTAGATCTATTTTGTTTCTTTAGCTAACATCATTTATTCTTATATAGAGTACTAGATTATTATAAGATAATTCTCTGATTTATTTATTTAGTATGATTAAATGATTAATAATTATATTATTTATTTGATAAATAAATAGTTTAGATAATTATTTAATTAACTTTAACACGTGATAATCTCATTATCTAAAGAGTTTAAATAATTATGAATTTTATATATTATTATTTTTAATTGAAAGGGCATATGTGTAATAACACATGAGCAACCCCAGGTCTATAAATACATGCATAGCTGCCTAGGTTAAAGTGTGTGTCAAATTGTAGATAGACAATAGAGAGAGACAAGTGATGATCTGCCCTGGTGGTATTGGTGTTTCTGTTCTTTGATCAAGGGTGCCATTATAGTCATGTACTCCTTAAGAAGGTAAATAGTAGAAAAGACAGCGAAGACGATCAAAGGTTGATCATGACTCTGCACTTAAAAGGAGAAGAAGTGAGTTCTTACTTTAACATTTCTGGGATTGGTTTCTTCTTTATCCTCTTTGTTGAATTATAACAATTGATTCATATTTAGATTCTAGCGTTTGTTTCTAAATAAAAAAATTTAAATCCATTTTCGCTGCAGTTAAGTGTTGATCTTATTATGGTATTCCAACACATGCATATATACATTACATATAAGTAATAGCTAGGAGAAATAAAATAATAAAGAAAGAAGGAAGATGAAGAGGCTAAGGGTCCGGTCCTAAAGCATTTTTCATGAGTTATGCAAAACCAACTGCTACACATCTTATTTTACATTTATGATTTTTTGCTTCTTTGTCAATAAAGACATATAATTAAAGATATAAGATATATGTTTATAGTTCATTACTCCAGTGTAATTGGTAGTATCATGAATGCGATGGTTTGTACTCGCCTAGATATATCTCATGTTATCAATGTTATTAGTAGATACAAGTTTTGTCCATGAAAAAGCCATTGAGATCAAGTTTTGTGGCATTTGAAGTTTGGAGTTTGGTAGAGACTTGATAAGTTTAGTTAGATATGTGGATTCAGATTTTGCATATAAGGATATCTCCCACAAGTTATTTATTCTCCCTTAGTAAATGTGTCATATGTTAGAAAGCAAGCAAGCAATAGTGACGTTATCTACTGTAAAGGCATAGTCACTAAAGCAGTAAAATAAGCTATTTGGTTAATAGGTTTGTTAGAGGAGCTCATCTTGAAGAAAGATGCAATTATGATCTATTGTGATAGTTAGAGTATCATACATCTCATGAATGACTAGATACATCACGAGAGAATAAAATATATTGATGTGAGGTATTATTTTATTGCGTAACAGGGGGATGTTAAAGTTGAGAAGATTAGCCTCATGAGAATCCATGAGACAAGAAGACAAAGAGCCTTCTTTTTGTCAAGTTCAACTGTTCAAGCATTATTTGGACTCGGTTGGTATCTTTGCATATATGAAGCTAGGCCCAAGAGGGGCTATTTGGCAAAGGAGGAGGTTAGAAACATACTGCTTTGAGAAGGTTCTAAAATTCGATACATGTCTTGAATTTATTTATTTATTTTTGTGGTGTAACCCAATATAAAACCCGAAGGGTTTTGCGCCATGAAATCGAAGCCCAGCCCAATTTTGTATTCTTTGGAGTTTTTAAGAGCGTCATAGCTCTTTATTATTTCTGCGATTAGGGTCTGTGCTCCGTTGTTGTACAACGCTCATATTAAAAGATTGCCGCTCCTTTCTCTGTCCATGGACGTACCGCGTATATTTAGAGTCCAATTATTTTCTTCTCAACTTTTGCATACTTATTTTGTTCGAATCCCAACATATTATATTATATATATAATGCAATATATGATATTTTTTTTGCGGTTATGCAACAGTACAGTTGAGTGGAAGCCGGAGTGCTGCTCTATTGACACTAGATAATCCGCACCCCTACAACGCACAAACCTCTCTCTACTCTCTAGCTCTCTCTCTCTCGTTAAGTGTGTTGCAATTGTGGCACCTGTCAGAGGAAATTAACCAACCACATTTATGTATGTGCGCGTGCATATATACATTACATGTAAGTAGTAGCAAAGAGAAGTAGAAGAAGAAGAAGAAGAAGAAGAAGAAGAAGAAGAAGAAAGAAGGAAGATGTGGAGGCTGAAGGTGGGAGAAGGAACGGCCCGAGGGGGTGACGAAAATGGGTGGAAGAAGTACTTGTACAGCACCAACTCTTACGCGGGGCGTCAGGTTTGGGAATATGAGGCCGACGGCGGCACCCCTGAAGAGCGAGCCCAGGTGGAGGCCGCTCGACTTCATTACTGGGACAACCGCTTCCGAGTCAAGCCCTGCTCCGATCACCTTTGGCGCTTCCAGGTCTCCTCTCTCTCAAATAATAATAATAATTAATCACTGAGAGTGGCTGGTCTTTTATGCATAATTTTTATTCTAACTTTTATGCAGTCGTTGAGGGAGAAAGATTTCAAACAAACGATTCCTCAGGAAAAAGTAGAGGATGAAGAGGGGATCAGCATCGAAAAGGTCGCCACTGCATTGAGGAGAGCTGTCCATTTCGTTGCAGCCTTGCAGTCCACGGATGGCCATTGGCCCTCACAGATCACAGGCACTCTGTTTTTCATGCCGCCCTTGGTCAGTCTCTCTCTGTCACTCGTCAGTGCACTCGTACGGGGGACTATTATTTAATTATTTGTCTCCATGCTGTATTATATTTATCAGGAAAAGTGAAAACAATAAAACCAGGTGCGTGCAGGTGATGTGTTTGTGTATAACGGGGTACCTGGACACAGTGCTCAAGGCAGAGCATCGCAGAGAAATCCTGCGCTACATCTACTGCCATCAGGTCCGCCTCAGCATCTCTGCGCACACTGCAGATTCCATTGTAGTTAGTAGTTAATTCTAGGCCAATTGAATGCGACGGGCCTTGAATTTCGGTGATTAATCGTCTTTGTTTCCCCTGTGATTGTTTTATTTTTAGAATCAAGACGGGGGGTGGGGATTGCACATAGAGGGGCACAGCGTTATGTTCTGCACTGTCTTCAACTACATCTGCATGAGGATACTGGGAGAAGGGCCAGATGGTGGCAGAGACAATTCGGTCGCCAGAGCCCGGAACTGGATTCTTCATCATGGCGGTGCTGTTGCCATACCCTCCTGGGGCAAGACTTGGCTTTCGGTCTCTTTACTTTTTTCCAATATTTGCATCTGGATTATGTACTCTTCTTTCGTAGTTGTTTTATTAATACTAATGAAAAAACATTATGGGTGTAGATACTGGGTGTGTATGAATGGGAAGGCTCCAACCCAATGCCTCCCGAGTTTTGGATCTTACCCTCTTTTCTTCCCTTTCATCCGGGTATGTTGTTTTTGCATTCTTGAATTGTTTTGTTCCCCAAGTTTTATATTCCATATGGGATTAAATTTTAGTTTTGTCGTCCACCATTTTTTGTTTTTCGAAGGATCCACATTTAATTTCTATATGCATCTTAATTAGTTATACATGTTTTGCAGCCAAGATGTGGTGCAACAGTCGGAGTGTATACATGCCGATGTCATACTTGTATGGTAAAAGGTTTGTAGGCCCGATTACACCCCTCATTCTACAACTCAGGGAAGAACTCCACACTCAACCTTACCATCAAATCAATTGGGGGAAAGCTCGGCATGCCTGTGCGAAGGTAGATTACCTCCTTTATTTATTATGTTAATCCAGTCGGACGGTGTCTGACACGTGTAAATACCTGGCAATATATATATACTAAAGGAAAAGCAATAAGTTTCACAGCCGTGATCAAATCATTATCGTAATTTGATTTAACTGTAATAATTAAACGGTTGTAATTACAGTTACGTGTTCCAACGGTTGCAAATGAATAATTAAATAAAACTAAATTTGAACCGATAGATCATAATCAAACGGTTGTAATCACAGTTACGTGTTCATTGAACTTATTAGATGAGCAAATTTAGTCGCTCACTAAGTTATGCTAAGGTATTTTTTTTCATGTGTATACTTCAAGCTAAGCTTAGAGCACTCACAATAACCCTCCGTCCCCTCTCCGCCCGCCGTGCCCGGTGGTTCCCTCCTGTGTCAGCTTGACACATATCATCATAAAGTTTATTATTTTATTATAAAATAATTTTATCAACTTTTTAATCAAAAATTTAAATTTATTATAGTAACAGAGAGTCTTTTCATTTTTTAGTTATATTTTAGTTAAATTTAACTTTTAGTTAGCCAACGTGAATGTTTTTAGAGTATTAACATCACTACATTAGAAGATGTACAGTATAATATTTGAAAATTTTCAAAAAATTTCATATATCTCATATCCTCTATTTCTATTTCTATTTCTATATAATAAAATAATTATTAATTATTTTCTCTCCCTCTTCTATTTGCAAATTATTCTTTTTGTAACCGTCATTCTAAACATATATTATTTTTTAACATTTAGAAAATTTACGATAAATGTCCAAATATACAAATTTGATGTAAAAATTCTATCTATAATATCTAAAATATGCAAATAGGATATGGTGTAGTATAATTTTTATTCAAACTTAAACAAATTTTGTAGAAAAAACTGTATTTTAAAGGAGTGATGCCCAACTTTAAATTACATTTTAAGAAATTTAAATGTGATTGCATTGCAGGAGGATCTGTACTATCCGCACCCACTGATACAAGACTTGCTGTGGGATAGTCTCTATGTATTAATAGAGCCTCTCCTCACCCGCTGGCCCCTCAATACGATGATCAGGGAGAAGGCCCTTCAAGCAACAATGAAGCATATCCACTATGAGGACGAGAACAGTCGATACATTACCCTGGGCGCTATAGGGAAGGTACAACTAATCTGTATATGTGACAACTCATGCTCACCAGCCAACGAAGGCGAGCATTAATTATTGTCTATACATAACATCCGGAAATCCTTCCAATATCAAACAGTCGCTAAGCATGCTGGCTTGCTGGGTTGAAGATCGAGATAGTGATTACTTCAAAAAACACCTTGCCAGGGTCCCTGACTATTTATGGGTGGCAGAAGATGGGATGAATATGCAGGTAAAAATCATTGCTTTTTTAATTTACGTGTTCATTATATACTATAATTAGACAATGGATCAATTCCTTACCTACATATGGGGTCACTATTTAATTAGACAGTACATTTGTGGAGAAATTTTTACTCTATCAACCTAATCAGAAATAAGGTTTTGAAGTGCAGAGTTTTGGTAGTCAGCAGTGGGACGCTAGTTTTACAATTCAGGCACTGTTAGCAAGTAATCTTACTGATGAAATTGGACCAACGCTCAAGAAAGGCCATGACTACATCAAGAAATCTCAGGTTTCATCTTTTAACATTTGATAGCAATCGATTTTTCCAGCTTTTAATGTTTTAAACTTTAACCTTAGTTAATAATTTTTTGTAGATGACGGACAACCCCTTTGGTGATTTCAAAAGCATGTACCGCCACGTTTCGAAAGGTGGCTGGACACTCTCCGACCAGGACCAGGGCTGGCAAGTTTCTGATTGCACCGCAGAAGCCTTAAAGGTGGTGCCTTCAATCATGTTCAGGAGTGACAACTTTTTACTAAGCCATGTATAGTTCTCATTTCTTTTGTTTATAGTGCTGCCTCCTTTTATCAAAAATGCCACCAGAAATCGTTGGCGAGAAACTGGAAACGGAGCGACTGTATGATAGTGTTAGTTTGATACTCTCACTTCAGGTATAATTATCAGTAAACGACCCTTTTTTAAATGGGCAAGTAAACTTTTTATTTAGTGTATACAACAACTGCTGCTCTCTGACTGATGAATCGTATACTGCAGAGTAAAAATGGTGGTTTAGCGGCTTGGGAGCCTGCCGTAGCTCAGGCATGGTTGGAGGTAACTAACTCCATATTATTAATCTAGTGTTTGTCAGGGCAGGCCCAAACGGACTTACCTGGGTCCTCGGAGGGGGGTGGGGTACCTGTTGTTATATATATATATATAGGGCTCATCTACCTCATTTTCTGTAAATTCTCGTACACATGTTAATGTTCTGCACTCATTTTTTGTCCCCTCAGCTGCTTAACCCTTCAGAACTCTTTGCTGACATCGTTATTGAGCATGAGTATGATTTTCTTTCCTTCAGACTTTATATTGTAACTATGTTGATCCTAAATAATGGGCCGGTCAGGACAGACTGAGAGTAACTTAATATATTATGATTTATGAATCACAGGTATGCGGAGTGCACTTCCTCGGCAATCCAAGCTTTGGTTTTGTTTGCGAAGCTATATCCAGGACACCGAGAGAAAGAGATAAATGTATTCGTTGCGAATGCAGTGCGATATCTCGAAGACGTCCAAAGAACTGATGGCTCATGGAACGTAAACGAACTCTCTCCACATGCATATTGGATTAAACACACACACCACACAATCAATCATAACCGAACTCTCTAATTTATGAATTGATTAGTAAAGCAATATTTCACAGGTATGGGAACTGGGGAGTCTGCTTCATATATGGATCATGGTTTGCACTCGAAGGACTAGCAGCTGCTGGTAAAACCTTCTACAACTGCCCCTCTATTCGCAGTGGTGTCAATTTTCTGCTACAGAGTCAACTGGAAGATGGAGGTTGGGGAGAGAGCTATCTGTCATGCCCTAACGAGGTAATGTATTCATATCTTTTCACATGCCTATATTGTTTGCCTCAAATCTTGAATGGATGCATAGAATTAGTGTAACTGGTTGTGGTTGGGGAGGCAGATATATACGCCTCTGGAAGGAAGCAAATCAAATCTAGTGCAGACTGCTTGGGCCATAATGGGTCTGATTCATACAGGGCAGGTCAGTAGTATGCTTTGATACGAGTCATTAAGGTTCAGATGGTTATTACAATAATGCTCTCGCCATTTCCTCAGATAGATAGAGGTATTATCAATCTTATATATGCGCATAAATTGTTCAAAGTCCGTATATATTCTTGCAAAACATAAATATAGGCAGAGAGAGACCCGGCACCTCTCCACCGTGCGGCAAAACTCTTGATCAACTCTCAACTGGAAGACGGTGACTTTCCACAACAGGTTAACCATACTCATTTGGATAATGCATGCACTTGAATTGTATGGTTAATTAGTTAATGATTATTAATTAACGGTGTTAAAAATTGTGGACCTCTCTCTCTCTCTCTCTCTCTCTCTTTATATATATATTCACGCGCTTATACAAACTCCAGTGATAAATTGAATCCCATGTGTCGATGAATTGTTGTAATGCAGGAGATTACAGGAGCATTCAGTAAGAATTGCATGCTGCACTACACACAACACAAGAATATTTATCCGCTGTGGGCATTGGCAGAATACCGCCGGTGGGTTCCCCTGCTTTAAGACCCTCACCTGACGCTCGCACCTGCTTCCCTCCTTTCCAAGTGTAATAAATAAGTGCGGAAGTGCCGCCTCTTCTTCTGATAAACCATATGTATGTACTCGACGAGGCATGCAGTGGAAACGAATGTGGGCGCGTTCGGGTTTGAACCAAAATAATGTTTATTATTATTGGGAAATATTATTATAATTATATTAATAATCTTGCATTCTAATTTAAAATTTATGATATCACTTAAATATTATTACTAATACTATTTGTTGTAACGTAATTAAAGAATAAGGGATTTAAGCTAATCCAAAATCCAAGTTAAAGTCAAAATAATATATAACTCACGAATAGGATACTAAAGTGATCTCCTTGGAGTGAACACGTAGAGAATATTGATAACATTGTTCCAGTACCAAAATGAAACAATTGAATTTGAATAGGCAAGTGTAGGAGGAGCCATGCACCTGAGGCCGGGGGAACTTGCTTGGGCCACCAAATGATGAATATGCTTACTTCGAGATGAAGGTTTGATATCTCAAAGCTTTCATCCCGGAATCGCATTCATCTCGAAGTAATTCGAACACATATCTCAAGGACTTCGAGACAAAATCTATAAGGCCACATTTCGAAGTAAGTCCAGGACCATGAAGCATTGTTGTTTTCTATATAGAAAGTCAACCCATTTCTCGAGCCCCGCTCATAACAGGTTGTGATCTACTGCCTATACCTTGTTGCTGCACATGGTTGGTCACTACTCGCTTCCCATATATACCTTGTTCAGCTACTTTTGTAGGGTATGGACGAGATCCTAATCATGCTTTTGTAGGATATGTGTGAGATTCGTTTCCTTTATTTAATTTGTTATAAGGTTATTTTGGTATTTTATTTTCGTTTTTAAATTATAAAGTTTGTTTGTAGCCTTTACTTATGAAAGGTCTTGTATTAAATGTGAATATGAATTTTGTTTGATTATTATCAATTATAAACTCTCAAATTAAAGATTTATTTTCATCTTTAGACATTTCCAGTTAATTACTTGAATTATTTGTGCTAGAGTTTGAGTAATTAATTTTGTTATTCTTCTTTAGATTGTTATTAAACCTTAATTAAAGTCCTTAATAATTTGGTATTTTCATTAAGAGATATCTCATCAAGAGTTATTGGATTTATTGTGATTAGATTTCCATCAACATGGCGGACGAGGTTCCACAGACAAACAAATAGTGGTTCGAAACCTTGGAACATACCATGATAGAGTTATCAACAGCTATGGTACAGATGGTCAGGCCACACAACGAGACAAACGAGAAACTTGATCAATTAATAGGAGCTCACAAGTGAAAAGATCCTATAGAAGGCAGATAAACTCAAAGAGACGTCTGTGGGTCACCTGTGCTAGAGGTTATTAATTTATCTAACATTGAGGATGAACTTAACTGTGGCCAATCTAAGCATGGTGGTCGTGCGGAGAAAAGACCAGTGGTTGTGTGGAGCGTTGGTTGTGCAATGAAGATGCTAGAGGTGAGAAAGAAGACATCTTCGAGACTAAACAATGATCAGATTGGGCGAACCCAAAACCAAGACCAGTCTACGACCACCATAGAGGTCAGAGATGAGGTGCAGTGAAATTAGATGAGGAAAGACACCGAGATTAGGGTTTAAGAAAGCCAGAGATTAAGTTCTCGCACTTCAAAGGACGAAATCCATATGAGTAACTGGACAAAGCAACTCACTACTTTCAGGTTTAAGAGGTGACAAGAGTCAATTGTGTTGCGGTAGCCTATATGTATCTTGATGATAAGGTCAATAGTTGGTGGCCTGGATTAAAGCATAGTACGAACAAGAAGAACAATGGATGGGATAAAAAAAATTCGAGAAAGACTTCTTGACTCAATGGGAGTCCTCACCTGTAAAGCCTGTGTTTGGGTTGCTAAAGGAGATCGTCTTTAATTGATAATGAAGATATCATTTTGGTATCGTGCTCGGCAATACGAGCGTTTTGGCAATAGTTGGGTCTAATTTGGAGTTCAGAACCTTGGAAGGCTAGTTGTGTAATTTTAGGTGTTTATTAATTAAAGAATTAAAGAATTAACTGAAAAATATAAATAGGGAGAGAGAGATAATCTCCTGGTGTGTGGTCATTTGCGGTGCACGACTTTGGTGAAAAAGAGAGAGTGTGAAAAGCTTAGAGCTTGGAGCTTAGATTTTGGGGTTGGTTCATCTGTAAATCGTTACCAGGTAGGTGTTTCTGTACTTCTTCTCTTGATTATGTTCTTGATATGCACGATTTTTTTTCATGATATGAAATATAACATGAACCTTGGGTTTTGAGGAATTTGGGGAAAATTCAGATTTTGGGTTAGATCTGGTGGTTTATCATAAGATTTATGGTTAAGATCTAGTTTATATCGTTGTGGGTATGTATTGCTGAAATCTAGGGATTTATAACCGTGTATTTCATGAGGGTTGAAAAGTCAACTATGACAAGCTAGATCTAGATCTAGATGGATATAATCTGTAAAAATAATATATGTGTGTTTCTGTTGTTACTGTGCGATTTAGAGATATTAAAAATGCGTTTTGGGGTATATATTGTGATTTATTGAGTTAAAAGGGTGTTTGTGGGCTTTTGGGAGTCGCTGGGTTGATTCCAAACGAAGAACAGGAAAAAATGATGATGAACAGTACTCTGAGCGAAGTAGAAGGGCTAAAGGTTCGAAGGGTCGAAGCGAAGGTTCGAAGGGTCGAAGTGTCGGCAGGTCGAAGGGTCAAAGGTCAAACCTTTGAGTCAAATCTTCGAGGCAGATCTTCGAGTCTTCGAGTCTGAGCTTTGAGTCTCCGGGTTAGCAGTTCTGTAACTTCGGGTTAGCAGTTCTGCAACTTCGGGTTAACAGTTTCATGATGCAGCAGGACCATTTACATTGTAAACCATTATATCTCTCCATATATAAGCATTATACTTAAGTTACAATGTAAATAATGAAATACCCCCTTTTTGGATTCAAAGAAAAATACTAGAAAATCAAATTCTTACTCCTTCAAAATGTGAAAAATGGAATTTAGTGTAAAATCCCATAAATATTCAGTTTTTCGTAGTGGCGACTTTTTGGAAATTGGAGTTAAATCTCTTAGAAAAATCCCCAAAAATTAGGTTATCTTAACTATGATATGGGGACCTAATGCTAGGACTTTTTATTGCAAGAAAACAACTTCTACAAACATCCTCTTCCTTGATCAATGCATGAGGACATATTTGTGAAGATTGGCCTCAATTATAAAGGGTGTGTTGTGAACATTAATGTCATAATGATGTTGGTGTGATGGTTTGAGGATTGAGCCTTGGGCTCTGTGACTTGTTTATGTTCTCACAGTGATGCACAGGTTGTGCTATATGATTAACTTGATGAGCTGAGGCATGGGTTGAGCTGTTGAGCTCGTGGTGACAGGCTGCAGCCTGAGTTGAGCTGTTGAGCTCATGGTTGGTGTGTTGTGAACCTTAATGTCATACTGATGTTGGTGTGATGGTTTGAGGATTGAGCCATGGGCTCTGTGACTTGTTTGTGTTCTCACTGTGATGCACAGGTTGTGCTATGTGGTTGACTTGACGGGTTGAGGCCTGAGTTGAACTGTTGAGCTCGTGGTGACAGGATACGGCCTGAGTTGAGCTGTTGAGCTCATGAACAAGCTATCCTGTGTGGGCAAGCTGGGTCCTGATGTTTGTTTGCGGGATGAGTTTTGATGATTGTGCATACTACACGGTGCACGAGTACACTGTGCATATAGTATAGACTTGTATGTTTTGCATGATGTGGAGTTTTAAGGTCACCTACTGAGTTTGTAGCTCACCCCTACTTTGTTGTTTACCCTTTTCAGGTGTGACCCAAGACTAGTGGAGGACTTTCTTCCAGAAGGATGTGCCCACTACTCTGATGTATAAGTTCGTATTATATTATGTATTGTATCCCGGACATGGATCCGTGGATAGTTGTATTTGCATACTATTTGTGATGTGATATCTATATGACTGTTTGACATATTGTATGCATGTAAGTTACAGGATTAACCTTGATGTATGGTTGTACAATGTTGCATAATTGAGATAGTACCCGCGGTGTAATCTCTATTGGTGCTAGTTACCAACCCCTTGACCTTTCGGGTGCGGGCAAGGAGAAGTCATGTTCCTGGTTCCGGGTTCCTTGGGATTCAGGAGCATGACATCACCAGTTGCAAACCATCATGGACAACTGGTCAAGCTAAAGCAGGAAGGGTAGGTAACAAGCTAAGGATAACAGAGATCTTAGAGAATAGTTCCTTCGGTGAGAGGCGGTTTCCCAAAGATAATTTTGGGAACTAAAAAATAGAGTCTGACACCAAGAAAGATGGCAAGAAAGTGAAAAAACTTTCGAAAGAGAAGATTCATGAGAGGATCAAGAAAGGTCATTATTTCAAGTGTAATGAGAAGTAGAGCAAAAAGCATCACTGCCGTACTAGGAAGTTGTTCATGATCGAAAACTCAAGCAACACCAATGAAGAAGAAGAAGACTAATATGAAGCATGAGAATTCGAAGTGACCAAGGTGGAAGAATCATCAAGTGAAGCTGAAGTATCACTCAATGTCGTTACTAGAGTTTCCAAGTCATCCACAATAAGGCTCATGACATGGATTGGTAGGTATGAGGTTGCTCTATGATTTATTCAGGCTTTACTTGTAATTTCATCGATATTAATATTGAGAAGAAGATTGGTTTGTGGGAAGGCGCAACTAATGTACTGGAAGTTAAGGTTGCAAATGGAGGAAAGTTGTAGAGTAAAGAAGGCATACCAAATGTGAAGATGAATGTATAAGAAATTATAATTATCGCTGACCTACATGTGTTAACACTAGTAAGAGTAAATGTGATTTTGGGCAATGCTTAGCTCAAGGTAGTCACTGACTTTTAGGCCATGACTATAAAGTTCAACTTGGGGGGCCGAAAAAAGGAAGTGGACACCTTTGCCTTTTAAGGAGATCAAGCAATGCGAAATAAATCAATGTATTTCGGACATATTTAGGGGCTCTATAAATATCTGGTGATGCTATTTGGCTTGTGTAATGCCTCCTCAACGTTCCAAGCAACTATGAAAGCCACATTCAAGCCATATCTGTGAAAGTTTGTGTTAGTGCTTTTCGACGATATCCTAATTTACTTTAAATTAATGGAATAAAATTCAAATTTTAGAACCCTAAAATTCATCCCTTCGAGTTCCTAGACTCTGAAAATCTGGATTTTAGCTACTATCAACTCCTTTCAAGATTCTGGGTTGTCCGAGATGTGGGATTACGTGAGATCTGAACCTAAAAACTCCAAATTTCCCCTTCTCATTGTTATCTGATTCACACCATCCCCAAAATCTCTATTTAAAGATTTCCCGCAACCTTTAGCCTAAATTATAACCATATTTATCCTCAATCAAATATCCAAGATTGATCCTCTGATTTTAATTTATTTTGGGAAGATGCTAATAAATCCTGATTAGCAAAATAAAAAATCTAATCTTTCTCTTTTATGCTTAATTAGCCCTAATTACTGCCTCTAATGGAGGTGGTTGTCCTCATTCCAAGCCTATGAAAATATATAAAATTGTGTTCACAAACTTTTGCCATAAAGAATCTATTACTTATAGGGTTTTGTCTAAGGATATTGAAATAACTCATTTCCTTACCTTTCATGGAACACCTTAGCCAATAAGAAAAAATAAAATTCAAGTCATTTGAAAACCAAGTACAAACCTCTCATATCTAAAATATGTATTAATTTTGAGCATTGTGGGACTACTAATCTTTACTCACGCATAACCGTACTCCCAAATTTAATTTTGAAAATGTATAATCTTTTCTTTTTTGTGGCAACTCTAAAAAAAATCATCATTTTATAGTTTAATTAAAACTTGTCGCAATGATACTTTTTTTATTAATTTAAAAGACAAATGGCAGGCTCGGCTAAAAATGGATGCTAACAAATACTATTTTATATTTTAATATATAATTAAATAGTAAATTATTAACACTCTTATGTTTTTACTTTTTTATCTTAATGTTTTTTAGCTATTATATTTTAAAAGTATTTTCTCTACTCCCTCATAGCCTTTTTGACAATTATCTGAGATATTTATTTATAATATTATATAATTTCTCTAATTGTGGTATACTTATTAAAATCTATACATACTCCAAATTATATAATAAAATTTTAGCTTGGGAAAAGTTTGTCTTTAGTTTGGTGGTTTTTAAAAAAAATTAAGATTCAAAATTTTTGCAGTAAATATAGGAAGAAAAAAAACTAAATTTCCAAATCATAATTTTAACCCGTAATTACTACTCAATTGATCCTGTAATTCTAGATTCAAAATTTACTATTATCTTTAAATAATAAAAATATTATATGTCACTGATTTTGTATATTTAATAAACATGTAATATAACATAAATTTATAAACATTCATTATCAGTATTAGCTTATAATTGTATTGATATAACAATAATATTTTAAATTTTCAATATTATTATTAAATTACTATTTCTATATTACGATATTATTATTAAAAATAAAAGAATGTTAAGTGTGTGTGTGTGTGTGTGTGTATATATATATATATATATATATATATTAATTGTTTGGATATTTCAAAAAATGAATTAATCTAATTGTATAATTATTGGTTTTCTCCGCATTGAACACACCTATTTGAACTCATTAGAAATGACAATTTGCCTCGTACGGTCGTACCCACCTCGCCCTGTCCCATACTCGCCCCGATAGGGTGGGGTTTTTTTTAATTTATCCGAGGTACGGGGCAAGTATGAGGCAATAGTTTTTTGCCTTGCCGTGGTACGGGGCAAGGATAGGGCAAGCATGCCCCACCCCATGTACCCGCCTTGCGGGTATTCCCCATCCCCACCTAGCCCAACTACCTGCCTCGGAATAAATCCTGGCAAAGTATTAATGTTGTCATTAAGGTTTAAACCCAGGACATGTCCCTTTCAGTATAGTTGTCTAACCATTAGGCTAAGTCTATTTTATTTTATATGCTTATGTAAATAATATATATACTTATTATATAAAATATAAATAATATTATTATTAATAATAAAAATACATGATTTATTTAAAAAATAAAAGTAATTACAAAGTATATATATTTATATTGTAATAAAAAGTAAATATACTATTACTATTTTGATATAAAATAAAAATTAATTAGATTCAAATTTAGTTTTGAATTTATTAATCAGTTGATTTAAGATTAGGTGACCCAATCAAATATTATTTGATTGAATATGTATTAATATTTAAACTAATAATATCATTTACATTGTTTACTATTTGTAATTCAAGTACGAAATACATATTATTAAATGTCAAAACACTTAAAACTCATTCTCGCCATGTATGACTCATATCACGTATGAAATAATTTGTGGATACTTATATTAATTTGATTCAAATTTAATTTTCAAATTATTAATATGTTGATTTAAAATTAAATTATCAAATCAAGTATTATTTGATCAATAAATATATTTATATTTGAACTAGTAATATCATTTACATGATTTATTACTTAAACTTTTAACTCAAATATGAAATACATATTATCAAAAGTCAAAACTCACTATCACTATGTATTCTTTAGTATATCAAACAAGTTGGAGAAACACGGCTTCTAGGATTAGTGTATCAGTTATAACAAAAGTAATATGATAACTACATTATATAATTATATTAGTTAGGTTATTACTACTTGTGTTATCATTTATTATCAATGATAATTATATTATTTAGATTATCAATACTCGCTACTCAAGTTATTACTTATTGATTATAATTTTATAAGTGCATATATAGTGACAATTATATACCTATATATCATATATAACATAAGTAATATGATAATTGTTAAGTACCTAAAGTCTAATAACCAATGTCAGAGAGTTTGTTAATAACTATATAGATGATTATTGTCTACTATGTTTACATAATTAGTGTATATACTTTAAATATAACATATAAATAATATTAGTAGTAATAATAATAATAATACTATTAGTATTAATATTATTATTAGTTCAAATATTAATGTATTTATCGATTAAATGATATTTATTTGGATCATTTAATTTTAAATCAACATATTAATAAATTTAAAACTAAATTTGAATCAAATTAACATGACTAGCATCCATAATGCGTGATATGAGTCATGCACGGTGAGAATTAGTTTTGAGTCTTTTGACATTTAATAACATGTATTTTATATTTGAATTAAAAGTAATAAACTATGTAAATAATATTATTAGTTTAAATATTAATACATTTTTAATCAAATAATATTTGATTGAATCATCTAATCCTAAATCAACTTAATAATAAATTCAAAACTAAATTTAAATCTAATTTATTTATATTTTATATTAAAATAATACTAGTACACTTACTTTTTATCATAATATAAATATATATACTTTATAATTATTTTTATTTTTAAAATAAATCATACACTCTTTTTATTATTATTATTATTATTATGTTATATAATAAGTATATATAAATAAATATATAGATTTGTTTAACCTAATGGTTAAACAACTACATTAAAAGGAAAAAAGTCTTGGGTTTAAATTTTTATGACAACATTAATATTTTGTCAGGATTTATTTTGAAGCGAGACATGACAGGCGGGCTGGGCCAAGCCGCGACCAGAGCTAAAGCTGTACAGGCCCAACCGGGTTTTGAGTGGGGTGGACTAGGCTGGGCTGGAGCGAAGCGGGGATGAGGCCGGACACAACTTGCCTTCAAACCGGTTTGAATGTATTTTCTTCAACCTCAATACGTGGTAACACTTAAAGCTGCCACGTTTATTTTAATCACGTTCGTACTATATGTATTTAACTCCGTTAATCTCGTGGAGCAGCGGTGTTGGTGTACGGGCAACAAGCGGGGACAGAGTTGGTAGTGCCCCATGACGAAGCCGTCCAACGCCGCTGCTGATGTTGATGTCGATATCATGATATGTGAGCTTAAGAAATCCGACAAGCGATGCTTTTTCCTATGAAGATCCAGCCAATTGATTCACACACCCTCTAGGAATGGACGTGGTACGAGCCGGCAAACCGCCGGGCAAGTGGCAATTCAGGTGGCTGTTCAAGCGACAGTTGCTGAATACGCCGTTGGAAAAGGCGGCCGTTGACGAGCCTCATCACTGCAACAGAGATGGTTCAGGTTCCAGCAATGAGTTTGACCCCAAAATGGTGCAGAACTTCATCGAAGACCACAAGCAGTCGACCATCAGGTGCGGCCGAAACCGCTGCAACTATTTTAATGGCAACGGAAATGATGATTTCGGGGACGAGTTCGATGAATTCTTTGGATCCGATGGCGGTGGCGGCGAGTCCAGCTGCTGCCTCTTTTCCTCCTCTGGCGAGCCCTGTGAAGTCCTCAAGGTGTGTGCGCTTTCAAAATCCTAATTACCACCATGTGTGTTGAAAAATTAATTTGAGACTGAAATTTTCAGTGTTGTTTTTCCCAATTCCTGTGGCATATGGGGTGTGGGATATTATATTTAACACAGAGTTTGGTTCCTTGCGCGAGTGTGGCGGAGTGAAATTTGCTAGCAGACGCAACCATCAACATCCGGACCTCTTTGGCATCGTGATCAGAGCGGCAGGACTGCTCAGAGGCATTGAAATCAGCAATGGTGTTAGATGGCTCATGAGGCACCACCTACTCTGTTTCCTCTATTGCTAGAGTAAACGGAGTTAAATGTATATGGTACACACTTGATTAGAGTAAACGTGACAGCTTTAAGTGCTACCACGTAATGAGGTTGAAGGAAGTACCTTCAAACCGGTTTGGAGGCAAGTTGTTTCCTTTTAAGAATGAAGGGAGACCAAAAAAGCTGATCATGCACGATTTAGTTTCATGACCAATAACATTAAACATTTACTTCTCCTAAAAGCAGCTAAAATAAGATGACTAGATAAGATCATCTTGTCTGAAATATGTTCTGGATCATTTTCTGGGGGACAGCCTGCGCTGCCTGTTCTAGCTCAAGCAATTCATCTGTACTGAGTCGCCAACCAAGAGCACCTAAATTCTCCTCAGCTTGCTTCATCGTCTTTACTCCAGGTATGGGAATGGTGCCTTTGCAGATGCACCAATTTATAGCAACCTAGCCACCAAAAGAGTTTAATGTCAAGGGATAGTATACTTAAGGAGAACATTTGGATGCCTTGGAACAACAGTTGATATGACAGAAGATATAATGCTGGAAAACAAAAGCAAGAAAATATCAGCCTAAATGTGTTGATGGAACTTTTATATGAACGATGTGTTCATATATTTCTGTTTGGCCTAACATGTTCCTCACCTCGTCTGCATATCATTCTTTGCCTGCCACGATCCGGTGGTAATGCATGGCTGTCAGTGGCTCAGCCCATGTGTTATAACATGCACCCAATATTAATAACAGTTGGATTCAATTAACAATGTCTCGAACCCCACAAATAGCCATTTATTGGTTATGTTAGTTATTTTTTCTAATTTTCAAGATAAAAAAATATTCATCAATGTTGCCCTCCATGAAATTTGTTGGCTAAAATATAAAATAAAATTGATAAGTAATTAAATAAAAAATTAACAAACAAATGTAACAAATTATTGTTTAAATATTAAAATAAATAATTAATAATTTAATTTAAAAAATAAAGGGACAACTGAATCAGCGATTACACGTTATGGATGTTTTTTATGACATTAGAAGACAGACACAACAACACAAACGATGAAGAACAAACTAATAAATTGTAAATGTATAATATTCTATAGTGATATTTATTTGTTTAAACTAGCAACTCCAACAATAAATATAATTATAAATTTTAAATGTATAATACTTCTTTTCACGGGAATTGCCTTCTTTAAATATAATTATACTCATCTTGAACAAAATACATAGTCCAAACCAACAAAAAAAATTAGCATCTATACTCATTACAAATGTTTGCAATTTTTTAAGAGACAATATGCAAAATATTATATATAAAAATCAAATTTATTTTAAGCCACCAAAAATTAACATCGATACTCACCAAATAGGTTTGTAACTTTGTGAGAGCCCATATGCAGGTTAGTTGACTATTAAACTCCAAAGCTTCATTGTAGGTAAGAAAACCAATGTTTGGCTTTTACAAATGAACCATGATTCTGGTTGGGCATAGTTGCTTTTTTCAAATGAGAGAATAAAGTGACACTGAAGTATTTCCCTAGCTAGAAACTAAAGAAGCAAATGCATTTTATATAACATAATAAAAGGCAATGCAGATTGTATTTGAACATCACAGAAAAACTAATTTAATGGCAATGGAACAAATTCTAATTACTATATGTTGGAATATATTTATATAAACATATATATATATTATTAATTGGGTATTTTTTTTGTTTGTTTGTTTGTTTTTGGTTCTATATTTGTTTCCAGCACTTTAAGGAGCAAAGCAGTTTTACAGAAAATTAAAAGGAAAATCAAATACTTGTGGTACAGTTTTACGCCTTTGCTGTGCAACTTCTGTCAATGAAATTATCAAGGGCTCCAATCCTGGTAGAATTCGACTGAATAACAGGCCCCTGTATGAAACAAAGACACTGGTCTATAACACAAATAACTAACATTGCTCTATAACTTCTTATGGGATAACTAAACTTACCTGGGTCCACGTGGCAGCTTAGAGGGTGTGTATTTCCCAGTAAGCATCCCAAGTCCCAGAGGACTGTAGGCAATCAAGCGAATGGCCAAAGAGTCGCAAGTATTTTTTATCTCAATTTGATCTTTTCCCACACTAAGCAAAGAAAATTGCACCTGAAATTTGGAAACACGCCACATAAAGCAGATGCCCCAAAAATCCATGTTTTTGGGTAAAGAGCTAAAGGCATCTAGAAACTAAAAGGGCCGCTATTGTAAGGCCATAACAAAGTTGACACTATACAAACAAGTACCTGAGCTGAGCATAGTGGGACTCCACGAGCTTGGAGGTAATCATGTATCTTTAAAAGCTGCTGCGGCCCATAATTGCTTACCCCAACTGCCTGAACCAGGCCCTGCAGTACATTGGAATCAGTTGGACTTGGAGTCTTGGACACCTCATAGCAATATCAAATTTAAATTATGGAATAAGTAATGGAACGTTTTTACATATAATTTACATATTAGTGCCGCTTCGGACCGATCAGGTAGATTTTTTGCCATTATCAGCTTGCAAACGAGGAGATCACACGTAAGACAGTGAAAAAAATTCGTGCTCAAAAGTTATTTTTGTGCATTGAAAACTCGAAAGTGGTTTTCGAGCATTGACAGGTGTTCTAGGATAAAAAATCACTTTCAAACACGACTTTTGTTGCACTATCTTACATGCCGTCTCCTCATTCGCAAGCTATTAATAGTCAAAAAATGGACAGACCAGTCCGAAGGTTTTTCCTTTATATATGTGTATAGACATAAAAAAAGGGAATCAGGTAAAGAAGTTAAGAATATATATTGAATGATATGATTGTCATTTGAAAAATAATCATACTAACCTTCTCATACATTGCCACTAGCCCATCCCAAAGAGCCAATTCCTGCAAAGGAGCATAATTTGCAGTTGACCAGTGCAATTGCCCTATTCCAATCTGCTCAATCTGCATTCGATCCAGGGATGACCTGAGATGCTAATGACATGAGTAAGTCAACTTGGAACAGGAAGGGAAAGGAATCGTTTTCTTATTTCCCTTCATTTTGGCTGAGCATAACAGTGGAAAGGAGGTGGATTCATTTACTAAGTCAAGTTTACCAAACCCAAGGCCCATTAAAACTAAAATAGTTTAACAATAAATTCCCTCCTTTTTATCCCCAATTTCACTAATGCCAGTTTGCCTGGGGACAAGACACTTAGCAAAAGGTGGAAGCATACTTGCAAGCATCTACAAACTGCCCTGGAGTCAATCGCCAAGGATATGCAGCCAACTTTGTTGCAATCACAATGTTATTGCGTGCACGATTCTGCCCTGGGAATATAGTTGTTTCAAGCCATTATTATGGTGCAAAAACAAATTGGCAATAATCAACTCAAACTAAGCTCACTGATATAGCAATCAAACCCATTATCTATGCAATAAAAAATAAGAGTAATGTTATATACTGATATGCAAATAAACCGTGCAAGAACACTTTTAATGCTGTTGGATTGATATTATTTTTTTAATTTCTTATTCATACCAATCTAGTGTTCTCGAACGAATTACCTATACCTACAAATAGATTTTTTCAAAAAGAATCCTCATCGCATGCACAGTGAAAATATTCTTAGGGAGGGCCGTTTAGTATCCAAATCGTAAGAATGCCATTTCATCCAAAACCAGAATCTATCAAGTGGGATTTTACCTTAACAGTGACCACTATTAGTCCATCCACGACTAGGAAAGGAGTGGCGATTAAATTCATATGAGATGTCACGTTACTAAACTGTCTGACTGCTCCAAGTACCAAACATTAACAGTCTGTTATATTATCCATGCATTAAAAGGTGTGGCGATTAAATTGGCCAACGGGTACAAAAAAGTATCAGAATAACCGAAACTCAGTAAAATCATGTAAAATAATAGTCTTTCATTAACTGTGAGAAGCGTAGGTACAATTAAAAGCAAGAGCTAACGGAAAGACCAGGCAAGGCTGTAAAATCATCTTAAAGGCTTGAGTCCCCCGATGAACTAAAATCCGAAACAATAGGAGGGAAGAAATAACAAAGTGACCTGGAAATTCACGGATGAACTTCCCAAGGAGCTTCTCGCTCCGGCCATTGAAGCGACCCGTCCCGTAAGAATCGGCGGTGTCGAAGAGATTGACACCGTTCTTTACGGCGAGATTGAACGCCTGTTGAAGCTCAGCATCCATGGATTGCTGATAGCCCCACAAGAATTGGTTCCCCCACGCCCACGTTCCGAAGCCCATGGGCGACACACTCAAAGGCCCAATGCGAACCTGCAAATTGTGTGCCAACAGAATCACACACACTTTCAGTCTCGGACAGCGGAGAGAGGGGAGAAGAATGGAAAGAGGAAGAAGAAGAAGAAGAAGAAGAAGAAGAACCTTTTGCCATGGCCAGAAGAGAGGGATTTGGAGAGGTGGCTCGAAGGCAGAGGAAGATAGAAGGAGAGTGGCGCGTGGAGGTCTGAGGGAGCTAACGTACGCCGTGGGTGTCGCCGGTAGAAAAGCCATTAGCAGTGAGGGTGAAGGTTCTTCTTATTGTGTCGTGAGGGTGAGTGGAATGGATGGTAGAGACCGGTGGGGGCAGCGGTTTTTTAAATATACATACATACATACATAAATATATATATATATATATATATATATATATATATTTGAAAATGCTAAAAATATCTTAATCGAAGTATACTTGTGTTATTTCCTTGTTTGCATGACTCACAAGGAAGTGCGGAAGCCAAACAGTTAATATAGTGGAGCAGGCCTGGAGAATATTACAATGCGTTTTAAAGCCTTGCGGGCCAATGTGGCGAGTCTAAAGCGGACAATATTGTGACATGCGGGCGGGCCTGCGCTTTGGCCCGATCCTAATAAGTGGTATCAGAGCTTGGTTGTCCCTCGGAAAGGTGTTCCATGATATCAAAACCTCTGTCACCGGGTGATCGAATCAGTATGATCTCAATTAGGGTGTGGATTGAGGGGGAGCTACAGCTCAGATCCATAGGTGTGACAAAGGGGGAGATTGTTGGGAAGTTGTCTCACATGGAAGAAAGTGGGGGAAGCCAAAGAGTTAATATAGTGAAGCATGCCTGAAAAATGTCACAACGCGTTTTAAAGTTGTGCGAACCGATGTGGCGAGCCCAAAGCGGACAATATTGTGACATGCGGACAGGCCTGCGTCTTGGCCCGATCCTAACATATCTCTCTCTCTCTCTCTCTCTCTCTCTATATATATATATATATATATATATACATACATATATATGGTTATGACGGATTTTGTATTTCTTTCTTGTAATTTGTTGTTTTTGGAATTTTAATAGGTGAAAATTTGTCACGCCCCGGATTTCCAACCTGAGGAAACCGGTACGTGACTCCCCTTGTACCCACACGGAGGGCAAAGGGGTTAGGATGCAAACCCTGAATTTAACATTTTAAACATCCACAACACATTCAAGAAAGTAATGTTCATAAAAGCAATCCATAATCCAAACCAGTCTTTATTACAACAAAATCCTCTTCCCAATCCATCCCCACTGGGATTACATCAATTCCCATAAAAATAACATAAATGGAAGACAGTAAAATAAATAAGGTCTTCCACCTTGGGGTCCCACCTAACGCTTGTACGTTCCTGAAAGAAAACACAACATAGAGGGAGGAGTGAGCAACCACAACTCAGTAGGGATCATGTCTCCTCAACCCATCCCATGCTCCTAGCGTCTACATGAGTGTGTACAGGTGCAGTGTAGTGACAATAAAATGTAAACAAGTTGTATTCCACATTCACATGGCACACACATATCCACAGCCATACAGGCTTAGCCATATAGGCTAACATATCCACGGCCACTAAGGCTTAGCCACACGGCTAACATATCCACGGCCACTAAGGCTTAGCCACACGGGCTAACATATCCACAGCTATATAGGCTTAGCCATACGGCTAACATATCCACGGCCACTCAGGCTTAGCCACACTGGCTAACACATCCACAGCCATATAGGCTTAGCCACAGGCTAACAGTTCCAGTCCCGGGCTTCCACAGCCACCGGGTTCCACAAACACAACATACAAGGTCACACGGGCATTAAACCAAACACGTAGCATACACACTTTCACAGGCATAATACCAAACACTTGACATGCAGAGTCTCACAGGTATTTTACCAAACGCTTAGCATGCATACATTCACAAACCCACAAATCCAGCCACACAGACATATTGGCAAACACATACTAGGCATATTCACACAGACATATTCACACAGGCATTTTATCAAACACTTAATATGCACTCACCATCCAACACCAGAATACATCCAAAAACCGCCATTGAAGGCCAACATCCATATAGGAGATCACACCTATATGGATTATATATATATATATATATATAAACAGGTATAATTCCATAATCTGCCCTAGAACCCTAGGACAGAGGAGGACTTAGGAAGAACAGAACCCCTACCTTGTACGTTCTCCTGCTCCCGCTTCCACGCAAGACTCCGACGACCCATGCAAGACACTCCGGCAGCCACCAGAAGCTCTCCTTCCCTCTCTCTCTCTCTCTCTCTCTCTCTCTCTCTCTCTCTCTCTCTCTCTCTCTCTCTGCGACGGCTGGTGGAGCAACAAACCCTAAACCTAAAATAGAGGGGCTTCTCCTCCTTATATAGACAACACAACATCAAAACGACGTAGTTTTGATTAAGTGAATCCCAACATCAAAATGACGTAGTTTTGATGGAACAAGCTATGACCTTCCTACATCCATACACACCAAAATGTTCACAATTCCAACATGGTCCTTTGGGAAAAAATGATTAGAATAACAAAACTAAGGTAACCATGCAAAAACATGCCTGCACGCCAATTTGAACGCCAATTCCCCAATTGGCGTGCAGCTCCAAATGCATTCAAACTTCACCCCAAGCCTCCTTGCATCTTGTAGAGGTTTGAGAAGCAAAAATATGCTTGCACGTGAAATGGGTGAATTCACGTGCAGCTCCAAATGCTCTGAGATTTCTGTGGTAGATAGAGGACCTCATTCTAAGAAACTTTTGTTCTTGCACGCCAATTGTTTGAGGTCATCTACTATACCAAAAGTGAGCTCTAAAATCTGCCAAAACAGCTTAAAACCGCATGTATATGCATAGCATCTTCCTAGGGCATAAATGTACGTTATCACTTGTCACATACACCTCCCAAAAGTCCCCTCTTGGGCTCATCTCTTACCTCAAACTTGTGCACCAACATCTAAGGTGTTTGTGGTTAACTTCTTACACACGGGTTACACACGGGTCATTACAAAATTAAATTTAGTTTTTTTTAGGCTAAATATTTTATGTTTCAGTTATCACTACGGTTCCACTCTATCGATGGAGTTTGCATGTTTCTACATACAGGGTACTTCTAACTACAACACTTCAACAAATGTAATTAAAATAACATAAGCTCGACCAATCCTATCAAGCTAAAATAGATAGTTAAAGCTATTTTTAACTCGCTACAGTACCATTTTAGCTAATGGTATTCCACCGTTGGGTGAGTCGCACAACGAGAAAGCAGCGTTGTGGGGCGCTAGAGGAGTGGTGCAACGGCGTGCCGAGAGGGGGAAACACGACGTGAGGGATGGGAATGTGACGTGAGGAAGGGACTGGATTGTAATTCATCTGTATTCGCTGAGCTAGCATGATGAGCTAAAGCAAAAACTAAATTCATATTTAGCTTTTATTCTTGCTTTTGCTAATGGTTTAGCTAATATATTAAAGATAATTTTTAGCTAAATATACCTTTTGCTTTTGCTTTTGCTTTTGCTTTTACTAATGTGTTGGAGATACTCTAAGTGTATTCATAGTAGATTTTGTATTATCTAGTTAAAATTTAAATAGAAAAATTATTTTTACAAAATTTAGTAATCCAATTTTTACTACCCTAAATAATAGACTCAATAAATTTGTTGGATATCTTAATTAAATATTAATTTATTATTTTAAAATTAGGTATCTTTAATTGTTTTCTCCGTCGCCCACCACTGGAAACACCTCAGTCGGACTAGACCTCTGTTGTGATATTCATGGTTACCCTAAGCTCATCTTAGTTGTCTTGTTACGCTCCGAGCATTTAGGGCGTCTCTTAGTGGTGTAACCCAAATTGGCATTTGTGCTTCTTGAGGAGGGGTAGTGTGGAAAACGTAATTGGTATGCAGAAGGCTCTAAGACAATTTCGTGTGGGATAAATGATATAGACCCTTTAAAGTTCAGACATGTTGTTAAGTGCAGGGAGCACACCACTAGTTTTAGACATAACGGTGAAAAGAAGATTTAACTATTCTTACACAAACTAATCGAGAATTAGAGTCATTTTCAGACGAGCCCAAGACAAGATGAAACCAGTTTACGTGTGTCCCAAATGATAAGGCTTTCTTAGATCGACCTTCTCTCGTAAGGTGACAAGTACCACATGGGTTAAAATTCTCACCCTGTGACAGATGGTATTAGAGTAATTTGACCCATTATAACAAGATATATATAAATATTTGTCATTTTGTTTTGGGTAGACCTTGACAGTTCAATATGAATGCCCAATATTCAAGCAAGTAGAACACTTATTGGTTAAACCGAGCATCTGGTCCTTATACTGTAACTTTGGAAGCTCCAGATTCTTATACCAGGACATTGGAAGATTCAGATTCTTATACCGAGACATTGAAAGATCTAGATTCTTATATTGGGACATTGGCTTATCTAGATTCTTATACAGGGACTCTTGGTCAAATCCGAGGATCCTGGTCAAATCTAAGTATTAAATGTGGTTAAATCCAGGCATTAAATATAGTCAAATAAGTACATCGATCTTTACTTCAACCAAGACTTTGGAAGATCCAAATTCTTAAATTGAAATCTGGAATAACTCCAATAATTCAAAATAAAACCAGATATCCAATCCAGAATATTTCAGTACACCCATTCGGGCACCCAACCATTGTCCGGAGCATCTTCAAAGGCCTTTATCTTTGTAATTTCTTTTTCCAAGTATATTAAATAAGTCATTTTGAAACCAATGCAGTATCGAGAGGCTGCAAATTCGGAAAAATCCTTTTCCAAGTGCATTAAATGCGACTAGTGTCTTGGAACTGAGGATTGAGGAATCTACGAAAATTAAAATCAAAATATCTTGAAACTCTATTTTCAAGCATAGGGATGAGAAGTCTTGTAATTAAATGTCATTTTAATTGATAAATACCTTGGACGCCATGGTTGACCATGGGGATTGTAAAATTATGAATGCTTAGCGGCTCTTCATTTCCAAAGTATTGACTATCTCTCCCTAAACACCTATAAATAGGATGCTCTAGAGGCAGTGGAAAGGGAGATATTTTTGGACAAATTTTTTGGGGAAGAAAATTAGAGGAAGTATTTTGATATCTTCTAAAAGGAAAAAATAATTATTGAGAGCAAGCTGGAGTCGTGGAAGCCAAAGGTGTAAAGCAAGAAAGAAAAGCTATAGTTTATTTCTAATCTATTTGTTTTCAGGAGGGACTTTTGGAGGAAGATCATCAAATACGGCCACCAAAAGATTATCTAAGTTCTTCTTCTTAATTTTTTCATATTTAAACTGTTAAAACTTCTTTTCTCAAATACTTTGAAGTGAAACAGTTTTCCTTTTAACTCTTATTCCTTTTTTTCTTCAAAAATAAAAAAAGGACAAGAAAAATACTCACTTTTGTAGAAAAATCAAATCAAGGGCTAAGGTGGTTGTGGGATTGAGCCTAAAAGCTTACATCCTAACTGCTCGAGTTAACATTAATTGTGACAATATTTTTATATTTTAATTAAAATTCTTTTTATTTTATTTTTTTTAAAAAAAAAAACTCTTTTGTTTCCCTTACTAAAAAGATAAATATTGTTACATTAGCTTAGATTCCACATTCTTTTTCTAAAATTAGAATATCCTTTTTTATTTACTTTAAAATTAAAAATATAAAAAATAAATTTTTTTTAATAAAGCAAGGAAACACTCATATCAAGATCAGGTACCAATTATGAGCGATGTGAGGGTATAAGAGTTTTTGTTTTTTCCTCACACGTAACCAACTCCCGAACCTAATTTTCTGGAACCGTGGACCTTTTTTTTTTCTAGGTGTCCAATCATACCTCTAAACTGTTTAGTGACGATTCTGTGTTTTCTTTTCCTTTCATGTTTTATGTGAGCCTTGTGCATGGATGACTCTAGGATCAATGAATGAACCTTCATTGAGTCCTTCGTCAAGCCAATATCGAACCCAATCAAAAATGGTTTATGACAATTATAATAGTTTTATAAATTACATATATAAATTGTTTAAACATAATAAGGATAACACAACCTAATGGTGATTAATTGTAATTTTTGAGATAAGTCTATAATGTGAATTCCTTTTATAGATTTTTAAGATTTTGTAATTACCACTGGCAAAGGGCTCTCTTCCATTTCCTCATCACCGAGAGTCGGTTTCAAGGGAATAGCTTTGACATGGTGGATTGGTGGGGAGGTTCAAGTCGAACGTGTGTATGTTGGGAGGAGTTGTTGGCTGTCATTGATCATGCCTTCGTAGTGGTAGCGCTTGTGATTGCCCAAGGCGTGTCCGATGGGGAATAACTTTTTGACATATGTGTGTGGTCGGCATTGTTAGAGGTTGCGGTGAGGACACCTCCACTATTGGTGGTAGCAGTTAGGGGTGTAATTTTAAACTACCAAAACCGGTCCAAACTGACCCGTCGAAACTGCCAATTTATTAAACTATTAAAACCGAACAAAAATCGGTTTGGTTTGATTTGAAATCGATTAATATATTAGTTTGGTTTGGTTTGAGATTTCAAAATCGCGGTTTAAATCAAACCGAATAATATTGTTATTTACTTATTTTCTATTTTTATTTTATGTTTTGGTACTTGTTTATTTAAGATTGTTTACTAATATTTAATGTGTTGTGTTTGTGAATTATATTATCCAATTTTGAGACTTATAATTATAAATTTAATGTATATTAGTATTGATATATTTATGTATTATTTACTTCTTTATTTTACATCATTTAAACTTTAAAAACTCAAAAATTGATGAACCAAACCGACTCAAACTAATTCAAACTACAATCTTTCAAACTGCTGGTTCAAATCGAACCGAACCAAACTGAATCTATAGTCCGGCTTGGTTTGGTCTAGGTAATATGTTTGGTTTGATCTTGTTAAAACTGAAACATATCAAATTGGTTTGAAAAAATAAATTAAACCGACCCAAACTGAACCGGTTTCACCCCTAGTGGTAGTTGCTCTGTTGTCGGGGGAAGGGTACATTTTTGCAATGGTTGGCCTTGTGTTCGTCCAAGGCTGGGTAAGATCCAAAGGTGTAAGTGCTTTAATCACTTGCTCGCAAGAATGTGAGCCTAGACTCATTTAGCCCGTCCCAAAATCTAAATGGTCTATTTTATATCCATAATCATTCTCTCCTTCTATTTATCTATTGTTATTTAGTTTATTTCTGTTATATTTATTATTATTATTTTATAGTAAAAATTAAATTTTATTTATTTTAAAAAAATATTTAATTAATCAATAAGGAAGGAGCAATAAAATTGAATTTTTGTTGACAAAAAATATTCAGTTACGATAAAATAAATTCATGTGATAAAAGGCTGGAAAGTAAATATATTTTTTATTATTAAGGTTATTTAATAATAGTATAAGAGATAAAAAAAATATAAATATAGATTAATTCATTTTTTAAAATATCGGCGTAAAATATATTTTAAATTTTGTTGTCCTAATTAGTTTATTGTATTAATTAATTTTTATTATTAAATAATATTAAATAATTATTAATAAATTTTAATGTTATTATTAATAATAAATACTTTATTTCATCATCAATCACGATCATTACACTGATACTTTTCCTTTTCTTTATATTACATCATTTCATTTTTTAACACTATGTGAATGCTTTTTTTTATACGTCCCAGCTATGTAGTAATGCTTTTTTATTGGACATGGCAAAGAAAGGTCGTGCAAAGAAAGGTCTTTGCACGAGTCTTTGTCTCTGAGATTGGGGACTTATCCCCGTATCATCATCACCATCATAACCCCTTAACTTTGGTTGGACAAAAGCAGAGTCATGATGCTACCAAACCCTCAAAATTAAATCTCCAGAAACGGATTCACACGCACTTTCCTCGCCCAATTATCCCATCAAATTCACCCCCCCTATAATGGAGTGGGGGCGGGCCAACATCCTGGTGGTCTTGTCTTGCACATTTCTAGGGTTTGTTTGCGTGCTTTGAGCTCTCCCTCTCTCTCTCTCCCCTCTCTACTCGGACCTCAGTCCTGGGTTCTGTTCTTTATCACATCCTCTGTCGTTCCACTTTTTCTCTCTCCGATGGAAATCCCAATTTCATCGCTGCCCTCATCATGATTTGCGTGATTGTTTCCAAAACCCACATGGATACCTTGATTTCACCATCGTCCCTGATATGATATCGATGTGATTTTAGGGACTCGCAGGTCGGAGGCCATTAGCTAGAGAATCAGGAAGCTTCTTCGTTGCGGGGAATGTTGTCTGGTTCGAAGCCACTTTGGATTTTGAACCCTCTCCGAAAACGACGTCGGATTGGGGGTGGTCGGACCAGGCTTCATTCCCCTCAATTACAGCTTCCGTACATCTTCTCCAGCTTTTCCATCTCCACCCATCTGTTTATTCTCCAGGTCGGTTTTGGTAATTACCTTGTGATTATTGCTGCTGCTTCTTCTTTTTTCACCATCATCTTCTTTTCTTTTCTTTTATTTTGGAATTTTGTCTCTGTTGCGAGCAGATCATTGGTGTAATGATGCGAGATGTCGACTCTGATGCTTCACGTTTAGGATCTGGTTTCATCATTGCTTCTTTATTTTAATTGATGTGTTATTATTCTTTTCAACTCTAGTTATGATGAGTTTTGTCAGATAGACCGTGTTCCCAAGCTGTTTCGAAAGTCAACATTTTGGGGGTCATTTTTCATGATTAGGTCGTCAACGAATGTTCTGAATCCGTCTGTTTTGTCTCCCATTAGTTCTATATTTACACACTCTCTCATGGGTTAAGGAGATCCAAGCTTTTCGCACAGGATGATGGCTCTCTCTCTCTCTCTCTCTCTCACACACACACAAACATGTGGTTTACTAATTAATTTACTGAAGGAAAATATCATAGATAATTAAATTTCAAAAAGTTGACAGCAAGAGTTGTTTATTTTTGTTCTCAGTGCTTACGGGATGAATTTAGGGAGCAGTCTATGAATATCAATCTCCTTACCAACCCACGTCTCTGTAACACTATATTAATGCAAATTTTATATATATAACTTCGTCTGTTGCTTTGCCAACTCAGAGAGTGTGTCTTCTTCTTCCTTTTCCTTTTTCATGTATCTATCTACCCTATAGCGACCTATGTTGCGGCCAGCATATCGTGGGGGTAGGGGTTGCATGGGTTATTGTGCATATTGCCTGGCCAATCTTCTGTAAGCCTTGGGTATGTACTATGTACCTGTTCTTGGCAGCAGTGGTATGATTTTATGCACACAACTGTATATTATTTATTCTATATATATAAATCAGTAACTGGAATGTGTTTAAGGATCAGAGAGCTCTGCCCTTTCCGATCATGGATATCATTCAACAAATATCGGCACTTATCATCAATCATGATTATTAATTATTCTATCGCCACTACCGGCTGCAATCATCTTATGTCATTTACAGTTTCTGGTCCAAGAAATCAATGGTCGTGTGCGCGTATATTAGACCTTGGGCAAGAATCTCAAATTAAAATATTGGATTGATGGTGATCCATGCCACATTTATAAGAATCATCTGCCAAATTGCAAAATTATTGAGAGCCCGACACATAATATCCAAACCTGGCGAGCCTTTTTAAATCATATTACTTAGCCTTTTTAACAATTGTGGATGTGTATTAATTAGAAAGACGTGAAGCGAAACTATGATTTTAATTTCATTCGAACAATGTGCTTTTTAAAAACTTATCGTTGTAACATTTTTTTAAAATTTTATCATCCGAATGAAAATTCAAATATTTCATCCGTAGGGCTCCTTAATTTCTATGCATGGCTAACAATGTGTATGGATGACCGCCAGCTTGGTTCGATCTATTGGTGGTGGTGGTACTTTCATAGAGGAAGAGAACTCTCCGTGCCTACTCCACTTTAATAAACTGTTCCTCCCTTGGATCTGGTGAAGATGTGTCTGTTTCTAAAAGGAGATACCCATCGATACACCAGCTGGAGAACCATCAAATCTCTGAACTGATACTATATATACTCGTCATGGTAGTTAGGTAGTGGCTTGGGGAAGAGTGTTTGCAAGGTTTCCAACTGCTTATGGGAGGACCACCACCTGGAGCTTGTTGGCTGGGGAGGGACTAGGGAGGATTCGATCGATCGGTTTTGGTATGACCATTAGGTCATCCATACATATATATATATATATATATATACCTCTCAACAAGCTTCTTTTCCCTTCCTTGTTCAAACTCTCTGTAAGACACAAGACGTTAGGAGTTAGGAGGGTGGGTGGACTTCTACCGCCAAAATCAGGGCGAGAAGAAGACTATTCTCTACCGGCGCGCGTTGATTCTAACTAAATATTATTATTACGGATGAGCACGGATGAGAAGAAGACTATTCTCGTTAAATTATTATTAGCCAATATAATGATCGATGTCACGTCAATATAATGACAACATAAAGCATTTCAAAAACAAATATGAGAGAGAGGATTCTAATTATGTGAAAGTAAAAATATAATTGTATTTTCATTTAACTCTGTAGTGAGATATTTTTATCATATTTTCATTGTGTTTGAATAGCTGTGATCAATTATGCTCATTGTAATTTCTTTTTGCATAATATATATATATATATATCTCAAAAGATATTCCTTTAAATGATTCTAAAATTTTGAGTACTTTGAGGAGCTGTAATCATATATTTATATTTTCATTATGATTTAGTATTTATAGACTATTAGAATATTTTAATATTCAAGTAAAAAAATATTTTCTAATAATTTTAATAACATAATTAACCTTTTATTCTGTTTATTATATACATACACTCGCGCGCGCGCGTATTCATAATAATCAAATATTATAATGTTTATGAATTTCAGTATAACTAATTGAATGATAAGGGGAAGGCGAGAAGGTAGTAAGTACCAAAACAGCTAAGCAATGGTTCAGTCACAGTATCAATCAATAGCCAATTTTTTATAATATTAAAAAAAGCAGACAATTTTTTATAATCAATGACAGACAGCTATATCGAAAAAGCATCCTTTTTGTTCTTTATTATTATTTCTTTTTTTTAGGGAAACTGAAAAACCAACGGCGTGACCGTACATTCCCGAAATTACAGGCGCCATCTCATATCTCAGCTACTACCAACCTCACCACCGCGCGCGCGCTCTCTCTCTCTATAATGTAAATTCCTCCGCCCTCTGGGCCATCTCCGCCGCCATCGCCTGAATCTAGCTTTTAAAACCGCCGCCGTCATCGACGGAGAGGGGTGCCGCCGCAGGCATGCCATGTCCGCAACACCGCAACAACTGGACGCGGCCTTGGACCTGACCGCCTTCGCCTTCATCGGCGCCCTCATCCTCCTCTCCCTCCTCTCCCTCTCCTTCGTCATCCTCCTCCGTTTCAAGTCGGCTTCCTCCTCCGTCAGCAAGCCCCTCCATGACTTCAACTCCCTCTGGACCGTCCGCCTCTTCCTCGCCTCCTTCGTCTCCCTCTGGTCCCTCTCCCAGCTCCTCCCCCTCCGCCGCCTCCGCTCCCCTTACCGCTGCCAGATCCACGTCGTCCTCTCCCTCGGCCTCCTCCAGCCCGCCGTCCTCCTCACCATCCTCTTCCTCGTCTCCTCCTGCGTGTGCCAGGTCCACCGCAGAGCACTCGTTGCCATCGCCCTCGTCCTCGCCTCCTGCGTCCCCACCCTCGCCCTCCAGGCCTTCTCCGTCTTCTTCGACTTCACGGCCCTTCCCTTCATCCCCTTCCAGAATCGGAGCTTCGTCCTCCACGACCACGGCGGCGAGTCGGGAGCGATGTGCACCTACCCTCCGCTCAGCGTCCTCATCTTCGGCGTCTTCGGGATCGGGTTTCTCGTCTCCTTCCTGCTGTCCTGCTACCGGGTCGTCTCCGTCGTCATCAACAAAGGGCTCAGGGTTCGTATCTACGTGCTCGCCATCGCCACCCTCGCGTCCCTGGTGAACCAGATTTTCTTCCTGGGAGTATCGGCGCTTCGGCGCCCGGGGGACGCGGCTCACGCCGTCGCGGAGCTCATCGTCTTCCTCAGCGCCCTGTCGTGCGCGGTGGTGGGGGAGGGTGTCTTGGTAATTAGGCCGATCGTCGACTCTTTGGCCGCCGTCGAGGAGTGTAGCCAGGTGTTCACGGACAGCCAGTGCCTTCAGGAGTCGGAACGGGCGCTATCGGGATCGCCCGCCTCCTGGGGGTAGCGGCGGCGGCGGGGGGTACGGCGGAAGCCGAGGCAGGGGCTTTTTGGTCACTTTGCAGTGGCATCCCACGTGATTCGCTTTGTTGTGGACCCGAGGCTTCATGTTAATAATATTACCGACTTTAATCCAACCCCTCGCTCTCTGTAAACATTGTCTGATAGATAGACAGTTGTATGAATGTTTTAAATCCAAATTTTTAGTGCAGAAGAAAGAACGGAAAAAAAAAAAAAACATTATTTTACCGGGTCAAATTAGCAATATTTCTAACTTCGAATATCCTCCAAATTTTATTTTATTTTATTTCAAACGAACATTACATATGTATTTTGATAGGCCCAGATACATCCACCACCGAATTTATTAACATTTCGGCCTTTTACTTTTTACTGAAATTTTAAAAATATTCTTAAAAAATTACATTTTTTTTAATATTCAAATATTAATATTAAAATATAAATAAAATATTCAAAAATCATTATTTAAATATTATATTTAAGTTAGAAAATAAAATTTATAGCCATATATTTATGTTTTAATAATTTTGAATTTTTTTTATTTCAGTTCAAATATTACTCTGTAAATATTTTTGTATTACTATTTTTATAAGGAATAATTTTGACATTTCACACCGTGTATGTATAAACGTAAATGTTCACCATCAAAGAAAATGTGCTGGGTAAATATCCTTCGCCATTTTGATAGCAGAGTTGGCTATATATACATAAATGAATTATTGTATGGGGTTTAAATTAATATTTGTCCGATTTAAATTTAGCTTTTAAAAAATTATTCTCTTAATTAAATCATGATTAATTAGAACGTAATAAACTTCTACTCATATTCATCCTTTATCGGTGATCTGTACTTAACTTGTCTATTCTTTTCTATTATTGTTATCATAAATATAATGACAATAAAGTTTAAATTATGGTTGAATAGAAAAACTGACAAATCGATTTAACCTGATTTGATCGACCGAAAATTAAATAAATCGATGTTTATTTGAGCAAGTTGACTAACCTCTCAATTCAACTGAAAACCGAATAAACCAATTAGATAAATAGTGTAACCCGCCTAAACCGACCAACGAATACTTTTAGATAAAAAATTTTCTCTGACACGGTAAGAAATATAAAATTTTATGAATTAGAAGTGAAAGTTTATTGATTACGGACTTTCTAAGTTTAATCTAAAGGTATTTTTGATGACGATAATTTATTTGATTTAGTTTGTTGAGATTAGATATTAGATATTGTATTCTACTTTGTGTTTATATTGTGAATTTAAGTTGAGAAATTAATGATACTAGGATTGAGAAGGAAAACTGTTAACCCGATTTAACCCGACAAACCGACCGACCAAAAACTAAATAAACCAAAAACCAAATAAACCGATTTAGGTGGATTAAGCAATATTTAACTCGACAAACCGATTGACCAAAAATCGAATAACCCGATTTAGGTGGATTAAGCAATCCTATCAACCTGACCGAAAACCAAATATTCAGTTTAGCAAAGTGATGTTGCCCTCCCAAACCGACCAAAGATCACCCCTAGTCCAAATAATATGAAATGAGTGCCGAGGTAACGAATACCTCTTGGAGGAAGGGGGGTCATTTAAAAAACAAAAATTAAGACCAAAGGAATGGAATTGCTATTCAAATTAACCATTTTTTATACGAACGCAGTGATTGAATGTATTGGGATGATAACATTTCCTGAAATGATTTTTTTAATCTAATGTGTATACTTGCTAATAGGGACAATGGTGAAAGTTTTAGGCCTTCATGCCATAGAAAATCCATGGAAGTAAGGAAAAAGCACCGAAAACAAATTTTCTTAGCTTGGGTGAGATTGGAAACGTGACAAATGTGAAAAGATGATCTGAATATCCGTAAAAAGTTGTTTTGATATCCGCGAGAGTTTTTTCTCTCAATGGGAAAATGAGTAGAAAGTACACAATAACAATAAAATGATAACATTACTCTCGAAAATAAATGTCGATGAGGAAAAAAGGTGTATGTAGATTTGGTAACTAAGATATAATATATTCTTTTTATAATCCGGTAATTGGTGTATCTCTTTTTTACCTTAATCAATCACCCCACAGAAAATATGTTTTCTATTTGTTTTCATCTTTTTTCTTTCCATTTCTTTTCTATCTAGTTTTTTTTTACCTTAATTTCATATCTAGCCAATTGCTTAGCTTTCAATTTGCCTCTGACCATCAAATGAAATGTAAATAACTCGTCCTCCTCTCTTCGAAACAAGGGGGTGCTTTTGTTTTTTTCGAGGGATATTGATTATAAGTTTTATGCAAGGGGGAATGTCATGTAGCTGACTGAATTTTAAAATAAAATATTAAAAAATAAAAAAACACACATCATCTCCTCTCAAAATCGTCATAATAAGGAGATAGGGCGATCATATACCTGCTCTAATCCTTAATTTGTATATTATTGTAATCTTAGACTTGGTTTGATTAATAGAGGGAGGGGTTCTGTTCTTGGTCCCTCCCCGTGCACGAACCAAATTAGTCGTCACGTGAAAAAACTCAAAACAATGACAAAGAGAGTCACTGAAGCTATTCGATGCCCGAGGAGTTTCATTGGTGATCTATTAAGGTTAGTGAACTTAATACCATGTTGCTATTACATCGCCATTATTTATTAAATCAAATATGGTTGAATTTGATAATCACCTAAGATGTTACTTGATTTGGTATTTTAATCACAATTTCATACTTTTTGATTGTTTGTATTGAAATGTAGAAGTTGGCAAAGCAATGAAACTATCCAACCTTGAATTTGATATTGAAAAGAAAAGAGTTATCGGAGAAAATAAAACTAATGATCACATTTTGAAGAAAAATTAAAAAGAGAAACTAATATCATACTGGTATAATACAAGATCAGATACATAATTCAAGATTGGAGTGTTACTCAAAGTCGGAGGTGTTTGGGACTTAGAGGGAAGAAGTTACGAGAAGTAATATAACGTTAAATTTGTAATTCAACACTGGATTCGTAATTCATTGTCAGATTCGTAATGCAGTGTTAAATTATTGTGTATCTAATGCTAACAAAATGGATTTCAAAAGTGAGTGATCTAGTGTTTATACTTTTGAAACTTTATTTTTTTGTTTACCTAATTCAAATTCCCTTAAGGTATATCCTTTTCAAAAACACATTTAGGAAAACCAACTATTAAATCATTTAAAACTAATTTTGAAATAGTTTTAAAGTTCAAATGTGCAAAACTCTTTCACCATAATTAGCTAACTTCACATGATACTTTTACAAAGAAACATAATAATTTAAAGGAATGATCGAATATCCTTAAAGCATTTTAACTTCAGGGACTATCAACAATAGATCAAGAAGAACAAGTAAAGACAATCTTATAAATATTTTTATCACACAATTAGGTAACACTCAAGCCACACAAGTCATAGATTTGAAAACAAGAACACTAATTGGTAAAGTGTCATAACCTAATGTATCACTTTTATTATTGTCTCCAAACATGATACATAGTTCCTTTTTTGCGAAGTTTTGTAATAATGATTCATCACTTATCATGTGCCTTAAACATCCACGATTCAAGTATTATTCACTTGGTTTATCACTTTTTATATAATGATCTTCCTTTATGTCATGTGGATGTTCATGTAAACAAAAAACTAAATTTTTGATACTTAGATTTTATTGGTACCAATAAGATGAAATTTAACTTTAACACGCCAAACTTGGTTATATACATGTTTCTTATATCCCTTTTAATCTTTTATTTTAGGTTTCCTAAATTTATTAGATTTAGTATCCTTACGATTAGATACCAATTGTTTTCATTGAACAAACATTCTATGTTTGTGTCCTTTTTATAACAATAAAAATAGAAAACTTCTTTTGGGTCACATATTTTACATAGGTTCTTAATCTTTCTTAATATTGGCTGACCTTATGCCTGTTGGGCTTTCGATTCTTATTTTTGGTATTAATAACTAGAGACATGGAGTTCATTGTCATCTTATTTGTAGGTGTTGTAGCCTTTTGAACTTTAGATGTATTACCTTCTTTTACTTGCTTATCAGGTTTTGTAACTTCTAGTTTGATTATATATACAAGTTCATGAAGACACAACTTTATAAGATTATTAACATAGATTTTAGTTCCTTATGGAATAATTATTTCTGATTTTATAAGTCGTTCTTTATTACCTAATCTTGAAGTGTACTTTTTAAGTTGTTCTAGTTTGAACCTAACAGTAATCTCAATTGATTTTTGCCATTTTACTCTCAGTTTGTTTCTTTTTCTAATTGTATGAGTAACTTGACACCGACTAATTTTGTTACCATATTTTATTTGGTTAAGTTCTTTCAATTGTTTGTTGGAAAGTACAAGCCCATTTGCCATTGTATTAATCTTTAATTTTAATGACTTTAGATAATTGTGCTATGAGAGATTCAATGTTGAGAGATTCATTACTTGAAGACCTTCTTAATGAAGTTTGGCAAATAAAAGGTTTTTGAGTCTACTATTCATCATCGATAACATTAAAAAACTCCTCTTCATCAGCGTATGTTTGCCCAATCAATCCTACCAAATATTAATAACAATTACAATTAGTTCTTAAACAAACCTGGGACTAACAAACCTCAAAGTTTTAGAAGTAATTTAGTCCATGAATGTTATAAAAATGGTTGAATTTTGGTTAAATGTCAATATTTAAATGTATAGAATATTAAATTTAGTCGAAAAAAAATCTGGCATCAATATAATTAAAAAAGAACACCTATTGATTCTTCAAATTTTAAAAATTTCACAGAATTATTGTAGATAATCAAACTATGTTGAGAAATACTTGATAAGGTTTTTGCGCGAGTCTACTCTTGATAAGTAACATTGTTCTTGTCAGTATTATTATAATTGGGAATTTTTTGTTGGCCAACTATTCTCCAGCGTCAAAATGCTGCATGCTTTCAATATTGGTCGTCCTCCAACCAAGAAAAGTAAGAATACAAAAATTGAAATTAAACTTTTAATGTTTGGGCAAAACTTTGGGGAAGAAAAAGCCAATTAATAATCCTTAAAAATCACCCAAAACGAATCGGACTAATTTAAATTATATTATACGTATACCGACCACAATGAATCTGGAGCAACCAAAACATGAGCACACAAAGGGAAAGATATCTTGATTAATATGAACCCCAATACAAGTAAACAGAAGTAAACAATCAACCGAGCATTAGCAAAGCCCTTGACTTATGTAGTTGGCCCCTTCTTCAAAAATACAAGAAGGGGCAAAATATTAGCCAAAGCAGCCGACATTAAGGCGCAGGCCGACAGAATTCTGGTGGCGGCTGCGGCGGTGGCGGAGCTTGCCGTCGCTATCGATGATGCACTGAACGCGGTGGAAGCGGTCGACGCGGCAGGGGATGGTGATGGGTCCCTTGTGATCGAAGCCGTACTCCTCCTCCGCCTCCTTGAGAAGCTGCATGAACAAAGGGTGGTTCATGTACGCCACCGGAATCACAAACCTCTGCTGCTGCTCCTCTCCCCTCATCCCCACCATTATTCCGATGCACCCCTTTGGGACCGCCAGGTGACCACGTTGGTGATGCTCTTTGCCACCGCCGGCCTCACCGTCTTGATGAAGCTGGCAGTGGTGTCTGAGATATGGCCTGTTTGGAGATGAAGTCATACGGTATATATACTAATAACTAATTAAAATGGATGCTCTGTTATATATATATATATATATATATATAGATGTCTGATTTGGCAGGGTGAACGGTAATGATGTGGGAGGGGAGGGGGGGTCAAATGAAGGCGGCGGCGTTGGGGAAGGGCCAAGGATCAGTGGAGGAAAAGACGATCTCGAAGAGGGCCAAGGAGGAGTGCGTTAAGGACCTCGGTACGTTGCTCATTATATATCTTACAAAATCACACAAACCCACCCACCCACCCACACACACCCACACACACACACACAAGAACGAAGTCTACATGCGACGAGAGTTCAGAGGACGTACACGGGTAGAGATGATAGCACGGTCACGGTGTGGGTCTGTGATGCCTCGCTTATATATATAGTCGTCCGGCGGAGACGCATATGAATCGCTCATATTTAATTTAAGTTTTCATTTCACCTTGTTTTTTTAAGAATTAAATAAAATTAATCTACCATAATTTAGTATTGTTTTGGAGTTTTTCGTTGTCATGCTTTTTTAAAATTTTTATCTGTGTGTGTGTGTGTTTTTTTTTTTTGTTTTTTGTTCGACCGTTATTTTCTACGAAAGCCGCTAGGAGCGTAGCGGGGAGGGTTGATGTCACTGTCATAAATGCTGTCGGCGTTCATGTAACGGCGATGATTCATCGACCAATGTGACCGACAGCGGGCATACCCAAGTAACCCAACTATGGTAATATCGAAACCCATAAATTTTACTTTTACTATAGTAACACAATTTTATAGGAAAATGTTGAATGTTTAATTCACAGAGAAAATTAATGCAGTATTTATTTCTTTTTTAAAACAATTTTCCTTATTAGATAGGAATGGCCACTTGTTTTAGGTAAAATAATGAACCCGTACTCCGTTGGGATTCACCATGGCATGCAATAGTTTTAAAATTTTACACCCATATAGTTTATTGATCCGATGTGCATGATTTCTTGTGTTTGCAAAAAACAAAACAAAAAAAATTATTTTATCTGTTTTTTTGTTTGTCTTGCCACGTGAAACATTTACCTTAAACACAGATTTTCGTTTTTTAATAAGAAATATCAGGTTGATTCGAATACGTTTCTCAACGACTTATGATATTTAAAATTTAAATCACAAAAAGAGGAGATAATCTATTTAAAATTCCCATAGCATAATTTTAAAGTTTTAAATAAGATGGCAATCATTTTGCAAAAGCTAAAACAATATTTACTGGTCTAATTATTTTTAATGCAAATACAAGCCATCATGATTGATTCTATTTATGGTAGTGAAAAACAAAAAAGTATTAGGGGACTGTAAAGTTTTTATGATTTATGAATACTAAAATTATTATTAGGTTCAGCTAATTTGGCATTTTATATTAAAATAATATATCTATTCATACGAGAATTTAATAATGCGCCTTTCAATAGAAAAGGTAATAGAAAAGGGAAGAAATCAATGCACCCATAGCACTAACACCAGGTGAAATGGCCACGTTAGAAATCAATCCTACCCTCTCCTTTTCCCAGAAACAGTCCAGCCTTTCTTTCTTTCTTTCTTTCTTCTTCTTTTTTTTTTTAAAGAGGATTGTAAAGCAAAACTTGCCATTAAAATAGTGTAGTGGGTACGATCGCCGCAACTGCCGTGATATGATAAAATTTATTTTAAATTTTGTGTTTAAATGATTTTAATTTTTATTGTCACTAGAGTTTAAATTTTTAATTTTAAAAAGAAATTTTAAGGGATAATATATTTTTTAAAAAATTAAAATTAAAATTTATAAAATTGATAAAAATAAAATATGATGGATTGGGACAATAATGTAGATAAAATAGAGATAAAAATTTAAATTAAATTAAATTTGTTAAAAAAATACATTTTTATTTGATTTAATAAAATATTTAAAATTTATTTTCAAAAACAATTACTTTATAAAACAGTTACCAAAAAATAAATATAATATACACAAGAAAAAACATCTAAGCGCCAAAAACGCTTACAAGAAGACCCCTAAACAACTAGGTTTTCCTAAATTAATGGTTTTAAACTATTTTGAATATACAACAAACAATCAAAACACAAAAATTATACCATATAATCAAACTTTATATTATTAAAATAATTTTTTATATCACTTATTTTATTTAACAATAATTTTTTTATAATTTAGTAGTAAATAAAAATTAATCTTATGTAAACTGTAGTATGTTCTTAGAGGGGAGAAAATTTTTAATTATAATTGGGTAATAACTATACAGGCCTAAATAGTACCATTTCCAATATATTGGAATTTGCATTCCAATCCTTTAAACTTAACTATTTTACTCATAAATTGATGGGAATTTTTTCAATGACTTTTTACCTTTTTTTCCAATAAATTTAGGGCATCCCAATAAAAATATATATAATTTTTACATATAAACTTTATCTAGTTATAATCATCTATTTACAATATGGTTATGAAAAAAATACATAGACAATCAAAACACAAAAATTATAACATATAATCATCTTCACTAAGACAACACATTTTGTCACCTTATGCTGTGCGAAAACTTAAACTAATAGCTATCCATTGGCGCAAATTTACAAATCTTTATACACTTCGAATTATGTTCTTTAAAAGATATTTATATTCACAATAACGTATATAACTGGTAAACTTAAATATGCCTTAAATGTACCTTGTAATCTTCGTTAAAAAATTATTTTTAAGCAAAAAGATTTTTTCTCTAACTATTTTACTCATAAATTGATGACTTTTTTCAATGACACCTACCAACAAAATTACATCCCAATAAAAATATATATAATTTTTACATATCAAACTTTTATCTAGTTATAATCTTCATTTAGATTATGATTATGAGATACAAACAAACATGAATACCAAAATGTATAAATGGTAAGTCTATGTCATTTGATCCTATCCTTTTGTCCCTCTGAGGCCAAGTTTTACAAAGAATAAAATTACTCTTTTCAATTTTTTTATTGATTACCTTGATTCACGATTATCATAATTTGGATTACTAAACTTAAAAATAAATTATAGGTATTTTGTAAGCTTTGCTAAAAAATTATTTGTAACACAACTTTTAGCATAATTTAATATACCATTTGAATATTGCATAATATTAACTAACTTTTTATATTAGAAATGCATAAGCAATTTTGATCACATGTTCCTCATTATTATTTTCTTGTTAATAATTTTCTTCATATAGCACGTATTTATATTAAAAAATTTTAATCCAGTATTTATTGGTTAGGAACTTCAAAAATTGTAGTTATATCATCGCTTGTATATTTAATAGTCCCGAGAAAGCCAAGTTTTAGAAAAAAAAAATTACCTATAATATTCATGACTTTTTATGCATTAATCTGGTTTAGATTATCATAATTTGTGTTCCATACTTAATAATCTAAAATTGCAACAATATTTTTAATTAGTCAATTATCAGTTTATCACAACTAATTTTTTTCATAGTATTTAATCATACCATATCATATTTTTAGAGTTGGGGGGGGGGCCAGGGGGTATTAATTTAACGGAATATCTAAGGTCAATCAAATTGTTTTACACAAAAGAATTGTAAGAAACTTTTACTTTTGTCTAAATTAGCAACAACCACTTGCTTTGAACAATGAATTAATAAAACTTAAACAACATCATTTTATTAGGATGAACAAATCTTCTACCACTAACTTTTTATGGTCAAACAATAACCAACAAACATTTGGACAGTTTAAGATTATTGTTACTTTTTAAGAATAACTTAAGGGTGACTTTTTAAAGTTTTAAAAAGATAATAATATTTATCTATTTGTTTTCACAACAGCTTAACATAATAAATCATTTAAGACATAAAATGAAACATTAACTTGATTATTAAGTTAATGATAAATATTTAGGCCAATGAGGTTTTAAATACAATAATGGAAAAGGTTTGAAGACTACTAAATTGAAATCTAATCAGAATACCTTAAACTTTTTCAAGTTCCAAGTCTTTAATTATTTATAAGTACTGTAACAATTTAAGTGTGGTATAATTTTCTTTGGAGTTCCATGTTTCTAGTCATATGCGAGTAAGAATAGCAACAAGTTAGGTCGGGATCGATTATTGTCTAACCCAAACATGTATAGCTTTGCCCCAAACCCGACCCGTCCTGATGGTTTGGGTAGTTCGGGATGAGACGGGATATTTTACCTTACATTCATTTAAAAAAATCGGGTCAAAGAAGGTCGGGCAAGACTCAAACCCGACCCAATAGCTTGTCATGGCGGGATAGTCTAGGACGAGATGTATTGGGACGGGACAGAACAATATTGTTATCCCTACTTGCGTGTGTATGAAAGTAATTCTCTCACCTACATTGTCACGTGTTCTACCTATAAGTGAATGCTAAAAGAATGTTTTCTTGATAATTATGAATTTCTCTCTAGTTTGCTAGGACAGTTTGGGGATGAAGTAGGTTTGGATTATGGATTATTCATTAAAAGATCCAAAGAAAGAAATGTTGTTCAAACTCAAATTCAGCAACTCAATTATAAAAGATTAATGTTAAGTTTTTTTTGCTCAAATCTTTCATGCACGCATAACATGATATAGTATTCTATTAATTTTAATCTAAGTTATTCGTATATCTTACGAATTTACTCAATTAATAAAATATCCTTAGGAATAAGAAATTTTCCATATAATCTTTTAAATATACTTTTTCATTTGCAAAAAATGCCAGACCACAACTTTTAGTCCCAATTATTGAAAGTATAATTTTTGATTAACTGATATTTAAAAATCAATTTTAAGTAGGACCCAAATGTTAAAATAATATAAAATGAATCCTAATATCAAGACATGGAAATTAGAGTAATTGAGAAATGAAATGTTTTTGTTTTTATTTTTTGATAAAAAATAAACAAATTAAATATTATTTCAATTTAAGCTCCTAAAATAAAAAAATTACTTGTTTTTAATTTTTTCTTTTATATACTACAAAATAACTATTTAAAAACAAAATAAAATACTCCCCAATGAAATGTTATTGCTTTTATAAGAATAGCTCTGTGAAGTAATGAAAGGCAAAATACGCCATCATTTTCCAAGCCTGAAACTCGTCCCTGTACAGGAAACTCAAATTTTAAGGCCACTAATGGGGCTCCAATATCTGCATGTGTGTGTACATTTTTTTACAAAGAACATTCTATTAACTTCATACACATTTTGAATGCTAAGTTCATATCAATTACTGTAATTGTGCCCAAAAACATCCCGAATGCTTTCTATGGTCCCTACAATTCATGCATTCTCTTTTTCCTGAGTTCAGGGACAAAACAATCACAAGAGCACTTCTTCCTCCAGACTATTGCAAACCCTATTGTATGCCACGCCTGCTACCGTTTTCTCGTATTAGAGCTGCGGATCGTCACACCATGTAAATATTTTGTGTAACCAAGGAAACTGAGCTTCCCGTCTGAGTCTCTGATCCAACCATTGAATAAGGAATATGCTGTCAGGCCAAGATTGAATTCCTGCATGGACGGTTCATTTTCTTTAGTCCAGGGTGTTGGTGTGGAATACAAAGGTGGCAAAAAATAATTAAGGGATGTATGTGGTTTGGTAACTAACCTGTGCCAACTCCTCAATTGATGTGACTTGATTACCTTCCTCTTCAAAACTATCAAAAGCGGTCCTTGCAATTCCTTCCCATCCTTCAAGGGCCTCCAGTTGATGCGTGCTTATCGCAGCACAGCAGAACTCTTTAAAATCCATCATTTTGGAAGAGAGCGGTTCCATCTTCAGTTGAAAATTACAAAGGTGAGTTCCAAGCCAAAGAAAAAAACAGAACATGAATAAAGTATAACAGTAAGCAGTGCCAACGATGAGTCAAATCGAAAATATAGCGGGTTGCTAAGGGGTTGGGGTTTAAAATAAGCTGTCTCACCGCATTTAAAATGTCAGAGACTCTGGAGTCCCTCATGGCATCAGTAGAGTGTCTCATCAGACCCTGCACGTATTCATCAACTAAAGTTTACATGCTCATGCAAAAACATTTAAAAATAATAAAATTAACTGGATTATCACCCCACAAATATTATGATGCCAATTGCCACCTTTATAACAAAATGCACCATAAAAATATTTAATGATGGCATGAATGATGATAAATGATTAGAGGATAAAGTGGCAAACCAACTGACCACTTTAAAATTATCAAGGGAAATAAGCCCATCTCTAGGTTCCAAGAGACTAAACTGTGCCCTGAGGTACACGAGCTCATCCTCCGGTAATGCTTTTGAGAGAGCCTGTAATTACATGATTTAGAGGGTTCAAAAGACATCTAATGAAGGCCATCCTTCAACACAAAGGAAAGGAGCGCAAACCAAACCAGAGAGACAAAATGAATACCTTCAGAGCAGCACGTTTTAGAGGTGTGGCTCGGATATATAACTTGACCAACTTATAGATGAAAATATCTAAAGGCACAGCAACATCAACATGTTGCAGCCAGGGGTGAGCTGGAATATTGGTAAAACAAAAGAACAAAATAATCAATGCTGCCAGTAATAGCAAAACATTTAAACAGAAAGAATAGTTTAACATATAACAAGAACACTGCATAATATACACATACGTGCGCGTGTGCGCGCTAGAATTCTTGAAGCAGAGAGGTTGGGAAAAACATACCCAGAGCTTGGGCAGCTGTCATTCTTTTCCTGTTATCTTTGTTTAAAAGCCTTCTCACAAAATCCTTGGCCTCTGATGATACAGTGGGCCAAGGTAAATCATCAAAGTTGGGATCAGCTCTAAGCACAGAACGAAAAATTCCTGATTCAGTTCGTGCCCAGAAAGGCCTGCTTCCACATAATAATATATATGTTATGACACCAATGCTCCACATATCTGCTTCTAGACTGTATGCTCTGTACAGTACTTCGGGGGCCACATAGTAAGCGCTTCCAACAATATCATTGAGACGCTGATCTGCAGTATAACATAGCTTGTGAAAATTCAATGTTGTGATATTGAAACAAAGGCAATACTCTTCGAGAGTTACAAGTTTCTACAAACTATGAAAATGAGATACTAACTTTTAACACAATGAACTCTGTTTAAGTTTAACATTTAACAACATGCATGTAATAAAAGTGAAGAATGCTAGATATTATTATTAAAGTAAAAGTACATTTATATAAGGTTTGCTATCCTTAATCTACACTACAAGCAAGGTTCAACCTAATAGACAATGAGGCAAACCCACAAACAGTAACATAATTAATATATTAATATCAGCAACAATGCAGATGTACCAAAAGCAAGCGTAGAGGCATGTCTGCCAATTCAGGAAAAGCAAGCCAATGGGGTGGAACCAAAAATAATCTGCCATATACAACACAGTATTTTGGAATCAAAACCCTAAAATGGAGAAAGAACATAAAAGACAACTTGAACATAATGACAAAAAAATTACTATCATATTCATATCTGATTTTGCTTGAAAATATCACTGAAGACCATGATTGGACTTACTCGAGTAGGAAATTTAACTAGATTTCCAAAATTTTCAAAATGTTAATATGTTATCCCAGCACAAAACTTAAAGAAGATGGCAAAACTTGTCGGGGACATGTTAGCATTACCTGGTCTAACAAAATCAGATAGACCAAAATCAATTAATTTCATCAAAGCGCCTTCATCTCTTGTGGTAAAAAGAAAATTCTGCAAGCAATCAAAGATTCATGTAATTACTCTTTGACGAAATAATATAAATGCAAAATATGTGTTTAAAATTTAAGGATGCATTGACAATGCCAAACCTCTGGCTTTAGATCACGGTGCACAACACCTTGAAGATGACAGAAGGCAACCACATTTAAAATTTGAGCAACAGTGGCTTTAGCCTCTTCCTCTGTGTATCTTCCACCTCTGCGGATAAAACAAACATCAATTAGTACATTGGAAACCCCTAAGGATATAATTTCAAAAGAGAAACAAAGGCATAAAGCATTTTATTTCTACCTTGATGAAATTCTGTCTAGTAATTCTCCACCTTCACATAGTCTGACAAGAACAAAAAAAACATACAAAACTTGAGTATGGCCTTGCTTACCGGGGGAGATTGAAGAGTATTTAGCTCATGAAATGATTAAAAACCACAATGATAACAATTATGTACTTTTACATAGTTAAATGGAGAAAAGGCCCAAGGGAAAAATTACCATTTGTATAAGTTCAGTTGATGAATTATCATTAGGCAACTAACTAGTGAGATAAAAATTTAAATATACTGAGATACATATTAGGTAAGAGAAGCAAGAGGGTTGGAAGGAATCAGGGATTAAGTCAGTGAAGACTGCAGAACTGAACTAAACTAACATGCTCGTGATCTTGGACTGCCTCGGGACAACACAGATAAACAAAAAGGCATAATCGAACAGAACACAGGTATCCTCATACTGAAGAGGCTCCATCACCATTAGACTATAATATTCACAAATAGTTGCTTGGAAAAAAAATTAGGCCAGATAAGTACATACTCCATGATTATGTAGACATTATTGGTATCTTCACATGCATCATAAAATTTGACCAGATTCTTATGCCCAGATAAAGCTTTCAACATTTTCACCTCTCTTCGAACATCTTCAATTGATATTGCTGTTGTCATCTTCCATGCAAAACTCATATCAGTTTTCAGTTATATAATAATTTGGTCTAACAATCATAGATTTCTTCAATACAGAAACCCAAAAAACAAAAACAAAAACATAGTTCACCAAACACAAGCAATCAAAATTGGATTAGGAAAAAAACAAAGAAGAAGAAGATAATAACTACTGCAAGAAGATGAAAATTTATGTTTTTTACATATCATGAAAAACTTGGGATTAGATAGCAACACCAACAGCCAATCAGGCTGTCACATAATTCAATAATAACTAATATGATCCATTACATTGCAATGGATCCACTGACCACCGTAGCATCCAATTAGGTCTACTTGAGAAATGGTGCTGAATTTTTGGAACAAAAGGATCTTCCAGTCGATTAAATGAGAATCAAGGAGTGGCCAACAGAAGTTACCTTGGGCAGTAGAAAATTTTAAGGGCCATATTAGCTAGCCAAAGTGCATGAGAAAAGGTGGAACAAACTTTAATTTCTGTAATAGTATTGCAGATGGCTGCTTAAATCAGTCAACAAACGACAAGAATTTAAATTTGTCATGTGGACAACGAATGGCTTGCACATCTAAATTTGCATGTTTTGAGACTAAACCCTCACAAGCTGAAATTTAGTTCCAGCTATATGAAATCTCATAATGAAAATTTTACAATAAAACGTTCCATAATCCATGGCTACTCAGTTCACTAACACCCAACCCCCACCTCAAAAAGGAGAAGGGGGAAAAAACTTTTGCATTCGATTAGTAGGGTATTGTCGATCATACCCACAGGTTAGAGCCTTGAAGTTTAAAACACCAAATTTCAACCCTAATATCAGACTATAGCATAAAACATAATTAATAAATAAATAATTGCCTCAAGCGTCATTAAAATGAATCAGAAGCATGAAAATAACTACAGAAGGCGTCACCTTCTAGTTTGCTAGCATCCTGTATGTACTTCTTCTTCTTTTTCCTTTCTTTTGACACAAATTTACTTTGACTTAACAAGTGAGAAAATTTTCAAACCAAGGCAGCAAAAAGTAAATAAAAACACTTACAAGGAGCTTACAAAAAGCTGTTCAATGCATAGGTGACAACATTTTCACAGCTCAAATAAATAAGGAGTTCATGGATCACCAAAAATCAGCTAAACAGACAGCCAACTAGGTCTAATTAAAGAAGGAACGAACATTGCACAAACTCTAACACATACCACCCCACCTTAGCTTTGGAGATGATCTTGACGGCCAAGGGTTGACCCTTGAGCTCTCCTTTCTTGCCCTTGGCCCAGCAGGTATGCCCAAAATGCCCTCGCCCCACCTCCTTCCCCAGCTCGTATTTCGCCGCGAAGTTCTTGCCATACCCAAAGCTCTTATCCAGCGACCTCTCGGCTGCGGCGTCGGCGGCGCCGTCGCCTCTGTCCTCGGGTATTGGCCCCTCCCTGGGCTTCGCCGGCCCCTGCCGCCGCAATATAGCCGACATGATCGGCTTCGCCGGGGACGGCGGCGGGAACGGCCACCTCAGTTTCCGCCGGGGAGTCCTCGCCGGAGACGGGGCGATTCCAGGAGGGAGGGGGCTGGAGCCGCCGGGGAAAGGGCTGTGGCAGGGACTGGCGCCGCCTGGGAAAGGGCTGTGGCAGGGGCTTGCGGAGGAGGAAGGGTCTGGGGGCGTATGGACTGCGCCATTGGAGGAGACGGGCGCCGGAGAATGAGTTCCTGCGGCGGCGGCGGCGGCGGGGTCGTCCTTGACGGAGGAGGAGGCGCTTTTGCTGCAGCAATGCCCCATCGCGACGGCGGCGGACTAGCGATTCCTATCTGGATCAGGAGGCGACGCGCGCATCGGACGGCGGAGAGAAGTTCTCTCCCCTCCCTCCGTACTTTCGTACGACACACAGAACAAAAGGGAAGACACGAGGACGGCGAGGAAAGCGCAGAAGAAACGGGAGAGGCGGAGGCCGGGATGGAAACGGGCGACACGGGGACAGATGTTTTCTTTTATTGTTTTTTTTTTTTTTAAGAGCGTGTCGGGTAATCAGATTTGTCAATGTTGGCTGTGAGCGTTTAGTCACATTTTGGACCGCAAGATTGCGTCACGCATCGTGTGATGGGGCCGTCATCTATCTACCCTTGACTGGCCTCTGATTGGGTTGAATAATCAAACTGGCCGACCGTGCCGACCAACCAACTAACCGTGAAGAGAATGGACGAAAGAGTTCGGATAGAAAATTCCTACTCAACACCGAAACAAAACAGAGCAAATTTATATAATTTTGACATAATTATATATATATATATATATATATATATAATGTGAATGATTGTTGTGTGGTGATTTGGTTTTATTTTTTACGTGTTCAATGAAATTGGTGTTTATTTTTAAAAATAGTAAGTTTATACAAATTTAAAATTATTTATTTTTAAAATCTCATAATTATTTTTTAAAAAATATTTCTAAACGCATATTTAGTATGAATTTTGATTTTTATATTTTAGAGTTCATGTTGAATGTTACATATAATTTGAAAATAATTTCATACTAGTAAAAGAGATAATAATGTCTTTTAAAAAGAGTATATTTTAAAAAATTGTGTTCAAATAAATTGAAAAAAAATAATATTTAGTAGATTCAAGTAATAAAATAAATAAATAAATAAGTAAAAAATATTTGGATCATCCGGCAAAATTAAGTTTATATTTGAAAATATAAAATAGTTAAAAAATAGTTTTTAAAAACAACTATAAAACTCATCTGCTTCGAAAGATAAATCCTGAAATTAAATTATTTTAAATTCATTCGAGTATATTAGTTTTTAAAAACAACTTTGTTTTTAAAAGTAACAATAATATACCAAACGTACCTTTATGGTACCCATAAATTAATGACAATTAGAAATTATTTTATGTTTTTAAATCTAAACTTAATTTTTGTGAGCGATTCAAATATTTTTTATTTATTTTATTATCTAGATCCATAAATTTATTATTTTTTCCTTTTTTTACGGTACTTAAATTTCAAAAAAACATTATCTCTTCCACCAAATAAAATTTACATTATCATCTTCCATCCAACATAAAATCCAAAACTTACAAAAAATAAAACTCATGCTAACCATACCTTTATTTTCTATTGGGTTGCTAGTTGCTTTAACTCACCCCTCCTATATGTATATAGCTAAGTAAAACTAAAATTTAATTTAAATATAGTTAAAATTTAAAAAGTTGTTTACAATGGACTCTATATTACTACAAAAAATGGTTAATAGTCAAATCCCTTCTAGATTTAATCAATCTGTTACATATTCTTTTATTCTTTTGATTTTTTTCGTTGCGGCCAATCATTTTACTCTCCTACTTCCTCGTCAACGAAGGTAGAGGTGTGGCCAATGCTCCAGTGTCATCCTTGAGAGGCGTAGGTCTCTCTTTACTTGTCGAACGAACCCTCCTCCGGTCGTCTTGTATCATCAATGATCCAGCGTCAAACATTCATTAAATAAGTAGCGGTGTTGGAAGATAAATTGTATGGAGTAAAATTAGTATTTTATTAAAATAGTCAATAAATATGTTGAGTTGTTATTTGAAGTCGTAAAAAGTGACTATTTAAATTTTGTAAAACTATCTTTATAGCTATTTTTAAGTTAAATTTTGCTAAGCCAAATGCAAATGTTCTTGAAAATGGAAATTGTGCTAATTAAGTTTCTTTAAATCTTATCCAAATCCTATATATGAAAGAAATGTAATCGGATTTGGATTTTGATTCAAACTTACCCTTTGTTTGGTAAAAAGAAAAAAATGGATGAAAGAGTTTTAGGTGGGAAAAAAAGGGTAAAAAATGTAATAGAAAAAAATTTGTTGTTTGATTGTGTTCGAAAAGAGTGGACAAAATAATTTTCATAATTTAGTTAGGATTATAAAAAAATAGTGTTGTTTATAATATTATTTTTGCCTATACCATTTTGTAAATATGGCCAATAGGTATAAAATAATAATTTTATAGTTTTGATAGTTTTTCATATATTTTTCTATTATTTTCGTTGTTATAAAAATAACCTCAATTTTTCATATTTTTTTCTTTTTTTCTTTTAAACCTCATTTTGCATCGGTTTCGAAATGTAAGAATTTGACTTTGTCAAATGCAAGAAAGTTTGAAGCTAATTTGGATTATTGTTTTCTAGATTAAGGAGTCATTTGAATTTGAGGTTGGTTTGGAAATCATTGTTCATTTTTCGAATTAAAGAGTTATTTGGATTTGGAGGGTCTACCTAGATTTGAAGCTTATTTAAAACTCATGTTTACTATTGACCATCACTGTTTACTATTTGACTTTTATTGTTCACCTTTTAAAAGTGTTATCTTTTAATGAGTTTTTGAAGATCCTATTATAATCTTTAAGTACCTGTAATATTAAAGGTCCTCTAGTGATCTTAAAGTATCTTTGATACTAAATGTCTTATGGTGACCTTAGGCACCTTTAATACTGAAGATCATTTAGTGAGATTTAAATACTTACGTTATATCGAAGGTCCTCTAGTACATCAAGGTCTTACAATATTTTTCCCAAGTCATATAGTAGCTTCAAAGGTCTTATGTTTTACTTTAAAGTCCTCTAATCTATCGAATGTCCTCTAATGGACTTTAAAGTCATATAATATTTTATTGAGAGTGTTTTAGTAAGCTAAACGTTTTTTGTTTTTTTGTTGAAGCCTTCACGTACTTTAAAGTCCCCTAATCTCAAGGTCTTTTAATTGATGCCTCGTTGAAATGGTATTGTCATACATAAGTGAAAGCCCTGTGATGACCAAAGTCCTTTTGATCTTAAAACGGTGTTCTTATACTTAATTGAAACCTTTTGATTTCAATATCATATGATAGCTAAATGAGGACATCCTATTAATTTTAAGACCATTCTAATATTCGCCAAGCTCTCTAATTTCAAGACCCATTAATTTAAATATGTCGAACTCTTCTAACTTTTTTGAAAGTCATTTGATGAAAGTCTTCTGATGAAAGTCCTCTGATTAGTCTTTTGATTTATGCATGGACTCTTATGATCTTATGTAAAAGTTTTATATCCTTTTAAGTTGTCTACATAAAGATCATTTTAATTTTTTAAGTCATGCTATCAAACTATTCTAACTTCCTTTACCAATGTTTTGATAATACGATATTCTAACTTAATATTTAAGATCATTTAGTAGCTGATACGTGCCATTTGTTCCAACCCCTTTTTATTAGGTGTTTAGTTTTCTTTTTCTTCGAGCTAAACCCAATGTTTGGTAATCCTACAAATGGAAAAACTTGTTCGAAATTCATTTTTGTGTTGGTTACCATATTTGCAACATTAACTATTGCTTCTGGTTAGCGATTAATGCTTATGTGGTTTTTTTTACGACCTCACATAATGAGATTACTCAACAAAATTATTTAAGCGATATAGTTTTAATCACTATTACTGTTCTTATTGTTTATGCTGGTTTGATAAATTTAATATATAATATTCTTTTACGGTTTGATCCAAATATGTAACTATTGACATAAATCTCTAGTTATTACTTTTACCATTAACTTCTCATTTTGTATTATTTCATAGAATTGACTTGATCAAATCTATGTTTCTAACAAAAAAGAATGTTTAGAAGTGGAGGCGTATTTAATAAAATATTATATAGAGAAAAAAATTCTTTAATAGTGTGCTTGGTAAAGTAAGAAAATGAATGGAAAAAAAGATATATAAAAAAAGATGGATAGAAAATAATTGATAGAAAAGATATAAAAAGAAAATATTATTATATGCTTTACCAATTTTATCTTTTATGCTTTAATAAAAAATGAAGTTTGTTTGACAAAAGTTGATACCATGCAATTTATATATTGCATTTCACGTCAAACTATCAACATTTTATGTTTATTTTTTCCTATGAGATTAGTTTCCTTTCCCGATTTTACCCTTTGCTTGGTAAATGATGGAAAAGTTGTAAAAGAATTTTAGGTAGAAAAGGGATAGAAAGAAAATAGGTAGAAAGAATAGTTGCTTAGTTGAGGTGGAAAAGAGGTAAAAAATGTATTTTTTATAATGTAAATATAATTATAAAAAAATAATATACACATGAAATACCAATTAAACAAAATAATGAGATTGCTAATTGTTAGAAAATATAGGATCAGTTATGAAAATATACTACTGTTGTTTTTCTATAACTTTTCATATTATTTTGCTATGAAAAATATTACACATATTTTAATGTATATTTTTATCGCAGAATATGCTTTTTACGACATTTCTATCTCTACCAAGCAAAAAAAAAAAAATCAACCCACTTTTCATACCCCACCTACAAATCCATAGCAACCAAGGGTTAAAGTCTGCACTATATATATATAATTTAAGATACTATGAAGTAAAAGGGGAAGATAGAATCAAATCTAAAGTCAAAAAAAAAAAAATAGAAGGTGGGAAACAAAATTGTTTTGTTTGATGTGTTTGGAATTATTTACTGTTTGATACGTGAATCCATTCATTGGATTTTGTGTCTCACTGAAATAATTTTCAAATAATTATTATGTCTTAAACGAAGCACCTAATGTCAAAACAGGCTCGACAAATGACAACCTTAAATGAGAAGTCGAGCGCACATGCCGGCCGTCCATCGGTGGACCCACTCAAAAGTCATTTCAATTCTGCATCCGCGTTGACCGCCTGGATTTCGACATCGGGTCGGTTAGAATATTATGCTCGCGCCCGTTTCAGCAATCCGGGCATAACGCACGCTCCCCTACAGCGCGTGCAACGCCTCCTCCCCACCCCTGCGAGAACACGGTTGCTATATATATATATATATATATATATAAATGGCGGGAGCGTTTCCCACGTGCGAAGCCTTCTCGCACCGGGTCACTATTGTGTCGTTAACCCTTTGCGCTTGAGGCACAGTACAATAATCACTCTCCTCTAATTGACATCCGTTGTCTGCTGTTCCTCGTATCGGTTTCAGACCGATCTACATGTCTTTCTAGGGTTTCTTCGTTTCCGTTCCGTCTCCAAGCTTTGGATTTTTATTCCTAGGCTACTACTAAGAGAGGGAGTGAGAGTGAGAGACAGGCTTGGAGCTGCGTCGGCGCATTTTGTAGTCGATGGAGGCTGCGGGAGGTATCCCCACCGCACACGACGGTGTTTCTCTGTCGATGTCGTCGTCGTTGTCACCGGCCGAGTCGTGGCGGGTCGTTTCAGATCATCATTCGGTCCCAAACGCTGGAGCCGAGGTAGTGTCTCAGTTTAAATTAGGGTTTAGGGTTTGGTTTTTGGTGTTTGTTGTGTCTCGTATGATTGCGAATTCACTGGTCATTATTGTGAGTCATAATAACTCATGTGATGGTCATGAGTAGGATTCGGAGCATTCAAAACTAGAGCGATCCAACAATGGGGGAACCATATACGAGGTAGTGATTTTGGTCTCGGGTTTTTGTTCCTTGTTGGATAGATTGTTTATTTATTTATTTTATTTAACGTGGAGGTGAATTGATGATTATTGAGGTGCATCAGGGACGAGAGCGGGTGGACCTTGATTTTGGTTCCATTACACTAGACGGGAGCTTAGACACTGACATCCTTCAGCGGCTCAGAGGTGTTGAAAGGCAGAGAGAGGAGCTGCAGCAAATGGAGGTGGAACTTAGGGCTCAGCTCATTGCAAGGTCCGATATTGTGGAAATGCAGAACAGCTACGAAGCACAGATCAAAGAGCATGCTAATGCTGCTGCCAACCTTCGGGTTTGAAAGCTTCTAGTTACATGGCTTTACCTTTTTTTTTTCTACTTTTTTCTTTTAGCTATTGATTCCTTTGAGATTTCGTGGTTGAATAGGATCAATTGCGAGAACGTGACCAGACAATCAGTGCGATGGGGAGGAAAATGGATGCGAAAGACAGAGAGCTGCATGACATCAAACTAATCAATGAAGCGGTTTGTGGGCGCTTGAATTGTTTTAATGCATGCTGTTTTGCTTTGGTACAATTTTTTTTTTTGGTTCAATGTTGTGTTGTATTTTTATTCTTATCTCTATATATATTTGGGCAGGCTTGGGCAAAGGAGGATCTTCTCAGGGAACAAAATAAAGAGCTAGCAACATTTCGGTACATGCTAGGGTCATGAAAGTTCTGATTGCAAGTCTGCCTGCTTTGTACTTAAGATATGCATGCAATAAATGAAATCCCCTTGAGTTACGTAGATAAAATGTCCATTGTTTTGTTTGCTGGGCCCGATTATTTTCCTCTTGCCCCCTTGTTTATATTGTTAACAGTTTTCAGCACCTATAGACCTCTTTCATAGACATGCATTGCTGACAAAATGAAGACCTCTGCTTTGTACTTCAGATATGCATGCAATAAATGGAATCCCCTTGAGTTATTGGCATGTGCATAGCCTAGGGAATTTGGAGGTTTAGCCCCCCCCCCCCCCCCCCCCCCCCAAATAAATAAATAAAAAAAATAAAAATAAAGGAAAAAATAAAAATGAAATGACACCTCTTTTATGCAGGAGGGAGCATGATAATTCTGAAGCTGAGAGGGCCCAACATCTTAAGCAAATACACGACTTCCAAGTCCATATGGAAGAAAAGGAGAGGCAATTTATTGAGCTGCAGGAACAGGTGTGTCACTTTTATCCCATCTGAGTAGACGCATGTCATTTGTAGATTCTTTTGTGATTTATAATATGGATGAGACCTATGATAAGAACAATGTGTGTTGTTTAGTTGGTCTTGTTTTTCATTGTTGTATCATGGAAGTGCTAGATTTGATTGAAAAATGGTTGGATTTCTTTAAGCCATGGCCTGAACATTAGAGGCTGTCTATAGCCTGGTGTCATTGATTGTACTATGTTATTTTTTTAAGCTCACCTGTACAACTGTACAAGAATGCCTAAGTGCATGAACAATGAAATGTTGGTTATAAAAAAATGAGCAATGAAATGTTGCTTTTGATGCTAAGTCTGCTGTATTATGCAATGCTTTGTTGTTATGAAATCATTGTAAATGATTTGTTGTTATTCACTTTGGTTGGTTGTAACATTTGATTGTCATGTAAACATTACATTTGATCTGTATGTAAGCATAGGCATTGAGGTAGGGTTCAGAATGTAAATTCTCTAATATTGATATCATCTTCAGAATAGGATTGCTCAGGAAACCATTCTGTATAAGGATGAACAACTAAGAGATGCGCAAGCATGGATTTCACGTGCTCAGGAGATGGATGCATTGCATTCAACTGCAAATCAATCATTGCAAGCCGAATTACGGGAGCGCACAGAACAATATAATCACCTCTGGCTTGGTTCTCAAAGACATGTAATTTCTTTTTCCACGCTACTTTAGATTTATATTAAAAATAGACCTCACTTTCATGCTAGCTACAATTGTTTACATGCAAAATTGAAACTATTCTATGGTCACACTTCTGTTCGTTAGATGATCGATTTGACTATCATATTTCTATTAATTTTTGTTGGGATGTTCAACATTTTATACTGATAGCTGTTTCATTATTTATTTTAGTTTGTGGAGATGGAGACACTTCATATGCATACAGTGCAACAACTTCAACATGAGTTGGCTGATGTAAGAGAAAGAAGTGGAACCTACACTGACGAGTCAGGTGCAGTTGAATCAAATTCAAAGGATGTGCCTCTAATTCAATGGAATAATGGACGAGAGATGGATGCAAATGCTGGTGGCACACCAAAAGAAATTTTTGGGGCTCTGTCTAATGGGAATGCAAACAATATATCATCACTTGCTTCAGATGGCAATGCTTTCACCCAGGTAGGGTTGGTGTTTAAAATATGATTGGGGATTATGAATTTTCTTTTTATGGGCTCATCTTACTTGTATATTACACTTCAGTTGATAAATCTATTCTCTATTGCTTTATGCTTACTTGCAATTTTGAATTACCTCCATTTTGTAACTATTGATTTGTGTCTTATAATATGGGGATATATTATATAATTTACGCGCTAAGGTTTGCATATATGTTGGGTACATGAAGGGTGGAACATTGTGCTAATGTAGGCTGAACTGGAAGCACAAAATGACATTTTTTTCCATATAAAGCTCACTAAAAAAGTAACATTTTATCTAAAATGTCAGTTTGTGGCATTTTAAACCTGGAGAGTGATTTTTGATTCTATCATGTCGACCCTTTTTCTCAGATAGAGGCATTTACATACCTTTTACCTATATAATTCTTCTTTTTTCTTGATGGTTTCAAGCATTTAAGTCTGTTTTTTCTTATATTTTCTGGATCTTAACTGAGAATATCTTCCCTGTCAATAAATACAATGTGGTGCAATTTTACTTCCAAATGTTTATACTATTATGGGTCTGCAAGTTAAAAGGTTTCCCTTCTCTAAGGAAGCAATTAGTAAAGCGTAGCATTTCTTCTAAAGACAATCATATCATTTTGAAAGAAACATTAGTAGGGTTTTATTTGTTTAACATGAACATAACTTTATGTAGGCAATTTGATTTTTTGTTGAAGAAAACTTGATTCCATTGTGTTAGCCTTTTAGGAAAAGAATTGTAAATGTTTGCATCCATGGAGGAAAACATAAAGTGTTTCTTCATGCCAAGAACAGGCTTCTGCTGTTTGCTTGTCAGGGTATTTATTAAAATCTTGCAGGTTATAAAGTATTCTGCATGGTGTGCACCCATTTTTCCTACCTAAGATTGTGTCACGTTGAAATATGTCTTCATAGAGTTGACAAACAGGTCTCAGTATTTCACATCAGACATAAATATATTGAGAGAAACGTAGCTGCCATTTGAATGTCTCCTGAACCTGTAATTTAGTTTGGTATCGCTTGACTTTTTCCCCCAGGTATAATTTTGGTTGCTTGAGTAGCCTTTTGACCTATGATTAGTTTATCTCTGTTCACAGCTTGTCAATATCTTGTACAGCTGTAAGCAATAATTGTACGATATTAGTTTGTTTTTGTTCCAAGTTATGAAATTTATTAAATATATATAATAATTAAAATGGTATTTTTGGGACTTTCTATATTTTCACTTATTAAATTTTCGTTTCTTTAAGATTGATCATGTTTCTAGAGTTGCGATTACTCCATCATCTATTCTTGGAACCCCTACCTACATTCCACCTGGTCAGGTAGCTTCTCTGCATCCATTTGTTATGCATCAACAGGGTGTTCACTCAATACCAGCATTTTCACCCCTGCAATATTGGCAAAATCAACAGGTACCATGCTACCTGATCGAACTTTTATTTGCTTTCCTTCTTCGATATTTATCAGTGTATATGTCATCTGCATATTTTATTATCTGCCGCCAGGGAGTTTCTGAAGCTTCACTCGGGTCAACTTGCAATCAGTATCCACCTTCACAACCTCAACAGAACATACTGATATTAGATTCTGGTTATGATGCTAATGGAAAATCTCTTCCTCCAGAAAATCTGAACGTTCAAGCCACCCGAGAAGGGCCTGATTCTTTAATAACGATGTCGAGCGAGGAAGCACAGGTTTTGTAACTTTAATGTCATAGGTGGAACTGATGAATTTTTGATCACTTTACAATCATGATCTCATCGAACTCTTTCCAGGTTTCCCAATCATCATCTGATAAAAACTACGTGCTTTCCTCACAATCTCAGCAAAGCTCACAGAAAAATTCTTCTCAGCTTCAAGAGGCTTTTAGCTTGGACTCCCATAAACATACTAATGAGACCAAGGTTGCAATCATTGCTACATTTTTTTTTGGTTGACTATGGACTTATATTGCATATGTTGGCAGCATGAAATACGCCAGAGTGGCTGCTTGGTATAGCAGAGTTACTGATGTTGGATTTTTTACAGGAGAACAGTGTCATCGCTACGGCTAATCTTGGACTAGAGCCAACAGAACAACCTACTCCCGCTTCCAACACATCAACAACTGATTTGCTGAATCAACCAGAAAAGTTCACTGAAACCAATGTTAACAATGTGAGCAATGAAGTTCTGCCTGAAGTTTTTGTCTCAACTGTTCAGACAAATGCAGTGACCATGGGAAAAACTTTAGAAACGTCTCTTCTTGATGAGAGCTCACTTTTGTCGTGCATAGTTCGTACAATTCCACCAGGATGCAGTGGTAGAATTCGGATTAGTTCTACGGTCAGTAACTTCGTGAAAAGAAATTAGGAATTTTGATTATGATTGATTCAATACTAATGTTTTTCTGTCACGTTCAGCTACCAAATAGGCTTGGAAAAATGCTTGCACCTCTCCATTGGCATGATTACAAGAAAAAGTATGGAAAGCTTGATGACTTTGTTGCTGGTCACCCAGAAGTAAGTTTTGCAGTATATTTTTTTTCCTTAAAAATGTTTTTATTCAAATATGCATCCCTAAGAGTGCCCCTGACACTCATTTTTGTGAAATCAGTTATTTGTAATTGAAGGGGATTATATTCAGATTAAAGAAGGTGCACAAGAAATTATAGCAGCTACAGCAGCTGTTGCGAAAGTTGCTGCAGCAGCCACTGAATCGTCTCCTTACTCTTCGTTATTGCCATCTGTGGCAGTAACTCCAATGGCACAGTCCCACCGATTGAAGACTGTTCCATCAATCAATTCCAAGCCTGTAAAGAGCGACAAGGCTATTTCGAAGGAGGATGCAGTTACTACACCATCAAATGCAACCGATAATCATTTACACCTCTCTACAGTTCAGGATCAGCATTCAAATGCTTTTTCTGCTAATGTTTCTGGAAGTTTCTCCAATGTAAAAATATTGAGCAAACCTAAGGATGGTTTGGAATTGAGTGGCACTGAAACTAGGTCTGGGCAGTCATCTGTACCTGTGACAGTTAGAAGTAGAATAAATCCTGATACATTGATTTTGGGAAATTCCCAAAACAAAGTTTCCACTGCTAATGGGAGGCCTGGAAACTTTCCTGGCAAACATCAGGGCAGGTATATTTTTTCAATTCTCAAAATCCTGTTGTCCTGTTTCTAGTGGTGCGCCCGCGCTTATACATAAATAAATGTATACTAATCAAATAAAGCATTCTGAACGTTGGCATGATTTATATTGGCAGGACAACTGGGCTCTCCCAAACCTCCAGAAGATAGTAAGTATAAGAAAAATTATAATATTTTATTATGTGCGGTTTTGTGCTGCAGTATGGCTCGTCTTTTGCCTGGGAATTTTTGCCACAATGAAAGCTAGGGGGTTAAATCGAAGTGCTTTATCTGGGCTTTTGTCTAACATTGGATATTTAGAACTGTCAAATGTATTGACTTTGGACAAAAACATTTGAACGTTTTTTTTTTTTTTTGAAATTGTGTTTTGCATAACCTCTCCGGAGGGAAAAATGTATTAATCTCTTGTATGCCATGCCCCCATAGTAAACATTCCAGCGTTATAGCTTTAGCGTGGTAATTTCTGACTTATTTGTTTTGGCAGGAGACAATTTGGATTCTGGAGACAATTTTGTTACCATGAATTTGCAGCGGCAAATGTGCGGAACAAAGCGTGTATGAAAGTGGTGGACGCGGAAAGGAATTGTATATTCAGCTTGCTGGAGTAACCACAGAAGTGCTTATTATGGGATGAATAGTGATTACCACTAATTATCTGACTCATTGTTTGATTCACTTATTTTGCATACCCCTTATTCTTAATGATTGAGGTCAGTGAAAGTGCTTAGAGCCAAATATTCATTTTTCAGTTGGGTAAAAAATGTACTTTATGAAATCGTACTTCCGGCAAAATCTGTGCGTTCTAGAAAAACACCAAAACAGAAGCAGTTTGGGATTTGCTTTAAAAAGTGTTTTGTGGCTTAAGGCAGGAAGCAATGAAGTGTTTGATAAAGCAAAGGAGGTGCTTTTTCTAGAAAAAGAATATCCTATAAAAGGAAATTAAAATGTTATCAACAATAATGGCTAGGATTGAAGTGGTTATAGGGTGTATTTTTAAATTAAATTAAAATGAAGTTTTATAAAATTATGGTTTAGTTTTAAAAGTCAGTTTTGTTTTAGGTGTATGTTTGGTTTCAATGGTTAGATGTTGTAATTTGTTTGATTGAAGTGATTTGGTTTGGCAAGAAAGCAGTTTTTTTTCCTTTTTTTTTTCTTGCTTTTGCAAGTTGTAAAAATGATTTTGGAAAATAAAAAAATCAATACAATATGGTTTGTCAGAACATAGTTTTTTCTTGCTTATGAAAAATAAAGTTTAGCAAGTTGTAAACTTGATTTTGAAAATTTTAAAAAATTAATACAAACATAAATCATGGTTTTTGACGAACATATACCATGGTTCGCCGTTCACGCGAAAACAGACTTCTAAGGTCTATTCATCGAATTTATTGCAATCACACAATAAATATTAGGCTAATTAAACTGTAGAGAGGTAAGGATCATCGATGCATTGGCATTGGTCGGGTGGGGTTGGGTGAAAGGCTAAAGTCAACCTCGATAGGTTTGTTAAATTTTTGGTGGGTACTAACCGGCGAATATGACGAGTTAAGCGGGTGTCAACTGTGATATAATTAAACGATATACATTAAAAAATTGAACACATAAAATATAAAATAATTATAATAAAAAATATATTATTTTATTTGCTATAAATTTATAATTACAAATGAGAAAATATATGAGATTTATAGATTGTAATATCACAAACTCACAATCATAGGTGTCGTGTTGCATAACTCTCACCTCTCACAATGTGAGAGATGTTAATGAACTAATCTCTAATAGATAAGTGATAAGGTTTATTCTATTTTTATAATGGAGTGCGGCGGATTGAGTTAATAGTGGGTTTGAGCATTCTCACCCGTCAACCGATCTAACCTATCATAAAATAATTTTTATTCGCGAATAACGGGTAGGTTTGGATTGAATAGAGCGGGTCGGACGGGTAGATGCACATCCCTAATCAATCCCATGAAGATGGGCACAATAATACTCGACAATCAATTTAGCAACTTTCCTATCCAGTTTTAATAATAATTTTTTAGCCTTCTTAATATTTAATTAAAGAAGTTGGTAAAATAATTAAATAGGAAAAACTTTAAATAGAAATTTAATTATTATTATTATACAAAACTGGTTAAAAACTTGAATCATCTTAGCCTAAATTGTCTATGAAATTAAGCTATAAAGCTTACTTAAATTGACATATGTTAAATATGTCTTAGCCTAAATTAATATGTTAAAATTTTCGTCCCATAACATTAAAACGCAAAATTTAAATTAATATCTTGATATATATTCTAAAATAAAAAAATTATTTATATTTACATATTAAACTATCAAAATATATTATTATTATTATTATTTTATAAATAATATAAAATTTAAAAATATATATCATTATAAAAATTATAAATTTTAAAAAATAAAAAATTAGGATTTACAATTTTGATTCTCTACCTTGGGGCGATTGAGAGCGGATGTTCTCAGCGCGATGGGAACCATACTTTTAGGCCAAGAACATTTAGTGCCCAAGCCATTGCCTTACTTGCCTGTCATTCGTTTTTATCCTACTCTTCTTTTTTATCAACCATGCAATCCCGACTCTACAGGTTTCTGATCCGTCTTTCATCCTATAGACTTGTCTGAAAGTAAGCTTTGAAGCATCTTTCACAATCTGCTTCTTCCCCTTCATCTGTTCTCCTCTGACCGCATTGGTCGTCTGCATTATGCCCCTCAGTTTCTTCTTTTGATCTGGAAGAAGAGTTAAGCCATTCTTAGCATTGTGCCTTATGAAACCACGCCTGCCACAGTATGACTTCAAGTTTGCCTGTGAGGCAAACTTATTCTCTGACCTGACTCTTGTGGGTTTCCACCAGCATTCCTCATTTGAGTGTCCTCTTCTCAGACAGATCTGGTATGTACTTGCTGGCTTTGGCTTCTTATTTTTGTGCAGACTCCCCCTGGATTCTGCACCTATCTTCTTTTCATTTTTTTGGAGACATTTGCAGTGTGTCTCCGCCAGCACTCTCAAGCTTTGTCACAACAGAAACAATATCCTTGAAATTTCATTCTCATGATCTTCACTTTTGTTCTGAGATTTTGAATCTTCATTTCAGTTCTTGACACTGCTGGCATTTTCTTCTCTCTTCTGGTTTTTCCTGTGACTGCCACATTCTTCATTTTCTAGTCAGTCTCGGTCATTTTGTACCTGGCCTTCTTTTATGTTTTCTTCTTAGCAGGCTCCTTTTTCTTTTTGTGTTTAGCAACAATAATTGATTGCTACTTCTTTTTCTCAGCTTCAGTTCTAGACTGGCTGATTACCTCATCTCCTACTGGTGTAGCCTTTTTACTCTTCATCTTGGTGGCTTTAACTACGGATGGCAGTTTCCCGTTGCTTAGTTCATGTTCCGCCTTTCCCAGGATTGGCTGCCTGTTCTTCTTTCTTTTCTTATCACCTTTAGAAGGTTTGTAAATCTTCGTATTTTTAATATCTACAACAACAGAGTGTTGCTTCCTTTCACCTTCTTTCTGCTGCTCACCACCATTTGTGACTCTTGCTACTTTGCTTCTTCCTTTGACAACCAGCATTTTTCTTACTTGACTTGGTTCTCCTTTTGCAGCATCTGGTACGTACTGCTGTCCCTTTTCTTCGCTGACTGGAGTTTGAAGATGAGAATACCCTAATACTGTGTTTCAAACTAATGAAGAACGATTGCAAATGTTTCGAGCCAAATTCAGCATGGAGAGAGAGTTTCGGACCGGGAATATATAAATAGGCCGAGAGCTTCGACATCCAATTTCTTTCTTTTCTTCCCCCTTCTATGAGTTCGAAACTTTCTCTAGTTCGAAAATGTGACATTTTATTGAACATCCAGAATAGATGATGATCGAATTGCGACCAAAGTCCAAGGAATCAATGTTAATATCGATGGTTCTGTGATTCGGGAGGCATTTCATATGCCTAGGGAGTATGTTTCTACTCTTACGGTTTCTAGTTCAAATATGGTAACTGTGATGGAGTATGATCCTACATTTGTAGCAAAAAGGTGAGATATATAGAAGAGTGGGTTTTCTAATCAATGTAAGTTTTCTGCTACCCTTATTGGTCAAGTTTTAATTGAGCAGAGGACTTCAAGGGATTCTATCTGGTTAGAACAGCTATCATATATGTATTACCTCTCAAAATATATTGGTAGATTAGGCTTCAATTGTATTCAATATTTTGAAGAATGGATTTGTGCAAAAGGGTTTAGGACGGAATGTCACCGACATCCTATTGCATCAGCATGGAGATGTGTTCAAAGGGAGACCAACTGTTGAGTACCCAAATAGTTTAATACTACAAAAAGTGTTCCCAGATGGAAGAACTGTAGCTTTGCAGAAGAAAAGAAAGGAAAGCAAGGCAGCAACTAGATTAGAATAATAGGCGACTTCATCTCTTAGGGAGTTTGGGTCTGCCTCACATGCTGAACCATCGAGAGGTTCAAGATTTTCTCAAAGAGTTGAAGAAGATGCAAGAGAGAAGGCAGAACCCCCAGTTACCAAAGACGCTCATAAATCAGCTGATAAAGGAAAAGGTGTTGAGGTGTTTGATGACGCTTGGGTAAAGAAGAAGATCCAGGATTTATGGGTCGAGTATGCTAAGGAGTTCTCTGATCCTATAGAAGTTCATAGGGCCTGTCTTATGATTGGTCAGAAGATAATAAGTCAGATTGGTCTTATAAAATGGAGAGGTGAGAGTGGACTTATTTCTAAAGATGCGGAAGGAAGGTTGGTTGGAAACCCTGCCGTTTCGCTTGAATCAGTTCCACCTCCTCTAAATAAATCCAAAGCTCAAGAAGTTGAATCTTTTGAAAGACCAGATGCTCAAGTTGATGTTGCTGAAGATTATTGGACTAGCATTGATTCGTTCAAGAAACATATGCAGGCAACAGAGCATGCTGAGAGTGTTGATGCTGCAAATGAGGACGTTGAAGACCAAGCAGCAGCAGAAAAGGATTCTATGGCTCCAGAGTTTGTAACCCAAAGGACTCAAGCTACAAATGCTACTACCTTTTCAGAGTCTGGTTTCTAAATTAATAGAAGAGCAATTTAAGGCTCAAGAACTGGCTCACTCTAGTGAAAAATGATTTGACTGTTGTTCAAGCTGAGCAGAGACATACTGGTTGAAATTTTATGGTTGTTCGTGGCAAAGTCTACTCTAGATGAACAATTTGCTATGTTGAAGACACTACCGCCATCACTGATCAGGAGGTTGATTTCTTAGTTGCAGTAGTTAATAGACTTAAGGCTGGTATGGAAAGCATCAAGGCACTATTAACTTCAATAGGTGTTTCCTCATTTTCAAAAGAGTCAACACCAACTAAGTGGGAGCCAGTGGCTGTTTAGGATGCTCATACTCAGGTTGAGCTAATTATTATTGAACATACAGCTGATGAGGCTGAACTAGTGGCAGAGAAACACGGTATTGCTTCAGAAGAACCAGCATCACACAGGAAATCTCAACAATGGATGAGCCTGCTCCTGAGATGAATGCTCTAGCACTTGTGGCCGTTGAACCAATAAAGAAACAATGGCGCACGTGCACTCATTCTCAACCTCAGTCTCTAGTTTGAAGTGAACCCACAAAGAAACAATAGGTGGAGACAGAGGAAGTTCTTGTAAAGCAGTACGGACGTCAATTGAAGAGACTGGGCAGTTTGCCTCCATAAGATGTCTTGATTGAACTTCCAACTACATCATCTCTTGTTGGAGTACATGTTCCTGAGACAGATCTTGAAGTTCTGGCATCTGAAGCATTACCTGATCCTGATGTATCACAAGAACCTCTAGCTCAGCAAAAAAGAAACTGGGAAGTGATGTCCGCGATCAAACACCCACTAAATTGGATTATGAAGTTTATGTGCAAGCTTATGTTGGTGAGAGAGAACCATAGGACACCATCAGCACTTTGGGCCTGGTGCATTGAGAAGAATTGTTGGACATTATGAACTTACCACGTAAGACATTGATAATTTTTTGTTTGCTCTGAGAAGTGTTGCGCATAAGTATCCGAAGATTTATTTGTTGTATGAGAAGAGTGAGGTTCTATCAATCATGGCAGCTAGTCATCTTCCTACTCTAAAAGGTATTATTAATCTTCTCTCTGGCAATGTGGCTCTATTTAAGGCATGGATAGGACTAGACTTTTGTTATAATTCTTCACAACACTCGATTACTGATGAACGAGCAAAGGCTGTAAGGCAGTTCCGATGCAACATCTTACTTGCACTCTATCGGATTGAATTTTATTTTTCTACACAATAGGAGAAGCCTTGGTCTTATTTTAGACATATCAAGATGACACTTCATTAAATTCCACAAGAGCTTGATGACATCAGTTGTGGAGCTTTTGTCTGCCTCTACTAGATGACTTGTCTGAAGAGGAAAAATGCTTGATGGGATGTCAATGACTTGGAATATACTCGTAAGTTGGTGCATTATCTTCGCAGGCATATTAGTGAGTTGATTTATTATATCAATGTTGTACTTAAAGGTTAGGCATTGGTTTGTAACCGACTATTCTGATGGTTCTGTAACTAATCTTTATTTTATATAACATTTGATAAGACTTACTATAATATTTATTTTTGTAGTTCTGTATCTCCTTATGTTTTTCTTTACTTGTACAACGTGCTTTGCTAGTGTATGCTTTTAAAATACAAGTTACAGATTTTGACACTTTTATAACTATCAAGATTATCATCTTTGTCCATTTGTTTTGGTGTTTGTTTGCCACATAATGTTTATTTACTTTTCTCATGTTGCTAACCCCACAACAGAAAGGGGGAGTGGTGATTATCCAAAGAAGATTTTGATAAAGGGAGTGATGATTTTTCTCCAATTCTTCAAGGATAAACCTACCTGCAGAGAGTTCGTTGAAGAATCTTACCTGTTCCTTGCACATTTTGAAGACTACACTCCAAAGATGTGTTGTTTGATAATTTGCTGGACAATTTGTTTGTTTGTAAGAGAGTTGAGCTTTTGATGTTTACAAGCAAGTCACAGTTTTAAGTTTCAAAAGAGTGCCATTTTGGTTGAAGAGCTTAAAAATTTTTAATTGATTGTTGATGTGAGTCAAATAGGAAAAGAATTGTTGGATCATGGACTTAATTACATAGTCATTGTAAAAATCAACTGAAGTTAACCTTAGAAGAGCACAGTCAAAAGTCTAATAATATCGATACAAAAAATTTAGTTATCAATGTTAGACGGATCTAATTAGAGTTGGTATTTATTTTGTACTAACAAAAAATTCGAACAATTCTTTTGTTAAGTGAAAATGTTTTAAGTGAAGTAGAGCAAGTGTTTCGTACAAAGTGTTTTGAATTGATTCAAAATAGATATTGTAATTCAAAACAAATAGGAGATCAAAAGACTTGAAAGAATTCAAAACAAGGCATAATTCAACACACTTGGTGGAATTCGAAACAATGTGATGAGTTTGAATCAGTGTGTAGGATTCAAATTTCTTAACTCACTTATTCGAAATAGTATATATATGTCTGAAATACTTGAAGAACGACAAGTACATAGACAAAACCCTAGTGTTTGTATTTCGGTCACAACTAAAGGTTAAAGATTCTTCATTAATGCTCATAAACTATAGTTTGATGATGTGGCAAGCTTTGATAAGGTTGGAAGATTTGTTTCATAAAATTTTCAATTTTGATTTACTCTCTTACCAAAATTAAAAAGGAAAACTCATTATAGGTTTCTATTTTTGAAGACAGCACGGTAGTATATAAACAGAAGATGTAGATGTTCATTTAAGAGAGCCTTTAGTGTGCATCCTCATAGATATTAGTATGTACATTTTGTTTACGAATACTTACGAACACAATTATAAAATCATTAAAAACTACAAAAAGAATCCATACCATAAACTTATTTAAAAAAATACAATTAATTAATTGTTAGGTTATGTTATCTTTGCTTAATATATTCAAATAATTACTATATATAATTTCCTAAATTTTATAATAATAGTAATAGTAAACAAATAAATCAAAAACATATATTTTTTATTTAATAATAATATAAAATATATATTTATTAAATTATATTTAATTAAAATATATTTATATTTAATGAAACAACTTTTATACATATTAATTGATTTGTTAATCTCTTGTTTACAAATAATTTTTACGAACACGGACGATATTCACGAACTGTTCGTGAACACTTGTTTGTGAACGTTCACGAACATGTTCACGAATATAACAATGATGTTCATGAACTATTCACGAACGATACTATTTTTAACGAACGAACATAAACAATCTTTTACCGAGCCGAACGCAAGCTTATTCATGAACGTTTGATTCATTTACAGCCCTAGAACTTGATCATATATGTCTATTTTGATTGAAGTAGTCTCTCCTGCATTTAAGCATAAAAAATCAATCTAGTTTAAAATCCACAGAAATCACAATAACCAGGGAAAATGGTGAATATGACCATGCTTATGACATTCATACCACCAGTAAAACTAAGCCACTTGAATAGTTAATTAGGATATTATAATACCCATGAAGGTAAATTTAAAAAGAAATCCAGAAAAAGGCACTTGAAAAATCAATATACCCTAGAGAATCAGCCTTTCAAACATAAGCATACTGTGAACCAGCCTCATTCCACTCAATCTCGACCACAATGCCCAAAACCCAACACCCTATCACTAGAACTAGCTTCCAAGCCATCATGCTTGCCTCCCTCAGAATCCCCTCTGTTGCATGAACTGAAAGGTCCCGCTCCAGCTTGAATCCCCTGATGCATGGGAGTAATGCAGCCTGGTCCCATGTCTGCATGCCGTTGAACAGCTTGGAGTTGTTGGAATTGGGACAGCAGTGGTTGCTGCTGCTTCTGATCTTGAGGCGGCTTAGCAGCATTGAACTGGAAAGGGAAAACAACTGTTTGTTGCTGAGCTGTTGTAGCCTGAGATTGTTGCATGTTATGTCCTTGTTGCATTGTCACATGTGAGGTCATCTAAAGTTGCAGTTAAACATGAAGCAGTAAGTCTTTAATTAATTGAAACTTTTCAGAGGGTTGTTCAACGGTTAACCACCTGGGTGGGTTCTATTGGTTCTTGGGGTTGGGCATCTGCGATGGCAGCTAGAAACATTAGGTTTTTTTGAAGCTGGCCTTGATACCTGAAACATTTAAAATTTCAAGGGAATTTATCGGCCTGTACACATGACTTGCACACCTATATCAACCCGACAAGGATAGGAAGCTAAACATACTCTGAATTATTATATTGCCAATCAATACCAGCTAAAACATAAGGAAGCCAATATTCTCATGTCCTTCAATTAAAAGAATTCTACAAGCCATGTCCAAATTAAGTTGACATTAAAATGTCAGGTGAAGCTTCAACTAATGACAGAAATGGAATCTATAATGATTATAAATGGCATTCATGTTTCACCTAGAGATATTCTGTGCAATATCATGACATGTCTATGCAAACATTTTGAGAATTCAGTTATTGAAACAGTTGCAGGCCAAGTGCTCCTCACTCTATCATTCACATATAGACACTAATCATTATTATGAAGAAACTAGTCAATAAAATTAAAATATTCCCTCCACCCCTGCTTGGTGAAAGGTTTGGAGTGAACTTCAGTTACCATAGAAATGGAAATTCTGAAATTATATGGAAGCATGAACTCTATAGTTCTGTCATCCTCTATGAGTGATCAAATCTTATGAAGTTCATGGATGTATCATGTACAAGATGAGTATTCATGTTTCTTTATGAAATCCTATCAATTTTCAATAGGAACTTGGTACAATTAATAAATGAATTTAATAAATTACCTCATCAATACATACTGCATTCAAAATTTTATCAAATTTTCTTTTCAAGTCAGAAAGAATTAACCAACATTCTCACAAATGAAATCTCTTGTTAACAGTACAAGGTACAAAAATCCGAGAGTGCACACACAATTACACAGCTGAAATCGCTATGTTCAAAATAAAATCACCAAACAATCTCAGTTTTTTAACAAACCAAATCTTCCTATAACACACAAAATGTGGACATGATGTCATATGAGCAACTAATTTGAAACCATTCTGGGCCTTTCCATTTTTAAAATCATAGAATGGGACTAGAAGACCCTTCAAGCTAGATAACAAAAGGCGATTGTGACCTGTGGAGGAAGTTAACTGCAGATTGTAATGCACATAGCCAAACAAACTTCCGACAAGATGGGTTGAATACATACACAGATTATCTTCCACCACATACAGTTTTTTTTCACTCCCAAAAACATAAGATTGAAAAAAAATTGAAATTCTTGGATAAAAGGTTCCTTAGCAAGCAATTACAGCAAACCAGGGACCAACATTGGGGAAAATTGAAGATGACACGTTGGAAGTAATATAAATTTTTTAATCCAAAGTACTCACATGGCACGCTCGGAGAATTTTGGCCTGTTCTGACCCTCGAGTATTGCAAGAATCAGCTTCTTGTTTTCATCCAGTAACTGCATCAATCACAACACTCACCTTCACTACAACATTATACAAAAATCTCGAAACAGAACTACGTTGATGATGACACGCAACCACAACAAACATTATAGATGGATATTAATCAAGTCACGACACACAAGTTAATGTTTCTCAATGCCCTATATGATATATCCTAATTATCTAGAGAAACCATATCAACAGGTTTTAATGAATTCTTTTAATAGAAAAGAAACAGATTTCCAATGCAACAAACATGAAAAGACGACAATAATGCATTGCGAAAGTAGTAATTATCATTAGTATTTGGCTCCAGAAAAATACATGCAAACCCAAAAATCTGCAGGCGGATGTATAGGTTGATGCATGAGTCTCACAGACTGATAACCAACAAACAAACACAAACCCTAGAACGGAAAAATTGAAAAGTGGGACGAGAAAGATGAAAACCATTTGAATCTGCTCGGTGGTGACGTTTTGAGGAGGGAATGGAGGCGAGGCGTTGGGCATATGATGCGACTGCTGCTGTTGCTGCATTGTCCTGTCTGTCAATAGAGGCGAACGGAATCGAAACCCTTGGCCTGGGAGCGTCGCGGCGGTGGGGGTGGGTGATAGGTGTGGGGGAGAGAGAGAGAGAGAGAGAGAGAGAAGGGCCTTCTTGGGTGGGGGTGCTGTGAAGAGGTGAAGAGACTGTTGTATCGAAGCCAAGGCTGACAAAAGGACCCTACTTTGTACCAGTGAGTGGAAATTAAATTGACTACCCCTACTGATTAGCATTTAGCATTTGTGTGTGGGTGTGTTCCGGGGAGGGTTTGGATTCGCTGGTGAGCAGCGATTTGCTCCCCTGGTGGCGAGCAGTCGTTGGGATGACGACACGTCATCGAACTGTTTAATCCAATGGAGGAAGGGACGAAACGCCGAAAGGGAAAGTCGTTTTGGAGCATTTGATAGCCGCTAACGCTGTTAAGCCCTCACCGTTCCTCTGTCTCTTTCTATCTCCGCTCTGTGCTCGAGCACGAGGAGGAGGACGACCGACGACGACGACGACGGTATGAGGCTTGTCGACGGCGATAGATGCAGCGGCTATCGCCGTCGACATTTGGAGGTGGCGTATGTGACTGGAGACGCGAGGCAGAGCGAGGGCATGGAGGTCCAGCGTGGGGCTTCGCTGGCGCGCTGCAGCGGTGCGACTAGGGCTGCGTGACGGCGATGACAGTACGGCTAGGGCTGCGCCACTAAAGACGAGATCGATGATGTCCCGAGGAATGCAACGAGGTGTGGTTGTTTCTTCCCTGATGTTTGCTGCTGCTAGATTTTCTGATTTGCTAGAATTACGTGACCTCAAGATTTCATTTCAAGATAAATATGGAAATTCTTTGCAATATTTTGTGAACCAACAGGTGATCTTGTCATATGAACTCAATTATGAGGTGAGCGATTTTGCAAAGAGAGCATCAGAGTTCTCAAAAAAGTGGGATTTCAAGGGTTCGATTCTGAGGTTGTCGGCAGTCCCTGCCTACTCCTTCCATCTCCCCTGCAAGTGTTCAAATACTAACACCTTGAGATTTCCCTATCTTAAGGTTTTATTTTCTTGGAAAACTAAATCTAGTATCTTTCTCTGCGTTTGACTTGTCTATATCATACTTGGGGAAGTATATTCGAAGTTTAGTCTTGCATATATTCCTATATCATGTGGACAACTAGGGAACATAATCCCCTCACAAGAATAAGTTTGGCCACATCAGTGTTTGATTTTAATGTTATGACTTGGTTAGTTTACATTTAAGTCAGCATGTAACTTATGCTGCGTTTGGTAGAGCGTGTAGGATAGTATTAAAATAATAAACTATTTACAATGGGATTAGAAATGATGGATTTGGTAGCGGTTAATTAATATTGTGCTATCAGTTGGTAGGTGAAAGAATAAGGCAATGCAATGGTTTAGCTTGAGATTTCTTTATACACTTTCTAATTAAAAAAATAAATGATTATGTATTTCTATTTCCTATCCTATTATATATTGCCAAACAACTTTGATGAGAAGCATAACACTTTATTCTAATTTCCTTTATCTCATGCACAAAATGCAACATTAATGTTCCAATAGCAATATGTTAGCGCAATGAGGCAACTTTCTTTCTATTTCATGTTGGATTTACAGAATACTTCTACAATCCCTGGTGGTATCCCTAGTTTACCTGATATTGGTTTTAAATTCCACAGTGTCTATTCCTTTGGATGGTGTTAAGTGTCCTAGAAATTGTTTCCTTACCTCAAACATATACATGTTATCCTTCATGGTTATATGTCAATTGATTGTAATGTAACGGAAATTATGCTGAATATCTACATTAGAATTTTAGTCGTTGAAGCCAAGTGCCCATATACTAGTCCTGGTTTTGGAGCATGCATTTGTTGTTTCGTCTCTTGAAGTGTTGTGTTGTGTAATTTTTTTCCAGGCTGAGGTTGCTAAACAAGAAGCAAGACTGAAGACAGTAAAAGAAAACCTTGAGAAAGAGAAAAGTGTGTTAATGGGAACTCCATCAAGCCAAGATAACCAGGATGGAGCTTTGGAAATAACGGTAAGTGGAGAAAAGTATAGATGCCTCAGGTTTTCAAAGGCCAAGAAATAACACGATAACAATATGACGAGGAAGATTGTGAAGTAGTAGTTTTATTCTTGGCCTTTCAGCAAATCTTGGATGTTTTTGATTTCAGATGTGTTAGTGATGTAAATGCAAGTGGATAGATTTTAGGTTTACAAACTATGGTTTGATAGGTAGGCACTCTTTTGTTTGGGGTGTGGCTTTTCATTGCATTCTTTGGTGTCTTTGGCCTGAGCACAATATAAATGTCATTGCTGAATATTCATTTTGATGTTTATTTTATTTTATTGTTATTTCATTTCGTTTTTTATGTTAATTTCATTCATTTAATGATTTCATCATCATTCCTTCAATTTCATTTTTGCATACCAAACGAACTATAAATTTTTTTAAATTTCAAAATGGCTCTTTTGTTTAATGCTATAAAATTGAATATCATGCCCTTGATTTATTTTCATGTTACTTTATTCACAAATTTTATTTTAAGTACAATTATTTCATATATAAATTTATAATTTTGATTTTTCTTCCATCATCATATTGGTTCCCTTCAAATAAAAATACTAGGATATTTATTTTTTTGGTTTGTTTGAACATTAATCATAAAATATTATTAATTTATTCGAATCCTAATCATAAAACATTAATAATACGTTCAAATTTCAAATATAAAATATTAAAATTTGAATACTAATCATAAATGATTTTGATTTTATCTTCACTTAATCTGAGTTACCTTAATATTTTATTCTAATATGTTAGATCTCTTACATTATTACTCTAATATTATTTTTTCTTTTGTGTTTCTCATTAAAGAAGCATAATCATTTAAGTTTTCCAAATTTTCCTGTAACCTTTTAAGTTTGCAAACGAGTAAAGTCTCCGCAAAAATTATATATTATTTGGAATTACTTTGGAACCTACTTATACTCTTTCAAAAAATATACAAAAATATAAGGACCAATTTGTGAGAATAAAAACAAAAGGGAACGATTATATTACCAGATCTCACCCGTCCTTGGAAGCTAGGGTTTCTCGTCTGTTGACTCCGTCTCCGTGTGGCCATGGAAGATGCGAAATACCTTTACTTCACGGATGCCCACCGTCTCTGCAGACTGAATCTTACAGAATTCGAGCGCAACAAGGATGATCCGCCATCGTTTGAGATCGTGTTCAATTTTTTCGAGGCGAATTTACCAGTAGGCATGGGACTTTTCACATTAGACGACAACGATTCAGGTTCTGATCCAGCGGTATATGTGGTCGGGGGTGAGAAAAGTAGAGTGATACCAAAGGCTTATTATCACTGGGATTTCTGTCCTGATTCTATGAAGTTTCTGGATAAGAGTTACGGAGATGGAGGAATAGGGCGTAAAGTCTACAGATTGGAGCCCAACAGCAGCACCACCAACAACAACACGAAGACTTGTGAAAATGCCCAGAAAATTGTTGCTGTCGAATCGTCCACAATTCCTGATATGATCTCGCCAAAGCCTAATGCCATGACCGCTAAGATCGATGGAAAAGTGTATGTTCTGGCGGACTCCCCATATTTCTACATAAAAGAGATGCCATGCACTGAACACTGCCCATCTCCGACGTTTGAGGTCTACGATCCAGTTACGAATTCATGGGAAGCTTTGGAAGATTGCCCGTTTGATCTTAGTTTCGAGGATCCTGTTGCTTTGTTCGTGCTGAATCATTGGCTTGTTGTTCGTAACATGGACCTTTTTTATATATATGATGTCGACGCCCGAGTTTGGTTGGACGACAGCACAAATCTAATCCAGCGCCATTATTCTTGTTTTTCGGCAGTTGACGACCCTGTTCCGCATCCATACCTCTTCGGTACGGTCGCCACATACCAAGACCTCATCATCGCTTATACTGGTGGAATCCATGGAGTCGTGGTTTATTTTCCCGCTAATAATTTTGGTCCAAAACACCAAAGGTTGGCTGCTTTGGACTCCCCTTTTGAGATGGACGATGGTGTTAAATGTTTTTACGATCCCGACGATAACGATGACAGAATTGGGAACATTTTTCATCTAGGAGGTGATAAGATGTGCTTTTTCTGCTCTGTTGGCGGTGTTTATTCTCACGGCATTGTAACAATTTTTCGACTCAAGCTTCAAAAATCTGGGATGCACTACCGCAGCGCTTCTGCTGTTATCCTGCGCTCCCATTCCTACCACCTTCACAGATCACTAGGCTGTTTGGGCATTCCTCGCCAGCTTTTCATCATGTATGATCTCTCTCTCCCCCTCTCATTTATTCATTCTCGATTTCTTCTATTATTGCGGGAACTGCATTTTGGCCCCACCTAATCTTTCCCCCAACCTTTTCTTTTCTTGCGTTGTCCAAAATTTCAATCTAGTTTCTTGTTTCTTTTGTATCAGAGTTTTGCTAGACCTTTTTTATTGGCTAAATTCTCAGCGCGTACTTTTGCTATCGGGCCTAGTACATGCCCAAGTTAGACATTTATTTGCCAGTACAGTTTCAAGTCCTCATGGCCGACCCATATAAAAGCAGGCCATTAAAAATATCAGAAACAAAAGTCTTTGGGGGAGGCCGTGTGCCTATATTGTTTCCTTCATATATACATTTATAATATCGGTTTTCTTGCATCATCATATTGGTTTTCTTCACAGGGGTGAACTTTTTGATATTTGCAAGTACCATGATGATGTACGTAATGCAAGCTCAAAGAGGAAGCACGAGCCCCAACTGGAAGTGCTTGATGTTGATGCAAGTTCAAAAAGGCTGCAAACTAATTCCCACTGCTGACGTTATCCTTCCGGAACACTGGCTCTGATTCTCGTTTTTTTTTCCCTTCTTCCTGCTATTTTCCATCATTTTGACATTTGATACACAGAACATTATCTTATCTATGACATTAGTTAATGTTAGGTTAATTTGTGTAAAATTAACAATTCACAATTGTATTGAAGTTATGTTTTGCCACAATGATGTGTTCTTGTTTTGAGTTATTTTATTTTATGTGATGCCATGCAGTCATCATGGATGAGCTAAAAAATAAGAAAGAATTTAAATTATATATTCATGAAAATAAAATAATATTTTACTATTTATTATGTAATTTATAACATAATTGTTTTGCAATATTGTGGATGCATACTCCGAGGCTGGCATTCAGTGTGACAGTATTGTATCTGTATGAATTTAGGTAGATTAGCATGCTACTATCCAATGATGAATCAGCTTACAAAATTTAAGATAACATTTCATAAATTATACCTCTTTAGCTAGTTCTCATCTTTCGATGCTTTTGAATCATTGGCTGTAGCTAATGGTGTAAATGAACCAAACATTCATGAACAAGTTCGCGTTCGAGTAAAAGATTATTTATTTTATTCATTAAGAAATAGTGTCATTCGCAAATAGTTTGCGCGCATTATTGTTATATTTGTGAACATATTTGCGAATATTTGTGAACAAGTAGTGTTCATGAATAGTTCGTGAATATCGTTTGTGTTCTTAAAAATTATTTGTGAACGTAAAATTAACAAATCAATTAGTATGTATAGAAAGTTTTTTATTAAATATAATTTAATAAGAATATATCTTTATATTATTATTAAATAAAAATATATGTTTTTTATTTATTTATTTTTTATTACTATTATTATAATATTTTAGTGAATTACATTTAGAGTAATTCTAACATATTATTATCTACATGGAAAGTATAAAACTATAAACTTATGATCGAATAGATTATGTACATGTCTCTCTATATTTAGAAACTGCTACAGTAACTCTTCACATTTGAAGAGTTACTGTTTATTATTCATATATTATTTTATTATTTTCTTTAAGCTTCTCTCTCCTGTTTCGTCTCTTCCTAAATGATCTCCTATCTCTCTTTTCTCTCCATGACACTCTCCCATATCTCTTCTCTCTCTTTACGACACTCCTCCAAACTCAAATCCTAATTGCAATCGTTGATCACCTTTTCCGATGTCAAGAAATCGATCAGACCTCTCTTTCCATCGCGCACACCACTGTGATTCAATAGCCACAAATCCACAATGCCGGCTGAGGGTGGGGGGATGTGCGTGACGGGGGAGGGGTGGAGGGCCGCTACACGATGTCGAGCGGGGGGTGTGGGAGGGGCTTTGCGATGCTGGCCCAGTGGGGTAGGAGGTGACTACACGACATTGGTCGGGGTAGGGGGCGAGATCCATGTTCGTGGGTTTTAAAAAAAATTTATTTTAACATAAATACATATAAAATAGATAATGTTGTTGGAGTTAAAAATAAAAGATGACTCTTTACATGTGAAGTTTTCTTTATGTATAGATATAAAATATAAAACACTCTTAGAGTTACTCTTAAACAAAGATAATACAACCTAACAATTAATTAATTGTATTTTTTTTGTAAAAGTTTACGATATGCATTTTTTTTTGACTATTTTTATGATTTTGTAATTGTGCTTATAAACGTTGATGAACACATGTCCGTAAATGTTTGTGAACAAAGAGTAACGTTTGTGAACATCATATATAGTTTAATGCTCGTGTTCAGTTTAATTTGTTAATGAATAATAATAAATATATTCGAACACCTTATTATTTAGCTTTCGATTCGTTTACAATCCTGCATCATAGCATATACATAGACTTTCATGATATTAATATGAACTATAATAATCTACAGTAAAATCAAAAGTCCGCATAGCAGATACATGGACTATAATAATATACAGTAAAATCAGAGAACGTTCACGAATGCTAGGATAAGCCACTAAATTAAACAAAAATTACACTCAAAAGTTTAAGTTGAATGTAATGCCACCAAAATTATGTTCAATCCCTTAATTCAATACACAGATAAATAACATTGCAATATATTCATATATTCTGCCGATCAATATGGTCTTGGGCTGTCTGAAAGCCAAACAAGTTCATTAATTGTTATTTTTTTAGAAAACAGACGCAAACATTTAAAAAATGAAAATTTTGAAACAGAAAGAAATGCATGCGGACCTTTAAATCGTCGTAATGCCTTAGATTGAACATTTTTCGGTTATAATAAGGTGAATTTAAAAGTAATAGTTGCATATTTATTATATTTATTATAGAAATCTACTTTTTTTAAATAAAATTAAAAAAAGTATAAAATTAATTTGTATAGTATTTTTTGATATATTATCAAGTATTATTATAATTATTAAATTATATATATAAAAAATTCTCACTGCTCTCTTTTATATTTTTATATTTATTTTATATTAAATTATAAAAATTATTATTAAATAAAAAATAATATTATATATTATTTTAATGATTAAATGAATTTATTGTAGGGTTTATTTATTACTTTAATAGTATTCTGGCGTTTCGTAATAACGTCGATACACATACATATGGGCCGACGTTTTTATGGACGTCACGTCACAAATGTTATAACATGTTTCGGCGTTTCGTGTAATAAACGCCACTGACCAGAGCGCACCCGTCCACCGACCTTCGTCTCCTCTTGGAAGAAGCTAGGGTTTCTCGTTTGTTGACTCCGTCTCCGTGTGACCATGGAAGATGTGAAATACCTTTACTTCATGGATTCCCACCGTCTTTGCAGACTGAATCTTACAGAATTCGAGCGCAACAAGGATGATCCGCCATCGTTTGAGATCGTGTTCGATTTTTTCGAGGCGAAGTTACCAATAGGCATGGGACTTTTCACATTAGACGACAACGATTCAGGTTCTGATCCAGCGGTATATGTGGTCGGCGGTGAGAAAAGTAGAGTCATACCAGATCCTTGTTGGGAGTGGGAATGCTTGGATCCTAGTGATATGCCGCCTCTGGATACGAGTTACGGAGATGGAGGATTAGGGCGTCAAGTCTACAGATTGGAGCCCAACAGCAGCAGCACCACCACCACCACCAAGAAGAAGACTGGTGAAAATGCCCAGAAAAATTGTTGCTGTCGAATCGTCCACAATTCCTGATATGATATCTCCAAAACCTAATGCCCTGACCGCTAAGATCGATGGAAAAGTGTATGTTCTGGCTAACACCCCATATTTCTACCTAGAAGAGTTCCCATCCACTGCACAATCCCCATCTCCGACGTTTGAGGTCTACGATCCAGTTACGAATTCATGGGAAGCTTTGGAAAATTGCCCGTTTGATCGAAATTTCTTCGCTCCTAATGCTTTGTTCGTGCTGAATCATTGGCTTATTGTTCGTAATCTGGGCCATTTTTATTTATATGATGTTGACTCCCGAGTTTGGTTGGACGGCAACACAGATCTCATCCAGCGCCATTTTTCTTGTTTTTCGTCGGCTGACGACTCTGTTCCGCATCCATACCTCTTCGGTACGGTCGCCACATACGAAGACCTCACCATCGCTTATACTGGTGCAATTCATGGAGTCGTGGTTTATTTCCCCCCTTATAATGTTGGTCCAAAACACCAAAATTTGGGAGGATTGGACATCCCTTTTGAGATTGACGATAAGCATCTTTATGATGTTGACTGTTTTTACGAACCTGGAACTAGCAACGAAAGAATTGGGAACATTTTTCATCTAGGAGGGGGTAAGATGTGCTTTTTCTGCGCTGTTTGCGATGATTATACCCACGTCATCGTAACAATTTTTCAACTCAAGCTTCAAAGATCTGGGATGCACTACTGCAGCGCTTCTGCTGATGTCCTGTGCTCCCATTCCTACCACCTTCACGAACCACTGGGCTATTTTGGCTATACTCGCCAGCTTTTCATCACGTATGATCTCATTTATTCATTCTTGATTTCTTGAATTATTGCGCGAACTGCATTTTGGCCCCACCTAATCTTTCCCCCAAACTTTTTTTTCTTGCGTCGTCCAAAATTTCAATCTAGTCAGTACCTGCGGTTTCTTGTTTCTGTTGTATCAGAGTTTGCTTGACCTTTTTTATTGGCTAAATTCTCAGCGCGTACTGTTGCTATCAGGCGTCAGTACATGCCCAAGTTAGACATTTATTTGCCAGTACAGTTTCAAGTCCTCATGGCTGACCCATATAAAAGCAGGCCATCAAAAATATCAGAAACACGAGTCTTTGGGGTTGGCCGTGTGCCTATATTGTTTCCTTCATATATTCATTTATAATATCAGTTTTCTTGTATCATCATATTGGTTTTCTTCCACAGGGGTGGACTTTTTGATATTCGCGAGTTCCAAGATAATGTGCGTAATGCAAGCTCAAAGAGGCAGCGCGAGCCCCAACTGGAAGTGCTTGATTTTGATGCAAGTTCAAAAATGCTGCAAACTAATTCCCACTGCTGCCGTTATCCTTCCGAACTCTGGCTGTGATTCTCGTTTTTTTTTTTCCTTCTTCCAGCTATTTTCCATCATTTTGACATTTGATACACAGAACATCATCTTAGATATCTATGACATTAGCTAACGTTAGTAGGTTAACTTGGGTGGGGGTGCTGAAGAGGTGAAGAGTCTGTTGCATCGAAGCAAGGGCTGACAAAAGGACCCTACTTTGTACCAGTGACTGGAAATTAAATTGACTGCCTCTATACTACTTCTTTAGCTTAATTGTGTGTGTGTAGTTCCGGGAGGGTTTGATTCACTGGTGAGCAGCGTCGCTCCCTTGTGGCGAGCAGTCTTGGGAGAGGAAGTTGAAATGTTTAATCCAATGCAATTAGGGACGAAACGTCTTGAAGGTGAAGTCATTTTGATTTGACACGTAACGCTGCTCATTCCTTGTCTCTCTCTATCTCCGCTCTGTGCCGCTCTATGACATGAGATGGAGTAAAAAGAGAAGAAAGAGGCATGTAAAGATCGGAGATTTGGATGTCATTGAGATAATGAGTATATAATTAGTGGGTTAAATTGTCTTTTTTTAATGTATTAGATATGACAATTAGCAATTTTATAAAATGATTGCATAGTTCTTAATTTATAGCTTAATTGTTTTGCACACATTGCGCATTCGTTGAGTATGATTTTAAGCGAGGCCTTTGGCATCATGAATAATGGCAAAATGCGAAAGATAATTGTATATTGTAATGAGTATATAATGAAGTAAAATACTATTTTATTAATTATTAAATAGATAGCTATTTTATAATGATTATATAATTTATAACGTAATTGTTTTGCAACATTAAAATATACCTCTTCAGCCAGTTCTCATCTTTCGATGCTTTTGAATCATGTGCTGCAGCATCATTCAAATGGATATGAGTCCATGCATGGACTGATGGACTTTCATGATATTGATATGGCCAGCTATAATAATCGACTGTAAAAGCAGATGCGTAGCCATTTCCTTTGATATAGCTATGACGTCTCTAGCCAAAATTTCTGGATCATTCAAATGGAATCGCATTTCATTTTTTTGTTTAAATATTGTTGGGATATTTTTTTAAAAAGAAATCTTTGATTGTTAATTGTAAATAATTTTTATTTAATGGCTCATTGAGGATTGAATTTGAGTGATTTTTTTTTAGTTAGTGTTTCTATAAAATATTAATACATTAGCACGGACAAAGTTGGAAAAATCCAATAATTAAGATCTTTTTATCAAATCATAAATAAATGATTTTAATAATTCAATTTTTAGATTCAGCAAACCTAATTTTAAATATTCATAAATTTCAGATATAGTTTTAGGTCATCTTTGATTAAAAGGAAAAAAAATGGCACCTGCGAGGACCTCCGAAGACATTGTTGCAGCCATGATGATGAGAATTGCATTCTAACCGCAATTTCAGCCCATGACAAAAGTGAGGGCTGCAATTTGGCTACAAATTTAGAACACTGGCCGAGGCATTGTATACCAATGAAATAATATCACGTATACGCTTTGCTGGATTGGATGTTTTTGGTTCTCTATCCAATACTAAGGCTGCTGCCTAGTCAATTTGTTCTGTTTTGTCATCACTCCATTATAGCATTTTTGGGATGCCCATGTGCTTGCTACAGTGAAACAATTTTGAAGCTTTTATAAATAAATATGAACAAAATTTTAAAAAAGATTTTCTCTACAAAACTAGGGAATAGCGAAGTTGCATCTACACAAGTTGCTGTGTTGTACTTCAATCTCAGTGGATTTGGGCTTTTTCCATGCTCCAAGCACGGAGCTTGGAGATCCCTACGATTCCAATTCCATTGTTGAAGACATGCAGGTGAGCACTGCCATCAATGGCCAAAGATGGATAAACCCTAGCAGTGATGCATGTTTTTCCCTCCCCTGCAAAGCTCTCTACTACGGAGTGATCTACCTGCATGCAGAAGGGTATGAAATTCAAAGGAGTTAGAAACATCTAAAACACCAAACAAACAATCATCACCCCTCCCCAATCCCGCGTGTACTTAAAAACAAGCGTTAAAAGCTAGCTCTATAGGCAATGGGGTGTTGCATAAATGGCAACATGCAGCTTATTGAGCACTTTACAGAATCCAATTGAGGCAAATCCTAATAACCGTGCTTGAGGCACTTCTCAAAATCCACGCGTTAGGCAAATCCTTGGTGGATTAATTCAAACTCTGAATCTCATACAATCACAATGAGCTCTTGACTATTGAGCTATATGTCCAGATTACTATATAAATATATATATATATATATATATATCCTTCTTTTAATTAACATTAAAAGATTAAATTTTCACCATCGTTGCAAATTACAGTAATGCTCACTATCATATATCAAGTGTGTATGCATTAAAAAAACATCATTTTCAAATGAAAACTTACCAAGGTCCTCAGAGATACTTTTTGACGAATAGGATCCACGTCCACGAAGGCTCCGTAGGTGGCTTTGTCATTACCCTTGTCGAGTGAAGATCTGGTGCCAACAAATATAATACAAGTCTAAGGCTCATGGTTGAAAAGACGGTCATTAGAAACTTAAAGAGACAGAGCGAGCGAGAGATGGGACCTGCTTTGGTCACTGCACATGAGAAGGACGGGTTTCGATTGGGCTTTAAAGATTCTAAAGTAGACTGCGGTGTATTCTTTCAGACCCTCGGACGCCAGAACCAGCAGCCCAAACGGCCCAATTCCACCTTGTACTGCGGCACCTTTTTTGTTGCAAAGCTCTTGGGGGTCGACCCAGCTTGGGTCCATCTCCTCTGCCTTCTCAAACCCTTCGACGTCGAACCAAATCTCTACATCGGCCTGTAAATTTAATACCAAGTTTACATATATATAACTGATACATATTTACCTGTATGGGTATACTGCACTGTAGCAAGTAATGGATGAAGAGTTAAATGTATATATAATTGCATATTTATTTAGCGCTTCATTCGCTCCGTTAAATAAAAAGTACGAGAGCAATAGTTAGTTTGTTATGGAAAACAACTTTCGCTAGGTAAATTTGATGGCCAAAATCAGGGTCAGCTAACTCACCTGTGCAGCTGTTATGTTAGAAATTTTGAGCGTTGATCCTGCTTTGACCACTTTTCTCTGCAAAATTACAGGGTTTGTTCGAAGCTGTTCAATCTCAACAACTGGCCAATGTAACAATTGTTTCCCAGATTTATCAAGCCAAACTTTCCTTGGGATTGCCTGCAAAATTGTTCAATGGATTGAACGAACCTCATTTAGACAGCTAAATGGGTCAGTTGTGAACTTTATTTGGGGGGGACACTCAGATGTCTCATTACCTGAATTCCAGACCATCCCTTCTTCATATCATCTTCTACGGTCGATGACTCATTAACCCAACCCCACAAGATCCTCCTGTTCTTGGAGCCATCAAAAAAGGTCTTAGAAGCATAGAACTTTCCATAGTCATGCTTCAAGCCTTTGTCTCCCTCTATAGTTCCCTCATCCGGGACAAACCTGTCCTTAATCACATCATAAGTCCCAAGTGTGTAGCAGTCATGCTTTGTATCGAACAGGCTTTTCTTGAGCACATGTTTCAGCCCCTTGCTGCTCAAGGATGTGTCGACGCCGGCCTGGCTGGCAGTAGGTACTGGATAGAAGTCCGGGCATTCCCACATTCCACTCTTCGCAGCTGAATGAAGTGGGTGTTTGGCCTCACTCCAGTGCTCAAAGTCCTTAATTCCTTTGCTTCTGTATAGAATCGCCAGTCCCTTGTCTCCCTGCTGACTGCCGACGATCAGCCTCCACTTCCCATCATAGCCCAACCAGGCTGTGCTTGGGTCCCTGAAGGAGGTTGCATTGATCTTGTTAGCTGAGGTTGGCGCCATTATGGGGTTGAAGCGTTGTTTGGTCCATTCTCTGAGGAATGGGTCGGAAGCGTTTTTAGGCAGGACCAGATTTTGGAGCTGCTGGTTGTTTGGGTCAATTCCTGTGTACATAATGGCTGGCTTGCCACCTGGAAGGAAGGTGGCTGAACCTGACCAGCAGCCATTGATGTCGGATGGCTGTGAGGGGATGAGAGCGTGTTTTTGTAGGGTCCAGTTGATGAGATCTGTGGACGTGGAGTGCGCCCACACAATGTTACCCCAGACTGCACCTTTTGGGTTGTATTGGTAGAACAGATGGTAAATTCCCTTGTAAATCATTGGCCCTGAAAATGGAAAAGAAATTTGTTATTTTGGGTCCACCACTTTCGTATGCAACTAAAATGCAAGTTCTAAATCTAGGAACTCACCATTTGGATCTGTGAATCCGCAGCCAACCAATAATCCATTCCACGTCAAGTGACGGAGGACAGAAAATCAAATGTTTAGAGAAAGAGATTTAAATAGATGATAATAAGCAAGTAGCATGGAAAATGAAGAAGTAAATGAACAAAGTGAAAATTGGCACCATTCATCCAGTTCTTGGGGGGCTGGAAATGATAAGAGGTCCTGTAAGGCTGATTTGGAGAGGAGGATTTAAGTTGAAAACCTTGGTGGCTTCTCTGGGTGTGGTGGGATTGTGAAGCTTCAATCTGAAGAAAACTGAGATGGCTAAGGAGGCAAAACACCCATAATCGCAGCCAAATTGATTGCAATCGCAATGCCATGCCCTGTTTAGAGATTTGGGTTTAATGAGAAAATAGGGCTGCAGGGTTATACTGCTGTTTACATAGGTGTTGAAGGGAATGATGGATCAATGCCTTCAGCTGTTGAGATAAATAAAGGTTTTCTTAAAAAAAATTGTTGGATAATAATCATTAAGGGATGTGAATCACTCGTTGGGTTTGGTCCTGTTTGGACGGTGAGAAACGGCGTGGTCTTTTTTTGGAATGAATTTCAAATATTATGACAGATTGATAGACACTGCCAACTTAAGAAGACAAGGGGTGATGATAAAGAAAGCTTGATTAACTCGTGCTTGTCATTTCCACGTAATCTATTGCTGTGTGTGATCAGCCAGGATGGAGTAAAAGCTATCAATGGTTGAAGTGATGCATGCATTAGGAAGTGGCTGACCACATCTGCCTCAGATGGGGTACAGCCAGAGTGGAGTGGAGGTTGGATCGCACCCAATTATACTTTTCCATACATACCAGCATATTGGAATGGAATATAATTTTTTGGTGTGTTTGTTCCCTTTATTTAGTCATTATCACTTTATCAGGAGTGCGTTGTTTGAAGAAATGGGGTGAGAGCTAGAGTAGGGACTTAATATATCAAATCGGGCGTTCATTCCATTTAAATCAAAATTTGAAGGGGAAGCGCCGCTACAAAAGACGTTAAAGCTATGTGCCATCACGCACGTTGGGCCTCTTATTGTGAACCCCACCATTGACGATCAAGGAAATTAGGAGATTGTTCTCCTATTGACTTATTACAAAATCATTCTTCATTATGACTTTAACTAAATATTCACTAATAAATTTATATTCGATTCAGTAAAAGATCATTTATATTTGTTCGTTTAAAAAAATTAATATACATGAATATAAACAAACGAACACGAACAAGACTGTATTAGTTTCATTTATATTCGTAAATATATATTTATAAATAATCTTTATAAATATATATTTATAAATATGTGTTCATGAATAATGTTTAAGAACATCAATAATTACATTCATGAACAGATGTTAAAGAATAAATATTCATAAACGGTTGAACAAACAAACAAACATTTGTGGTCACGAACAAATGAAAAAACATGTTTATTTATAAATTTGAAATAATTAGTATTTTAATTCATAAATAGACATATATGCTCTTGAGTTTGCGAACAAACAAATGAATGAACTAATTTGTTTGTAAAATTTAGATAATTTAGTATTTTAATTTACGAAAATTAAATGAATGAACATCTTGATTTCTTTAACAAAGTAAAAATATAACATTTGCAAACAAGTATGTCACTATATTCATAAAAATGTTCGTGAAAATTAACGAAATGTTTGTGAAAGAAATATGAACACAGTAATTTAGTATTCGTGTTCAGCTCGATTTGTTAATAAATAGTATCAAGCCACGCTCCAACTGTAGAAACCTGTGTTTAGGTTGATTTATGAGATATCATTTTGGTATTGTGCTCGGCAATACGAGCGTTTTGGCTGTAGTTGGGTCCAATTTGGAGTTTGGGACCCCAAAAGGCTAGTTGTGTAATTTTGGGTGTTTATTAATTTAAAGAATTAACATAAATATAAATTGGGGAGAAAGAGAGAAACTCCCAGCAGGCGTCATTTGTGTTTCACGTTGGAGTGAAAAAGATAGCGTAGAGAGAACTTGGAAGAAGAGTTTGCTGAATTGGAACTTGGAGCTTAGAGCTTGGGTTTTCAAGTTGATTCATCTATGAATCTTTTACCAAGTCGGTGTTTCTAATATCTTGTCTTAATTTTGTTCTTGAATGTGTATAATTTGAGCATAATCTGTAAATTTTAGCATGAAGCCTATGTTTTGGGGGAAACCTAATTTTGGATTAGATCTGACGATTAAATATATGAAAACATAGTTAAGATCTAATATAAAGTTGTAAATATGTATTTATGTGATCTAGGGGTTCTATAAACTGGGTATTTCATGAGGGTTGAGAAGTCAACCATGGAAACCTGTACCTAGATCTAGAATGGTAATATGTATATGTGTGTGTGTGTGTGTGTAGTTATTGTGAGGTTTAGAGGCGTCTAGGATGTGTTATGTGGTGTAGATCGTAATTTGTTGAGTAAAAAGTGAGTTTGTGAGCGTCTGGGGGTTGTTGGGTCGATTACAGACGAAGAACGGCCTAAAATGATAATGAACAGTACCCTTGGCGTCATTGAGGTTCGAAAGGTCGAAGTGTTGGCAAGTTCGAAGGGTCAAAGGGTTGAAGGTCAAAGCTTCGAGTCTTCGTGTTCGTAGTTCCATAGTGCAGATCCATAGTGCAATTCCAGCTTACTACCGGACAACAGCCGATGACGCCAACTTCCTTTATAATTGGCTATACTGGAAGAAGTCATGTGACATACAAGTTTGCTAAGGGATGGCATGAACAAACTGACCTTGCAAGGGCTTACTTGTACAAGACAGGGAAAAAGATGAAGAAATGGGCGGATCAACGTCGACGGGAAGTGAAGTTCCAGGAGGGCGACATGGTGATGCTCAAACTCCTTCCATGCCAAACAAAGACGCTAAGGTAGAAGCACAAGGGTTTGGTGCGCAGATATGAAGGACCTTTTCAAATCCTAAAGCAAGTTGGGAAGGTGGCATACAAGTTGGAACTCCCATAAAAAATGCAGGGACACCTGGTGGTTCATGTGAGTCTACTCAAACCCTTCCATGCTGATGAAGACTCGAGTAGACAACAAGCACTATGGGCCCCTACAGCAGTTGACAAAGGGCACGACAAAGAAATCAAGGAGATAATGGCTCATTGAGTCATTCCAAGAAGAAGTGTCACTCCAAGTCATGTGGAGTATTACGTCAAATGGAAGGACATCAGATGAAGAGGCAAGTTGGGAACGAGAAGCATACTTGTGGCAATTTCTCAAAGAGATTAAGGCATTTCATGCAACACTCGCATTGAGGGCATTGCGAGATTGAGTAGGAGAGAATGTTACACTTAGAGAATTTTATAGCCTCTTGTACTTAATGTAATTCCTAAGTAAGAGATAACTTAGGTGATGCCATCTTATAATATATATATATATATATATGTGTGTGTGTGTGTGTGTGTGTGTGTCTCCTAGTGGTAGAGACAAAAAAGTAAGAACATCTATATGTAGAGCAACGCTTTATAGGATAGTTTCAATTCTACAAACCTTTCATTCAATCAATACAAAGAGAACGTATTTCTCACATTGCTTTTGCGTGTGTGTTTTCCATTATTTGTGTGATTGTTTAACAGGTTCCAGGATCGTAGATGAACGATCTGAACGATGGACGGCTAAACTTAGCAATTCGAGTTAAAAGGAAACTTAGGTGTCACGCGGGTTGAATTCTCACCCCGTAACACTAGTGACACATGAAAGGTAAGTAACAAAGTGTAAGCAATAAGCTTAATAAGTGTTTTATAATTTCACACAACCTTACTATACAATCATTCTAATGAAAACGTTATGCTAACACCAAGACAGAGCAGCGAGAGCAGTATACACGAGACAGTGATCAGTCACAATCTGCCTGGGGTGAGCCTGTACCTTTGCCTTTGACCATAGTGAACCCATTCCCATGGTGTGGCTGTATAATATGAATTTACATTATATATATATATATATATATATATATACCCATATAATATAATATTTATTTATATTATTATTGGATTTCATTTTGACCAGATTAAATCGCAATCTTACTCAATGAAGAGATTGCATGACAAAGAACTACTCTGGAAGACCTCAAAATGCCCCAAGGTTGGCACTGAATGATAGAAGGTGAAATTTAGAGAGCAACGCATGTGACCATACTCAAGTTTGATATAAATTTCAAAATAATAACTATTTCATCAAACAAACCATTATTTACTATAAATTTTAATCCAAGATCTTTAAGGTTTAGGGGTTTAAAGACTAAGTGTTCATAACTTATTATTACATAATAAAGCACATGAGCAATCAAACTGACTAAATCTTTAAATTCCATACAAACTTTATTTCCAAGCACTTCTCGACTCCTTATCCTAGTTTTTCCATTTCTTTAATTACCTAGGGTTGGAAAGAAATCATAAAAAGGGTGAGCTCAAATAGCTCAATAAGTGTAAACATAAATGGGTAAGGAAAATTATGAAGACATCAAACATAAGAAATATCATAAAAGATTTCATGGCGTTTGCACATCATACATAATCAACATTTCACAAGAGAATCATAACATAGAATATTTATGTTTGAACATCGTATCATAACATCATGATCCATGTTAACTACCAGATATTATAACATAACATAACATAACATATTATTAGCTGGATTGAAACTCTCCAATGATGTTCTTTACTCAATGCATTGAAGATCTTTCTGGAACTACTCATCATAAACTTACTTTGGTTTGTGAGAATCTTGTGCAAGGATGACTCTATGACTAATTGAATAAACCATCATTGAGTCCTTTATAAAGCTAGCATCGAGGCCGATAAAAAACGGGTGATGACAACTATTACCTAAAAATAACGAATATAGTCATCTCATACACATATCATCCTTATATTTAATATTTTATTCATTTTCGTCTTTGTCACGCCCCCAAATTCTAGGGTATCTGGAACCAGGAACATGACTTTCCTTTGCCCGCACTCGAAAGATCAAGGGGTAGGTGACTATCACCAAAAGAGACTACACCACAGGTACTGTATCAAATATGTAACCCTATACAGTCATATATCAAGGATAATCGTGTACTTTCCCATACATCAACATGCATACAATAGGTCAAACAGTCATACAAACATCATATGATAAATAATGTGTAATACAATTGTCTACAGACCCTTGTCCGGGATATCACACAAAACAATACAAAATACAGTATTGTATCATACATTAGAGTAGTGGGCACGTCCTTCTGGAAGAAAGTCTTCCACTAGTCTCAGGGCACACCTGAAAAGGGTAAACAACAAGTAGGGGTGAGCTATGAGCTCAGTAGGTGACCATAAAACTCCACATCATGCAAACATACAAGTCTATATTATATGCTCAGTGTACTCGTGCATCGTGTAGTATACAATCATCAGAACTCAGTATTCAAACAAACATCAGGACCCAGCCTGCCCACACAGGACAGCTTGTTCACGATCCTCAATAGGATCCCAGCTCAGGGCACTAAGCCCTAGCTCCACGAGCTCAACGACTCAACATGATCTCAGCTCAGGGCACTAAGCCCTAGCTTCACGAGCTCAACAGCTCAACCCAGGCCTTAGCCTATCACGTCAACCACATAGTACCACCTATGCCTCACGGTGTGAACACAAACAAGTCATGAAGTCCAAACCCTAAATCCTCAAACCAACATACCAACACCAGTATGACATTAAGGTTCACAACACTCCCTTTATAATTGAGGTCAGTCTTCACAAATCGATCCTCATGTGTTGACTAATGAAGGAGATACTCATAGTAGTTATTTTCTTGCAATAAAAAGTCTCAGCATTGGGTCTCCATATCATAACTAAGATAATATGATTTTTGGGGATTTTTCTGAGATGTCTAACCCCACTTTCCAAAAATTTAGCTCTACGAAAAACTGATTTTTTCCGAGATTTTGCACTAAATCCAATTTTCAAATTTTTCCCAGCATTGGGTCCCATTACCGACTACACAACTATCGATCACGAATTCTTGACTACACAACCGTCGACTATGAAGTCGGTGACTGCGAACTTCGACCCTAAAGGGTACTGTTCATCATCATTTTTGCATGTTCTTTTTCTAAAATCAACCCAGTGACCCTCAGACACTCACAAACACACGTTTTACTCAACAGACTACAAAATTACATATCCAAACTGATATAAATAAGTTCTTAACCACAGATCTTATATTAAACCATTAGATCTAACCCAAAATTGAATTTTCCTAAAACCTAGGTTCATACTCATTTTCATAAATCATGACAAATTCGTGCATATTCAAAGACAAGATTAAGATAAGAGGTTCAAAGACACCTACCTAGAGTGATTCTTTGAACTTTATGAACCCAAATCATCCCAAATCGCTAAGCCTTCAAGCTTCTAAGCGCTCTCTCTCTCTCTCTCTCTCTCTCTCTCTCTCTCTCTCTCTCTCTCGAACGCACTAACGTGATAGCATAAAGTGAAAGCTCTTTCTTTTCATTCTATTTATATTTTCTGCCAATCATTAACCAATAATTGACTTTGTCAATAAGTGACCTCTTAAAATAATAATTAATTTCCAAGATCACAAACTCCAAATTGAGTCAAATTACTATCAAAACGCGAGAAAGTTACTTATATGACCATGCAAACGCAAAGTTAACCTATAAATCCCGAGAAAGTCAATTATCAGGCCACTCGGGGCCCTGACTCGAAATCGGGCCCAAATATTGTCAAAATGCGTACATCAACGGCTACACTACCGTCCAGATAGTTGCATTCCCATAGAATAGTTATCTCTCAATCCTACCCAAATATGAGTCTTTACAGTCTTCTTCTAATTTTATCATTTATCTTTACATTTTCTTAACCATCTTTAATCACTTATAATTTTTATTTTACAATTTAAATATATTAAAAATATGTATTTATTTTTTATTAAATGAGATTTATCATCAAGCTCAATGTTGTTATACAAAATTATATAAAATGTTTTTAAAAATAATTACTTATTAAATCAATTAAATTTAATTAAAAAAGGGCATATTGTAATTTGTCTAGGGTGTTCAAAATAATCAAAAATAAAAAATAAGACTCAAAAATGAATTGACTTGTTAAGTTGGTTAAATATCAATCCCAATTTTTTTATTAAATTTGGTTTTTTAGTTCATTTTTAAAATTGTTGGGATAATAATTTATATACGATCATTAAATCTTAGACAAGCCCAATAATGAGTAATAATTTATATACGATCACACAAATATTGAAATTTATTTTTGAAAAATCAATAATAAATGTAATTAATTTTATAAGTAATTATTTAATTCGTTTTCATAAATATTAGAATTATTTGTTTTATATTATTTATTAATATATATTAATAATTTTGGGCTTTATCTTATCTTATTGGCAATTGTGTGTAGACCGTTAGTCTTCAATTTTATAAAATTAGACCAAATTGAATTTAGTATAAAATTGGAATCCGAACTATACCAAATTAGTAATTCAATTTGATTTTTGGGACTAATTTTTTATTTTTTATCATACTGAAATTATGATTTTTATAAAATTAAACAAATTTTATAAAAAACTGTTTAAATGTTTTAATGTAATTTAAAATCGTAATATTTTTCTTTTTTGTCAGATTTAATTTAATAAAAAATAATATATAACTTTTAATAAATTAAAATTATAAAATAAATATTATAGGTGATTAAAGATAATTGGAAAAATATAAAGAGCAGAGATTTTTTTTAAAAAAATTATCGAGTGGGGAAATAGGTGTGTTTGTTGGTTAATTTGGACGAGTTATATTATTTTGTTAAACTGAATTTTTAATTTTTGATCGAATTGATAAAATTACTCAACTTGCCTAAATAAATTTACTCAGTTTTCAGTGAGACAATTTGTCAAGTTAAATCAGATTGACTGTTTTTTTTACTCAATCCTAGCATTACTAATTTCTCACCTTAAATCCACAATATTAACACAAACTAAAATACGTAATTTAATATGTAATCTCATCAAATTAAATCAAATAAGTTGTCATCATTAAAAATATCTTTAGATTAAATCTAAAAATCCTACAACCAATGAAATTTCACATCAAATTTATAAAATATTCATCTTTTCTGTCATTTTTAATTAAATTTCTCATCTATAAGTATTCATTGATCGATTTAAACGGATTATACTATTTATCTAATTAATTTATTTGATTTTTCGATTAGAATAACAGATTGCTCAATTCAATTAAATAAAAATTAAATTATTCGAATTTTCAAATTATTTGATTTTCAATCTCTTAAATCAAATTAAATTGAATTGATAAATTTTCCGTTCAATTCTAATCCGAAAAAATAAAAATGATAAAATAAAATTTGAGAATACGGTGGCCCACCAAAACAAACAAGAGTTCCACTACCTGTCGAGACGAAAGCAAGACGACAACCTTGCAATATAATACTAGTCACTCCGTCAGTTGCTTTCCAAGAATTGAACGTCATAAAGAATTGAAAAATGAAAATGGAGATTGGAGAATCAAAACAAAAGGAGGCAATGGGAAGTGGAAACAGAAGAGAAAACATGCCCATGGACCACGTCTCCCATGTGTTACGGTCCTTAGATATTTTTATAAATTATATATATATGATATTAAATATTAATTATTATAAAATATTTTTAACTAGACATTTAATTTAAAAACTTTAATTAATTATAATTTTTAATCTATTAATTTTTTAAATTTAAAGAACTAATACAATATTAATTTTTAAAATTTAAAAAGGTATAATTTGCTAAATTTTTAATTAAAATATAAATTTTGATCATAATTTCTAGTTATATGTGATTAATATTTAGTTAAATATATAAAATTTAAGAAAATATTTTGATGAGTCTAATATAAATTCTCTTAAAACTTCTCCAAACTCATTCTTTTATCCTAGTGAAAATTTTACATTAAAATAAAATATTTTTTACATTATTTTTTTCATCTCCAACTCATTATGTTAAATGTTTTTCTATAAAGTATATTCAAAAGAATATTTCTCTCTTCCACCCATATGTAGTCCTTTGTTTTTTACGGCTCCAACAACCCAAGACAATCAAATTTACTGTCGCCACAAACCCCATCATTGGCCACAGAAATGTTCAAAAGTGAAGCGCAAAAAAACAAGGAACAAAGGCGCGATTTGGCTTTAGATTAGCAATATGAGAAACATAATGTGGGACGACTTCCTACAAGTGTTTTACGACAAGTTCTTTCTGGAGTCAATCCGATGGCACAAGAGGAGCGAGTTTGATAACCTGATATAAGGAGGGCGATTAATGGCAGAGTATAAGCTGACTTTCCAGAATCTTAGCTGATTTGCTCTAGAGTCACTCTCCAAGGAAGACTTAAAGGCCCACGAATTCATAATGGATCTCAATCTTGCTTTGAGGCAGAGAATAGAGGTGCTCAAGTTGAGAACATATGCAGAGGTGGTAGATGATCTAAACCGTGATATCAAACAGAGTTTGATATTCCAATATTTAGATTCTCCACAACCATTGAAACGTATTCAATAGGACAGAATCATTTACCTCTGCCGAGAAAACAAATTGAGAGGCTTGCACTGCGCGATCTTGACCACACACTCCTCTCTCTCTCTCTCTCTCTCTCTCTCTCTCCCTTAAGCATGCGACGACGGCTAGGGCTTCCTCCTTTGAAAATACCAAATAAAACATAAAGAGACATGCTACACATAGTTGACACAGCCCAAAACATGCGTCGACCTTGGTCGACGTGGCTAAAGCACGTGTCAACCACCGATACCCCAGATCAATGGAAGCATATTCCGGATCACTGACATTGGATTATTCCGGATTAGTGATGCTCCGGATTATTCTGGATCATTGAAACTTATTCCTGGCTAGTGAAAGGCTCGGATTGCTTACTCCACGCTAAGGATTGTCCGGATTCCTTACTCCGTGTCAAGGATCACTTGGATTTGACTTGATGCTCCGGATTGGACCATGATGCTTCGGATTTGACTTGATCATGTCAAACAAAAGCCCGTGTCGACCTCACTCCCTTCCGCCATCCTCCTCTGTTGCCTCTTGCTGCACTCCAAAATACTAGAAAATACTCATGAAAAACCAAAATTTTAGCACCATAAGGCACCTCCCAACCTCTAACTCTTAGGACAAGGACACGGGTCCTCACAACGTCGCCTTTACCGCAACAACAATGACTCTATAATCCATCACTTCCACCACTAGCAGTTCAAGACCTCGAAGTTCACGCCATTAGACATTATCATCATCAAGGAAGGAGATTGCTTCATGTGCTTCCTGGAGGAGGGCAGTGGCAGTAATGGGTCTTCCTCCATATATGCTAGCCCTCTATGCCTTTCCCTAATCCACCGCATGGGTTCCAGATCCTGCAAGTTCCAATAGTCACGACAAAATAATCAACCTCGTCATCGTGGTTTGGCAGGGAAACAACGGACAAGAGCATGGAGGAAATAAAGTTGTGAGGGGAGTAATAAGTCTTTGACGATGTGGGGAGCCGAGCATGTTGTTGCGGACGATGATAGTGCAGTGTAGTACCTGCATTAAATATGGCATAGTAATGTATATTGCACTAAACTTTAGCGAAATAGCATATCAAGATAGCACTTCGTTGGAGCCAAAATTTCATACTTTTATGTTATACTTAGTGCTTTGGCACAAAATTTGGAGATAGTCTTAGCTTTTAATTCATTTTGTGGCTTGGCTAATTTATAGTCTTATTTAATAAAGTTTAATTTTAATTAAAAATAATTTAGTATCCTATATGCACACAATCATATCAATAGGTATGCACCCATTCCAATGTATGCCCTTAGGATGATCTAATTGACATCAAAGTAACCTAGAACATATATAAGAACTGCATTGATCAAATGCCTCTCTATAGTTTCCAAGTCACATGGGATCAATTACCCACCTCTTACTAGCCTAGGTCCACGAGACCATGCTTTGATACCAACTTGTCACACCCTCAAATTTACGCAACTCAAAACCCGAAACATGACTTCCCTCTACTCAAATCCGAAAGATTAAAGGATTAGTGACAAATACCAATAGAGACTATACCGCGGTGCTGTCTCAATTATGTAAATTTATACAGTCTTACATCAAGAGTAATCTTATACTTTCTTATACATTATCATGCATATAATATGTCACACAGTTATACATACATCACATCACAGTCAATGTGCGAATATAACTATCCACAAACCCATGTCTAAGACACAACACATAATTAATACATAATACAGTACTATATCATACATCAGAGTAGTGGATACGTCCTAAAGAAGAAAGTCCTACACTAGTCTCGGGTAGCACCTGAAAAGATAAACAACAAACTAGGGGTGAGCTACAAGCTCAATAGGTGACCCATAACTCCACATAATCCTACTATGCAAAACAGATAAGTCTATACTATATGCTCAGTATACTCGTGCTATGTAGTATGCACAATTATTAGGACTTAGCCTATATACAACATCAAAACCCAGCCTATCCAAAACAAAAGTCAATTTGTCCACGATCCTAACCTCAGGACACTTGCCTTAATATCATGAGCTCAACATCTTAACTCAAGCCTTAGTTTGTCTCACAATAGCCTAATAGCTGCCTCACCCAATAAAGTACAATATTAGCTCATTAAGAGCTCATCTCAGGCTTCAGTCTGTTACACTTAACTCAATGGTCACACCCACTCAATGGTACCTCAGTTCAGGGGGGCCATAGCCACCGGCCAATACAAACTTAACCGCTAAATATAATAATTCAACCAGTGAATACCAGCAAACAACCACTCTCTAGGTCTCTAAAAATTATAAGGAGCTAAATCCAAAACCGTATTCATGTTATCTAACTTGATACACCAAGTAAACACCAATATCCAGTAACCTTAAAAATATGTAAGGATTTATTTTATACCTCAAAACTTGAATTTTAAAGCTTTTGGACCACTAGACGTCTGCACAAGAGCAAAACTGGCCAATTGCTCGACACTCAACACTCATGCCTGACACTCGATACTACTAGGCTCGAGTAACACACAAACCCTTTGGTTGAGGCACTCTGTTCAAGGCTTAGCTCGAGCTTAATCGATGCTCTATTTTGCTCGAAGCTCCCTACTCGATGCTGGCTTGACGCTTAAGCCTCGAGTAGTTCTCCAAACGTGATCTATCGATTGTGAACATCTAGGGCTCAATCCTCATGATCGCCTAGGCCTTGTTTAAATTTTCTAGAAAAGATTTAAGTTTTTGTATTTTTACATTTTATTATCTTTGAAAATAATAAATAAAAAGAAAAATGTAAACTATTTTTATATTTTTGTTTTTTAAACTTTGAGAATTAATTAAAAAAAATAGAGAAGTTTTTGGGTTTTACGCTCGAAAACAACACAGAGAAAGAATTAAAAAAACAGTTTAATAAATAAACAAAAGTAAAGCAGGAAACCTGGAGAAATTAAGATGATGCAGACGTTGGTTCCTCTTTCCTCCTAATGATCCCTAAAAACACACTGATTAGTAAAATAAATCTCTCTCCTTGATTCGGTGTATTTTCTTCAGCCTTAGCTCTTTCCCCCGAAAATAGGAGATATTCGGGTGCTTTTCTCCTAAAATGAAGTGTTTCCGCCTTTAAAAATTCTCCGAATTTTCTCTCTGATTTTCTCTCTCACAGTCCCGTCCAGCAAGCTCTCTTTTTCCTCCGATAAAATTCCTCTCTGATTTTTTTATCTCTAAGAAATGCAGCCAGAAATTCTCTTCCGGAATAACCTTTTATGATACTTGATCCTCCCCTCCCTGCCTCTTGGGGCAATATATTTATAGGAATCCCCGGGGAGACAGCCCATGCCTTGGCATTTATTGGATGTCTTACAGTCCCCATGAGTCAACTACATCATTCCAATAAATTAATGACTTCGAAAATGGGATTCTCGGTTCCTAGCGATTTACAATAATTCACAGTTCCCGTGCTTTGAAAAAGGAGTCTCAATGCCTGAAAATAAATAAATCGTTTGAGATTATTTAATCCTCTGTTGTACTTGGACGCCTTGATGGGTAAGGCCTGAATGCATTTCCGGATGTATTGGAGCCATTGGGAATTAATAGGTATGCAGTCCCCAGAGTCAACTGTGATGTCCCGAGGAAAATGAAATTTAATTACAGAGGTCTTCCGTCCCTATGCTCAAAAATGGAGTTCCGAGACATTTGAATTTAATATTCGGAGACTCCTCAATTCCCACGCTTGAAAAGGGGGTTCCGAGACACTGCTGGCATTTAAAGCACTTAAAAAGAAATTTTCTGGATTTTTCAGAGTCTCGGTGCTTTGGAGTCACTCCCAGACCTGTAGAGGAGCTATTTTGGAGTTTTTCTAAATTATTGACCAGGTTTGACCTCCGGATCTGGGCTTATTCCGGATCAGTGGCCTTATTCCGCATTAATAGGTCCTTATTGTCACGGGGTTAGGTTTCTTGCGCCTCTCAACCCATTACGGCACTTAGCTTCTCTATCCACGGTCTGCTAAGTTTAGCCTTTGAGGGTTGAAGCGCACGTAGACTGGTTTCGCCCTGCCACTAGGCTCATCAGGAGAACGGCTCCAGTTCCCAACCAGTTTGTGTAAGGATGGCCAAATCCCTTCTTCAACGTCAAGTCCTCGACTAGCGGCGTGCTCCCCGCATTCAACCGGGTCGGCACGTCTAAACTCCGAAGGGGTTCCATCCGTTTTCCTCCACGAACTGCCTGGAACCTTCCGCTGCGCACCATTTACGCTTTCAACCAACCCCTCTCCTTTATGTAACACGAATACATTCCTGAATCGTGCCACTAAGAAACATCCCGCCAGCACCACGCTGCTTGGGTCGTGACATTCTCCTCCACCCAATCCTCGCAACGTCCTCGTTGCGCTTGTTGACATCGCTTCCCCGCAGGCGATGGCATCGTTACCTCGACGCCCTCCCACTCGCCCAATGTCAACAGCTTGGACATCGCTTCCCTGCAGGTTGCAACACCTTTACCAAGATGCTCGCCCACTCGCCCAATATCCAAAGGATAGGAGGCTTCCAAGATCGCTCCGACGCGCTCCTTCGTACTCCCTTGCCCAGCTCTGTATCACACTCTAGGATACTCCAACTCTATGGACGCAAGGCGTGCAAGACACTATCGGTCGACTCACCTCTGTGAGCTCCCACCTTGGGATCACGCTACTCGCGAGAGTACTCGGTGAGTCTTCAGGATACGGGCCGGTTCAGCTCTGATACCACTTGTCACGGGGTCAGGTTTCCTGCGCCTCTCAACCCATTGCGGCACTTAGCTTCTCTATCCACGGTCCGCTAAGTTTAGCCTTTGAGGGTTGAAGTGCACGTAGACCGGTTTCGCCCGCTATCTTGGGCTCATCAGGAGAACGGCTCCAGTTCCCGACCAGTTTGTGTAAGGATGGCCAAATCCCTTCTTCAACGTCAAGTCTCGACTAGCGACGTGCTCCCTGCATTCAACTGGGTCGGCACGTTTGAACTCCGAAGGGGTTCCATCCGTTTTCCTCCACGAACTGCCTGGAACCTTCCGCTGCGCACCATCTATGCTTTCAACCAACCTCTCTCCTTTACGTAACTCGAATACATTCCTGAATCGTGCCACTAAGAAACGTCCCGCCAGACCACACGCTCGGGTCGTGACATTATTCCGCACTAATGAGCCTATTCCGCATCAATGGGCTTAGCTCAGATTTGACCAAGTTTGACCTGGGCTTATTCTGGATCAATGACCTTATTCCGCATCAGTAGGTCATTATTCCACACTAATGAGCTTATTCTGCATCAATGGGCTCAGCTCGGATTTGACCAAGTTTGACTACTGGATTTGGGCTTATTTCGGATCAGTGGCCTTATTCCGTATCAGTAAGTCTTTATTCTGCATCAGTAGGCTTAGCTCGGATTTGACTAAATTTGACTACCGGATTTGGGCTTATTCCGGATTTGACCATGTTTGACATCCTAATTTGGGCTTATTCCCGCAGGCGATGGCATCGTTACCTCGACGCCCTCCCACTCGCCCAATGTCAACAGCTTGGACATCGCTTCCCCGCAGGTTGCAACACCTTTACCAAGATGCTCGCCCACTCGCCCAATGTCCAAAGGATAGGAGGCTTCCAAGATCGCTCCGACGCGCTCCTTCGTACTCCCTTGCCCAGCTCTGTATCACACTCTAGGATACTCCAACTCTATGGACGCAAGGCGTGCAAGACACTATCGGTCGACTCACCTTTGTGAGCTCCCACCTTGGGATCACGCTACTCGCGAGAGTGCTCGGTGAGTCTTCAGGATACGGGCGGTTCAGCTCTGATACCACTTGTCACGGGGTCAGGTTTCCTGCGCCTCTCAACCCATTGCGGCACTTAGCTTCTCTATCCACGGTCCGCTAAGTTTAGCCTTTGAGGGTTGAAGTGCACGTAGACTGGTTTCGCCCTGCTACTGGGCTCATCAGGAGAACGGCTCCAGTTCCCGACCAGTTTGTGTAAGGATGGCCAAATCCCTTCTTCAACGTCAAGTCTCGACTAGCGACGTGCTCCCTGCATTCAACCGGGTCGGCACGTCTGAACTCCGAAGGGGTTCCATCCGTTTTCCTCCACGAACTGCCTGGAACCTTCCGCTGCGCACCATCTATGCTTTCAACCAACCTCTCTCCTTTACGTAACTCGAATACATTCCTGAATCGTGCCACTAAGAAACGTCCCGCCAGCACCACGCTGCTCGGGTCGTGACATTATTCCGCACTAATGAGCCTATTCCGCATCAATGGGCTTAGCTCAGATTTGACCAAGTTTGACCTGGGCTTATTCTGGATCAATGACCTTATTCCGCATCAGTAGGTCATTATTCCACACTAATGAGCTTATTCCGCATCAATGGGCTCAGCTCGGATTTGACCAAGTTTGACTACCGGATTTGGGCTTATTTCGGATCAGTGGCCTTATTCCGTATCAGTAAGTCCTTATTCGCATCAGTAGGCTTAGCTCGGATTTGACCAAATTTGACTACCGGATTTGGGCTTATTCCGGATTTGACCATGTTTGACATCCTAATTTGGGCTTATTCCGCATCAATGGGCTCAGCTCGGATTTGACCAAGTTTGACTACCGGATTTGGGCTTATTTCGGATCAATGGCCTTATTCCGCATCAGTAGGCTTAGCTCGGATTTGACCACCGGATTTGGGCTTATTTCGGATTTGACCATGTTTGACATCCAAATTTGGGCTTAGTCCGCATCAACGGGCTTAGCCCGGATTTGACCAAGTTTGACCACCGGATTTGTGTTTCCTCAAAAATTTTTGTGTGTGGGCTTGGTCGCCATGTGGTGCCTCTACTTGGGCTTCCTTAGGCCTCTTTTGTTCTCACTTGCTGTGTAAGGAAAGTATCTTTGTATATATACTGGGCGAAGTAGAAGCAAAACTGGCAATGTGGGACAAACATTTATATGAAGAACCAAAATTCGTGGAAAATTGATAGATTTATGGGGCAACTTAAATAATTCATAACTTTCTCCACAGAGCTCGGATTAGGGCCAAATTGGTCTTGTTTTGCTCGAAATTCTGTTATCTATCTTCTGAAAGTAGAATAACTTCAAAAGGATTATCCATTTAGGATAAAAATGGGAAATACCGCACAGAGGTATATGATAAAGTAAGCATTCTGCCCATCCGATTCAAAAATTCATAGTTAATTGCACAAAACTCGGATTACTCTAAAACCAGTTGGAGATGATAGATAAAGATGTTATCTAACTAATGTAATTGACTTTATTCAGATCCAATAAGTATTGAGAAAGTTATTGGCAAAATAGTGCGATGCGCACTGGCTGTCTCCCCCAAATTTGTACAAGGTTTGGTTGCCAACTTTGAAAAATCATAACTAATTGAATACAGCCCGGAATATTCTCAAACCAATTGAAAATGATAGATAAAGATGTTATCTAATCAATGAAATTGACTTTGTTGGATTACGACAAGTATTGGGGAAGTTATTAATAAAATAGCGGGCTACCCACCGGTTGTCTAATTCAACTTGGTACTTTTGTCATAACCATTTCATTTCTCCTCGGAATCAAGTGTGGTCAAGTGCGTTGTTCTCCGAATGTCATCCTCTATCACTTAGTGGTCCTTCGTCAAGTACGGTTGCGATCTAACCCGGTCAAAATGGGGTACAACAATATGCTTAGCTAAAGTCATATTTACCTAATTTGTTAGGTAAATTTACTTGAAATGTTAGTTTTTAGCTAAAATGTCACATCAATATTTATCACACAATTATTGTAAAAGCCTAAAAGACCCTTGCAAGACTCTCTCTCCAACCCAAATCGCACCAGCCACTACCCCATCTCGCCACCCTCCCTATCTTCCACCTGTCGCCCCATCTCGTATCGCGCCTCCAACACCCCCTCCCACCACACTAGTCGGCCCCATCCCATTGCCTCCACGCCTCCACCCTATCCTCCTTGCTTTCCACCTGCCGCCCCATCCCATATCACGCCTCCACCCTATCAATCTATGCCTCAAACTCTAGTGGAGCGACGCGTGGCCGAAGATTTTAAACACTAGCCTCCACCTTGTCCCCCTGCTTTCCACCCAACTCCGCCTCGCTCTCCACGTTGAACACCTGCCTCCACCCTATCCCCTCACATCGCTCCAAGTGTAAAAAATAGTTAATAATTAGAAATTAAAGAGGTATAAGGTAAGAATAGATCGAGTGAAATCAAGTTAACCAACTATTTATTGCTTTAGCTAATAAAATTTAAATAGATCCACTAATGATACTCTTATTATTGCTCAAAATGCTCTTACACCATTTTTTCTTTTACACTCATTTTTCCTTTCCTATGCTCTAAAAATGACCTCTTTTTGCTTATTCAATTCTCAAAAAAGGCCGACAAATGTGACTTTAAAGTATCAACACCAGCTCTATAATCTATTTCTATTTTAGGGAATAAATAGTATACTATTTGATATATTTTATTTATCCTTCACATCTCATTTTCTATCTCTATCTCTATTTCTATTTTTTTAAATTATACTTTTTAATTTTATACATAATATTATTTTGTCTTTCATTTAGTACAATCAATCAAAAGTACACATATCAAAAAAATTTAATAATAAAATATTTAAATAATAAATAATGATCTTTCAAACATGAAAATTCTCTCTCCAATTTCTATTTTTAATCTCTAAATTTTATATTTTAAAATTTTTTATTTAAAAATTAAAATTTTCATTAAATTTTAAAGATAATTTAAAATTTTATTAATTTTTTTTAAAAAATATATTTTAAATCTAAATGAAAAATTGAACGAACAACATATAATATATATATATATATATATATAATCCAGTTGGAGATGGCCATTTGCAATGCTCTTGAACAAACAACATAGGAAACAGTTAAATCTGAAACATGACAGCACGGTAACAGTTGATTGCAGTAATAAAATTTGCTTTGTCTCAACTTCTTTGATGTCATGTTCAGTACCCATCCATTCAGTAAGATTTGCAAAGATTACGAGAAAGGCTTTGAATTTGTAAGAGCACTAATAATAGCTTCCAATAAGTTTTCCTAAATTTATAATTTTAAACTACTTTTTGCTTTCCTATACAAATATACATCACAAAGATTCCATAAATCAAATTTTATTATTAAAATAATATTTTATACTACTTATTTTATTTAATATTAAATTTTTTATAATTTAATATGAAATAAATATTAATACTATGAGAAAGATAAAAAAATAAGTAAAAATTTTTTAAAATATAATTTAATAATTATAAGAAATAAATAATACTTCACAATATATTAAAAATATTATACAAATCATATATAAAATTAAATATAAAATTATAAAAATAATTTTATAACTTTTTAATTAAATATAAAAAACAAACTTATATAAAAAATTTAGTACTCTAATATCAATTGCCAACCATTTCACACAAGCATTAGCTTTGCATCCATCACAACTATTTCGAACCATGCAAACACAAGGAAAAGTACAAAACACTAGCGCCATTGGTTCTCTTCAACCTTAACGGACATATATTGTTCTGCCTCACTCAGTGACTCCAACCAAAAAAGAAAGTACAGGCAATCAGCCAATCAGGCAAAGATGTTGCAGAGAGGCCAGACCCTCGTTGGAGGCAAAAGCAGTGACTGAAAATTGGCCATAAGAGTAGGCACATAAATTAACCCTAGCTTTGCATTACAGTCCAACACAAAATACCTGAACATATCACCATCCCACACGCCATTATACAGGAAATTAAAATAGACTCCATCAAAATAAGCAATTGGGTGATTGATCAGATAATTATAAAAGCGAAGTCTGCAATAACTGGCGAGGATAAAAGGCAGGGCTCATCGGCCTCGATTTAACCACGCCGTGGGAGTGCCGAGCGTTGGGCTGCTATTGTCACTGCTGTCGGAGACCGAACCCACAGCCCTCTGTGTAGTCCCGCAATCACCTTCGTAACGTGAGACTGTCGCTCTACCACCGCCGGTGACACTGCGGGGACGTTTCAGCACTTCCGCCAGCGGGCCTCCGGGGGTGGGGGAGACCCAAGATTCGGAGCTAAGCCACCCCAACACTTGTGGCTGGGTCTGAGGCTGGGAGTTGGGTTTGCTGTTCTGATCAGAATGGGAGACGCCCAACCCCATCTGGATCGGACCCATCTCCTCGATAAGGTTACCACAATCCATAGCCATGGAGAGGGTGAGGTCACTAAGATGAGAAAGCGAGTGTTTCATGGCGGGAGAGACAGTGGAGGACTCGTTCTTGTCGGCGTTGGACCAGGCGTCGATGAAACCTCTTTCCGGGGGAGGTCTGTCTAAGGTCAGTAGCTCTGGGTTCGGAAACATAGGACAATCTTCCCGGTTTTGCTGGTCCCCAACAGCACTAAAATCTCCGTAGGAATTAAAAGCAGAGGACGGGCCTTGCATCCGTCGGTCAGAGCGAGACCCTTCTTTCCTTTCCCAATCCACCCTCCTTCGAAGTCCATCATAAAACAAAATAAATTAAGAGACAACCCAACAGAGACACCGGGAACTTTGAAAATTGAAAAACCACTCCACCCACCTTTGTTCTTGGTAGGCATTGGCAGAGACACTGGGAAAATCGAAGGGCGAGAGTTTGGGAGACGGCGCGCGGAGACGGTGAGGTGGGGAACCGAGAATCGGAGAGATAGGTGAAATTGCAGTGGCGGGTGCCGCCGCTGAGGGACGGCAGTGGTGGAATGGAGATGGAGGGTGGTTGTTGAATTGGCGTTCCACAGGCTTTCTTGAACGGGGACGGCCACGATTGATGTGGCGGTCGCAGTACTTTTGGTTTGGCTCTACATCCTTGGAGCACCTCCATTTCTTGCCGTCAGTTCGCTTGCATCGCCCGGGCTCCGGATCCGTACGGCCGTTCAGCCTAAGATTTAAAACCGGCGAGCCCCCAACTTCCATCGCTACACGACAATCCATGATAGACACTAAACTTTAAATCGTAGTTTTTTTAACTTACTTAAAATACATAAAAACGGTTTACGGTAGAAATAGAATAGTACCTCGATAGGAGAGAGGAGAATCAGGATAGCGAGAGAGGTGGTTTGCAGGGAGGCCGGGGAAGAGGAGACAGGGAGGGACCGGCAAAGAGGCAATGATGTACTTGTAGATCATGGCTTGTCTTTCCAGCTCTTTCCACTGCTCCCCCGTAAAAGGGAACGATCCCGAATCCGCCCCCATGTTCCCTCCTCCTGTAAAACAACCAACGCATACAGACAGGCACAATTAATTACTCACATCTACGTACACATTCCCGCACCAGAAACAAACACACACACACTATTTTATAAATAAATACAAGAAAGGCCCAAATAATCCTACCTGGGTATTTGAGTGCAGTAGTGTCCGTGCAGGAAATGTCGCCACCGACAGGAGACCTGCACGCATCGTCTTCTCCGGTATTGCTGCTGCTACCACGAGTGAGAACCCGACCAGCACTACCATAATCATCATCACCATCATCATCATCATCACCATCACCATCACCATCACCGTCACCGGGGCTTTGAGGTAATGGCGAGAATGACTGGTTGCGATTCATGGTCATCACACCGTAGCAAGGGAAGGAGTCTATGCGTCGCAGCTTCAGTCCCAACCCTTCACCATCATCGCCGTCGTCTGCCGCCTTGTCTGAGACAGCGCCAGACCCTCTGCTGCTGCTCATCATCAAGCCCCGCTTTCCCTGTAAGTGGAAAACAACCTTTCCAAATCCCCCTTTTCAACTTCCTTTTCTTATTCCCGAAAAAGAAGTTAAAGAAAAAAAATAAGCAATGTCCCGTCTTTCCCTTTGTTAAGTTGTTAGTTTGCTCAGAGGATAACAGGTGTTAGTTGCTGCGAGAGTGCGGTGTGCGTGTGTGGTGTGGTGTGGTGTGGTGAGGTTATATATATATATATGCGTTTGGACCATCAGCTTTTAGAGCTGCGTTGTTAACACCATTCCTGGCCCTTTGTTGTTCCGATGTTGCCAACATTCGCCCCAGTAGCATAAGGAAGACAAGATAGCGAAAGAAGAGACTTCTCTCTCACACCTGTACCATTGCGGTTTCCATCGTTTTCCCTCTCCGTTTGAATGAGAGTATGTACAAAACAATAATAATGACAGCTCGTAAATTAAGCCAGCTTTGTCCCGTACGATACGACCACCAATACACCCATCCCTATTTTATACCAACAATTCAAACTTCTAGCCTTGTCTAGTAGTTAATCCGACAGTTAAAAATGTACGGACTCAGTTGTGTTACCTCATGAGATCATTGACCATACTTGATATTCAATTTTCTCACTTACTTTTAAAATTTTAAAAGTACATAATTTGAAAAATACGTAGTTTTAAGTTGTATTCAATCTCATTGGCTTGGCTTGACACCAAAAGAAAAACAAAACCATAATAATAATAATAATAATAATAATAATAATAATAATAAAGTATGATCTTAAGGTTAAAAGTGAAAAAATTTTAGCCCAAAGAAAAAAATAATTGAAATAAAAAAAATGAAAAAAATGAGTTTTTTTGGTCGGGATAATTTTTTTTTATAAATTAATTGAGAGTAGAAAAAAGTAGTAGTGTTCAAAATGTAAATATTCTCGTAAGAGCATCAATAGGTTTCGTATAATTAAGTTTTTCTTATAATTTAAGAAAAAAAATACAGATTTATCAAAATTACATTCACATCAGGTTCCCTAAAATAGAATATAGGAATAGGAAATAAATAGTAAATCCTTAAATATAAGGATTTACTATTTATCCCTAAATATTTTCCTAATAATTTTTTAATATATATTATTATATTTGTAATATTTTTATTGGTGATAATAAATGAAAAGATGAGAGAGAAAATAATATAAAATAAATTAAGTAATAAATGTAGATAAAAATAAGGAATGAGATGTTTGATGTTTTTGAAAAATAAGCAAATTAAATACTATTCATCCCCAAAATAGGGATAAAAATACCAAAATTGATGTGGATGCTCTAAGAGCAGGTACTCTACAATAACATTTTCTCCTTAGAAATAAATTTTAGAATTTAGATAAAATTGATGTCTTTATATAATTTTTTAATATATTTATATTTTTAATTGATTGTGATAAATAAAAAAATAATTTAAATATTAAAAATAAATTAAAAGAAAAATAATTTGAAAAATACGTAGTTTTAAGTTGTATATTCAATATCTCATTGGCTTGGCTTGACACCAAAAGAAAAACAAAATAATAATAATAATAATAATAATAATAATAATAATAATAAAGTATGATCTTAAGGTTAAAAGTGGAAGAATATTAGCCCAAAGAAAAAAATAGTTGAAATAAAAAAATGAGTTTTTCGGTTGGGATAAAAAAAATTATAAATTAATTGAGAGTAGAAAAAAGTTGTAAAGAGTAGTAGTGTTCAAAATGTAAATATCCTCATAAGAGCAGGTACTCTACAATAACATTTTCTCCTTAGAAATAAATTTTAGAATTTAGATAAAATTGATATCTTTATATAACTTTTTAATATTTTTTTATATATTTATATTTTTAATTGATTGTAATAAATAAAAAGTAATTTAAAGAATAAATATAATATATAATTAATAATTTAATATTTATATTTTAAAATATTAATAACAAATATAAATCTCCTGTGAATATCGTATATAATTGTTTACATTATTGTAATATATATAAAAAAAATTATTGTTTTATCGAAAATCTTACCATTTTTTCATATCTTTCTTTTCCATCACGCATAAACGCATTCTTTTTTTTTTTTCCTTTTTTCATTGCAACCAGGGTAAATAAAATAAAATTGCGGAGTTCGGAATTTGTGCAGGTGTTGACTTCATATCTATCGCAAATCGAGGAGTAAAAGACAACTTCTTTTTTTTCATACTTTTATTTAGCATTTAATATTTGAAGTTAAAATTTAGGTGGCAAGTTATGGTCTTCCAAAATTATTCCTACATAAAATTTCCAAAAAAAACTACCATTTTTTCAGCTCTACCTCGAAATCTTAAACAAAAAAGGCACTAATTATCATAAAATAAAATGATGATTTTAAAATTTAATTAATGTATTTACTTTTCAGTTACCATGAAATGAAATTATCTCCAAAACTTTCTCCTACTCTGCTGCTATGCTAATAAAAGAACCAAAAAAAAAAAAAAACGAAAGACCCAATAGAGGGAGCAGGCGGCGTTAGCTTTTCCGTCGAATCGCCGTTATGTCTTTGTTTTTATTATTATTGCCTCGAAAGGCGTGAGACCTCATCGTCAACGTGTTTTGTCGTATCGTATCAAAACAGCTGGAGGCCGGAGCGGTAACGTCCTTTGTAGTGTGTGTGTGCCCCCCACTCCCTCCCTCCATGAGCCGTCCCACGTCACCTGCAGGGGCAGGCTTCGAATCGAGGTGGTGGGGTCGGGTCGAGTGGCGCACCTGCAACAACGCCATTGGTGGTTCCATTTCGAGCAGTGTGACCGCAGGTAAGGATATCAAGGCCGGCAGTGGCTATTAATGGCTTGATGGGACGTGACGATGGGATGAGATTGGGAGGGGGGGGTGAGAATTGTGAATCCTCCAAAATAATAAAATACATAAAGCCAATGTTATGTATGTGTCGCTCTTTACTTCTCAACTTCTTCTTCTTCTTCTATTTTGTTTTTATTTTTATTTTTATTGGTATTTTTTGATTCGATCCATTGGATTTGGATTTGCATGGAGATTGAAGAGAGGGGATGATGGGACGCATATCATATACTTACTAAGAGGCCTGGACCCTATTGGATAAGAGGTGAGTCAGTCGGCTGCGTTGGGCCGCTTTACGCTTCCTTTTTCTTTTTATCTTTTTTCTCGCAAAGTACTCGAGTACCACTACTTCTAATAGTAGTGTCGTAGTAGCTTGGTAGGGGCGTGTGTGTGTATGTAGACGAACAAATTGAAAATTCCAAAATCAGTCGAAAATTTGTTCGGGTCGGGTAGTAGGTTCAAATTTGTCCTCCTCTCATAAAACAACCGGACCCAACCATCCGAAGATAATGTTCGTACTACGTAGCTGAGTTGTGTGCACTTCAGTCAATAATTGATAAGTGCGCGAGGCTCGAATATATCATCTCCTTTTAAATTAATATATTAATAATAAGTATCCTAACTTAATAACTCTTTTAAGTATATTAATAATGATTAATATGAGATTAAAAATATACTTTTATTTCAATCTTGAAAAAAACATAGTAAGATCATAAAAAATCACATATATCTTATCATCCATTGTTATCATCATATTTATATAATAAAATAATTTTTTAAAAAAATTATTGCTTTTTTTCTATTTTTCTGTCTACAAATATTCTTTTTTAATCGTCATTTCTATCTTTACATGATAATTTTTTTTTAATATTTAAAGGATCTATTGTAGATTTTAAAATATGTAGATTTATTGTACGAATTCTATTCTTAATTTTTAAAATATGCATATTTAGAGAATCTGATGCAGTGTAATTTTTATCTAAACCTTTTTTAAAAAAAATTAGAGAAAATTATATTTTAGAAGAGCAAGTGTGAATACCCTAAGAAATATAACTACCACGTTCTCGATCCCAAGGAACTAAAACCAAGAACATGACTTTCCATATTCGCACCCGAAGAGTTAAGGATTAGTGACTACACAATGGGTACTATCCCAAAATTCACTTACACGGTTATAAATTAAATGAATGATAATAACAAAATCAAATAGGAACAGATCTCAAAGAGAAATAAAAACAGAGAAAGAACACCAAGATTTACGTGAAAATCCAAAACGGAAAAAACCATGGGTAGAGAGAGAAGAAATTTTCAATATTTTGTAGGAGTACAAAAGATGTCTATGCAACTTATGACTCTCATAACCCTAACGATAGCCCTAGAGCCCTTTAAATAGGATATTACAAATAGTTTCTAAATACCTTTTTTGTCCCATTAAATAATACAGAAAATAATGGTATATAGAAGAAAGGAAACAAATGAGTTTGAGCCATAAATTACAAATCTCTACCTTGACACAAATTATATCGTTGCAAGCATAATTTCCAAAAAATAGTAAAATAGATTTTTACCTCTGCCACGAAGCCCCGAAGGGTAATAATCAACTAATATTGACCAAGTCCAAGCAATGCTCAAACTTGGCTACTAAAAGTGCTTTGTCATCATATCTGAAGGATTATAAAGAGTGTTGATTTTGCTCACAACAACATCACCACGAGCAATGACGTCATGTACAAAATAATAACGAATATCAATATGTTTCGTTCTCTCATGATACATATGATCGTTCGTAAGAAATATAGCACTTTGGCTATCACTAAATAAAGAACTAATCTGCAGATCTTCACTCAGTTCACTAAAGAGTTCTTTCAGCCAAACAACTTCTTTACAAGCTTCCGTAATAGCCGTATACTCTGCTTCAGTAGTATACAAAGCAATTGTAAAATGTAAGATAGCTTTCCAACTGAAAGCACAACCACAAAGAGTAAAAACATAGCCTGTAAGACATCTTTTTTTATTTGAGTCTCCAGCAAAATCGGAATCAACATACCCATTGACTCAATCTCTAGTTCTACTAAACTATAAGCAAACATCAGTGGTACCACACAAGTATATGAAAATCCACTGAATTGCCTTCCAGTGTTCCTTACCAGGATTCGTCATGTATCTACTCACCATACTTACAACATAAGCTAAATCTAGTCTTGTACAAACCATGACATACATGAAAGATCTCACTGCACTAGAATATGGAACTCGAGACATATAATCAACTCATTAGGTATTTTATGAGACAAAGTAGATGAAAGTCTAAAATGAGTTGCTAATGGAGTGCTAACAAGTTTAACATTTTACATATTAAACCTATGCAAAATTTTCTCAATACACCCTTTCTGACTTAGGCACAATGTACCTACCTTCATGTCTCTGATAATCTCCATGCCAAGTATATTCTTTGCAGCTCCCAAATCTTTTATCTCAAATTCTTTATTAAGTTGGACTTTAACTTTTCTGATCTCATCTTTATCTTTGGCTACTATCAACATATAAAAGTAAATATACAAAAGAGTCCCTACTCCTTTAAAAATATATACAACTATCAAAACTACTTCTGTTCAAATTATAGGATGTCATAAAAGAATCAAACCTCTTATACCATTGCCTGAGTGACTGTTTCAAACCATAGAGAGACTTCTTCAATAAGTAAATACAAACTTCTTTTCCAGATACTATAAAACCTTCAGGTTGTTCTATATAGATATCTTCCTCAAGTTCCCCATGTAAAAAAGTTATTTTCACATCTAATTGTTCTAACTCAAAATTATGTTGAGCAACAACACCAAGCAAAGCTCGAATTGAACTATGCTTAACAACTAGAGAAAATACATTAATATAATCCACAACTGGAACTTAACTGTAACCTTTTGCAACAAGTCATGCTTTAAACCTAGAATCTTTAACTCCAGGAGTTTCCTCTTTATTGTGAAACACCCATTTGCAACAAACAACCTTTTTATCCTTAGGCAAATTTACAAGCTCCCATGTTTTGTTCTTGTGAAGTGATTTCATCTCCTCTTGCATAACTATCATCCACTTTTCTGAATGATCACAAGTGACTGCATCAAAATAAGTAGATGACTTTTGATTTCCATTAATATTTTCAGCTACATTCAAGGTGTATGCAACCAAATTCGCTTCATTATCATATCTTTGTGGGGGCTTAATTTCTCGCCTTAGTCTATTCATAGCAATATAATATTGAGGAGCTGAAAGTGGTGTAATAGATGAAGAAACAACTCTCTCTTTAGTTGTAGGATTTGATTGAGCTGGACTAGATGAAGATGAGAGATTGGATTAAGAAATTGATGAAGGATTTCCTGAATCAATATCAAACTCCACCTATCTTGTACTTCTCTGGTGATCTGTTTTAAAAAAATCATGAGAGAATAAATCATGTAACATAGCAGTTTCATCAAAGATAACATTCCTGCTAATAACGACCTTATTGGTTAATTTATATCCCTCAACACCAGTCTTATATCCTAGATAAATGCATTTAACAGATCTAAGCTCAAATTTACCATTATTAACATGAGCATATGCAGGATAACCAAATATTTTTAAATCTGAATAATCTGCAGGAGTACTAATCCATACCTCATATGGTGTTTTCTTCTCTTTAGCAGTAGAAGGAGACCAGTTAATAAGAAAACAAGCTGTAACAGTTACTTCAGCCTAAAATGATTGTGGTAACTTTGCATGTGACAACATGCATCAGACTCTTTCCATAATGGTTTTGTTTATATGCTCTGCAACTCCATTTTGTTGTGGAGTATGAGGAACTATTAAGTGACACACAATTCCTTCTGACTTGCAAAAGGTATTAAATTCATTGGAACAAAACTCTAAACCATTGTCCGTGTAAAGCCTATTCACTTGTTTCTTTGTTTGTTTTTCAATTATAATCTTTTAGTCTTTGAAAGTAGATAATGCATTACTCTTCTGCTTCAAGAATAATGTCCAAAGCTGTCACGCCCTGGATTTCTAACCCGAGAAAACCGGTTCGTGACTCTCCTTTACCACGCGGTGGATAAGGGGTGAGGATAAATAATTCCACCCAAAACATCATAAAAACATCCATAATAATTTGTCACAAGGAAAACCACATATATTTATTAAATTCAAATCTCTTTTACATCATTTCTCCATCAGGGGCTTCTGATAGTTCCTCAAAATAACACATACAAAACAACAAAATAAGAACTAATCTTCTACTTTGGTGTCCCACCTAATGCCTATAGGTTCCCGAAAAAAAAAATAAATCATAAAAAGAGGAGTGAACAACCACAACTCAAGAGGGATCATGTCTCTCTAACCCATCTCATGCTCATAACATCTACATGATGAGCTACAAGTATATTGTCATGACAATAACACATAAACATGTTATAATCAACATTTATAAATACGGAAACACACAAACAAGCACAACCATAGCACATCACATAGGCTTCCCCCACAATCATAGCCACACAAGCTACCACAATTTCGTGCACACATGCTACCATAACCACACACACACAAACTACTACAACCATAACCACTGTGCCACCACTACCCACACAAGCTACTACAGTCCCACATAAGACACTTACAATTACAACACAATAATACACATTCACATGAAACATTATCAACAATAAACCCTTTTATAATTCCCTAGGTTCCCACGAGACTCCACCGCAAAACTATCTCGCACGAACGCAACCCCAACACGAAATGAACCCTTAATCCCTATTAACCCCGAACTCATCAACGTCCACAAGCACAACATGCCAATGAAGGCCAACATTCATATAGGAAATCACACCTATATGAATTCACATATATACATATACATCAATCATCAACTCGAGGCCTAACCTTAGAATAGGTTTTAAGGTGTAATCCCTACCTCCACCCTGCGCTAGGCTTGGAATCGGGAAAATCCTCCTTGCTCCGCTCCTCTCCAAAGGTGCCTCCGTTCCTGGGACGTGCCGACAACAAACTTTTACCGATAATGTTCCCCTCTCTCTCTCTCTCTCTCTCTCTCTCTCTCTCTCTCTCTCTCTCTCTCACGCGACGGCGTCCCAAAACCCAAAAAACCTAATCGCAGAAGAGAAAAACATATCAAAAATACGTTGCTATAAGTCGACATCGACAAAAAACATCCAGGGATCAACCACATTGATCGCTTTTCTGCGTCGACTAGACTCGTAAAGACTCGTATTTGGGTAGAGCAAGAGATAGCCATTATATGGGAACGCAACTATCTCGGATGGTAAGATAATGGCCGATGTGAGCATTTTGATAAGATTTCGAGCCCGAGTCCAAGTTAGGGCCCCAAGTGTTACGATTGTTGACTTTGTTGGGGTTTATTGTCGACTTTTTACGTTTCTAGCTATTTGAGTGTGATAACATCTCGAATAAGATTGTATCGAGTATTTAGTGTTTTGACTATAATTTGACTTAATTTGAGTTCGGGACCTAGGAGCCAATTATTAGGTTGAGGTCAATTATTGATCAGGTCAATTAGTGGTCAATGATCGCGTAAATATAAATAGAATAAAAAAGAAAGAACTTTCACTTTATGCTATCACGTTCGCCAGTTTGAGAGAGCTTTGAAGCTTGAAGTTTTTGCGATTTGAGGTGGTTTGGGTCTGGAACTCAAAGAATCACTTTAGGTAGTGTCCTTGAATTTCTTATCTTGATTCTGTTTTCGTACGCACGAATTTGTCATGATTTATGTAATTAAGATGAGTTCCTACGTTTTTGGGGAAATCCAATTTTGGGTTAGATCCATAATGAAGATAAGATTTAGGTTTAAGAACCGATTTATATCGCTTGATATATGTTTTTGTGATTTGGGGTTCTTTAACTACAGATTCCATGAGGGTCGAGAAGTCAACCATGGAAATCTGGATTTAGATCTAGATTTCTAAAAATCCAATTATGGCGCATTTCGTTGTTACTATGTGATTTAGAGCCGTTTAGACGACGCATTTTGAGGTAGATATTGTAGTCTGTTGCATAAAATGTGTGTTTGTGAGAGTGTTGGGGTCACTAGGTTGATTCCAGACGAAGAACGAGCAGCAAAACGACGATGAACAACCCACTGGCGAACTATTGGGTGGAAAGGACGAAGACCAAGATTTGGGTGAAGGGTTCAAGATTTTGGGTCGTAGGGTCGTAGGTCGAAGATCCGTAGTCATAGGGTCAAAGATCCGTGTAAACCATAAGACGGCCAAAGTCGAAGGTTGTAGGTCGAAGGTCACGCTTTCGAGTCAAGTAGTTACATAGCTTTGAGCCAAGTGCAGAACTTCGAGCAGCCAGAATCGCATCGGATCGACCAGTTACATTGTAACCTTTGGTCTTTCCATACTTAAGTTAAATGTAAATAGCAAAATACCCTCCTTTCGATTCGAAAGAAAAATACTAATATTAAATTCCACTCCTTCAACATGTGAAAATTAAATTTAATGCAAAATCTCATAAAAATCCAAATTTTCGTAGAGGTGACTTTTTTGGAAAGTGGGGTTAGATATCTCGAAAAGTCCCCAAAAAATTAGATTATCTTAATTATGATAATGGAGACCCAACGTCCGGACTTTTTATTTCAAGAAAATAACTTCTATGGGTATCTTCTTCCTGGTCGAGGAATGATGATCGATTTCAGAAGACTAGCTTTAGTTATAAAGGGAGTACGGTGAACCTTAATGCCATATTGATGCTGGTATGTTGGTTTGAGGAATTAAGGCTTGTGTTCTGGCGACTTGTTGGGTTCTCACCGTGAGGCTAAGGCCTCGTGTTGAGTCGATTGAGCTGGTGGAGCTAGGGATCGAGTGCCCCGAGCCGGGATCCTCACAAGGATCGTGGCTGAGCCATCGAGCTCGTGAGCCATCGAGCTCGTGAAGCAGGGTCGAGTGCCTGAGTGGGATCCCATGGAGGATCGTGGATAGGCCTGTCTGGGCGGGGCCAGTCCGATGTTTTGTGCTGTAGTTGTCATCATGATGATCGAAGACACCTACGGTGCACAGCAATAATCGAGCATATAAGATGAGACTTATATGTTTGCGTGATGTGGAGTTTTGGGGTCACCCATGAGCTCATCTCTCACCCCTACTTGTTGTTTACCTTTTCGGGTATGACTGAATTAGTGGAGGACTTTCTTTCAGAGTATCGTATTCTCAGATTATTTTGTATCGTATCCAGACATGGTCCACAAACGATTGTATTTCATCCGTTTGTCATATAATGTTTGTAATGATCGTTTTGACATATTATATGCATGTTGATGTAGGGGAAGTACAAAGATACCCTTGATATATGATCGTACATGGTCAGATATTTGAGGCAAAAGATCCACAATGTAGTCTTTATTGTGCTAGTCACCTACCTATGTGACCTTCGGTCGGGCAAGTGGAAGTCATGTTCCTAGTTCCGATACCTGGAATTCGGGCGTGGAACCCCACATTAACCATTCTTCACATCGTACAAGGTTGATCTCTACCTGGGTCGACCACGTCAACCTCACATCGACCACTTTTCCACATCGACCAACACATGGGAAAGCTCTCAGAAATCAAGGTTAACCCCGACCATGTCGACCACACATTGACCCACGTTGAAATACATCTTGATCGACCAAAGCTCAAACGATACACGTTGACCACGTCGACCGCTCATTCTGTCAGGTCGACCACATCGACCCTTGCTACACCGACCAAGGCCGCATCGACTACCCAACACACGAAAAATCCAACTTAGCTCTTCCAAAATAATTTGGCTTTCGGCATCCTCCTCGACTCTTGCTCATTGACGAGAGCAAATGAGATCCTACTCGTGGCGCTCGCACCCTTGACTCCCGCTAACCGTCCGGACAAGAGTCCTGCTAAACGCACAACCGACTAACTCCTCTAATCCACAAACACGGGTTATTACAAAAGCATCCTAAAGAATCATCAATAATAGTCAGATATAAATGACACCACCGTTAAGTTACTCTACCGGTCCCCAAAGATCGAGAATGAATATAATCCGGAGTTCTTTTGGTTTATGAATGCCTTTAAGAACTCGGACTCTCTTTTGTTTATCATAGACACAATACTCACAAAACTAAAGATCACGATGCTTTGCCCTATAATAATCCCTCTTCTACTTAACTAAGCCATTTCATGCTCACTCATATACCCTAGCATATATGCCATAATTTAGAAATATCGAATCAAACATACAAGAGGTCGTAATAGCAAGAGCTCCTAAACCGTAGAACCCTATAAAACATATAATCGCCAGCCTCTTGTCATGCCCCCATATTCTAGTGGAACCTAGAACCAGGAACATGACTTCCCCTTTGCCACCACCCGAAAGGTCCAGGGGTTGGTGACCAACACCAATAGAGACTACATCGCGGGTGTCTCATCTCAATCACGCAACCCTATACAACATACATCAAGGGTAATCCTATACTTTTCCTATATCATGCATATAATAAGTCAAACAAATCATCTGCACATCACATCATAAATAAGATGCAAATACAATTGTCCACGGACCCATGTTCTGGATACAAGACATAATAATACAAAATACAACAATGTATCATACATCGAGTAATGCACGTCCTCCCGAAGAAAGTTCTCCACTAGGCTCTCAGGTCACACTCCGAAAAAGGTAAACAACAAGTAGGGGTGAGCGACAAGCTCAAAAGTGACCCCAAAACTCCACATCATGCAAACATACAAGTCTCTACTATATGCTCAAGTGTACTCTGCATCGTGTAAGGCGTGCAACATCGGACTTAGCTTCGCCCACATAGGACAGCCTTGTCCACGATCCTCAACAGATCCCACTAGGAAGCACTCAACCTAGCTCCACGAGCTCAACGGCTTAACACGATCCTCAACAGATCCCAGCAAGACACCTGGCCTACCACAACCAGTTTATATGCCCTGGACACGGTGCCACACATGCCCGTTATCGCGCATATGCTCGTTACGGCCACAATAAGAATATGCCTAGCTACGGTGCCACACACAGCCCCGTGACGCGACATATGCGTCGCTCCCAACCACATAAAGATCATCGTTCTTCACGGTGAGAACCCAACAAGTCATAGAGCCTGTGCCCCAATTCCTCAAACCAACATACCAACACCAATATGACATTAAGGTTCACCATACTCCCTTTATAACTGAAGCCGCATTCACAAACCGATCATCATTCCTCGACCAAGGAAGGAGATACCCATATGAGTTATTTTCTTGAAATAAAAAGTCCTGGCATTGGGTCTCTATATCATAACTATGATTATCCGATCTTGAGGATTTTTCCAAGATGTCTAACCACACTTTCCAAAAATCCACCTTTACGAAAAATTGAATTTTTCCGAGATTTTACACTAAATCTCAATTTTCACATTTTGAAGGAGTGAGAATTAATTTTTCTAGTATTTTTCTTTAAATCCAAATGGGAGGTATTTCGTTATTTACATTGTAACTTAAGTGTAATACTTGAGGCATAATGGTTACAATGTAAATGGTCCAGGTCACCAAACCGGAATTACATCGTCCTAACCGCCGAGACATTGCCGAGACCGTTCCGAAACACTCGCTCAATGCTACATTCTCGCTTCGACGCTCTCAAGCGTTCTCGCCTCGAGACTACTCAAGACACTTACTCGAGGCTACATTCCGCTCGACGCTCCTGCTCGAGGCCTCCGCTCGAGATCGTTAAGACTTCTGGCTAGCTTGGCCAGTTCCCCGTCGTGAATCGCGATCGCATTCTTCCCCACCCGTCCCAAAACCCAATTATACTAATTAAATCTCATTTTTAAGCATCAATTCATCCCTATTAAGGGTTTCTAACATCATCTAACCACATTAGGCTACCAAACAACCTAAATTATCTAGGTTTTCATGCTCAATTTCCATTTTCCCCAATTCCTGTGGTTCATCAAGAATTTTCATGATCCGAATCACTTATTCTGGCTCGAATAGTGATTTTGAGTCGATCTAGCAATCCTGGGCCTTATTGATTCCGAACTTGAATCAATCTCGGACCGATCGCTTAGTGAGCTCCACCGAACCACTGGACCTACCAAATACACTATCATGTGACCCTCCAGGTTCCTTCCTTAATGGCTATGGTCCCACCATAGTCCCGTGAACGTTGTCTAAAACACGACACACGGCGACAAAAAAGGATTTAGATATATCGTATAAGTCGATAAACCTCCTACAAACGCTCATCGTGTATTTTAATCCTTTTATCTCGGACATCGCAACAAGCGTAACGCATACCTACGCCATCGATCTGATCATTGTTATATTTTTCTTTGACTTTCCGATGGACTTGTCTGGAACACCAAGGCCATGGATTTTGAAGACTGACACTACCATCAAGTCAAAGGCCAACGATGTCATCTTCCATAACTCGGGAAGGGACAAATCCTCTCTTGACCCATCCGTTATTGTCATACCAGCCATGACATACCTAACACAAGCTACCTCGCCACGAGCATCTATGTCATGGTTTTCATCATGTATCAAAGTATGTGATTCGTGGTATACAATAACAATGGTCTCAAGTCGAGGACCAATACACACGCCTATAGATGAGAATGATCAATGGCATCTTGATGTGCCGTTCTCATTGGGTGATCCTCATGATCTCCCAAACTGGAGATCACCAAGTCTTAACACTATGAGAAAGTGTCTCAATGCTTATGAGCCCCCAACACTGATAATCAAACATCTCTTCGTGTCCAATCGAAAGATGTATCTAGACCATGGACATATAGTTTAAGATATTGTCATAACATCAATAAGTTCTCATTATAAATGGGATCTGCTATAACCGATTGATGCGACAATATACTATGGACATTATCGTGTATGTGAACGGAAGATATAATGAACATACACCGATAAATATATAAACACATAATGTATAATACAATGAAATCCCAATATATACATGTACAAATGGTTGGGTCTAGGGCACCCAATCCAACAGAAAGTACATGATTACCTTTGATGTATATCGTACAAGTTTGCATGATTAAGACAACACTCACGGTGTGGTCTTTATCGTTCTTGTCACTAACCCATTAACCTTTCGGGTGTGGGCAAAGGAAAGTTATTATGTTCCTAGTTTTGGGTTTCTTTTAATTCGGGGTGTGACAACATCTTTCTGTCACACCAATTTTCTTCGCAACTTTTATCCATCCAATAGTATACTAACTTGGGTGCTTCTCCAAGGGAAATTGTAATATCTGAACCACTAATCTCCCAATGATGTTTTCGCAACTATCACTATCAACAATTACATTTAACACTCAACCTCCTGGTTGCACACCTAGTTCGGAATACTGGTGTTGTTGTATAGGCTCTTCTTGTGGTGGTGATGAAGCATTCTTCAAACCACATAAGATGGTTCAACTCCATCATCTTCCACCTCTTCTTCGCTAGACCACGTCCATCTTCTACTTCACAATCTAGATCGTCATCCTCAACACGTTCCACCATGTTGACGACTCTCCTATTTGGGTATTGATCAGATTGATGCTCGGTTGTCCACAACAAAAACATTTGTCCAAAATTGGTTTGGCATAGGGATTGGTTTATTTTTGAATCCCTTAAACCGGCATGGGACTCTTTCCTTTCGCTTTGTCACCCAACTTGGTCATTTCCTCTCGCAGCGCACTGGACCACTCACCTTTCTTTCGTCGACCGTCTTGTTCCCACTAACTCGGACCACGTTTGTTCATAGAACATAACTGCCCCGAAGTGCCATATTCTTCGTTTCATTCAAGCTTCTAAGGATCGTGAACCCGATCTTGTCCCTAATTTGCAATTTAAGGCCATCCACAAATCACGCGGCTTGTTATCCTTCACTTTCCCGCAAATCGTTCCTCTCACCGCCTCATAAATTTTGTAGTATATTCATGAATTGAACGTGTCCCTTGGCGGCAACGTTGATATTGTTGACCAATATCCGCTCATAGTCCGTGGTAGGAAATCTCGACAAAGCAACTATTTTATACGAGGCCAACTCCTCACCGATCGTCGTCCTTCACGTTGTCTCGACATCGTAATCTCTCCCACCATGTCAAGCTCCTCCCTTTAGTCCGTAAGCCACCAAATTAACTTTGCGGTCTTTTGAAATGCGCATGTAATTGAAGAACCGTTCAACCTCGCCAACCAGTTAAGAAAACCTCAAATATCAAGATTACCATGGAAGGATGGGATATCCACCTTCAATCGATAGTTGACTTCATCTCTACGATTGTATTGATTCCTTCGATATCCTCTCGCCTCGATCCTACAACGACGTAGTCGTGCGTCATACAACAACTCTTCATTTTCTCGATGAATCATCCCTTGATAAGTGATATACTTTAATTAGACCCGCATCTAGGGTTTGAGTCAACCAATCGTCCCTTGCCCTCGAACGAGCACGCTCAATCAAATCATCATTAGAATTCAATTAGTCAAGATATTTACGAATTCTCCCTACTCTTGGCCGCTCTTTGCTAAGCACTTTGCCACCATGACTTTCTAATGAGTCGGCACGCTCCATCGTATCTTCAAGATGTCGTTCTATACGTCGGATTTTTTGACCTATAACATCAAACTCCGCCCTTGGAACCCATTGATTGCCTCCTTAGACGCCCGCCTCCCCGAACGTCGTTAGGTACATGATCACCTCCAATGCACGGACTTAGCGACATCACCGTAAGAAAAGCCTTGCCCCGATACCAACCGACGAGTGCGTAAGCTACAAGAGATTGATAACAACGTTCAATCTTCCAAACAGATTGCTAATCTACAAAAACCCAAAAAATAAATTGATTGAATCAATTTATAAGTTTATAAAACTAAAAATAATATCCATATGTATCATTACAATTAGTGGCCTATTTATAGCTTCATAAAAAATTATATACAAAAAATTCACATAAAAGTAATTAATAACAAGTAAATAAAACTCTTAACTTAGCGACTACGAGAAAATAATTTAAAGAAAAAATAAGGCTATGTTTGGATCGTTATTTTATTTTCGTTTCCGAAAACTAATATTCAATATTTTTAAAAACTATCATAGAATTTTATTTTTATTTTATTTGGTTGCTGTTTTCTGCTTTTGTTTTTCATTCGTCATAATTTCGTGCAGGGGTGGGGTGGTAAGATCGTGCAGGGTGTGGGGGTGGAAACTCGTGCAAGGTGGGAGGGGGAGGGAGGGGTGGAAGTCGTGCAGGGGGAAGGGGGTGGGGTGGAAGTAGGGGAGGGGGTGTTGGGGAAACTCATGCAAAGGGGGGAGGGGCCCTGGGCAGGGCGTGCAGCGCCGTGAGGGGAGAGAGAGACTAGGCGAGGTAGGCACGGCAACAGTATAAAATCGAAAGAAATGAAAACAAGTTAAAAAAAAATAAAAATACACACAAAATATTTTTATTTTTCGACATTCGAAAATATTTTATTATCAAAAATTTATTTTCAAAACAAATCTCTAATATAAACGCGCATGCAAATTGGACGGCATAACCTATATTAGCGTTCATGTTTTTAAAAACGATTTTGCATACCCACTATAAACGCGCACTCATCAACTTCTCCGCTAAAGAAGCCAGACCCTACCGACAGGCGATGGCCTTCCGGCGAGCCGTCAGCGACCAGACCGAAGTCTCTCTGTCGTTGACGGAGCACGTCTCCACCAAAGTTGCCAGAGGGTCGAACATGGTTTTCTCGCCCCTCTCCCTCCAAGTGGTCCTCAGCTTGGTGGCCTCCGGCTCCGACGGCCCCACCCTCCATCAGCTCCTTTCCTTCCTCAAGTCCAAGTCCGCCGCCGACCTCTCCTCCTTCTCCTCCGAGGCTGTCGAGAACGTGTTCGCCGACGGCGTTCCCAGTGGCGGCCCCAGTCTGTCGTTCGCCAACGGCGTGTGGGTCGACAAGTCCATGCCTCTCAAGCCTTCCTTCAAGAAAATCGTGGAGAATGTTTATAAGGCTGCCTGCAATGAAGTTGATTTTCAGAAGGTCAGTTCTTGCTTCTCTCTCTCCCAATTGAATCAAAATGTTGAGTGTTTTGTTTCTTTTGAAGGAATGTACTCGTATGCCCTGAATCAATTTCAAGGGAAGACAAGAATTAAAAAAAAAGAAAAGAAATCGGAGATAAGAACGAATCATAAGTAAAAGCTATAAAATATACCTTTTTGTTTATGTTAAAATGGCTTAATTATCACGCCTTCACCATCGTAGTGCATAAATATAATTTTTATGCTAGAAATTTATAAAAATAATAAAAAAAAACGTATGTAGAGATGAATTTTAGTTGATTGATGGATTACAATGGGTATTTATACTTTTTTTCACAACAGTTTTTTTAAAACGATTACAATTCTTCCTCCATGGTAGTCACACATTTTAAATACCACTCAAACATGTAGTGCCCCTTATTACATGGGCTGCTATTCAAATTTTAGTATGGGTTTACTGAAAGTGGGGAGGTGACACGTGGTATTTTTAACACTCATTTGACAGTTTGTTGGTATATTCTGTGCTTGTCTTTTGGGAAACTCAGATTTTGGTAGTCCTTTATTAAAAATACTTACATGTTGCTCTTCACTTTTCAGTGAATTAGACTAATTGCACTGGAACTTCTTCCTTCTCTGGACGAGTGGAGATTGATCTTATAGCATTTCTGTGTTGTACATGACTTTTTGTAGTAGCGATTGTTGATTTGCTATAACTAATTATTTTGGTAGGCTTATCTTGAAATTCCCTCATTCCTCAAAAATTACTGATTGATTTGCTGCCACAAAATCTGCCACTTGCTCTGCTTCTGTTAGTGTATTGAGCTATTATTTCTTGTTTTTGAGAAAGCTGGGAAAACATGTCCTTGGTAAAAGGAAATACATAAGAAATTGTAGTTTTCATATTCTAGCAAACTAGTTGAGTTATAGTTGTTGTAGCCTATCAATTCTACAAATGGAGCTGCTTTGGATCAAATGCATTGACATATTTGATAAAAGTTTTGGCACCTGTCATATGAGTTGACTTAAACAAAGGAAGTTTGACTTAATTTCTACATGAATCTTGATAGGAGAATTGTTGCAAACTTAATATTTGGTCTAGTAGTATTTAATTGAGCAAGCTACCTCTCAGACCTTTGTACTTCCTCTTGTCAACCTTTGGGGAATCTTGATCTTTTATTAACTTCTCATTTGGAACAAGTGAAGTGAACACCATTTTCTTCCTTCAATGTTGAATTTTTGCGTAGATTATTGAGTGTTGACCTATTTCTATTTACAAATAGAAATATCTTTAAAAGTTTGGTTGATTTTCATGCTCAAAAGTAACTCATGAGATTAAAATCTGCCTTCTTCCCATAACATTTCTTCATGTCCTCTTTGAATATTGTAAACCATTAAGGAATTGCTTTGATTTAAGATGTTTGCTTCGAGGGAAGGTCGTTTTCTCTAGTATTTTGGGTGCAATTGTGTGATGTTCGTTTTGAGGCTTGTTTTTTTTTTATTCCCACTGTTGTTTGTTGTTCCCCTTAGTACTTTCACTTCTTGATAAAAGTCTTTTATTATCCATAAAAAAACTAAAAGATTCTAGAGATATTTGGAGTGTTCAATAACACTAATGATTTTGTTGTCAGGTGTTTTTGATCATTATTTTTGTTGTTGATGTTGTCACCTTTTGCCTTGAGTTGATTACTAGCTTCAATAACCCTAAAAGAAAATCCTTGATGATTTATCATTTTTTTTGTTTAAATATAATCTTCTAAAAGTTTAAAGCTTTAGACCTCCAATATCATCGATACCTTAAGTTTTATCTTCCAATGTGTCTTTTGTCTTTTCCTGAAGTTGGATTCATGATTCTTAGAAAAATTTAATCTAACATTGATATATTTTTGCCATTTTTCATCAAATATGTCTTGCCATTGTTTGAAATTTCTGTCATTGATGATGTAGGGGCACCATCTGCACCTTTCTTCTCTATTCAAGTATTGACCACAGCTGCTCTCTATTAGTTTTTATATAAGAACCCTATAAGATGTTTTTGACTTCGATTCTCGAAAAAATCATAATTTTGTCATTTAAAACCAGAATAATTGTGGAGGACTAAAACTTGATGTGATAATAATAAAAAGTTCAGTGGTGAAAAATCATGCAAAATGATTGCAAGTCATGCAAAACTTGTGTCCTTGATTGAATCAACTTCTTAAATCACTTGTTAGAATTTATTGTGCATAAATATAAATCGTAATCTAAACAATCCTCAAAATGTGAAATAAAATAAAATGGTATAGAAATTTTAAAAAAAGTGAAAAATGTTGATTAATCGATTATGATGAGCATTTAAACTTTTTCTTTTCGTTAAATATTAAAAATTTTTTAAAATGATAACAAAAATTTTAAATTACATAAAAGAAATAATTACATAAAAGTAATCATATAAAAAGAAATTCAAATTACATCCCCGGACAATAAAAAACCGATGCTTGGTGGGGGTGTAAAAATCGAGTGGAATCAACCGACATCCGTTCAAAGCCCGATTGACTAATCAATTTGCAGGCATATTACCTTTACGCAACAAATGCTTGTAAACAATTTGCAAGACAATTTAAAGAATATATTTTAATAAATACTCAACCATGTAATGTTCATTACATGGGTTGACATTGAAAGTTCAATTTACGTTTACTCAAAATAAGGGGCGCAATGTGAAATTGTTAACCACGATTTGTAAGAAATTGTTTGATCATGTGTTGTACTATTTGTTTGTTAATTATTTTAGGGGTTTTTAAAATGCCACTTTATACCTTGCTAATGTTTTGGTATCGTTGTGGTGAAGGCTGCTCAAGTGAGAGATGAAGTGAATGCATGGGCTGAGAAAGAGACTAGCGGCCTTATCAAGGAGGTGCTTCCGCCAGGGTCCGTAGACCCTCTGATGACCAGGCTTGTCTTTGCCAATGCACTTTACTTTAAAGGAGCCTGGTCTAATGAGTTTGATGCATCCAAAACTGAATACCATGATTTCCACCTCCTTGATGGGACCGTGGTTCAGGCACAGTTCATGACCAGCGAGAAGCGGCAGCTCCTTCGTAGCTTTAATGGTTTTACAGTCCTAGGGCTCCCTTACAAGCGAGGTGAGGACAAGCGTTCCTTCTCCCTGTACATCTTTCTTCCCGGCCCAAAAGATGGGCTGCAGTCCTTGGTCAAGAAAGTGGGATCAGAACCAGGGTTTTTAGGTAGCCACCTCCCACATGAAAAAGTGCTAGTAGGAGACTTCAGGATTCCGAAGTTCAAGATTTCTTTCGAGCTTGAAGCTTCAAATGTACTCAGCGGACTGGGCCTGCAGTTGCCCTTCTTGGCAGGAGGTCTGAGGGAGATGGTGGATTCTCCCCTGGGTGATGAACTCTTCATATCGGGCATTTTCCATAAAGCCATCATTGAAGTCAATGAAGAGGGGACCGAAGCTGCTGCTGCTTCAGCGACCCTGGCATTTGGGTGTGCACGGTACCCCCTAGTAGGATGGACTTCATTGCTGACCATCCTTTCTTGTTTCTTATTAGGGAAGATGCAACTGGGGTGGTGCTTTTTGTTGGACATGTTCTTAATCCCCTGGCTGGTTGATTAGAGTCTGAGTTGTTTAACAGCGGCGAACTTCTCTAGTGATGCATATTTGTTTTCGTATCCTTTTATGACAAGTTTGTGAACGAGGATCTAGAATTTACTTCAAGCAATAATAGAACTGGGTAGTCTTTAGGCTGGCATTCCTCATTCTGAAACAGTTCTCTAGATTGAAACACTTCTGCAACCTTTTTTTTTTTTTTTTTTTTTTTTGGCCTCTTTTTTTCTTGATTCCCCGCCCCCCCAGGTTTTCCATCCCCCGCCCCACCCCCCCCCCCCCCCCCCCAATTTCATTTGCGGATACCCTCCACGTTAGCGTTCTCGCCGGGCTCTCCGAGGGTCACCGGGTGCCATCCCGGTACTTCGCAACCTTAACATGAGGATAAACGACGTTAGCGTTCTCCGAGCCATTTTCAAGAGTCACCAATTTTTACGGGAATATGGAAAGTATAAATTCTATAGTAGTTTTTGACCTTAAATGTATTAGTTCCAACGTTCCACGACACTTATAAGTAAATGTGAACCAAAAAAAATGTCATTTCAATTTTCATCCGTCCCATAAAGTTTCCTTATGACTCGTCTATTTGCAAGTCTTAAATTTAAAGTAAATTATATAACTTTTGCTAATATGATTATTATCGTAGCATATTTCTTATAATAGAAATTTGAAATCGTTTAAGGAGCTACTAGCACAAGGGACGGATCCATAAAGTTGATCCAGAAAGTATGTAATTCATGTTTAAAAAATATTATTTAAAAATTATGATTAGTAGGGCTGATTTTGAAATTTAGAGAATTTAAGGTGATTCTTAAATTAGGAGTCCTTATGTAGATATAATTAAACTATTAATTTTTATTTTTATTATTACTTTATTATAATTATAGTAACAATATAATATTTTAAAACATATATTATTATTAAAATTATAAATTAATTTTTAATTTTTTGCTAATGTCGAAAGTTAGGCCAAATACTGAAGCCCGAAAGCCCTAATTTTAATCTAATTTTAGGAGCCTTACTTATCTATCCTTGAGACTAGCTAATATTATTTAAGTTAAAATTAATAACATAAAAATATAAGAAGTTCATTAAATTATCCTATAATCAAATTAGATAATTTTTAAAAATTATATAATTTATTTACCGATATTTACCCTCCCCTTAAATGCATCTCTAGGCACTATCTATAGAACATATATATTTTTTAAAAACATAAAAAAGCTCTTTTGTGTGTCGTTGTATCAAAAACACATCAGCATGAACATATATATATATATATATATATAATATATATATATATATATATATATATTTAAAAATATAAGAGTTAAATATTTGAGTGAATTCTGTGATAGGTGTTCGTATGTGCTAGAGATTTTCAAATCCGAATGGCAAAAATTCAGATCACAATCTCAAGTAATTTTTGTATATTTCGGATATGATGAATTATAAAAAATGTTATTTTGCGAATTACCCGCATAATATCTCGCTAATAAACTTTTCTTATTAAAATAACGTCACATCTATCTTGCTTCCGTATGCGAATGTGTTGCATCGAACGAAGGTTAATCTAAATTTAAATAATACTTTCCGCATCGATGTTCCCTCCGGATCAACTATAATCTCGTACCTAACTTCTTATTAGTTCTTGAAAGTTATGAAATCTAGTGTTGATCAATGTTGATCTTAAGGATTTTGAGACCGATATGAGCAATGAAGACCTGAAAGACCCGTACCTAAGTGAGGTTGGAAGCTAGGTCCGAATAGAATTTGGAATATTTCTTCGACCGTAAGTGCCTGTGCGTGGCTTGAGTTATTATTAATATTATTTTAATATTCGAGAGGTTATTAATATGTGTTATTATTATAATAAATATTTTAATATTTTGGGTTTATAATTACAATGACGTTGACATTAATATAATTATTTAAGTCTTGGATTATTATTATTAGTATGTTTATTGAGTTTATTACTATTATTATTATGTGACTATTGTTAATCCGAGTATTTAATGTTAAGGCCTGATTATTACTATAATGTTAGTATTATTAATAAAATTTAATAATACTTGAGGTTAATTCTTATAATGAGTTATTATTATTTTTATTATCGATATTAATAATCCTACTAATCTTATTATTATTATTATTATTATTATTATTATTATTATTATTATTATTATTATTATATTATTTAATGTTAGTATAAATAGGGGAACCTTGGGTGAAACCCTAGGTCCGTTAAGCGTGCACATAGTTTAGAAAGGGAGAGTTGGAGGTTGAAGCTTTCGGGTTTCTTCAATCCAGGTAGGTAACCTTAGACTCTTCGTCGTTAATTCATGATCGCTAACCGTTGGAGATAGCCTTGAATCGTGCCTTCCATCTTGCATTTTCTTTTTTTTTGTACGCGCTCACCCGCCTCACGCTCGGATGAAGTGCGGACTTGCTCTATGATAAATGTTCCTTAACCATTCTAATTTTTTTATTCAACCCCTATTAACGATATCATTGGGTATAATTGGGCCATATGGCCTAGTTCCTTGTCAGTATGCGGTGGTTGCGTGCATCGAGGTGTCCGGTCATGCTCTCGCGTGCGGGAAGAGGCGATGTAGCTTTGGCGTGTAAGTAGGTGTGTGTCGTGTCATCTATTAACAATTAACATCTCCTTTTTCTAATATTTAAATGGTAAACCGGGCCATCAGGTCTGGTCTTCGTCCGCGCAAGGCGTGTTGCATGCCTTCGTGGAAAGGAAAGCGGGGACAAGGTTGGTCGTCGCGCCACGTCGCCGCAAGGCGTGGTTGTTGCGCCGTGCATACGTGATTAAGGGGACGACGGCGCCTCGCCATCCCCACGCATGTGGATACCAACCCTAACATTGTAAATATAGATATTATTTGGGCTAGTTATAATTTAAGTATTAGTTGAGCTTGTTTAATTAGTTGATTAAATAATTAATATTTGTGCCTGTTTAACATTATAAATACTAATTGGAATTGGATTGATTAGTTTAATTTTAAAAAAATATCGTTGGGTTTATTATTCAGCTTGGTAATTTAATTATCTTATGGTATGTTATTATTGGATTATCATTTGTTGGTTGCATATGAAATTGATGGTGGAATTGATAGGTTATCATGGGTCCCACATAGGGCTGGCAAGAGGCCAGAAGTCCCCATGTGGCAAGTAACTCAAAGTTCCATATGTGGTCAGGTTGTCATTAGGGACACCGCAGTCCCATATATGGCTATCAGAGAGGAGATCGGGATACTTGGAGATAGTGGCGGTAATTCGGTGGATGGATGAATTACCAGTGTGGACCTTTAATGATTAGAATGTGATGTGATATCTTATTTGTGATTTAAATGAAAGTTTGCGTGATCAATGTGACACCACACCACAGGACATACAGATCATACGTGCCTAGGAATTATTATGATAGGTTAGTGGAAATGGGGATCACCCTACGGGCATTCGTTCTCACCCTACTTTATTTCCATTTCCTACAAGGTTGTGGAGTAGTTGTTGGAGCCATAACGGAGCAGTCAGGGACCTCTTGTGTAGGATTCTTTGTAGACATTTATTGGTTTAATTATTTATTTTCGGACTTGGGTCCGTGACGCTTGTATGAACCCAATTAGTGGGACTATTTGTGAGTTGTTGGTGTGCTTGGACATTTATGTGGATTGGTTGCAAATCGTTATGCTCAATTATTAAACTTTGGATTTATCTTATCTGGTGTGCAAGTCTACCCCCGTTGTAGTATTGTACAAGTTTGATCACAACAACCCCACGCCTCTTGAGGGAGCGTGGGGAAGTCGCTGCCCGGGTTCTCGTGAGTTTCAGAATTTGGGGCCCGTTGACATCCATAAATAGTTGTTTGATGATGTGGTGATATTTTGAGCTATTTTTGGAGATTTCATTCGGTTTCTATGAAGATTGGGAATTCAACTTACAAAATCTAAAGAGTTTCAAGTAAGGAGATTTCCAAAATACATGAAGTCTAAATTGAGAAGGCATCGTGACGTTGTCTATAAAATAAGAAGGTATTACTAGGTCAAGAGAGGACGGATCAGGAGTGTACTTGAGATACAGAGTAAGGTGCACTACCGGAGAAGACACGATTTAGTTTTTTATTCTCTTATCAATGAGATGATGAATAATATATATGTTTGTGTTCTATTTAATTTGCAACATGAGCTAAATTTTTCATTCTATGAAGATGATGTAGCTTTATTTTGATCGTTGTTTACTTGACTAGTTTAGTTTAATGAATTGTCTCTTGTGTGTTTGAATTATTTTGGGCTTAATGCTTCTTATTTAATTGGCCATTATTTGAATGATTGCAATCTTAGGACTTTATATGGAAAGAAGAAATTATAAGGTGGTTCAACATTTATTCCCCTCCCTAAACCAAATCTTAAATTGAATAACATCTTGTAGTGAAATTGAATTACAAAGAGTTACCCTTAATAATAATAGGAAGAAGAATTACAATAGATTAACATGGCTTCAAAAGTAATTTGACATTTCCATTACCTACAAATGAAATAAAATCTAATCAAATAAAACAAAATTCCAAATTAAATAATACAAGCATAAAGCAAACAATTTAAACAATGAAAATTTAAATGATAAAAACAAATTAAACAATGCCATCAAAACCCTCAATTTGTGTGTGCGTATCAAAGACATCTTGAGGATTTTATTATCTTAAAAAAGGTGAATGATATCAGCGCTAAAAATGTGTTTAACATGTTGCAATAACCAATCATGCTTTGCCTCTCAAATTATTCATGTTGAAAATTTGTTCGTGTTGGATGTAGGTTCAAATTTGTCCTCATTGTTGGACCCCATTTTGTCCGGGTCAGTCATACTAACCTCATGTTTTATATATATCATTCTCGCCCATGCCATATACATCATTGAACAGGCCATAAATTTGCACAAGATGGATACACTTACATGAACTAGAGAAGCCCAAAATAGATATCCTTTGCTACAAGTCCTTGAAGTATCCCAAGACCAATATCACGGGATGGAGAAGGAAATTTGGAGAATAACGATACTTGATCGAGCTCAATTCGATGAAAAACGAAGAAGTATGGCCAAAACTTTCATTGGAAAAGTTAAACTTGCCAAAAGACGGTCAATGCCCCTGGTCAAACCGCTTGAAAGTGACTATGCGAAATTCTCCAAAATGTCTATTTACGCAAATATGGTCTTCCCAAACAATTTTCAAAAGGTCATCCTGCTTTGGCATTTTAGGTGGGGGTAAAAGGGTAATTAAAACGTCTATTTAGGTAAACATGGTCTTCCCGTTTTGGCATCTTAAAAAAAAAAAACTAGACTCGTAGACTCATAGACCTAAGCCAAGCCTATCTTCCCCAAGGAAGCCTCTCAGTCTTCGAGGATCGACCTTCGATCCTTTAACCCACGGATCTTCAAGGATCGACCCTGACCTTCGACCCTGACTCTTCGAGGCCGACCTTCGATCCTTGACTTCACCCTTGGTTCCGACCCTAGACCCTCAATTCCTTATCTTCAACCGTTGACCTTCGACCCACCGACCTTCGACCCATGACCATCTAACCTTCGATCCAATGGCTTCGAGGTCCGACCTACGATCCTTAACTTCAACTCTTGGTTCCGACCTAGACCATTCGACCTTTAGCCTTCAACCGTTGACCTTTGACCCGTTGACCTTGACCCATTGGACCGTTGACTTTCGACCGCCAACACTTCGACACTTTGACCTTTGACTTTTGCTATTTGGCCTTATTTTCTCGCGAGCTCTTTCCCCGCAGCTCACGAGTCACATTTTTATTAGCTAATAATTGTTAGAGATGCTTTTCAATGCCTCACAAACGTACGCGCTCACAAAAGAATAAAAAGCAATCACAAGCCGCCCTATTTTACGCACGTGTCATCCAACCACTAGACAAAAGTCGAATCTTACAATAAAAATAATGTTGGGATTCATAATTAGCAATAAATGCATAATAATGATGGTCCACCAAATTGAGCCAACCTCTTTAAATCAAGTTGTCTATCTAGGCGAAAAAGAGAGAGTCTTCACGCCCCAAGCTTTTTCCTTTGCCCGTAAACTTACGCCTAAAGCTTACGCCGGAGGAACGCCCGCCTTTCTCTTTCTGCATTGTTTTCCAAAAAAAGTGTGTGAACCCAGAAAACTGCTCTCTTCTCCACTCCTCTTTCTCGAATATCTCATTCCAAAATTTTTTTTTCCAAAGAAAACAAAAACAAACAAAAAGCTTTCTGCTCGATACATCATTTTCCCTTACGAGTCTTTTTTCTCAAACAAAAGTCCCACAAAATCTCTCTTTCACTCTTGTGTTCTTTCCCTCCTCAACTCCACACACCACCGCAATCTCCAAATCAACATCCCACTCGATTTTCATCATTTGCGCCATCGGAATTTGGTGCTTGGTAAGTCGAGGAAGCAACGATCGTGTGACAGGATTCAAATGGGAGTCCCAGTCAAGCCCCAAAATCGGTTCTCCACATTTATTACTTTTTAGCTTATACTTGATGTAATCTTTGTATCTCCGGTTTTTTTTATTTTGTTGCTATATGTTGGATTTCTCTTATATTTTTCCTTTTTTTATGTCATTGATATATATTGTATATGTATATGTTGTAATATAAAAAAGGTAAAAAACTAAAAAAGAAAGAAAGAAGAGAGATGAAAAGAAAGTAAAAAAAAATGGCTTTGTTTTTATTTATAACGCAGACTCACACTTTAAACTACTCAAAGTATAGGTATCCAATCGTACCCAAAAAACAACAGTGACAACTCTAAATTTCTCACCATTCGTTTAGTTTAAGCCTACCCGTACGGAGCCCTAGATTTTAAACCAACGATGACACTCCTCTCATAAAACAATCGACCCAACCATCTCAAGATAATAAATATTAAAACAAACGGGGCCATTGGCACTCATTCCATTTCGTTAACTCTGTTTTATTTTTCAAAACACGATTGTTTTTTAAAAACCGTATGCCCGTATAAATTTACAACTACTCATAAATACTAAAAAATTCATCGGGCCCACCATTTTCAAAAATAATCATGTTTTCAAAAATAAATGTACGCAATCGACTTGTGCGCACTTAAGTCTATAAGTGCGTGAGGCTTAGATATATAATCTCCTTTCAAATTAATATATTAATAATAAGTATCCTAATTTAATAACTCTTTAAAGTATATTAATAATGATTAATATGAGATTGAAATATACATTTGTTTCAATCTTAAACAAACATAGTAATCTTTATAGATCATAAAAAATCACATACATCTTATCATTCATTTTTATCATCATATTTATATAATAAAATAATTTTTTAAAATTATTTATTAATTTTTTCCTCTTCTCTCGTTTACATACTATTTTTTTTTAATCGCCATTTCTATCTCTATATGATATTTTTTTTTAAATATTTAGTGGATTTATCGTAGATTTTTAAATATGTAAATTTATTATGGGAATTTTATCCTTAATTTTTAAAATATGCATATTTTGAGAATCCGATGTAGTTGTAATTTTTATCTAAACCTTTTAAATTTTTTTTAGAGAAAATTGTATTCAAGAAGAGAAAGTGTGAATACCTAGGAAGTATAACTATTACGTTCTCGATCCTGCAGAACTAGAACGAAGAATATGACTTTCATATTCGCACCCGAAGAGTCAAGGATTAGTGACTACACAATGGGTACTATCCCAAAATTCATTTACACGCTATAAATTAGATTAATAATAATAGTAAAATCAAATAGAATCAAACCAGAGAAAGAACACCAAGATTTACGTGAAAACTCAAGAAGAGAAAATCATGAGCAGAGAGAGAAGACATTTGAATATTTTGTAGAGTACAAAAGAAGCCTCATGCACATTATGACTTTCATAACCCTAACGATGTTCTAAGGTCTCCGTAAATAGGGTATTACAAATAGTTTCTAAATACCTTTTTGCCCCATTAAATAATACATAAAAATAATGGTATATGGAAAAAGGAAACAAAAGAGTTTGGGCCATAAATCACAAATCTCCACCCTTACACAAATTATATCGTCGCGAAAACATAAGTTCCAAAAATAGCAAAATAGATTTTTACCTCTCGCCACGAAACCCCGACGGTAATAATCAACGAACATTGACCAAGTCCAAACAATACTCAAACTAGGCTACTAGAAATTCTTTGTCATCATATCTGAATGATTATGAAGAATGGTCGATTTTGTTCACAACAACATCACCACGAGCAATGATGTCATGAACAAAATAATAACGAATATCAATATGTTTTGTTCTCTCATGATACATATGATTTTTCATAAGAAATATAGCATTTTAGCTATCACTAAATAAGGAACTAATCAGAGATCTTCACTAAATTCACTAAAGAGTCCTTTCACCCAAACAACTTCTTTACAAGCTTTCGTAATACCCATATACTCGCTTTAGTAAGATACAACAATCAGAACTGTAAAATAGCTTTCCAACCGAAAACACAACCACGAAGAGTAAAGACATATCCCGGAAGAGATCTTCTTTCATCTAAGTCTCTAGCGAAATCGAATCAACATACCCATTGACTCCATCTCTAGTTCTACTAAACTCGGAAGAAACATCAAATGGTACATGCAAGTATATTAAAATCCACCTAATTGCCTTCCAAAGTGTTCCTTACCAAGATTTACCATGTATTTACTCACCATACTCACAAGATAAGCTAAACCTGGTCTTGTACAAACCATGGCATACATAGGAGATCCCACCGCACTGTAATACTGGAACTCCAGACATATAATCAATTCATTAGGTGTTTTTTGAAACAAAGTAGATGAAAGTCTAAAATGAGTTGTTAATGGAGTGCTAATAGGTTTATCATTTTACATATTAAACCTATGATAATTTTCTCAATATACCCTTTTTGACTTAAGTCACACACCGTCCTTGCACCGATAATATCCATGCCAAGTATATTAAACTTTGGCAATCCCAAATCTTTTATCTCAAATTCCTTATTGAGTTTAACTTTTTAACTTTCTTAATCTCATCTTTATCCTTGGCTGCTATCAACATATAGGAAGAGATATACAAAGAGTCGCTACTCCTTTTAAAATAGACATAACTATCAAAACTGTCTCTGCTCAAATCATAGGATGTCATAAAAGAGTCAAACCTCTTATACCATTACCGGTGACTGCTTTCAAACTATAGAGACTTCTTCAATAAGTAAATACAAACTTCTTTTTCCAGATGCTATAAAACCTTCGTGTTGTTCCATATAGATATCTTCCTCAAGTTCCCTATGTAAGAAAGTTATTTTCACATCTAATTGTTCTAACTCAAGATTATGCTGAAAGCAACAATACCAAACAAAGCTCGAATTCAGCTATGCTTAACAACCGGATAAAAGACATCAATATAATTGACACACCCGAACTGACTATAACCTTTTGCAACAAGTTTATGTTTAAACCTAATCTTTAACTCAGGAATTTCCTTTCTTGCGAAACACCCATCTGCAACAAACAACCTCTTTATCCTTAAAAGCAAATTCACAAGCTCCCGTGCTTTGTTCTTTGGGTAAAAATGATTCCATCTCCTTCGCATAGCTATCATCCACTTATCTCATCGATTACAAGTGACTCAGATCAAGTCAAGTAGACGGATTTGGATTTCCATCAATATTGTTACCACATTCAAGGCATGTACGAATCAAATTCGCCCATTTATCGTGATCTTGGTGGAGGCTTAATTTCGCTTGGTCTATTCATAGCAATAAAATATCGAGGAGTCAAGGTGGTGTAAACGTATTTAAAAACAACCCCTTTAGTCCAGGATTTTACTAGCCGACTAGATGAAGGACAGATTCGATTAAGAAATCGGTTTAAGTATTTCGGAATCAACATCACACCCACCGCCTTGTACTACTCTCCAGATCTCGTTTAAAAAGAATCATGAGAGAATAAATTACGTAACATAAATGTTTCATCAAAGATAACATCTCTTTTATACACTGTCATTACAAAAGCATCCGGAAGAAATCAACAATAATAGTCAACATATAAATCTATACCACCTTTTAAGCCTTCATATTTGGTCCTCAAAGATCAGACGAATATAATCCGCAGAAGTTCCTTTGGTTTTATGAATGCCTTTAGTAAACTGCTTCTCTTTTGTTTATCAGACACAATGCTCACAAAACTAAAGGTTACTGGGATGTTTCATTTCTATAATAAGCCCTCTTCTACTCAACTCACCATTTTATGCTCACTCATATACTCCTAGGCGCATATGCCATAATTTAGAAATATCGAATCAAACATGGAAGAAGAGGTTGCAATAAATAGCTTCAAATTGTGTAAAACCCGTAAAACATATAACTAACCAAATTTCTCTGTGACCTTTCATCACCACAAGAGAACCCTCGTCGATCTTGATCACCTGACCTCACTGAACTTGTACCTTAGAATCAAGAGTACTCAAACAAATTGAGCATCTTCAATTCTCGAATATATCTCACATCTCCAATATCTCACATCTCCAAAAGATTCGACCACACTATCATGCATTTTAATTTAATCGTACAAATGCCGATAATTTCTGCAAAGAGGCATTGTTCCTCATAATAACAAAGCATTCGAGGACACAATTTCAGTATGTTGAAAACCCATTCCGATCGGGACACACATGAAAACGTGCAAACTGTAATCAAGATCCATTCGCGTACTTTGTGGTCGAATTGGAAACCACAAGGATCTCTATCACCGTGTTTCCCCCACCACATCATCCTCACCAAATTTCTCTGATCATGCCTCTTTATTCTCTGCTCGCAACTTATAACACTCGTAAATAATATGACCTTTCTTCTTTCCAATACTCCTAAAAACTTATTTATCTCTACTCGGCAGATGCCATCTTCTTTTCATATTACCAACAAAATTGTGATCATGTTAATGCTGACTCCGCCACGAACAACAAGACCTTTTGTCTCAGACTTGAGCTGTAACTCACTAATAATCTCGATTCATCTTCATGCTAAAAATAAAGTTTCAGCAAACTTCCTACCAATAAGAGCGTACATGACATACGTAATAAATATCTCCAAAAAGTCAATGCTTTAAGACGACAATGAACATAACAATATTAATTTGGGCTCCTCTTCATCGTATTTAACTTCCATTGATTCCAAATAGAAAATAATTTCTTTAAATAGGCGACTAAACGATCTTCAAAAAGACGTACCTTCTCAAGTTAAATGATGAAAACAGCACCTGCTTCAAGCCAAATTTATCGGTCAAACTTTTTACCATACAAAGTCATTTAACTTCAACCATGGGCAAGAAAGAAGCCATACAAAATATCCTATAAAATCTGATCGATAAATGTATATGTATTTGGGATAAGGTTTTATGATCCTTACGTTGTTTTTCTTCGATCGACTTCATATACATAAGTATTCTATTAAACCCTAAAAGCGCATCATCAAGATCTATCTCATACAAAGAATAACCCACATCTTGCACTCGCCATGAGAAACTCCGGGTGTTGTGATCCAACAGTCAGAATATAAGACTTTTTTGTTACTATTATCAAGAAATCCAAAAAATGAAAACTAGAAAACCAAGAACCCTACAACGATGAATATAAAAACCTAAAAAAACTACGGAGATTTGATACCAATTTGTTATAAATTACAGTAACGAGCACAAGAAAAATCAAATAAACAGATTCGGGAAGAGAAATCAACAGAGAAAGAATATCAAGATTTATGAAAAATCTAATACGGGAAAAACCACTTGTTTAAAGAGAATGAATTTCACTATTTTCATAGAATACAAAAGATTTCATACGACTTATTGCCTCATAACCCTTAACGACAACCCTGTGGCCATTTAAATAAAAGGTATTATAAATACCCTAAATACCTCTTTGCCCCATTAAATAATACATAAAAACAATGGGTATAAAAAAACAAAAGAATTCGGGCCAGCAAATTACATACACAAACAAGTGGAAAGGGTACGAGGGTATATTTTTAGATGTGGTTTATTAAATATGCATAATATCTTTTTTTTAAAAAAAAATCTCAAATCACACATTACATATATAATCCAAGATAATTGCCTACTTAGTCCCTCGCTCAAAGAAAAAAGGAACAAGTTTCTATTACATGAGGAATCTCAAATAAAATAAAACTAGCAACACTTCGGTAAGCTCCAACATCGAACGTGGTCTCGATTCCAAATTTCAATTAGATCCGATCAACACATGGAAAACAATAAACATTAAGTTATACATGTTGGAAACAGCAGAGGTAATTGTATAGTGTCATATCAAAATAATAATATTCATGCCAATAAACAATAGAATATGATCACCAACAACATATCAAGTCAAGGAATTAACTAACAACAAAATCATTGAAATATCAAAATAAACTTCCAAAACAACACGACTTAGCATATACCATCGCCAGGACCCTTATATATAGTTAGTGTGGATGTGGATTGCCTCATGCTTTGGTAAGTGTACAATCAGTATAATGCAATAAAGTGGATTTTAAATCTCGATATCGAACCCAAGGAAGGATGAAGAATCTGGAAATTTTAAATTATTACCAACGATGTTTGTCTGGCAGCCGAGTTTCCATGATTGTGCACACTACACGGCGCACGAAAGAACGGGAGTATGTAGTATGACTTATCTATTTGGTATCAGGATGACGTAACCATGTGGGATCAATGCACCGAGCTTCAGAGTCTACCTCGCTCTGTTGCTTACTCCTTTAAAGTCAGCGACCCGATATTTGAATGGAGGACTTTCTTCCAGTAATATACCCACTATTTCTAACGTATGATGTACAATATCAGATTCTCGTATCGACCATGATTGATCCTGACATGAAGCCCAGATAGTCAGATTTACACATTATTTGTGCATGTGGTGTTTAATCAAGCTGACATATTATACGCATGTTGATATGATGGGTAGCACATGATTATCCTTGATTTATAATCAGACATGTGTTTGCATAATTAAGACAACATCTCAGAGTGTAGTCTCATTGTTCTTATTACCACAACCCTGGACATTTCTACTGGGCAAAGGGAAGTTATGTTCCTAGTCGGGTTTTGAATTCGCTGCCAGACAACATCTTCCACACACCAATTTTCCGCAATTTTATCCATCCAATGGTATACCTAACTTGGGTGCTTCTCCAAGGGAAATTGCAATTTCCTAACCATCGATCTCCCAATGATGTCTTCGCAACTACCACTATCAATAATTACATTTTAACACTTGACTCTCTACTGCGACACCTAGTTCGAATACCGTGCTACATTGTGTTCTTCCGCGGTGGTGATAGGCTAATATTCTAACCACATAAGACGGTTCAACTCCATCAACTTCCACCTTCCTCTTCACTCAGACCATGTCCATCTTTTTTACTGTGAATTCAGATCGCCCCTCCTCACGGCTCCACCATGTTGATGATCATTAAATCGATTAGAATATATCGATGTCCTCCTCGTCCACAAATAAAAACATTTGTCCAAAACTGCTTAAAGATAAGGATTGCTTGTTTTTGAATCCTTAAATTGGCATAGATAAATTCCTTTCGCTTTGTCACCCAACTTGGTCATTTCCTCTCGCAGGTGTACTTCTGACCACTCACATTTCTTTTTGTTGATCGCCTTGCTCCCACTGTAATCCCTGACCATCGCTTGTTCATATAACATAAATTCGCATGAAGTGCCATATTTTTCGCTATTCAGTTTCAAGGGGATCGTGAACCCGATCTTGTCCCTAATTTGCAATTTAAGGCCATCCACAAATCACGCTAAGCCTGTTGTCCTTCACTTTCCCACAAATCGCTCCTCTAGTCAACTTTTGTAAATTTTTGTAGTATATTCATGAATTGACCATGTCCCTTGGTGGCAACATTGATATTATTGAACAATATCTACTCAGTGTCCAGCGTAGAAATTCAAGCCAGAAGAACTATTTTATACTTGTGCCAACTCCTCACCGACTGTTGTCTTTCACGCTGTTCTCTCACTCGTAATCTCTCCCACCATGCCGAAGCTCCTCCCTCTAGTCCGCAAGCCACCAAATTAACTTTCGCGGTCTTCCTGAATCTACATGTAACGAAGAACCGTTCAACTCGCTAACTAGTCAAGGAAACCTTCAATATCAAGATTACCATGGAAGACGGGATATCCACCTTAATCAATAGTCGACTTCATCTCTACGATTTACTAATTCCTTCGGTATCCTCTCGCCTCAATCCTACAACGGCGGTAGTCGCGCCATACAACAACTCTTCATTTTCCGATGAATCATCCCTTGATAATCGATATACTTTAATCATGAGCCCCACATCTAAATGGGCTCAGAGTCAACCAATCCGTCTCGCCTCTGGACAAGCACGCTCAATCAAATCATCATTAATTCAATTAGTCGCTGATATTCATGAACTCTCCTACTCTTGGCCGCTTTTTCATACACTTTCGTCACCACGACTTTCTAACGAGCCCGCACGCTCGTCGATCTTCAAGACAGTCATTCTATACTGCCGGATTCTTTGACCTATAACATCAAACTCCTCGACTCTTGGAACCTATTGATTGGCTCGAGACGCCCGCACTAATCGTCGTTAGGGTACACGACATCACTTCCATCCATCGACTTAGCGACATCATCGGGCAGAAAAGCCTTGCCCTCGATACCAATTCAACGTAGGGCGGGTGTCCATGCAGATTGATAAAGAACGTTCGAATCTTCCAAAGAGATTGCTAATCTAAGCAAAACCCAAAAAATAAATTGATCAATCAATTTATAAGTTTATAAAACTGAAAATAATATTCATATTTATCATTACAATTATTCAAAATGGGGCCTTATTTATAAAATTTCATAAAAAATTATATACAAAAAATTCACATAAAAAAGTAATTAATAACATGTAAATAAAACTTTAATCCTAACAACTACAAGAAAATAATTTAAAGAAAAAACAATGGAAACTAATACTCAATATTTAAAGAAAAAATAATTTAAATAACTTTAACTACTATGTTTGGTATCATTTATTTTATTTTCGTTTCCGAAAACTAATACCCAATACTTTAAAAACTATCATGGAATCTCGTTTTTTTGTTTGGTTGCTATTTTCGCTTTTTTGTTTTCTTCATCTGGCCAAAATCTTGTGCAGGGTGAGGTGGGAAGCTCAAAGGTGGTGTGGGGTAGAAGCTCGGCAAGTGCAGCTGGTAAAACCTGCAAGGTGGGAGGGGAGGGGAGTGAGAAAGAAGGCAGGGGGAGAGGGGGAAGGGCAGGAGGTGTGGAAGTCGTGGCAAGGGGGAGGGGGGAAGGGTGGGATGGAAGAAGGGGAGGGGGTGTTGGGGAAACTCGTGCAAAGGGGGAGGGGACTGCGTAGCCAGCCGGCGCGCCGAGGGAGAGGGGGGATCCGTCGAAGGCGTAAATGGCTTTAGCGGGGCGCTACGTAGGCCAGGGTCGAAAAGAAATAAAAACAAGTCAAAAAAAATAAAACATAAGAAAGCGTTTGCTGGAAGATTCTAAAATATTTGCTTTCAAAAATTTATTTTCATTACATACGCCGCCAAACAAAAAAGAAAAATATATTTTTGATATTAAAAAATAGAAAACGCTTGCGACAGATAACAAACATAAAAATTTTGCTGCGTGCAAATTGATTGCTTGGACGGCATAACCTATATTAGCGTTATGTTATTAAAACGATTTGCATGCCTAATATAAACGCGCACTCATCAGACCCTATCGACAGGCGATGACCTCCCGGGTGCAAATTGATTGCTTCAAGGACGGCATAACCATATTAGCGTTCATGTTTTTAAAAACGATTATGCATACCCACTATAAACGCGCACTCCGTCAACTTCTCCGCGCTATCAGCAGCGTCTGACCCTACCGACAGGCGATGGCCTTCCGGCGGGCCGTCAGCGACCAGACCGACGTCTTCTGTCGTTGACGGAGCACGTCTCCACCAAAGTTGCCAGAGGATCGAACATGGTTTTCTCGCCCCTTCTCCCTCCAAGTGGTCCTCAGCTTGCGGCCTCCGGCTCCGACGGCCCTCCACCCTCCATCAGCTCCTTTTCCTTCCTCAAGTCCAAGTCCGCCGCCGACCTCTCCTCCTTCTCCTCCGAGGCTGTCGAGAACGTGTTCGCCGACGGCGTCTCTTGCGGCGGCCCCAGTCTGTCGTTCGCCAACGGCGTGTGGGTCGACTGTCTGTTCTCCAAGCCTTCCTTCAAGAAAATCGTGGAGAATGTTTAGGTAAGGCTGCCGTAATGAAAGTTGATTTTCAGAAGGTCAGTTCTTGCTTCTCTTCCCAATTGAATCAAAAATGTTGAGTGTTTTGTTTTTTTGAAGGAATGTAATTGTATAAATGTATGCCCTGAATCAATTTCAAGGGAAGACAAGAATTAAAAAGAAAAGAAATCGGAGATAAGAATCTGAATCATAAATAAAGCTATAAAATATACCTTTTTGTTTATGTTAAAATGGCTTAATTATCACGCCTTCACCATCGTAGCGCATAAATATAATTTTTTATGCTAGAAATTTATAAATAAATAAAAACGTATGTAGAGATGAATTTTAGTTGATTGATGGATTACAATGGGTATTTATACTTTTTTTTCACAACAGCTTTTTTAAAAACGATTACAATTCTTCCTCCATGGTAGTCACACATTTTTATAATACTCAAACATGTAGTGCGCCTATTACAGGGCTGCTATTCAAATTTTATGTCTGGGTTTACTGAAAGTGGGAGGGGATACTGTGGGATTTTTAAATGTCTTAGTTTGACGGGGCTTGTTGTATATTCCGTGCTTGTCTTTTGGGAAACTCAGATTTTGGTAGTCCTTTATTAAAAATACTACATGTTGCTTCACTTTTTCAGTGAATTAGACTAATTGCAATTGAATCTCTTCCTTTCTTGACGAGTGGAGATTGATCTTACAGCATTTCTGTGTTGTACATGCTAATTTTTTGTAGTAGCGATTGTTGATTTGCTATAACTAATTATTTTGGTAGGCTTATCTTGAAATTCCTCTATTCCTCAAAAAATTACTGATTATCGTTAAAAATCTGCTACTTATTTGCTTGTTAGTGTATTGAGCTACAACATATTATAGACGCCTACTTCCCGAACGCTGCTAGTACATGATCACCTCCAATGCATACTTAATGACATCACCTAAGAAAGCCTGCCTCGATACCAACTCACGAGCGCAGGTTCATAGATCGATAACAACGCCTCTAATCTTCCAAACAGATCGCTTAATTCACAAACTCAAAAAATAAATCATTGAATCAATTAAAGTTTATAAAACTAAAAATAATATCCATATGTATCAATACAATTAGTGGCTCATTTATAGCTTACAAAAAATTATATACAAAAAATTCACATAAAAGTACTCTAATAACAAAAAGGTAAACTCTTTACAATCATTAATTACTGCAGAGGCTAATTTAAAGAAAAATAAGGCTATGTTATACTGGTTATTTTATTTTCGCTTCCTAAAACCAATATTCAATATTTTTTAAAAAACTATCATAGAATTTTATTTTATTTTATTTGCCGCTGCTTTCGCTTTTGTTTTTCATTCGTCATAATTTCCCGTGCAGGGGTGGGGTGGTAAGATCGTGCAGGGTGTGGGGGTGGAAACTCGTGCAAGGTGAGGGAGGAGGGTGGAAGTCGTGCAGGGGGAAGGGGGTGGGTGGAAGTAGGGGAGGGGGTGCGGGGAAACTCATGCAAGGGGGAGGGGCTCCTGGGCAGGGCGTGCAGCGCCGTGAGGGGAGAGAGAGACTAGCGAGGTAGGCACGGCAACAGTATAAAATCGAAAGAAATGAAAATAAGTTAAAAAAAAATAAAAATACACACAAAATATTTTTATTTTTCGGACATTCGAAAATATTTTATTATCAAAAATTTATTTCAAAACAAATCTCATTATAAACGCGCATGCAAATTGGACGGCATAACCTATATTAGCGCCCATGTTTTTAAAAACGATTTTGCATACCCACTATAAACGCGCACTCATCAACTTCTCCGCTAAGAAGCTTAACCCTACCGAGGCGATGGCCTTCCGGCGAGCCGTCACGACCAGACTGAAGTCTCTCTGGTCGTTGACGGAGCACGTCTCCACCAAAGTTGCCAGAGGGTCGAACATGCCTTTCGCCCCTCTCCCTCCAAGGTCCTTCAGCTTGGTGGCTTCCGGCTCCGACGGCCCCACCCATCAGCTCCTTTTTCTCTCAAGTCCGTGTCTCGCCGCCGACCTCTCCTCCTTCTCCTCCGAGGCTGTCGAGAACGTGTTCGCCGGGACGGCGTTCCCAGTGGCGGCCCCAGTCTGTCGTTCGCCACCGGTGTGGGTCGACAAGTCCATGCCTCTCAAGCCTTTCCTTCAAGAAAACGAGAATGTTTATAAGGCTGCCTGCAATGAAGTTGATTTTCAGAAGGTCAGTTCTTGCTTTCCTCTCCCAATTGAATCAAAATGTTGAGTGTTTTTGTTTCTTTTGAAGGAATGTACTCAAAGTGCCCTGAATCAATTTCAAGGGAAGACAAGAATTAAAAAAAGAAAAGAAATCGGAGATAAGAACGAATCATATAAAAGCTATAAAATATACCTTTACTATGTTAAAATGGCTTAATTATCACGCCTTCACTATCGTAGCGCATAAATATAATTTTTATGCTAGAAATTTATAAAAATAATAAAAAAAACGATGTAGAGATGAATTTAGTTGATTGATGGATTACAATGGGTATTTATACTTTTTCACAACAGTTTTTTTAAAACGATTACAATTCTTCCTCCATGGTAGTCATACACATTTTAAATACCACTCAAACATGTAGTGCCCTTATTACATGGGCTGCTACTAAATTTTAGTATGGGTTTAATAAAGTGGGGAGGTGACACGTGGTATTTTTAACACTCATTTGACAGTTTGTTGGTATATTCTGTGCTTGTCTTTTGGGAAATCAGATTTTGGTAGTCCTTTATTAAAAATACTTATATGTTGTTTCTTCACTTTTCAGTGAATTAGACTAATTGCACTGGAACTTTCTTCTCTGGACGAGGAGATTGATCTTATAGCATTTCTGTGTTGTACATGACTTTTTGTGGTAGTGATTGTTGATTTGCTGTAACTAATTATTTTGTAGGCTTATCTTGAAATTCCCTCATTCCTCAAAATTACCGATTGATTTGCTGCCACAAAATCTGCCACTTGCTCTGCTTCTGTTAGTGTATTGAGCTATTATTTCTTGTTTTTGAGAAAGCTGGGAAAACATGTCCTTGGTAAAAGGAATACATAAGAAATTGTAGTTTTCTATATTCTAGCAAACTAGTTGAGTTATAGTTGTTGTAGCCTATCAATTCTACAATGATGTTTTGATCAAATGCATTGACATATTTGATAAAAGTTGCATCTGTCATATGAGTTGATTTAAACAAAGGAAGTTTGACTTAATTTTCTACATGAATCTTGATAGGAGAATTACAAAACTTAATATTTGGTCTAGTAGTATTTAATTGAGCAAGCTACCTCAGACCTTTTTACTCTCTCTTGTCAACCTTTGGGGAATCTTGATTTTTTATTAACTTCAGTTTGGATCAAGTGAAGTGAACACCATTTTCTTTCCTTCAATGTTGAATTTTTTAAGTAGATTATTGAGGTTGACCTATTTCTATTTACAAATAGAAATATCTTTAAAAGTTTGGTTGATTTTCATGCTCAAAAGTAACTTATGAGATTAAAATCTGCCTTCTTCCCATAACATTTCTTCATGTCCTCTTTGAATATTGTAAACCATTAAGGAATTGCTTTGATTTAAGATGTTTGCTTCGAGGGAAGGTCGCTTTCTAGTATTTTGGGTGCAATTGTGTGATGTTCGTTTTGAGGCTTGTTTTTTTTTTTTTTATTCCCACTGTTGTTTGTTGTTCCCCTTAGTACTTTCACTTTTTTGATAAAAGTCTTTTATTATCCATAAAAAAACTAAAAGATTCTAGAGATATTTGGAGTGTTCAATAACACTAATGATTTTGTTGTCAGGTGTTTTTGATCATTATTTTTGTTGTTGATGTTGTCACCTTTTGCCTTGAGTTGATTACTAGCTTCAATAACCCTAAAAGAAAATCCTTGATGATTTATCATTTTTTTTGTTTAAATATAATCTTCTAAAAGTTTAAAGTTTTAGACCTCCAATATCATCGATACCTTAAGTTTTATCTTCCAATGTGTCTTTTGTCTTTTCCCGAAGTTGGATTCATGATTCTTAGAAAAATTTAATCTAACATTGATATATTTTTGCCATTTTTCATCAAATATGTCTTGCCATTGTTTGAAATTTCTGTCATTGATGATGTAGGGGCACCATCTGCACCTTTCTTCTATTCAAGTATTGACCACAGCTGCTCTCATTAGTTTTTATATAAGAACCCTATAAGACGTTTTTGACTTCGATTCTCTAAAATCATAATTTTTGTCATTTAAAACCAGAATCAATTGTGGAGGACTAAAACTTGATGTGATAATAATAAAAAAGTTCAGTGGTGAAAATCATGCAAAATGATTGCAAGTCATGCAAAACTTGTGTCCTTGATTGAATCAACTTCTTAAATCACTTGTTAGAATTTATTGTGCATAAATATAAATCGTAATCTAAACAATCCCCAAAATGTGAAATAAAATAAAATGGTATAGAAATTTTAAAAAGTGAAAAATGTTGATTAATCGATCATGATGAGCATTTAAACTTTTTCTTTTCGTTAAATATTAAAATTTTTTAAAATGATAACAAAAATTTTAAATTACATAAAAGAAATAATTACATAAAAGTAATCATATAAAAAGAAATTCAAATTACATCCCCCGGACAATAAAAACCGATGCTTGGTGGGGGTGTAAAAATCAGTGGAATCAACTCACATCTGTTCACCTTCGCTTGACTAATCAATTTGCAGGCATATTACCTTTTACGCAACAAATGCTTGTAAACAATTTGCAAGACAATTTAAAGAATATATTTTAATAAATACTCAACCATGTAATGTTCATTACATGGGTTGACATTGAAAGTTCAATTTACGTTTACTCAAAATAAAGGGCGTAATGTGAAATTGTTAACCACGATTTGTAAGAAATTGTTTGATCATGTGTTGTACTATTTGTTTGTTAATTATTTTAGGGTTTTTAAAATGCCACTTTATACCTTGCTAATGTTTTGGTATCGTTGTGGTGAAGGCTGCTCAAGTGAGAGATGAAGTGAATGCATGGGCTGAGAAAGAGACTAGCGGCTTTATCAAGGAGGTGCGCTTCCGCCAGGGTCCGTAGACCCTCTGATGACCAGGCTTGTCTTTGCCAATGCACTTTACTTTAAAGGAGCCTGGTCTAATGAGCTTGATGCATCCAAAACTGAATACCATGGGATTTCCACCTCCTGATGGGACCGTGGTTCAGGCACAGTTCATGACCAGCGAGAAGCGGCAGCTCCTTCGTAGCTTTAATGGTTTTACAGTCCTAGGGCTCCCTTACAAGCGAGGTGAGGACAAGCGTTCCTTCTCCCTGTACATCTTTTCTTCCCGGCCCAAAAGATGGGCTGCAGTCCTTGGTCAAGAAAGTGGGATCAGAACCAGGGTTTTTAGGTAGCCACCTCCCACATGAAAAAGTGCTAGTAGGAGATTTCAGGATTCCGAAGTTCAAGATTTCTTTCGAGCTTCGAAGCTTCAAATGTACTCAGCGGACTGGGCCTGCAGTTGCCCTTCTTGGCAGGAGGTCTGAGGGAGATGGTGGATTCTCCCCTGGGTGATGAACTTCATATCGGGCATTTTCCATAAAGCCATCATTGAAGTCAATGAAGAGGGGACCGAAGCTGCTGCTGCTTCAGCGACCCTGGCATTTGGGGTGCACGGTACTCTCAGTAGGATGGACTTCATTGCTGACCATCCTTCTTGTTTCTTATTAGGGAAGATGCAACTGGGGTGGTGCTTTTGTTGGACATGTTCTAATCCCCTGGCTGGTTGATTAGAGTCTGAGTTGTTTAACAGCGGCGAACTTCTCTGGTGATGCATATTTGTTTTCGTATCCTTTTATGACAAGTTTGTGAACGAGGATCTAGAATTTACTTCAAGCAATAATAGAACTGGGTAGTCTTTAGTCTGGCATTCCTCATTCTGAAACAGTTCTCTAGATTGAAACACTCCCGGATCTGCAACCTTAACATGAGGATAAACGACGTTAGCGTTCTCCGAGCCATTTCCAGAAGAGTCACCAATTTTTACGGTAATATGGAAAGTATAAATTCTATAGTAGTTTTTGACCTTAAATGTATTAGTTCCAACGTTCCACGACACTTATAAGTAAATGTGAACCAAAAAAAATGTCATTTCAATTTTCATCCGTCCCATAAAGTTTCCTTATGACTCGTCTATTTGCAAGTCTTAAATTTAAAGTAAATTATATAACTTTTGCTAATATGATTATTATCGTAGCATATTTCTATAATAGAAATTTGAAGTCGTTTAAGGAGCTACTAGCACAAGGGACGGATCCATAAAGTTGATCCAGAAAGTATGTAATTCATGTTTAAAAAATATTATTTAAAATTATGATTAGTAGGGCTGATTTTGAAATTTAGAGAATTTAAGGTGATTCTTAAATTAGGAGTCCTTATGTAGATATAATTAAACTATTAATTTTTATTTTTATTATTACTTTATTATAATTATAGTAACAATATAATATTTTAAAACATATATTATTATTAAAATTATAAATTAATTTTTAATTTTTTGCTAATGTCGAAAGTTAGGCCAAATACGAAGCCCGAAAGCCCTAATTTTAATTTAATTTTTAGGAGCCTTACTTATCTATCCTTGAGACTAGCTAATATTATTTAAGTTAAAATTAATAACATAAAAATATAAGAAGTTCATTAAATTATCCTATAATCAAATTAGATAATTTTAAAAATTATATAATTTATTTACCGATATTTACCCTCCCCTTAAATGCATCTCTAGGCACTATCTATAGAACATATATATTTTTTAAAAACATAAAAAAGCTCTTTTGTGTGTCGTTGTATCAAAAACACATCAGCATGAACATATATATATATATATATATTTAAAAATATAAGAGTTAAATATTTGAGTGAATTCCTGTGATAGGTGTTCGTATGTGCTAGAGATTTTCAAATCCGAATGGCAAAAATTCAGATCACAATCTCAAGTAATTTTTGTATATTTCGGATATGATGAATTATAAAAAATGTTATTTTGCGAATTACCCGCATAATATCTCTAATAAACTTTTCTTATTAAATAACGTCACATCTATCTTGCTTCGTATGCGAATGTGTTGCATCAACCTAAGGTTAATCTAAATTTAAATAATACTTTCCGCATCGATGTTCCCTCCGCATCAACTATAATCAGAACTTAACTTCTTATTAGTTCTTGAAAGTTATGAAATCTAGTGTTGATCAATGTTGATCTTAAGGATTTTGAGACGCGGGATATGAGCAATGAAGACTCAGTAAAGACCCGCGACCTAGTGAGGTTGGACTAGGTCCGAATAGAATTTGGAATATTTCTTCGATAGCGTGGTCTGTGTGTGGGCGTTGAGTTATTATTAATATTATTTTAATATTCAGAGGTTATTAATATGTGTTATTATTATAATAAATATTTTAATATTTTGGGTTTATAATTACAATGACGTTGACATTAATATAATTATTTAAGTCTTGGATTATTATTATTAGTATGTTTATTGAGTTTATTACTATTATTATTATGTGACTATTGTTAATCCGAGTATTTAATGTTAAGGCTCGATTATTACTATAATGTTAGTATTATTAATAAAATTTAATAATACTTGAGGTTAATTCTTATAATGAGTTATTATTATTTTTATTATTGATATTAATAATCCTACTAATCTTATTATTATTATTATTATTATTATTATTATTATTATTATTATTATTATTATTATTATTATTATTATTATTATTATTATTATTTAACGTTATAAATAGGGGAACCTTAGGTGAAACCCTAGGTCCGTTGTACGTGCACATAGTTTAGAAAGGGAGAGTTGGAGGTTGAAGCTTTGGGTTTCTTCAATCCAGGTAGGTAACCTAGACTCTTCGTCGTTAATTCATGATTGCTAACCGTTGGAGATAGCCTTGAATCGTGCCTTCCATCTTGTTTTTTTTTTTTTTGTACGTCGCTCACCCGCCTCACGCTCTGATGAAGTGCAGACTTGCTCTATGATAAATGTTCTTTAACCATTCTAATTTTTTATTCAACCCCTATTAACGATATCATTGGGTATAATTGGGCCATATGGCCTAGTTCCTTGTCAGATGCGGTGGTTGCGTGCATCGAGGTGTCCAGTTGTCTCCCGCGTGCGGAAGAGGCGATCGTAGCTTGGCGTGTAGTAGGGTGTGTCGTGTCATCTATTAACAATTAACATCTCCTTTTCTAATATTTAAATGGTAAACCAGGCCATCAGTCCTGGTCTTCGTCCGCGCTAAGGCGTGTTGCATGCCTTCGTGGAAAGGAAAAGGGGGACAAGGTTGGGTCGCCGCGCCACGCTCGTGCAAGGCGTGGTTGTTGCACGGCATACGTGATGAAGGGATGACGGCGCCTCGCCATCCCCACGCATGTGGATACCAACCCTAACATTGTAAATATAGATATTATTTGGGCTAGTTATATTTAAGTATTAGTTGAGCTTGTTTAATTAGTTGATTAAATAATTAATATTTGTGCCTGTTTAATATTATAAATACTAATTCGAATTGGATCGATTAGTTTAATTTTAAAAAATATCGTTAGGTTTATTATTCAACTTTGGTAATTTAATTATCTTATGGTATGTTATTATTTGGATTATCATTTGTTGGTTGCATATGAAATTGATGGTGGAATTGATTGAGTTATCATGGGTCCCACATAGGGCTGGCAAGAGGCCTCAGGTCCCCATGTGGCAAGTAACTCATGTTCCATATGTGGCTTGTTGTCATTAGGGACACCGCAGGTCCCATATATGGCTATCAGAGAGGAGATTGGGATACCTGGAGATACTGGCGGTAATTCCGTGGATGGATGAATTACCAGTGTGGACCTTTAATGATTAGAATGTGATGTGATATCTTATTTGTGATTTAAATGAAAGTTTGTTGTGATCGAATGTGACACTACACCGGCCGTGCATACACAGATCATACAGCCTAGGAATTATTATGATAGGTTAGTGGAAATGGGGATCACCATCGGGCATTCGTGCTCACCCTACTTTATTTCCATTTCCTACAAAGTTGTAGGAGTAGCTAGGTTGGAGCCATAGCGGAGCAGGTCGGGACCTCTTTGTGTATGATTCTTTGTAGACATTTATTGGTTTAATTATTTATTTTCCGGACTTGGGTCCGTGACAGTTGTATGAACCCAATTGGTGGGATTATTTGTGAGTTGTTGGTGTGCTGGACATTTATGTGGATTGGTTGCACTGTTATGCTCAATTATTAAACTTTGGATTTATCTTATCGGGTGCAAGTCTACCCTCGTTGTAGTATTGTACAGGTTTGGATCAGCCAACAACCCCACGCCTCTTGAGGGAGCGTGGGGAAGTCGTTCTGGTTCTGTGAGTTTCAGAATTTGGGGCGGCAAGACCCGTTGACATCCATAAATAGTTGTTTGATGATGTGGTGATATTTTGAGCTATTTTTGGAGATTTCAGCCTGGTTTCTATGAAGATTGGGAATTGAACTTACAAAATCTAAAGAGTTTCAAGTAAGGAGATTTCCAAAATACATGAAGTCTAAATTGAGAAGGCATCGTACGCTGTCTATAAAATAAGAAGGTATTACTAGGTCAAGAGAGGACTCGATCAGGAGTGTACTTGGAGATACAGAGTTGGTGCACTATCGGAGAAGACACGATTTAGTTTTTATTCTCTTATCAATGAGATTATGAATAATATATATGTTTGTGTTCTATTTAATTTGCAACATGAGCTAAATTTTTCATTCTAGGAAGATGATGTAGCTTTATTTTGATCGCTGCTTACTTGACTAGTTTAGTTGAATGAATTGTCTCTGTGTGTTTGAATTATTTTTGGGCTTAATGCTTCTATTTAATTGGCCATTATTTGAATGATTGCAATCTTAGGACTTTATATGGAAAGAAGAAATTATAAGGTGGTTCAACATTTATTCCCCTCCCTAAACCAAAATCTTAAATTAGAATAACATCTTAGAAGTGAAATTGAATTACAAAAGGTTACCCTTAATAATAATAGGAAGAAGAATTACAATAGATTAACATGGCTTCAAAAGTAATTTGACATTTCCATTACCTACAAATGAAATAAAATCTAATCAAATAAAACAAAATTCCAAATTAAATAATACAAGCATAAAGCAAACAATTTAAACAATGAAAATTTAAATGATAAAAACAAATTAAACAATGCCATCAAAACCCTCAATTTGTGTGCGTACCAAGACATCTTGAGGGATTTATTATCTTAAAAAAGGTGAATGATATCGCGCTTAAAATGTGTTTAACATGTTGCAATAACCAATCATGCTTGCCTCTCAAATTATCCATGTTGAAAATTTGTTCAAGTTGGGATGTAGGTTCAAATTTGTCCTCATTGTTGGACCCCATTTTGTCTGGGTTGGTCATACTAACCTCATGTTTTTATATATATCATTCTGCCCATGCCATATACATTGTTGAGCAGATCCATAAATTTGCACAAGATGGATACACTTACATGAACGGAGAAGCCCAAAATAGATATCCTTTGCTACAAGTCCTTGAAGTATCCCAAGACCAATATCACGGGATAGAGAAGGAAATTTGGAGAATAACGTACTCGATCGAGCTCAATTCCATGAAAAACGAAGAAGTATGGCCAAAACTTTCATTGGAAAAAGTTAAACTTGCCAAAAGACGGTCAATGCCCCTGGTCAAACCGCCCGGAAAAGTGACTATGCGAAATTCTCCAAAATGTCTATTTACGCAAATATGGGTCTTCCCAAACAATTTTCAAAAGGTCATCTGCTTTTGGCATTTTAGGTGGGGGTAAAGGGTAATTAAAACGCCTATTTAGGCAAACATGGGTCTTCCCGATGGCATCTTAAAAAAAAACTAGACTCGAGACTCATAGACTCGAAGCTCAAGCCTATCTTCAGCCCAAGGAAGCCTTCGAGTCTTCGGAGATCGACCTTCGATCCTTTAACCCATGATCTTCAAGGATCGACCTCGACCTTCGACCCTCGACTCTTCGAGGCCGACCTTCGATCCTTGACTTCACCCTTGTTCCGACCCAGACCCTTCGACCCTTAGCCTTCAACTCGATGACCTTCGACCCACCGACCTTCGACCCATGACCTACGAACCTTCGACCGCCGAATCTTCGAGGCCGACCTACGATCCTTAACTTCGACCCTTGGTTCCGACCCAGACCATTCGACCTTTAGCCTTCAACCGTTGACCTTTGACCCGTTGACCTTTGACCCATTGACCGTTGACTTTCAACCTCCCAACACTTCGACACTTTGACCTTTGACTTTTGCTATTTGGCCTTATTTTTCATGTAGCTCTTTCCAGCGCCATGAGTCACATTTTTATTAGCTAGCAATTGTTGCAGATGCTTTTCAATGCTCACCAAACGCACGCGCTCACAAAAGAACAAAAAGCAATCACAAGCCGCCCTATTTTACGCACAAGTCATCCAACCACTAGACAAAAGCCGTAATCTTGCAATAAAAAAAATGTTGGGATTCATACTAGAGCAATAAATGCATAATAATGATGGTCCACCCAAATTGAGCCAACCTCTTTAAATCAAGTTGTCTATCTAGGCGAAAAGAGAGAGTCTTCACGCCCAAGCTTTTTCCCTTGCCCGTAAACTTACGCCTAAAGCTTACGCCGCAGGAACGCCTGCTTCTCTTTCTCGGTCTTGTTTTCAAAAAATGTGTGAACCCAGAAAATCTGGTCTCTCTTCTCCACTCCTCTTTCTCGAATATCTCATTCCAAATTTTTTTTTTCCCAAGAAAAGAAAAACAAACAAAAAAAAGCTTCTGCTCGATACATCATTTTCCCCTTACGAAGTCTTTTTTCTCAAAACAAAAAGTCCCACAAAATCTCTCTTTCACTCTCAAGGGTTCTTTCCCTCTCAACTCCACACACCATCGCAATCTCCAAATCAACATCCCAAACTGATTTTCATCATTTGCGCTACTGGAATTCGGTGCTTTGGTAAGTCGAGGAAGCAACGATCGGTGCGGACAGGGATTCAAATGGGAGTCCGTGTTAAGCCCCAAAATCGGTTCTGCATTTATTACTTTTTAGCTTATACTTGATGTAATCCTTCATATTTCTGGTTTTTTTTAATTTTGTTGGTATATGTTGTATTTCCCTTATATTTTTCCTTTTTTTATGTCATTGATATATGTTGTATATGTATATATTGTAATATAAAAAAGGTAAAAAAAACTAAAAAAGAAAGAAAGAAGAGAGATGAAAAGAAAGAAAAAAAATGGCTTTGTTTTTATTTATAACGCAGACCACACTTTAAACTACTCAAAGTAGAGGGTATCCAACCGTACCCAAAAAACAAGCTAGACAACTCTAAATTTCTCACCATTGGTTTAGTTTAAGCCTACCCAGACGGGCCCCGACGAAAACCAGTGATGACACTCCTCTCATAAAACAATCGGACCCAACCATCTCAAGATAATAAATATTAAAACAAACGGGGCCATTGGCATCCGTCCCATTTGGCTAACCGTTTTTTTATTTTTCAAAACACGATTGTTTTTAAAAATCGTATGCCCGATAAATTTACACTACTCATAAATACTAAAAAATTCATCGGGCCCACCATTTTCAAAAATAATCATGTTTTCAAAAATAAATGTACGCAATCGACTTGTGTGCACTTAAGTCGACAAGTGCGTGAGGCTTAGATATATAATCTCCTTTCAAATTAATATATTAATAATAAGTATCCTAATTTAATAACTCTTTAAAGTATATTAATAATGATTAATATGAGATTAAAAATATACATTTGTTTCAATCTTGAAACAAACATAGTAATCTTTATAGATCATAAAAAATCACATACATCTTATCATTCATTTTTATCATCATATTTATATAATAAAATAATTTTTTTAAAATTATTTATTAATTTTTTCCTCTTCTCTGTTTACATACTATTTTTTTTAATCGCCATTTCTATCTCTATATGATATTTTTTTTTAAATATTTAGTGGATTTATCGTAGATTTTTAAATATGTAAATTTATTATGGGAATTTTATCCTTAATTTTTAAAATATGCATATTTAGAGAATCCGATGTAGTGTAATTTTTATCTAAACCTTTTAAATTTTTTTTAGAGAAAATTGTATTCAAGAAGAGAAAGTGTGAATACCCTAGGAAGTATAACTATTACGTTCTCGATCCCGCAGAACTAGAACGAAGAATATGACTTTCCATATTCAGACCCGAAGAGTCAAGGATTAGTGACTACACAATGGGTACTATCCCAAAATTCATTTACACGGTTATAAATTAGATGAATAATAATAGTAAAATCAAATAGAATCAAAACAGAGAAAGAACACCAAGATTTACGTGAAAACTCAAGAAGAGAAAAATCATGAGCAGAGAGAGAAGACATTTGAATATTTTGTAGGAGTACAAAAGAAGCCCATGCAACCTTATGACTTTCATAACCCTAACGACAAACTTCTAGGGCCCCGTAAATAGGGTATTACAAATAGTTTCTAAATACCTTTTTGCCCCATTAAATAATACATAAAAATAATGGTATATGGAAAAAAAGGAAACAAAAAGAGTTTGGCCATAAATCACAAATCTCCACCCTTACACAAATTATATCGTTGCAAACATAAGTTCCAAAAAATAGCAAAATAGATTTTTACCTTCGCCACTTAAACCCCGAAGGGTAATAATCAACGAACATTGACCAAGTCCAAACAATACTCAAACTAGGCTACTGAAATTCTTTGTCATCATATCTCGAATGATTATGAAGAATGCTGATTTTGTTCACAACAACATCACCACGAGCAATGATGTCATGAACAAAATAATAACGAATATCAATATGTTTTGTTCTCTCATGATACATATGATTGTTCGTAAGAAATATAGCATTTTGGCTATCACTAAATAAGGAACTAATCAGAGATCTTCACTAAATTCACTAAAGAGTCCTTTCAGCCAAACAACTTCTTTACAAGCTTTCGTAATAGCCATATACTCCTTTAGTAGTATACAACAATTGTAAACCGTAAAATAGCTTTCCAACCGAAAACACAACCACGAAGAGTAAAGACATATCCCGTAAGAGATCTTCTTTCATCTAAGTCTCTAGCGAAATCGGAATCAACATACCCATTGACTCCATCTCTAGTTCTACTAAACCGTAAGCAAACATCGCGGTACCACGTAAGTATATGAAAATCCACCGAATTGCCTTCCAGTTGTTCCTTACCAAGATTTACCATGTATTTACTCACCATACTCACAAAGATAAGCTAAATCTGGTCTTGTACAAACCATGGCATACATGAGAGATCCCACCGCACTAGAATATGGAACTCGAGACATATAATCAATTCATTAGGTGTTTTTTGAAACAAAGTAGATCAAAGTCTAAAATGAGTTGTCAACGGAGTGCTAATAGGTTTATCATTTTACATATTAAACCTATGCATAATTTTCTCAATATACCCTTTTTTGACTTAGGCACAATGTACCGCTTCTTGTCACCGATAATATCCATGCCAAGTATATTCTTTGTAGCTCCCAAATCTTTTATCTCAAATTCTTTATCGAGTTGAACTTTAACTTTTCTAATCTCATCTTTATCCTTGGTCGCTATCAACATATGGAAGTAGATATACAAAAGAGTCGCTACTCCTTTTAAAATAGACATAACTATCAAAACTACTGCTCAAATCATAGGATGTCATAAAAGAGTCAAACCTCTTATACCATTGCCCGGGTGACTGCTTTCAAACCATAGAGAGACTTCTTCAATAAGTAAATACAAACTTCTTTCCAGATGCTATAAAACCTTCAGGTTGTTCCATATAGATATCTTCCTCAAGTTCCCTATGTAAGAAAGTTATTTTCACATCTAATTGTTCTAACTCAAGATTATGTTGAGCAACAATACCAAACAAAGCTCGAATCGAGCTATGCTTAACAACCGGATAAAAGACATCAATATAATCGACACCTGGAACTTGACTATAACCTTTTGCAACAAGTTATGCTTTAAACCTAGAATCTTTAACTCCAGGAATTTCCTCTTCTTGCGAAACACCCATTTGCAACAAACAACCTCTTTATCCTTAGGCAAATTCACAAGCTCCCGTGTTTTGTTCTTGCAAAATGATTCCATCTCCTCTTGCATAGCTATCATCCACTTATCCGAATGATTACAAGTGACTCGCATCAAAATAAGTAGATGGATTTTGATTTCCATCAATATTGTTAGCTACATTCAAGGTGTATGCAACCAAATTCGCTTCATTATCGTATCTTTGTGGAGGCTTAATTTCTCGCCTTGGTCTATTCATAGCAATAAAATATTGAGGAGCCAAGGTGGTGTAATAGATGAAAAAACAACCCCTCTCTTTAGTTGTAGGATTTTACTAGGCCGGACTAGATGAAGATGAGAGATTGGATTAAGAAATTCATGAAGTATTTCCCGAATCAATATCAAACTCCACCGTCTTGTACTACTCGGTGATCTCGTTTTAAAAGAATCATGAGAGAATAAATTATGTAACATAGCGGTTTCATCAAAGATAACATCTCTTTTGTTACACGGGTCATTACAAAAAGCATCCGAAAGAAACCAACAATAATAGTCAACATATAAACGATACCACCTTAAGCTACCGTTATTGGTCCTCAAAGATCGTAATGAATATAATCCGGAGTTCCTTTGGTTTTATAAATGCCTTTAGTAAACCGGCTTCTCTTTTGTTTATCATGGACACAATGCTCACAAAACTAAAGGTCGCTGATGCTTTGCCCTATAATAAGCCCTCTTCTACTCAACTCACCCATTTTATGCTCACTCATATACCCTAGGCGCATATGCCATAATTTAGAAATATCGAATCAAACATGGAAGAAGAGGTTGCAATAAGAAGAGCTTCCGAAATTGTGAAACCCGTAAAACATATAACTAACCAGCTCTCTTGTGACCTTTCATCACCACAAGAGAACCCTTTGCCGATCTTGATCACTCCACCTTCACCAGCGAACTTGTACCTTTTAGAATCAAGAGTACTCAAACAAATTAGATATCTCTTCAATTCGGAATATATCTCACATCTCCAATATATCTCACATCTCCAAGTATTCTGACCACACTATCATGCATTTTAATTCTAACCGTACAAATGCCGATAGCTTTGCAAGAGGCATTGTTCCTCATAATAACAAAGTACTCGAGGACACAATTTCATATGTTGAAAACCCGTCCCGATTGGGACACATATGAAACGTGCAACCCGTAATCAAGGATCCACTCTCGTGTGCCTTGTGGTCGAATTGGAAACCACAAGGATCTCTATCACCGTAAGTCTCCACCACATCATCCTCACCAAATTTCTCTCGATTGTTTTTCACTCTTTTATTCTTGTTCTCGCAACTTATAACACTCGTAAATAATATGACCTTTCTTCTTCCAATACCCGAAAAACTTATTATCTCTATTTGCAGATGTCGATCTTCTTTTCATATTACCACCAAAATTAGGATTGTGTTATCATGACCTCGCCACGAACAACAAGACCTTTTGTCCGTGACTCGTGAGCTAGAACCACCAATAATCTGATTCATCTTCTCATGCGTAAAATAAAGCCTCATAAACCTCATCAATAGTGAGTGTGCTATGACTATACGTAATAATATCTCCAAAAGTCAATATGAAGACGACAATGAACATAACAATATTAACGCCAATCCTCTTCATCGTATTTAACTTCCATTGATTCCAAATAGAAAATAATTTCTTTAAATACGACTAAATGATCTTCAAAAGATGTACCTTCGTTAAATGATGAAAATATAATCGCTGCTTCAAGTGCAACTTATCGGTCAAACTTTTACCATACAAAGCCGCTGCTCTAACTTCAACCATAGGGCAAGACAGCTTTCTCATACAAAATATCCTATAAAATCTGATTCGATAAATGTATATGTATTTGGGATAGTGCCTTATGATCCTTACGTTGTTTTTCTTCGATCGACTATGAAGAAGGCATCTTATTAAACCCTAAAAGCGCATCATCAAGATTCATCTCACAAGAATAACCCACATCTTAACTCGCCATAGAGAAAACCTGGTGTTGTGATCCAACAAGTGGAATATAAGACTTTTTTGTTACCATTATCAAGAAATCCAAAAAATGAAAACTAGAAAACCAAGAACCCTACAACGATGAATATAAAAACCTAAAAAACCATGGAGATTTGATACCAATTTGTTATAAATTAGAGTAACGATAATAGCAAAATCAAATAGAAACAGATCTGAAAGAGAAATCAAAATAGAGAAAGAACATCAAGATTTACATGGAAAATCTAATACGGAAAAACCACGGCAAAGAAGAGAATGAATTTCACTATTTTGTAGGAATACAAAAGATGCCTATACGACTTATGGCTCTCATAACCCTAACGACAACCCTAGGGCCATTTAAATAGGGTATTATAAATAGTTTCCAAACACCTCTTTGCCCCATTAAATAATACATAAAAACAATGGGTATAAAAAAACAAAAGAATTTGGGCCATAAATTACATACACAAATACATGGCAGTGGCATGAGGGTATATTTTTAGATGTCATATTAAATATGCATAATATCTTTTTTTAAAAAAATCTCAAATCACACATTAGATATATAAATCCAAAGATAATTGTTTACGAGTCCCTCGCCTGGAAAAGAAAAAGGAACAAGTTTCTATTACATGAGGAATCTCAAATAAAATAAAAACTAGCACACTTCGAAGCTCCAACATTGAATGTGGTCCGATTCCAAATTCCCTTAATTAGATCCGATCAACACATGGAAAACAATAAACATTAAGTTATACATGTTGAGCGTGTAGGTAATTGTATAGTGTCATATCAAAATAATAATATTCATGCCAATAAACAATAGAATATGATCACCAACAACATATCAAGTCAAGGAATTAACTAACAACAAAATCAATAAATATCAAAATAAACTTCCAAAACAACATGACTTAACATATACCATCAGTAGACCTTATATATATAGGGATGTGATTGGTGGCGCTTTGCAAGTGTACAAATTCTGACAAGCAATAAAGTGGATTTTTTAAATCCGGATATCGAACCCAAGGGAAGGATTAAGAATTTGGAAATTTTAAATTAGCTAATGATGTTTGTTTGCAGGCTGAAGTCTTGATGATCGTGCACACTACACGGCGCACGAGTATACTGAGCATGTAGTATAGACTTATCTATTTGCATTGTAGATGATGTGAATTATGGGATCACCCAACGAGCTTGTAGCTCACCTTTACTTTGTTGTTTACCTTTTTAGGTGCGAATCGATACTAGTGGAGGACTTTCTTCCAGTGAACATACCCACTATTCTAATGTATGATACAATATTGTATTCTGTATTGATTATGTATTGTATCCTGGACATGAGTCTGTGGATAGTTGTATTTACACATTATTTGTGATGTATGTTTAACTGTTTGACATATTATATGCATGTTGATATATGCGAAAGTACATGATTATCCTTGACGTATAACCGTACATGTTTGCATAATTAAGACAACACTCAGAGTGTAGTCTCTATTGGTTCTTGTCACTAACCCTTTGACATTTCGGTGTGGGCAAAGGGAAGTTATGTTCCTAGTTCCGGGTTTCTTGAATTGCGGTGTGACAACATCTCTGTCACACCAATTTTCTCCGCAGCCTTTTATCCATCCAATGGTATACGAACTTGGGTGCTTCTCCAAGGGAAATTGCAATTTCCGAACCACTGATCTCCCAATGATGTTCTCGCAACTACCACTATCAATAATTACATTTAACACTTGACCCCTAGTTGCACACCTAGTTCGAAATAGCCGGTGTTGTTGTGTAAGCTCTTCCGTGGTGGTGATAGAAGCATTATTCGAACCACATAAGATGGTTCAACTCCATCAACTTCCACCTCCTCTTCACTAGGACCATGTCCATCTTTTACTTCGTAATCTAAGATCGTCCTCCTCATCACGTTCCACCATGTTGATGACTCTCCTATTAGGCATTGATTAGATCGATGCCCTGGCTGTCCACAACAAAAACATTTGTCCAAAATCGGTTTAGCATAAGGATTGGTTTGTTTTTGAATCCCTTAAATTGGCATGGGACAATTCCCTTTCGCTTTGTCACCCAACTTGGTCATTTCCCTCCGCAGTGTACTCGGACCACTCACATTTCTTTTGTTGATCGCCTTGCTCCCACTAGAACTCGGACCACGTTTGTTCATATAACATAAATTCGCATGAAGTGCCATATTCTTCGCTTCATTCAAGCTTCTAAGGATCGTGGAACCCGATCTTGTCCCTAATTTGCAATTTAAGGCCATCCACAAATCACGCGGCTTGTTGTCCTTCACTTTCCCACAAATCGTTCCTCTTAGTCAATCTCATAAATTTTGTAGTATATTCATGAATTGACCATGTCCCTTGGTGGCAACATTGATATTATTGAACAATATCTACTCATATAGTCAGGTGGTAGGAAATCTTGTCAGGTAGCAACTATTTTATACGAGGCCAACTCCTCACCGATCGTTGTCTTTCACGTTGTCTCGACTGTAATCTCTCCCACCATGCCGAAGCTCCTCCTCTAGTCGCAAGCCACCAAATTAACTTTGCGGTCTTCTCGGAATCTACATGTAATTGAAGAACCGTTCAACCTCTCGCCAACTAGTCAAGGAAACCTTCAATATCAAGATTACCATGGAAGGATGGGATATCCACCTTTAATCAATAGTCGACTTCATCTCTACGATTGTACTAATTCCTTCGTATCCTCTCGCCTCAATCCTACAACGGCGGTAGTCGTGCGCCATACAACAACTCTTCATTTTCTGATGAATCATCCCTTGATAATCGATATACTTTAATTGCAGCCCCACATCTAGGGGTTTGAGTCAACCAACTGGCCCTTTGCCCTCGGACAAGCACGCTCAATCAAATCATCATTAGAATTCAATTAGTCAAAGATATTCATGAACTCTCCCTACTCTTGGCCGCTCTTTGCTAAGCACTCGCCACCATGACTTTCTAATGAGTCGGCAGCTTCGTCACGTATCTTCAAGATGTCATTCTATACGTCGGATTCTTTGACCTATAACATCAAACTCCGCCCTTGGAACCCATTGATTGGCTCCTTAGACGCCCGCCTCTTGAACGTCGTTAGTACACGATCACTTCCAACGCATGGACTTAGCGACATCACCGCAGGAAAAGCCTTGCCCCGATACCAACTAACGTAGGCGGAAGCTACAAGAGATTGATAAAGAACGTTCGAATCTTCCAAAGAGATTGCTAATCTAAGCAAACCCAAAAAATAAATTGATTGAATCAATTTATAAGTTTATAAAACCTAAAATAATATTCATATGTATCATTACAATGATTCAAAGGGCTCATTTATAGCCTCATAAAAAATTATATACAAAAAATTCACATAAAAGTAATTAATAACATGTAAATAAAACTCTTAACTTAACAACTACAAGAAAATAATTTAAAGAAAAAACAATGGAAACTAATACTCAATATTTAAAGAAAAAATAATTTAAATAACTTAGCGATTATGTTTGGTATTGTTATTTTATTTTCGTTTCCGAAAACTAATACCCAATATTTTTAAAAACTATCATGGAATTTCGTTTTTTTTGTTTGGTTGCTATTTTTCTCGCTTTTGTTTTTCATTCGACAAAATCTTGTGCAGGGGGTGAGGTGGGAAGCTCGTGCAGGGTGTGGGGTAGAAGCTCGTGGCGTGTTTGGGAAACTCGTGCAAGGTGGGAGGGGGAGGGAGTGGTGAAAGTTGAGCAGGGGGAGAGGGGGAAGGGCAGGAGGTGTGGAAGTCGTGGCAAGGGGGAGGGGGAAGGGGGTGGGATGGAAGCAAGGGAGGGGGTGTTGGGGAAACTAGGCAAAGGGGGGAGGGGACCTCAAGGCGGTAGCGCGGCGGCGCGAGGGGGAGGGGGGATCCGTCGAGGCGGCGTGGGGGGCTGGCGAGGTGGGCGGCGAGTACAGGGTCGAAAGAAATAAAAACAAGTTGAAAAAAATAAAAACATGCGCAAAGTGCTTTCGTTTCAAAGATTCGAAAATATTGTTTTCGAAAATTTATTTTCATTACACATGTCAAACAAAAAGAAAAAATATATTTTTGATATTAAAAAATAGAAAACGCTTTCCGACAGATACCAAACATAAAAATTCTTGCTGCGTGCAAATTGATTGCTTGGACGGCATAACCTATATTAGCGTTATGTTATTAAAAACGATTTTGCATGCCTAATATAAACGCGCACTCATCAGACCCTATCGACAGGCGATGACCTCCCGGCGTGCAAATTGATTGCTTCAAGGACGGCATAACCTATATTAGCGTTCATGTTTTTAAAAACGATTATGCATACCCACTATAAACGCGCACTCATCAACTTCTCCGCTAATAAAGAAGCCAGACCCTACCGACAGGCGATGGCCTTCCGGCGAGCCGTCAGCGACCAGACCGACGTCTCTCTGTCGTTGACGGAGCACGTCTCCACCAAAGTTGCCAGAGGATCGAACATGGTTTTCTCGCCCCTCTCCCTCCAAGTGGTCCTCAGCTTGGTGGCCTCCGGCTCCGACGGCCCCACCCTCCATCAGCTCCTTTCCTTCCTCAAGTCCAAGTCCGCCGCCGACCTCTCCTCCTTCTCCTCCGAGGCTGTCGAGAACGTGTTCGCCGACGGCGTTCCCAGTGGCGGCCCCAGTCTGTCGTTCGCCAACGGCGTGTGGGTCGACAAGTCCATGCCTCTCAAGCCTCCTTCAAGAAAATCGTGGAGAATGTTTATAAGGCTGCCTGCAATGAAGTTGATTTTCAGAAGGTCAGTTCTTGCTTCCCTCTCCCAATTGAATCAAAATGTTGAGTGTTTTGTTTCTTTTGAAGGAATGTACTCGTATAGTCGTATGCCCCGAATCAATTTCAAGGGAAGACAAGAATTAAAAAAAGAAAAGAAATCGGAGATAAGAACGAATCATAAATAAAAGCTATAAAATATACCTTTTTGTTTATGTTAAAATGGCTTAATTATCACGCCTTCACCATCGTAGTGCATAAATATAATTTTTATGCTAGAAATTTATAAAAATAAATAAAAAAAAAACGTATGTAGAGATGAATTTTAGTTGATTGATGGATTACAATGGGTATTTATACTTTTTTCACAACAGTTTTTTTAAAACGATTACAATTCTTCCTCCATGGTAGTCACACATTTTTTATACCACTCAAACATGTAGTGCCTCTTATTACATGGGCTGCTATTCAAATTTTAGTATGGGTTTACTGAAAGTGGGGAGGTGACACGTGGGATTTTTAACACTCATTTGACAGTTTGTTGGTATATTCTGTGCTTGTCTTTTGGGAAACTCAGATTTTGGTAGTCCTTTATTAAAAATACTTACATGTTGCTTCACTTTTCAGTGAATTAGACTAATTGCACTGGAACTTCTTCCTTCTTTGGACGAGTGGAGATTGATCTTACAGCATTTCTGTGTTGTACATGACTTTTTGTAGTAGCGATTGTTGATTTGCTATAACTAATTATTTTGGTAGGCTTATCTTGAAATTCCCTCATTCCTCAAAAATTACTGATTGATTTGCTGCCACAAAATCTGCCACTTGCTCTGCTTCTGTTAGTGTATTGAGCTATTATTTCTTGTTTTTGAGAAAGCTGGGAAAACATGTCCTTGGTAAAAGAAAAATACATAAGAAATTGTACTTTTCATATTCTAGCAAACTAGTTGAGTTATAGTTGTTGTAGCCTATCAATTCTACAAATGGAGCTGCTTTGGATCAAATGCATTGACATATTTGATAAAAGTTTTGGCACCTGTCATATGAGTTGACTTAAACAAAGGAAGTTTGACTTAATTTCTACATGAATCTTGATAGGAGAATTGTTGCAAACTTAATATTTGGTCTAGTAGTATTTAATTGAGCAAGCTACCTCTCAGACCTTTGTACTTCCTCTTGTCAACCTTTGGGGAATCTTGATCTTTTATTAACTTCTCATTTGGAACAAGTGAAGTGAACACCATTTTCTTCCTTCAATGTTGAATTTTTTGCGCAGATTATTGAGTGTTGACCTATTTCTATTTACAAATAGAAATATCTTTAAAAGTTGGGTTGATTTTCATGCTCAAAAGTAACTCATGAGATTAAAATCTGCCTTCTTCCCATAACATTTCTTCATGTCCTCTTTGAATATTGTAAACCATTAAGGAATTGCTTTGATTTAAGATGTTTGCTTCGAGGGAAGGTCGTTTCTCTAGTATTTTGGGTGCAATTGTGTGATGTTCGTTTTGATGCTTGTTTTTTTATATTCCCACTGTTGTTTGTTGTTCCCCTTAGTACTTTCACTTCTTGATAAAAGTCTTTTATTATCCATAAAAAAACTAAAAGATTGTAGAGATATTTGGAGTGTTCAATAACACTAATGATTTTGTCAGGTGTTTTTGATCATTATTTTTGTTGTTGATGTTGTCACCTTTTGCCTTGAGTTGATTACTAGCTTCAATAACCCTAAAAGAAAATCCTTGATGATTTATCATTTTTTTTGTTTAAATATAATCTTCTAAAAGTTTAAAGCTTTAGACCTCCAATATCATCGATACCTTAAGTTTTATCTTCCAATGTGTCTTTTGTCTTTTCCTGAAGTTGGATTCATGATTCTTAGAAAATTTAATCTAACATTGATATATTTTTGCCATTTTTCATCAAATATGTCTTGCCATTGTTTGAAATTTCTGTCATTGATGACGTAGGGGCACCATCTGCACCTTTCTTCTCTATTCAAGTATTGACCACAGCTGCTCTCTATTAGTTTTTATATAAGAACCCTATAAGATGTTTTTGACTTCGATTCTCGAAAAATCATAATTTTTGTCATTTAAAACCAGAATAATTGTGGAGGACTAAAACTAGATGTGATAATAATAAAAGTTCAGTGGTGAAAATCATGCAAAATGATTGCAAGTCATGCAAAACTTGTGTCCTTGATTGAATCAACTTCTTAAATCACTTGTTAGAATTTATTGTGCATAAATATAAATCATAATCTAAACAATCCTCAAAATGTGAAATAAAATAAAATGGTATAGAAATTTTTAAAAAGTAAAAAATATTGATTAATCGATTATGATGAGCATTTAAGCTTTTTCTTTTCGTTAAATATTAAAAAAATTTAAAATGATAATAAAATTTTTAAATTCATGTGAGGATCCCTATTCAGACCTCGAAAAAAGAAATAATTACATAAAAGTAATCATATAAAAAGAAATTCAAATTACATCCCCAGACAATAAAAAACCGATGCTTGGTGGGGGTGTAAAAAATCGGGTGGAATCAACCGACATCTGTTCAGCCTTCTTTGACTAATCAATTTGCATGGATATTACCTTCACGCAACAAATGCTTGTAAACAATTTACAAGACAATTTAAAGAATATATTTTAATAAATACCCAACCATGTAATGCTCATTACATGGGTTGACATTGAAAGTTCAATTTGCATTTACTCAAAATAAGGGGCACAATGTGAAATTGTTAACCAAGATTTGTAAGAAATTGTTTGATCATGTGTTGTACTATTTGTTTGTTAATTATTTTAGGGGTTTTTAAAATGCCACTTTATACTTTGCTAATGTTTTGTAATCATTGTGGCGAAGGCTGCTCAAGTGAGAGATGAAGTGAATGCATGGGCTGAGAAAGAGACTAGCGGCCTTATCAAGGAGGTGCTTCCGCCAGGGTCCGTAGACCCTCTGATGACCAGGCTTGTCTTTGCCAATGCACTTTACTTTAAAGGAGCCTGGTCTCATGAGTTTGATGCATCCAAAACTGAAGACCATGACTTCCACCTCCTTGATGGGACCGTGGTTCAGGCACAGTTCATGACCAGCGAGAAGCGGCAGCTCCTTCGTAGCTTTAATGGTTTTACAGTCCTAGGGCTCCCTTACAAGCGAGGTGAGGACAAGCGTTCCTTCTCCCTGTACATCTTCTTCCCGACGCAAAAGATGGGCTGCAGTCCTTGGTCAAGAAAGTGGGATCAGAACCAGGGTTTTTAGGTAGCCACCTCCCATATGAAAAAGTGCGAGTAGGAGACTTCAGGATTCCAAAGTTCAAGATTTCTTTCGAGTTTGAAGCTTCAAATGTACTCAGCGGACTGGGCCTGCAGTTGCCCTTCTTGGCAGGAGGTCTGAGGGAGATGGTGGATTCTCCCCTGGGTGATGAACTCTTCATATCGGGCATTTTCCATAAAGCCATCATTGAAGTCAATGAGGAGGGGACCGGTTGCTGCTGCTTCAGCGACCCTGGCAATTGGTTGTGCACGGGTGCCCCTAGTAGGATAGACTTCATTGCTGACCATCCTTTCTTGTTTCTTATTAGGGAAGATGCAACTGGGTTGGTGCTTTTTGTTGGACATGTTCTTAATCCCTGGCTGGTTGATTAACAGCGGCGAACTTCATTTCCATATGCTTTTTGTTGGACATGTTTCTTATTAGAGTCTGAGTTGTTTAACAGCGGCGAACTCTCTAGTGATGCATATATGTTTTCGCATTCTTTTATGACAAGTTTGTAAACGAGGATCTTGAATTTACTTCAAACAATAATAGAACTGGGTAAGTCTTTAGTCTCGCGTCACTCATTCTGAAACAGTTCTCTAGATTGAAACACTCCTGCAACCTTAAAATGAAGATAAACGACGTTAGTGTTCTCCGAGCCATTCGCAGATGATTCACCAATTTTTACGGTAATATGGAAATGCAAGTATAAATTCTATAGTAGCTTTTGACCTTAGATGTATTAGTTCCAACGTTCCACGACACTTGTAAGTAAATGTGAACAAAAAAAAAACTGTTGACTAAGTGATTTCTATTTTCATCCGTGCCATAAAGTTTACTTATGACTCGTCTATTTGCAAGTCTTAAATTTAAAGTAAATTATATAATTTTTTCTAATATAATTATTATTGTAGCATATTTCTTATAATAGAAATTTGAAATGGTTTTAGAAGCTAGTGAGTTCTTTTGTGTGTCATTGTATGAAAAACACATCAGCATATATAGAACATATATATATATTTAAATATATATATATATATATATAAGAGTTAAATATTTAAGTGAATTCCACAATAAGTGTTCGAATCCCCTAGAGATTTCCAAATCCGAATGGCAAAAATTCAGATCACAACCTCAAGTCATTTTCGTATATTTTGGATATGATGAATTATCGAAAAATATTATTTTGCGAATTACCTGCATAATATCAAAATTACTTGTATGATATCTGCTAATAAACTTTTCTTATTGAAATAACATCACATCTATCTTGCTTCTGTATGCGAATAGTGTTGCCAGGGACGGATACAGAAAATTTGATTTGGGGGGGGAGGGGATATAAACTGTATAATCTATATCTGTTACCTAAAACTATCATTAGCATCATCTAAGTTAGGGGTGAAATTCTAAATCACCAAAACCGAACTAAACTGACCTTCCGAAACTACTAATTTAATTTATCAAATCGTCAAAACCAAACAAAATCGGTTTGATTGAGTTTGAAACCGAATAATATTATTGGTTTGATTTGTTTTGGGATTTCAAAATCAAGGTTTAAATTAAACCGAACCGAACAATATTATCATTTATTTTTTAATTTTTTATTTTTAATTTATTTATTTAAGATGATTTGTTAATACATGATGTGTTATGTTTGTGAACTATGTTATCTGATTTTAAGATTTTTAAAATTATAAATTCAATATATATTAGTATTAATGTGGCACACATAGTATTTTTTTATTTTATATTATTTTAACTTTTAAAAATTCAAAATTAATGAATTAAATCCATCTAAAATTTTCATATATATATATATTATTAATTAATATATATAGCTATAATTTAAAATTATATTTTTATATATATACACATATAAATATAAATATAACTATATATATATATTTTATTATAATTAAATTTTAAAATTTTAATATATATATAAATATATATAATAAAAAAAATTTAAACTCCAATAAGGAGCGCGAAGAGCACTAACCCAAGAATCACAATGACAATTGTCACGGGGTCAGCCTTTATAGAATGCTTAACCCGTGCGCACCTAGTTCCCACCCGTACGAAGGAACGCTAGGTCACCCTTAACTCGTCGCATTTGGATCGGAACTCATCGATCCGTTGTAAAGCATTTGTGTAGGGAAGTGCTTACGGAAGATCGATTTAAACGAAGGCAACAAACGATTGTATTGAATGCTTGAAAGCTTTACAACATCACTCCCCTACATATAGATGTTAACACTTTTCTGGCTATGTTGCCAGGAGACATCATATATGATCGAAATCTAAAATCTCTACAACTTACTCTATAAGCTAAGTACAACACTTTACAAAGGGGAAATACCCCAAAATGGCCTAAGTATGCTAGGATAAGCCTCGATCCGTGACATTCTCCCCCACCCGATTTCGCGCACGTCCTCGTTGCGTCTTCGGCTTCCTCGAATTCGTCGAACCGGCTGGACGTAGCGTTCGGTTTCTTCCCGGTACTCTTCAATCTCTTTCGAGAATTGCCCTAGATCCTCTTCCTTCTCCCAGCTTGCCTCTTCAACCGGCCTGTTCCTCCATTGGACGTAGTACTCCACCCGGCTTGGATCTACGCCTCTTCTTGGCACGACTCTACGAGAGTGGATTTTCTCTATCTCTTTATTGTAGGTCTTGCCCGTTGATGCTGTTGGTGTCCGCACCGCCCGTTGTCCGCTCGTATCTTCCAAGTCTTCGTGGTTGTAAAGACTCGTATTTGGGTAGTTTTGAGAGATAGTCATTCTATGGAATGTAACTATCGGGACGGAGCGGTAGCCGTCGATGTGAGCATTTTGACCGTACTTGGGCCCGATTTCGAGTCGGGGCCCCGTTTGACCCGATTGTTGACTTTTTGGGGTTTATTGGTTGACTTTGCGTTTGAGCAGTCATTTGAGTGTGATAATATCCGAACAAGTGTTGTGCTCGTTATTTCGAGCGTTTTGACAGAATTTGACTCAATTTGGAGTTCGTGACTCGGGAGGTCAATTATCGTTCGGGTCAATTATTGGCCGGGAGGCCAATGATTGGCAACAAAGATATATATAATTAAGAACCGCCTTATCTCTTTAATTGCCAATTATTGGTACGTGCATGTTTGAGCAAGAGAGAGAGAGAAGGTGAAGAGCGTAGAGCTTTCTTGGCGATTTTGGGGCGATTGGAGCTCGTGGATTGCAAATAATCTTCCAGGTAGGTGTCCTTAATCGTCTTATTTCGATCCTATCTCTCGAATATGTGATCTCGTGGATGTATGAGTGTGTATTTTATGAGGGTTGAGAAGTCAACCATGGAAGTCTAGATGTAGATCTAGATTTAATATATGATTTGTGTGTATTTTTGCCGTTATTATGCGAATTAGAGGCGTTAGGACGCGTTTTGAGGTAAATATTGCGCTTTATTGCGTAAAACAGATGTTTATGAGCGTCTGGGGGTCACTGGTTGCTCCCGGACGAAGAAAAGGCCAAAAACGATGATGAAAAAGATTCGCGCGAGTTTTTGAGTCGACGACTGCTCAAGAAATGAGGGAGTCAAGACTGTGGAGTCGCAGCTTTCGTAGTCGCAGCCTATGGAGTCAAGCATTTCGTAGTCAGCAGCCTATGGAGTCGCAGCTATGGAGTCAACAACTTAGTTAGTCCGGATCAGTAGTCCGGAGGAGTTAGTCCGGATCAGTAGTCCGGAGGAGTTAGTCCGGATCAGTAGTCCGGAGTAGTTAGTCCGGAGGAGTTAGTCCGGAGTAATCAAATCCGTAGCAGTGAAACAGTGATCCGTAGCATCAGTCCGGAGCAGTGAAATAGTGATCCGGAGCATCAAATCCGTAGGAGTGAAGCAGTGTTCCGCAACAGTGCAACTGCACTGCACTGGACATTTACATTGTAAACCATTATGCCTCCCCACATTTAAGTATTATACTTAAGTTACAATGTAAATAACGAAATACCCCCCAGTTGGATTCAAAGAAAAATACTAGAAAAATTAATTCCCACTATTTCAAAATGTGAAAATTGGGATTTAGTGTAAAAATCTGGAAAAAACCCAAAAGTTCGTAGTGGTGAATTTTTGGAAAGTGGGGTTAGATATCTCAGAAAAATCCCCAAAAATCAGATTATCTTATTTATGATAAGGGAACCCAATGCCGGGACTTTTAATTTCAAGAAAATAACTGCTTTGGGTACTTCCTTCATAAATCAAGGGTTGAGGATTTACTTGTGAAGACTGGCTACAATTTTAAAGGAAATGTTGAGAATGACATGGCATACTAATGTTAGTGTGTTGATGTGAGGTATTGGGGCATGGACTCTGTGACTTGTTTGGGTTCTCACCGTGATGCACCGATGGTGCTATGTGGTTGACGTGGCAGGCATATGAACCGATGGCAGCCTGTGTGGCGACCGTGGCCGGGCATATTGCGCCGTGGACAAGCTAAGGCCCGAGTTGAGCCGTTGAGCTCGTGGAGCTAGGGCCGAGTGCCCCGAGCTGGGATCCCATGGAGGATCATGGACAAGTTGTCCCGATGCTTGTTGCGGGCCGAGTCCCGATGGTTGTGCACACTACACAAGGCACGAGTACACAGAGCATGTAGTATAGACTCAATGTCTGCATGATGTGGAGTGTTAGGGTCACCTATCGAGCTTGTCGCTCACCCCTACTTGTTGTTTACCCTTTTCGGGTGTGACCCGAGACTAGTGGAGGACTTTCTTCCAGGAGGACGCCCACTACTCGATGTATGATACAAGATTACATTCTGTATTATTTTGTGTGGTATCCCGGACATGGGTCCGTGGACAGTTGTATTTGTATACTATTTGTGATGTGATGTCTGTATGACTGTTTGACTTATTGTATGCATGATGATGTATGGGAAAGTACAGGATTACCCTTGGTGTATGACTGTACAAGGTTGCATAATTGAGACAGCACCCACGGTGTAGTCTCTATTGGTGCTAGTCACCAACCCCTTGACCTTTCGGGTGCGGGCAAGGGGAAGTCATGTACCCGGTTCCGGGTTCCCTGGAATTTGGGGGCGTGACAAGTTGGTATCAGAGCATGGTCTAGTGGACCTAGGTTAGTGAGGGGTGGTTAATTGATTCCATGTGACTAGGAAAACTGTAGGGAGGGCGCCTGATCAACGCAGTCCTTACATGTATTCTAGGTTATTTTGGTGTCAGTTAGATCATCCTAGGAGCATACATGGGGATGGGGTGCATTGCTAGTGGTATGATTGTGTGCATTTAGGGCACTAGCTTGTCTTTGTGTGTGATGTGCTTGTATGTGGTGCCAGGATGACACGTGGCCGTGAGAGCCAGGACTTGAGTGTGGTGTACCCTGATGGGGGACACGATGCTATATGCATGGTATGGACCTACGGGTCGTGTGGTGAGAACCTACAAGTCGGTTGTGCCTTTGATGGTCGTTTGCTAGGCAGTTGCTAGTATTGATTATTTGTTGTTTGTTGTTGTACGGTGTGATGGCACCACCGAGGAGGGTTGTCCGAGGCCAGGGTCCGGCAGAGGAACCCACGATAGAGTCGGGGCACCAGGGGGCAGCAGAGCCCGCACAGGGTCATCACTCCCGTTGTGGGACCCGATTTGACGCAGTGTTGATTCGGTGGCAGGAGGCCATGCGTAGCGAGGGCTCGATGAGGGATATGGCTAGAGAGGTGGATGAGCCGAAGAGGCAACAAGCACCTCAGCAGCCACCACGCCTCGAAGCAGGGGAGGCAGGGTGGTGCAGGATGTGCACCAGCCAGGAGGTCGTGGTAGAGCCAGCACGACGAGGAGTGGACTGGGCCGCGCGGTTCTAAAACACGCACCCAGGACTTTTGAGGATGGTTCGCAGCCGAGGTAGTCGAGGACCGGATTAGATGGACAGAGGACATCTTTGAGATGATTGGGGTGCCGGATGAGGAGCGGGTGCGCGTGGTGACGCACTATTTGTTGGGTATCCCACGCAGTGGTGGGAATCCACTGTGAGCTGTCCATGGCGGTCGATGAGCTGGAGAGAGTTTGTTGAGCGCTTCTTTGGGGAATATTTTCCCAGCTCGTTGCAATATGCTCGACGTAGAGAATTATGAGCTTGTGCAGGTAGCATGAGTGTGGGGGAGTATGTGCAGGCCTTCACGATTTGGGGCGGTTTGCTCCGGAGTCTTGGGAAAAGGAAGGCCGGAAGACGATGACTTCATTCAGGGCTTGAGGCCATCTTTGAAAAGACAATTGGAACCGATGCAGCTTGACCCACCGGGAGGCGGTCGACAAGGCGCTCATTATTGAGCGAGGTCGGGATCGGCGAGAGCCCAGAGGCCGGGCGGTTCGGTAGGTTCGAGTAAGAAGAGACAGAGTGGGGAGAGCAGTGCTCCTCAGCCTGAGAGGAGGCAGGTGCAGAGGGTTTCCAGCCAGGCGGTGGGCCCCCGGGAGAGTTCAGCCAGCAGGAGGCCAGGGACCTGTTGGAGTTGTGGTTTGACCGGGCATGTCTCGAGAGACTGCCCAAGGAAAAAGATGACCTGTTTCCGATGCGGGAAAGTAGGGCATGGAGCTAGGGAATGTGTTACCCTTAGCTCGACCAGCAGTGTAGGCCCTCGTCCGAGAGAGCAGGGACAGAGGAGTGGGGCTCCGTCTCAGAGGTCAGTGCCGCCGGCACAGAGCACGTAGATGCGACCTGCAGTGCAGCAGCCTCAGCGGGAGGCACAGGGTCATGTGGATCAGCGGGGCAAGGCCCCAATGGGTCAGGCTAGTGGCAGTGGACCACGAGGGAGGACTTTTGCCCTTACCAGCAGAGAGGCAGAGGTTCCACCAGTGGACGAGGCAGGAGCAGGACCTTCAGTGGTGAGAGGTACCATTATCATTTCTCATACTATTTGTTCAGTTTTGATTGATACTGGTGCTACCCATTCTTTTATTTCATATGCTACGGTGGTTGGTTTGGAGTTAGCACCAGGAGACAAGGAGTCGGTCTCGATGGTTGCTTCACCTTTGGGTGGAATTGTGATACTTGAGAGTATCTGTCGTGCTTGTCAGGTAACACTTGGGGGTGTTAACTGTTGTGTGATTTGTATATCATGGAGTTAGATGATTTTGATGTTATCCTGGGTATGGACTGGTTGGTCTCCGTGGAGGCCAAGATTGATTGTTTTCGACGGCGTGTGACGTTCCTCACACCAGAGGGCACGCGGGGTGTCTTTGTGGGTGAGTGGACCGAGGAGGCATGCAGGTTGGGACCTTTGAGGCATGGGTGGGGTGATGTGACCCACCAGTTAGCCGCACTGACGTTGGTTGACAGAGGAGAGAGGGGGAAGGCTGTTTTGCCACCCATTGTAGATCGGTTCCCGGATGTGTTTCCCGAGGACTTGGTCGGTTTGCCACCCATGAGGGAGGTAGAGTTTTTGATCGAGTTGTTGCCGGGGACAACACCGATCGAAGTTAGCGGCCTACAGGATGGCACCGACGCAGCTTAGAGAGCTCAAGAGACGGATAGATGATCTATTGGCACGAGGCTTTATCGGGCGGAGTAGCTCACCGTGGGGCGCTCCGGTGTTGTTCGCTAAGAAGGCGGATGGTTCACTTCGGCCGTGTATAGACTACCGGAAGTTGAACCAGGTGTTGTGAAGAACAGTATCCATTGCCGAGGATCGATGACCTGTTTGATCGGTTTCGAGGTGCAAGATGGTTTTCCAAGATAGACTTCGAGGTCCGGATACCATCGGTTGAGGGTTAGGGAGGCAGATATCCCAAAGACCGCATTCGATTGTCGCTATGGGCATTATGAGTGGCTTGTGATGCCGTTTGGGCTCACGAATGCTCCAAGCAGTGTTTATGGGATTGATGAACCAGGTGTTCGCTCCATATTTAGATATGTTCGTTGTGGTGTTCATCGACGATATCTTGGTCTATTCAGCCGACCAAGAGGGAGCATGAGGAGCATTTGCAAGTTGTGTTGCAGACCTTGGGGAGCATCGGTTGTACGCGAAGTTCACGAAATGTGACTTCCCGGTTGCAACAGGTGCACTTCTTGGGGCATGTGGTGTCTTCAGAGAGGGTATCACAAGTGGACCCTGAGAAGATTGAGGCGATCATGTCGTGGAAGAGGCCCACGAATGTGTTTGAGATTCGTAGCTTCCTTGGTTTGGCAGCTATTATCGGAGGTTCGTGGAGGATTTTTCCCGGTTGGCAGCTCCTATGACACACTTGACTAGGAAAGGAGTTCCTTTCATTTGGTCCGATGCGTGTGAGAGTGCTTTCATGGAGTCGAAGGCACGATTGACCTCAAGACCTATCTTGATTCTCCCACAGAGGGTGTGCCTTTTGAGGTGTATTGTGATGCTTCCAGGGTGGGTCTTGGTTGTGTGTTGATGCAGACTCGATAGGTGATTGCTTATGGCTCTGGCGGTTGAGACCACATGAGCGAAACTATCCCACGCATGATTTGGAGTTGGCTGCAGTGATCTTTGCTTTAAAGAGCTCGCAGCATTATCTCCTTGGGGAGAAATTTGTGGTGTATACGGACCACAAGAGCTTGCAGATATCTTTCTCGCCGAGACCCGAACCTTAGGCAGAGACGGTGGGTGGAGTACCTGCAACAATTTCATTTGATATGATGTACACTCCTGGGAAGGGTAATGTGGTGGCGTGATGCTCCGAGTAGGAAGAGCAGGCCGTAGTGGCCTATTGTGCCATTAAAGAATGGGAGATGATGGGTCGACAAGCGGCGATGAGGTTGCAAATGGTGACCCAGTGAGGGGCGAGGGACCCTCGGTGTTGTTGTCATGATCCCTTGAGTTGCGGCCAGGATCATAGAGGATCACCGTGGGGGGACATTGATTGTGAGGTCCTCGAGACAGGATTCGGATGGGGCAGGCATCTTCCGATTGGACCGAGGATGCCGAGCATATATTGAGGTATAAGGGTCGCCTTGATAGTTCCCACTTCTCTTGGGAGGAGGTTCTTCGGGAATTTCACCAGACGAGGTTACTGTACATCCCGGTGGGACCAAGATGTACCATGCCGTGAGGAGGCGGTATTGGTGGCCAGGCTCGAAGAAGGCTATCGCTGATTTTGTGAGGAGATGTTTGACCCGTCATCAGGTCAGCGCAGAGCACCCGAGATCACCTGGTGAGTTGCGGTCATTGCCAAGTGCCGAGTGGAAATGGGACCACGTGACCATGGATTTTGTCACTGGACTTCCTCGTTCCAGGGGACACGACACAATATGGGTAGTTGTCGACCGGTTGACCAAATCGGCACATTTTATTCCGATTCGAGACGGACCACTGAGGACTTTGGGACAGAGGTATATTGATGTTATTGTGCGGTTGCATGGAGTCCCATTATCTATTGTAATCGATCGGGATGCGAGGTTCACATCTCGCTTTGGAGACAACAGAACGAGCGTTGGGTACTAGGGTGAACCTCGATAGCCTTTCACCCGTGGGACGGATGGTCAGTCGGAGCGGACGATCTGACACTCGAGGATATGTTGCGTGCTCCGTGTCCTAGATTTTGGAGGTTGTTGGGAGACTCACCTTCCTTTGGTGGAGTTCTCTTACAACAACGCTTATCAGGCCACGATTGGGATGGCTCCATATGAGGCGCCGGATGGGCGGCCTTGTAGATCACCCTTGTGTTGGGCATAGGACGGAGAGACAAGCAGTTCTCGGTCCCGATATGGTTCGAGAAACCACGGAGATAGTGCAGCCGATTCGACAAATGATGCCGACAAAGACAGAGTAGGCGAAGTCCTACGCAGCACCGCAGGCGTCGACCTTTGCGGTTTGAGGTGGGTGACCGTGTATTTTGCGGGTTTCACCGCGTCGAGGGCATCGGAGGTTTGGACGTGGATCCAAACTTTCCCCTCGTTTTGTGGGGCCATTTGAGATTGTTGCCACCGTGGGCGCAGTGGCTTATCGGTTAGCTTTGCCACCGGAGTTGGCTCGAGTACATGATGTGTTCCAGTGTGTCTCGGTTGCGACGGTATCACCCAGATCCTTCTCATGTGTTGGACTATCGCGAGATAGACTTGGTCGATGATGGTGCCGTTGTTGAGATGCCGCACGGTTTTTGGACAGGCGGGACCAGGTCTTGCGAGGCAAGACGATCCCACTAGTTCGGGTGTTATGGCGACACCGAGGCATGGAGGAGCAGACTTGGGAAAAGAGAGCTGGATGCGGGTTCTTCATCCTGAGCTGTTCGAGGACGATCGTCCCCGAGGTGGGGAGGATGTGAGGACCTTCCCTGAGGTATGAGTTATGTATTACGCATTTGTTTTGCATATGTTGTTTGAGATGTGGTTTAGCTTGTTGTTTGTTGGTTGGCATCCTGGCATCGTGTGAGCCTTTTTGGCTTGTTGTGAGTTGCATTGCACCTGTGTGGTTGGTGATCATGTTGATGATCATATTTTTGTGTCTTGTTGTTGTGCGGTGCTTGAGCTTGGATTTTGCTATGTCTTTTGGGCTTGTGTTTTATTTTCGAGGACGAAAAGTCCTAAGGTGGGGAGGATGTAAAGACTCGTATTTGGGTAGTTTTGAGAGATAGTCATTCTATGGGAATGTAACTATCTGGACGGTAGTGTAGCCGTCGATGTGAGCATTTTGACTGTACTTGGGCCCGATTTCGAGTCGGGGCCCCGTTTGACCCGATTGTTGACTTTTTGGGGTTTATTGGTTGACTTTGCATTTGAGCAGTCATTTGAGTGTGATAATATCTGAACAGTGTTGTGCTCGTTATTTCGAGCGTTTTGACAGTAATTTGACTCAATTTGGAGTTCGTGACCTCGGGAGGTCAATTATTGCGTTCGGGTCAATTATTGCTGGGAGGCCAATGATTGGCAACAGTATATATATAATTAAGAACTGCCTTATCTCTTTAATTGCCAATTATTGGTACGTGCATGTTTGAGCAAGAGAGAGAGAGAAGGTGAAGAGCGTAAAGCTTTCTTGGCGATTTTGGGGCGATTGGAGCTCGTGGATTGCAAATAATCTTCCAGGTAGGTATCCTTAACTGTCTTATTTCGATCCTATCTCTAAATATGTGATCTGTGGATGTATGAGTGTGTATTTTATGAGGGTTGAGAAGTCAACCATGGAAGTCTAGATGTAGATCTAGATGAATATATGATTTGTGTGTATTTTTGCTGTTATTGTGCGAATTAGAGGCGTTTAGGACGCGTTTTGAGGTAAATATTGCAGTTTATTGCGTAAAACAGATGTTTATGAGCGTCTGGGGGTCACTGGGTTGCTCCCAGACGAAGAACAGGCCAAAAACGATGATGAACAGTACCCGGGCGAGTTTTAGAGTCGACGGACCAGTCAGCGACCTATGGAGTCAGCCAGTGTGGAGCTGGCTAGTGAGTCGCAGCTATGGAGTCAGCGACTTCGTAGTCGCCACTATGGAGTCGCAGCCTATGGAGTCAACAACTTAGTTAGTCCGGATCAGTAGTCCGGAGGAGTTAGTCCCGGATCTAGTCAGGAGGAGTTAGTCCGGATCGGATAATCCGGAGGAGTTTGTCCGGATCGCAGTCCGATCGCAGTCCTGGAGGAGTTAGTCCGGATCAGAGTCCGGAGTAGTTAGTCCGGAGGAGTTAGTCCGGAGTAGTTAGTCCGGATCAGTAGTCCGGAGTAATCAAATCCGTAGCAGTGAAACAGTGATCCGTAGCATCAGTCCGGAGCAGTGAAACAGTGATCCGTAGCATCAGTCCGGAGCATCAAATCCGTAGGAGTGAAACAGTGTTCCGCAACAGTGCAACTGCACTGCACTGGACATTTACATTGTAAACCATTATGCCTCTCCACATTTAAGTATACTTAAGTTACAATGTAAATAACGAAATACCCCCCCAGTTGGATTCAAAGAAAAATACTAGAAAAATTAATTCCCACTATTTCAAAATGTGAAAATTGGGATTTAGTGTAAAATCTCGAAAAAACCCAAAAGTTCGTAGTAGTGAATTTTTGGAAAGTGGGGTTAGATATCTCAGAAAAATCCCCAAAAATCAGATTATCTTATTTATGATAAGGGAACCCAATGCCGGGACTTTTAATTTCAAGAAAATAAATGCTTTGGGTACTTCCTTCATAAATCAAGGGTTGAGGATTTACTTGTGAAGACTGGCTACAATTCTAAAGGAAATGTTGAGAATGACATGGCATACTAATGTTAGTGTGTTGATGTGAGGTATTGGGGCATGGACTCTCCGTGACTTGTTTGGGTTCTCCCCGTGATGCACCGAGGTGCAATGTTGACGATGCCGGGCGTAAAAAGCCCCCCCCCCCCCCCCCTAAGGCCCGGAGGTTGAGCCGGAGCTCCAGGGTGGCTGCAGTGGGATCCCATGGAGGATCGTGGACAAGTTGTCCCGATGTTTGTTGAGGTTGATGGTTGTGCACGGACCGAGTGAGCTGTATAGACTTGTACGCATGATGTGGGTGTTGGTCACCTACCGAGCTTGTCGCTCACCCCTACTTGTTGTTTACCCTTTTCGGGTGTGACCCGAGACTAGTGAAGGACTTTCTTCCAGGAGGACGCTCACTACTCGATGTATGATACAATATTACATTCTATATTATTTTGTGTGGTATCCCGGACATGGGTCCGTGGACGATTGTATTTGTATACTTGTTTGTGATGTGATGTCTGTATTATTGTTTGACTTATTATATGCATGATGATGTATGGGAAAGTACGGGATTACCCTTGGTGTATGACCGTACGGGGTTGCATAATTGAGACAAGACCCGCGGTGTAGTCTCTATTGGTGCTAGTCACCAACCCCTTGACCTTTCGGGTGCGGGCAAGGGGAAGTCATGTACCCGGTTCCGGGTTCCCTGGAATTTGGGGGCGTGACAAACCAAGTATAGTGGAGCGGTCTTCACCTTCTTTGCCTCATTGACAATGTTCAGGCATCGAAGTCTTGCTCCATGGTCCAGGAGGAAGTTGTCTAACTCCTCGCATTCCTTGACCCAGCATAGGTCTTAGGTTTTGGCACGTCGATTTTGGAGCTGGAATGGCCGCCAATGCCACCTTGGGTGACCGCCATCTTGCAGAGAGACCAATCTGCCTTGATCTCTTTGATTTCCTCCTGCATCGCCAGGATTTGGGACGTGAGAGTGTCCTTCAGGCCGTCGAACCGAGAGTTCATGTCATCCATGACGGAGTTGAGAAGCCCTTGCATCCTCCCAAAGCTTTCCTCACCCTCTCGAGTCCAGCTTTTCAATGCTTTGGTGTGCTCCTCGACCACCTCCATCCGTTCGGCTAACGCCAACTCCAATTTGGCTAGCCGACTCTCCAGCGGACATGTTTCTCTCGAAACGGACTTATCTCTCCTCCGTTCCTTAGCGTGGTGCTCCTTGTCGCGGCCTTCGTGGTCGCCACCACTAATGACAACAGATCCACCGTTTGTCATTTTTGCACCGTCTCGAAGTTTTGATTGTTCCACCGAACTTGAGCACCAACCGTGCTCTGATACCACTTGTCACGGGGTCAGCCTTTATAGCAACTTAACCCGTGCGGCACCTAGTTCCCACCCGTACGAAGGAACGCTAGGTAAGCTCTAACTCGTCGCATTTGGATCGGAACCCATCGATCCGTTGTAAAGCATTTGTGTAGGGAAGCGCTTAGTGGAAGATCGATTTAAACGAAGGCAACAAACGATTGTATTGAATGCTTGAAAGCTTTACAACATCACTCCCCTACATATAGATGTTAACACTTTTCTGGCTATGTCGCCAGGAGACATCATATATGATCGAAATCTAAAATCTCTACAACTTACTCTATAAGCTAAGTACAACACTTTACAAAGAGGCCTAAGTATGCTAGGATAAGCCTCGATCCGTGACACAATGGCAACCGAAGTAGACAAAGAAGGACTTGAATCAAATAAATCGGACAAAACGAGAAGAGCAAGAGGGACCGGATAGCCGATTGGGCAGTGGACGACGGACGATTAATGATGCCAAGAAGAACAAAGGCTAGGATGAAGAAAAAGGATTAGTATTGGTATTTTAATTTTTTAAAAACTGCTTCTTGAAAAAGCAACCCTTGAACTGCTTCTGCTTTTAAGCAAAAAAAAGCATAAATTTATTTTATAAGTACTTTTTTTAAGGTTACTAAACATCTTTTACTACTTTTATTTATTTTATAAGTAAAATCAGCCTCCCAATAGCAATGTCAAACTGACCCTAAATCTGGTTGGTGGAGAGGATGGATTTATTCCTATTTGAGGATATAAAATCCGCACATGAATGCTTATTTTCTTTCCTATTTGATTCTTTTCCTTTTTCGCATACCAAACATACCATTAGGGTATGAGGGAAATCAACTTACCTTGGGGGTATAATATTACAATGAGAATCATTAATTTCCTTTTCATTTGCATACCAAACGCAATAAAGGAATAATTTTTTTTTTCCCATAGCCTTTAACTATTAATAAAAAGATTTGCACAATGCTATGCAACAGGGAGAGTAATCCGTGCAAGTGCTTTAAATAGAGAGAGGAAAGTCATTGAGGTTGATTTTCAAAGCACACATGCTTTTCTTTTAATTTTAAAAAGTAAGTCTAATATCTGAGGAAAAAAAAAACTCTCAAATAATTTATTTTTATTTCTCCCGTCTGGTAGTACTCATTCCGTAATATCCATACACTTAAAACGACGTCGCCGTCAGAGGAATCTCCGGTACCTATCCGACGTGGAGATCGGGCTGTCTCCGGACGGAGAGTCACAGTTCTCTCCGGCGGCACCGAATTCGGTCTTCGTCTTCGGTCGGTGCGGAGTCGCAGCCTCTGCCGTCGCCGGAATCTTATTGGCTTATTCCCCGGAAGCAAGGGTTGCAGGTTCGAAGGTTGGGTCGATTTCTTGATGATAGGCCTTTAGGAAAGTAAGTGCTTCCCTTTTGTTTTATTATTGTTATTATGAATCTCCCTCTCTGTTTCTCTCTCTCTTTTCATAATTGAAGAATGTGTGTATTGATGTCATCGCATGAAATATGTATGGTAACTCCGCTAAAGTAAATGAAGCCTAAACCAGCTCAGTAAAATCTTTCACTGTGACAAAACATCAGGTAAATGGAAGTTAATCCAAACCATTCAATAGCCTAGATTAAAGTTATCTCAGTAAAAACATAGTTTCAAGTTCTCATTTTACCAAAACCCTATATATATATATATATGAACATTTTTATACTATTCTTATGCTAGAAGGGCTTTCTACTAATCCAAGTTTTCCTCTTCTGTCAGATAACTGCTGATTTCCATTTATAAATCTTTTAATGATATATATTTTTTCTTTTTTTTTTCCCAGCAATTTTGCTCACCCACCTACTCAGAAGACCACAGACAATATTGCCGTAAGATCTGCTAGATAGCCTTCTGGTTGCCACAGTTTGGAGTGCCCCATCAACTGTTCTTTGTAGTCCTTCTGCTAGTCCACAGAGGTTGCATGAGGAGGAATGTGTTACTCCAGTGCATATGACACAGGATTTTCAGACCATATCTGGCCCAGAGGCTCTACGACTATTTCTGGAAAATACAGGATTGGATAGTGATCAAACCTCGTTACATAGCCCAAGAACACAAAATGCTCAGGTGGACCCTAAAACTTTTGTTGGTACATTTAAAATGCAACATCTGTTGCTTCAAGAGGGTCATTTGGCATGGCCTGATGGTAGTATTCACATGCATGTGCATCCATTGCCACTGCCTCCTGGTTCTTCAATAGTTTCACAGATTACTACTACTAATCATGTAATGGAAAAATTAAATGTATTAGCCACGAGAAGTCAGTGGAAGAAAGGAGGACTTATTGGACGTGGGACATTTGGAACTGTTTATGCTGCAACAAATTGGTAAGCAAGTGATCATAACCTTAGTTATTTGTGTTGCACTGAGAATAACGTTTCTTTATCTTTTCATGAAAGCGATACTGTGCTTCATGTGCAATGAAGGAAGTGGATATGATTCCTGATGACCCTAGAGCAGCTGAACGTATGAAGCAGTTGGAGCAGGTTGTTTTTGGAGTCGCTTCTTCAACCCCTGTATATTTGCTGTACCCTAGTTCTGGCATTGGTTATTCTAGACTCACAAACATAGTTTTAAATTGAGGAAACGTGTAATAGGTCCCATCTGAACTTGCAAACTAGTTGAAAGTTCAACTATATAATGAAAATTAATCTATATTGAAGTCCCTGGTTGATCTTCTTGGTTCACTGGTCTTGCTCATACGTGATAATCTAAAGAGTCAAACTACCTGGAGATTGAGAATCTCACTTCCCAAAAGTCCATCTTACCTAAAATTCATTTCTTTTCCATCTGTCTATTCCTATTATGCTTAATATTTGCTGTTGTTTGTTTTGGACCCATTTTGAAAAATAATATCAATAATATAGAAATCGATGTTGAAATAAAAAAAGGATTTTGGAAATTAATAAAGTTTTTAGTGTTTTTTCTTGTTTTTTGACTTATTCGAGTTAATTACTTTAAAAGTTTGGGTTAGAGTTTGGATAAATTATGATATCCATCTCTAGAGGATAGATTACTCAATTATGTGGGTGATTTAATTCATATTAGTTTGGCTTTTTATTGGATCATAATCAAGGTATTCAACAATTTGGTATTTTTATTGAAAGAATTGCGATAGAAGATTCACGATATGAACTTTTCATATCGTTTTTCCTTGTTCATCGTACTTTATCAAGTGTTTCACGATGGGAGAGGAGATGAGGATGAAGAAGCAAAGTGGTTTGAAGCCTTAAAGGTGAATCAAGATCCAACTTTTAAATTTGTATCTAATATGACAGAGTATATAGTGCATTTGACTAGGTCAAACAATGAGAAAATTGAGAGACTTATTGATTATTAGCGGAGAACAAGGGGAAGGATTCTATTTGCGGCCAATGAATTCATGGGGTTAAACATTCTCAACTTTTCATAGATCGTGGCATAAGGCTGATTTCTCAAAAAGGCGGTGAAGATGAGCACAAACCAACCATCAACCATTATGGGTTTAAGGCCGGTGGGTATGTGTAGCATGGGCCCGATGGAGTGGAGCATTAGTTATACAAGGTTATCTTTTAGGGTGAGTTAGATGATGGTTTTGAGGAGGATGTGAGATTCAATAGAACACCTCGTGATAATGGGAGGCCGAGGTAGCGTGGGACCCGAGGAGAGGTCATGATGACTTCCATGGTGATAGGAAAAGTGTTGGGCGTCAATGTCAGGGATCTAAGAAGCCAAAGATTGAATTTTCACACTTCAAAGATGGAGATCCATATGAGTGGTTGGACAAGGTAAATCACTATCTTTGGATGTACGAAGTGGTGAGTGTTAATCATGTTGCAACAGTCTGCATCTACCTTGATGGTAAAGCCAATAGTGGGTAGAGATGGATCAAGGCTCAATACAAGTGAGACAGACAACAATTGAGATGAACAACTTTCGAACAAGAGTTCCTATGTCAATGGAGACCATCACTTGATGTCAATCACCACGGGCAACTAACCAAGCTCAAATAGGAAGGGAAGGTAGCGGTTTATATTCAGGAGTTTTACCGACTCTAAATTATGGTTAAGGGATGGTCCGAGTAGTCACTATTGGGTATCTTTATTCACGGACTAAAACTGTGGATAGCGATAGATTTGAAATTAAAACAATCCCAATCACGGACTAAGTCAAGTCACATAATTCAGGCACACAACACGAGTATAACTGTATAGTTCCCATGTTCAAGAAACCAAAACCAAACCAATGTAACACATGTTCATTACAACATCCAACACATTAGAAGGGAATTACATTAAAGGTAAAGGTCAACCAATCTTCCAGAATTTCTTTAACATCCTTTAGCACGAGCAAGAAAATCAATAAAATAAGTGTGAGCTTAAGCGCTTAGTAGATGATTAGAAATTGACATCTCACTCCAATGTTAACTCTATCCAATACTAGATGCAAAGTGTATATGTGTGAGGCAGTGACCTACATATGCTCAACTAGTTAACATATATAATCACAAGCTATATCATTATCATCTCATAGTTTATGTTACATCACATTATCATAAGCCATACTATATTATAACTCATATCATCAGTACATCATAGTTCATATCACAACATAATATCATAAGTCATACTACATATTCAACATCATAGATCATATCACTCTATCATATCAGAACAATTTACATTCACACTTTGTCGTGCTCATTGTGCTTTACTGCACTGATGTCTTTAACCAAACTATTTGTACTCTATCATACCATTGCCCTTTATCAGGTCATTGTCATTTATTGGATCTCACCACATCATATATAGTGCACTATATAAACAGAACACACATCAATGAAATTAATAACACAGTTTCACAATCACATGCCATAAGCATCAACATATTAACATATAAGCCTAATACATCCAACTAAGGAATCCCATGTTGATCCTGTAACTTCACAAACATCACAATTAAAAACCTTGCATGAGTTGTTGCATGTGGCGTGCTTGTGGTGCCACTCGTAGTGTCGCTTGTTACATGCCTATGTCACCACCGTGGCGACCAACTACAAGTACACGCCACGGGCACCCTCTATGCCCGCCATAGCCTCGAGTTCCTTCCACCCACACCCCCGCTCATCTTTTTAGACCGACTACCGTCCTGCCAAACCTAGGTTGTTATGAATACTCCTATCTCGGTTGCAAGCATGGTTTGTTCGGTCCATGTTCAACCTCTTTTTTAATCTTTCCTAAATGAGGTTAGTCCTCTAAGATAGACATAAACGGATAGAACTATCTACCTTGAACACGTAGAAACTAGATACACCCACCAGGAATGCCCAAGAATACCTTAAATCTTCAAGCTTTGGCTTTTTTCTTTCTCTTCTTTTGCTAGGATGGCTAGAATTCTCCCAAACATGAAAGATCATCAACCAACACCCTAGGACGACCTCTCTATTTATAATCATTCTCCCTCTCCCAAAAAGTTTTAATCTCATTATAATATTATTTTATTGCCCAACTATGTTAATTGGAAAGAATTATTAGTAATTATTTATAATTGTGTAGTTTCCTAAATAGGATTATTTCCTAATCAAGGATTATTTGTTTTTCGTCCTGTTTCATTTAATTTTAATTATTTATAATTTTATAATATTTTAAATATTATTATCTAATTATTTTGTAATTATTGTTTATAAATTTTAACCTTCTGAATAGTATTTGTTATTGTAAATAAATTAGTTTTGCTAATTTTTGGGTCAAAATGGTGTCGAAATTTGATTTAAACCAAAATTATTTTTATGGATAAAACTAATAAGCAATAGTAGCGGGGTATAGGCGGATGGAACTTTCTTTGCCAACCCCGCTAGAGGACAGAATACCCCATTCCGCCTATATATGAGGTGGGGTATGGTTTCGCGTACATCAACGTGATTTTTTATGGTTTTTATTGAGTTTTGTATTTTGTTTGGGCTTGATGCCTTGAGGTGTCAGTTGACACTGTGGGAGTCTAATTAGGTTTTATTGATCTCCATGTGCTATGAAATCATGATGTTACTATTTTTCTTATGCCATGATTTGCTTATACATTTGTGTTGCATGACTATATATGGAGTTTTTGAGTTTATGAGATATAATTGATTTGAACAGGTAGCTAAGGATGATGAGTGATATATTTGGAGATTAGGTTTGTATTGACAGGTGGCTACAACCCCTGAGTTTGACAGGTGACTAAGGCTCATGAGTTGGTGTTTGATTGGTGGTTAAATCCCTTGAGCTTGTATGTGACATGTGGCTAAGGACCTTAAGTTGATGTACGCTTGAGTTGGATTGACAAGTCAAGGCCTAAATTGAGTTGAACTAGTTATGATAGAGTTGAGTACCCTAAGTTAGTGATTTGACAGTTTGTAGGTAGGTTGAGTTTTTATTATTGGAATACACACACATTACTAGTACATTGAGCATGTAGTGTTTAAGCAGGTTTTGCCTTACATAGTACAATGGTATGGAGTTATGAGTCATCTATTGAGTTTATAGTTCATCCTACTATATTGTTTGCCTTTTCAAGTATGACCAGAGACCAGTGGAGGTTTTTTCTTTTTAGGAGGACATTGCCACTTCATTGATGTATTGTTCTCTTTATGTGTTATTTTACTATTGTTTTAATCCCAGATGTGAGTCTGTAAAAAGTTGTATGTGAACATCAAATGTGATGTAATGTTTGTTGCTTGAGATGATTTTTGTTGTTTTTATAATATTATGAGAAAGTGTAGGATTACATTTGATGTATGACTATATGATTTTGTGTTTGAGACAACACTCACAGTGTAATATATGTATTTGTGTTTGTCTCTATGGGTGCAGGCATATGAAAGTCACATTCCTAGGTCTGCATTCCTTAGATTTTAGGGGTATAGCATAGCATTGAAGGACAAAGACAAAATCCAAAAACTTTAGTAAAAAATTGGGAAATGAAGGGCTCGGTGCAAGCTATGAGATTTTTGGGGATGAAAATCATTTGATATAGAAAGTAAAGTGCAATTTTTATATATCGTGTGTTATCTTCAAAGGGTGTTAGTCAAGTTTGGTATGTTAGATTCTAAAGCAGTATAAACACCACTTTAGCTCATTTCAAATTATTTAAAGGCATGTCTACTATGACCGATGGGGAGAGGGAAAACATGGAAAGAATTCTCTATGCTAGCGTGTCATTAGAAGCCTATTGTATGGCATGGTTTGTACCCGACTAGATCTTATTTATTTGGCTAGTCTTGTGAGTAAATTTATATCAAATCCGAGAAAGGGTCATTTGGAAGTAGTGAAGTCAATACTTCGGCACATTAAAAGAGCTTTAGATGTTGATTTACTCTACAAATAGTGTGAAAGTGATGGTGTTAAACTTATGGGATATGTCGATGCTGATTTTACGAAAGTTTTGGACAAGAAAAGGTCCTTATTTGGTTATGTTTTCACTTTATTCTGGTGTACATTGAGTTGAAAAGCTTAATTATAACCGGTTGTTACTTTATTTACAACGGAAGCTAAATACATAGCCACCACAAAAGGTGGGAAAGAAGTCATATGGCTTAAAGGGTTGGTCAGCGAGCTGGGGTTTGTACATGATAAGGTGGAGGTAATTTAACTAAATATAATTAATATGTACGATGAGAGGACAAAGCATATAGACAAGCTTCACTTTATTCAAAATGTGGTTTCCCAATGTGACAATGGTAAAGATTTACCCAGGTAAGAACCCAACGAATATGCTGACTAAACCCGTGACTAGAAACAAGTTCATGGTGTGCTTGAATTTGTTAGGTGTCACGACACCTTCTACTTGATGTACATGGCTTGTTAAAATGATTTCTTGGTTTGTTTCTTGGTGATGTTTTTATTTTTACAACATCTATGAGCCAAGGTGGAGATTTATGAATGTCTCAAATGTGTCCTTTGTTGTAATTTTCTTTGGGAGCTTTATAACTCCTTTAGGAATAAACAGATATAGAGGAAAGATTAGGGAGAGAGCTTGAGGGATGAATTTCTTTTAGAGAAGTTACCTTTTAATAATCTCACAATTTTTGAATATAGGGTATATATTACTTGTTGTGATTGGACCAGGGTATATATTACTTTGTGTTTCTTTTCGACACAATTCATTTTGTTTTTGTGATTATTGGCTTACGTGCACCACACACCTGATTAATAATTTGTTATATTAAATTACATATAATCAAATACCACCATTAATCTAAATATATTTATTATTTTCTTGTGAAAAAACATTGATATCATGACAAATGGTGCTAAACAAAAAAAGGCAGACACCCCGTCACTTTTTTTCCCCGAGTTAGATTTTTATAGAATTAAAATTGATAAATTGATTCAAAATTTGTTTTATTATTTTATATTTGTTTTGAGTTAGTGAGCATTATAATTTTATTTATTTGCCCTACTTTTTATAATCTAATTATATTATAATTTATTTTTAAGCATAAAAAATAAAATGTCCCATTCACCATTCGGCACTCGAAATTTACTTGGCATTCAACATCCAGAATCTTTAGCAGCTAATGTAGTCGAACGCCAACTAACTCATGAAGCGTGTTATCACTTATCAGTGGAACAAGTTCTGTCCCTAGCATTCAGAACGTAACATTAGTGCCTTCGGTGGTCCAGTGGCTGTCTGGAACCCCACACCTGACCCCGTCCTTGAAGCGAGTAAGCTCTAGGCAGTGACTTCTGATTCCATCCCTGGACGCAACAAAATGTCTTCATTGTCTTCAATTTGGTTCTGCAATTTCCTTCGTTTTGTTCTACATATAACTTTATTAAGTATACAGATACCCAAAAGGTGGTGTACACAGTACACGACACCCCCGTTATACAGATAACGCGACCTGAAACACAAAAAACAAACGCGCTATGATCGATGAAAAAACTGTCACTGGATGTCGACGTCCATGACCTTTCGCTGAACTTTGGTCTTGGGAATGGAAATGAAGAGAACGCCGTTCTTGAGCTCGGCCTTGATCTTGTCGGTCTCGCAGTTGTCGGGGAGCTGAAGGCGGGTGTTGTAGGAGCTCAGATTCCTTCCCCACCAAGAGTCGCCGCCTTCTTCCTTCTGCTGCTGGGCCTTGATCACCAGCACATCGTCCTCAACTGCCACCTTCACGTCCTCCTTGGACAGCCCCGGCAAGTCGAAACGCATCTTGATTTCGCCCTCTTCCTCTCTCATGTCCCAAGGAGCCCGCGCCGCCCTGCCCCTGCCCCCACGCCCGGGAAGACCGTCATCGTATCCTCAAAGACCTGGTCCACAGCATCCAACATCTGCCGCATCGTCCTCATCGGAGAGAACGGATCCATCAGCCCTGAAGAATGGAGATCCAACAACACACAATCATCATACATACATGTGAGGTGACGTCCAAGATATAATAAATAAATAAATAAATAATAACAGAACAATCATACCGAAAGGCGAGACGTCGAGGCGGCGAGGGCGGCGTTCCACGGCGGTCCCTCTGTTTTTGTCGGCGCCTCCATGACTGACTTGAACGGACGATGAATCCTCGTTGCCTCCGCCTTCGCCGGAGGCCACTGCTTTCACAGCGGAAAGGCTGAAAGGCCTACCCCAGCGAAGGTGGGCGGGGATTCCCCCGTTGCAGTTGGAAGAAAGTAAGAACAGAGATCCCGTACCAATAGCTGGATTTGATGGTTTGGGTTTAAGGGAAGCGAGAGGTAGTAAGCATGAGCAGGTAAGAGCCTTAGAAGCCATTGCCAAAAACCTCCTTCTTATGTCGAAGTCTAAGAGAAAACTGCGTTTCAAATTAAGTGGCGGATATGGAAAAACAAGAGAGCAGATATGAATAAATAGGGCGCAGAGCAGAAGAAGGGTCGGGAATGATAGAGAAGACAGAGCCCTTGAGACTTCTGGAACCCACCCGATCCACTTCGTTTCTTCTATCTTCCGGAAGCGTCTACGTTTCTCGGCATCACTGGAGTAGGCCTGTTACCCTGTATTATTTTTAGTGGAAGATCGATTTAAACGAAGGCAACAAACGATTGTATTGAATGCTTGAAAGCTTTACAACATCACTCCCCTACATATAGATGTTAACACTTTTCGGCTATGTCGCCAGGAGACATCATATATGATCGAAATCTAAAATCTCTACAACTTACTCTATAAGCTAAGTACAACACTTTACAAAGGGGAAATACCCCAAAATGGCCTAAGTATGCTAGGATAAGCCTCGATCCGTGACACAATGGCAACCGAAGTAGACAAAGAAGGACTTGAATCAAATAAATCGGACAAAACGAGAAGAGCAAGAGGGACCGGATAGCCGATTGGGCAGTGGACAGCGGACGATTAATGACGCCAAGAAGAACAAAGGCTAGGATGAAGAAAAAGGATTAGTATTGGTATTTTAATTTTTTAAAAACTGCTTCTTGAAAAAGCAACCTTGAACTTCTTCGCTTTTAAGCAAAAAAAAGCATAAATTTATTTTATAAGTACTTTTTTAAGGTTACTAAACATCTTTTACTACTTTTATTTATTTTATAAGTAAAATCAGCCTCCCAATAGCAATGTCAAACTGACCCTAAATCTGGTTGGTGGAGAGAATGGATTTATTCCTATTTGAGGATATAAAATCCGCACATGAATGCTTATTTTCTTTCCTATTTGATTCTTTTCCTTTTTCGCATACCAAACATACCATTAGGGTATGAGAGAAATCAACTTACCTTGGGGGTATAATATTACAATGAGAATCATTAATTTCCTTTTCATTTGCGTACCAAACGCAATAAAGGAATAAAATTTAAATTTTTTTTCCCCGTAGCCTTTAACTATTAATAAAAAGATTTGCACAATGCTATGCAACAGGGAGAGTAATCCGTGCAAGTGCTTTAAATAGAGAGAGGAAAGTCATTGAGGTTGATTTTCAAAGCACACATGCTTTTCTTTTAATTTTAAAAAGTAAGTCTAATATCTGAGGAAAAAAAAACTCTCAAATAATTTATTTTTATTTCTCCCGTCTGGTAGTACTCATTCCGTAATATCCATACACTTAAAACGACGTCGCCGTCAGAGGAATCTCCGGTACCTATCCGACGTGGAGATCGGGCTGTCTCCGGACGGAGAGTCACAGTTCTCTCCGGCGGCACCGAATTCGAGGTGGTCTTCGTCTTCGGTCGGTGCGGAGTCGCAGCCTCTGCCGTCGCCGGAATCTTATTCGCTTATTCCCCGGAAGCAAGGGTTGCAGGTTCGAAGGTTGGGTCGATTTCTTGATGATAGGCCTTTAGGAAAGTAAGTGCTTCCCTTTTGTTTTATTATTGTTATTATGAATCTCCCTCTATCTGTTTCTCTCTCTCTCTTTTCATAATTGAAGAATGTGTGTATTGATGTCATCGCATGAAATATGTATGGTAACTCCGCTAAAGTAAATGAAGCCTAAACCAGCTCAGTAAAATCTTTCACTGTGACAAAACATCAGGTAAATGGAAGTTATTCCAAACCATTCAATAGCCTAGATTAAAGTTATCTCAGTAAAAACATAGTTTCAAGTTCTCATTTTACCAAAACCCTATATATATATATATATATATATATATATATATATATATATATATATATATGAACATTTTTATACTATTCTTATGCTAGAAGGGCTTTCTACTAATCCAAGTTTTCCTCTTCTGTCAGATAACTGCTGATTTCCACTTATAAATCTTTTAATGATATATATTTTTTCCTTTTTTTTCCCAGCAATTTTGCTCACCCACCTACTCAGAAGACCACAGACAATATTGCCGTAAGATCTGCTAGATAGCCTTCTGGTTGCCACAGTTTGGAGTGCCCCATCAACTGTTCTTTGTAGTCCTTCTGCTAGTCCACAGAGGTTGCATGAGGAGGAATGTGTACTCCAGTGCATATGACACAGGATTTTCAGACCATATCTGGCCCAGAGGCTCTACGACTATTTCTGGAAAATACAGGATTGGATCGTGATCAAACCTCGTTACATAGCCCAAGAACACAAAATGCTCAGGTGGACCCTAAAACTTTTGTTGGTACATTTAAAATGCAACATCTGTTGCTTCAAGAGGGTCATTTGGCATGGCCTGATGGTAGTATTCACATGCATGTGCATCCATTGCCACTGCCTCCTGGTTCTTCAATAGTTTCACAGATTACTACTACTAATCATGTAATGGAAAAATTAAATGTATTAGCCACGAGAAGTCAGTGGAAGAAAGGAGGACTTATTGGACGTGGGACATTTGGAACTGTTTATGCTGCAACAAATTGGTAAGCAAGTGATCATAACCTTAGTTATTTGTGTTGCACTGAGAATAACGTTTCTTTATCTTTTCATGAAAGCGATACTGTGCTTCATGTGCAATGAAGGAAGTGGATATGATTCCTGATGACCCTAGAGCAGCTGAACGTATGAAGCAGTTGGAGCAGGTTGTTTTTGGAGTCGCTTCTTCAACCCCTGTATATTTGCTGTACCCTAGTTCTGGCATTGGTTATTCTAGACTCACAAACATAGTTTTAAATTGAGGAAACGTGTAATAGGTCCCATCTGAACTTGCAAACTAGTTGAAAGTTCAACTATATAATGAAAATTAATCTATATTGAAGTCCCTGGTTGATCTTCTTGGTTCACTGGTCTTGCTCATACGTGATAATCTAAAGAGTCAAACTACCTGGAGATTGAGAATCTCACTTCCCAAAAGTCCATCTTACCTAAAATTCATTTCTTTTCCATCTGTCTATTCCTATTATGCTTAATATTTGCTGTTGTTTGTTTTGGACCCATTTTGAAAAATAATATCAATAATATAGAAATCGATGTTGAAATAAAAAAAGGATTTTGGAAATTAATAAAGTTTTTAGTGTTTTTTCTTGTTTTTTGACTTATTCGAGTTAATTACTTTAAAAGTTTGGGTTAGAGTTTGGATAAATTATGATATCCATCTCTAGAGGATAGATTACTCAATTATGTGGGTGATTTAATTCATATTAGTTTGGCTTTTTATTGGATCATAATCAAGGTATTCAACAATTTGGTATTTTTATTGAAAGAATTGCGATAGAAGATTCACGATATGAACTTTTCATATCGTTTTTCCTTGTTCATCGTACTTTATCAAGTGTTTCACGATGGGAGAGGAGATGAGGATGAAGAAGCAGTGGTTTGAAGCCTTAAAGGTGAATCAAGATCCAACTTTTAAATTTGTATCTAATATGACAGAGTATATAGTGCATTTGACTAGGTCAAACAATGAGAAAATTGAGAGACTTATTGATTATTAGCGGAGAACAAGGGGAAGGATTCTATTTGCGGCCAATGAATTCATGGGGTTAAACATTCTCAACTTTTCATAGATCGTGGCATAAGGCTGATTTCTCAAAAAGGCGGTGAAGATGAGCACAAACCAACCATCAACCATTATGGGTTTAGGCGCGGTGGGTATGTGTAGCATGGGCCCGATGGAGTGGAGCATTAGTTATACAAGGTTATCTTTTAGGGTGAGTTAGATGATGGTTTTGAGGAGGATGTGAGATTCAATAGAACACCTCGTGATAATGGGAGGCCGAGGTAGCGTGGGACCTGAGGAGAGGTCATGATGACTTCCATGGTGATAGGAAAAGTGTTGGGCGTCAATGTCAGGGATCTAAGAAGCCAAAGATTGAATTTTCACACTTCAAAGATGGAGATCCATATGAGTGGTTGGACAAGGTAAATCACTATCTTTGGATGTACGAAGTGGTGAGTGTTAATCATGTTGCAACAGTCTGCATCTACCTTGATGGTAAAGCCAATAGTGGGTAGAGATGGATCAAGGCTCAATACAAGTGAGACAGACAACAATTGAGATGAACAACTTTCGAACAAGAGTTCCTATGTCAATGGAGACCATCACTTGATGTCAATCACCACGGGCAACTAACCAAGCTCAAATAGGAAGGGAAGGTAGCGGTTTATATTCAGGAGTTTTACCGACTCTAAATTATGGTTAAGGGATGGTCCGAGTAGTCACTATTGGGTATCTTTATTCACGGACTAAAACTGTGGATAGCGATAGATTTGAAATTAAAACAATCCCAATCACGGACTAAGTCAAGTCACATAATTCAGGCACACAACACGAGTATAACTGTATAGTTCCCATGTTCAAGAAACCAAAACCAAACCAATGTAACACATGTTCATTATAACATCCAACACATCAGAAGGGAATTACATTAAAGGTAAAGGTCAACCAATCTTCCAGAATTTCTTTAACATCCTTTAGCACGAGCAAGAAAATCAATAAAATAAGTGTGAGCTTAAGCGCTTAGTAGATGATTAGAAATCGACATCTCACTCCAATGTTAACTCTATCCAATACTAGATGCAAAGTGTATATGTGTGAGGCAGTGACTTACATATGCTTAACTAGTTAATATATATAATCACAAGCTATATCATTATCATCTCATAGTTTATGTTACATCACATTATCATAAGCCATACTATATTATAACTCATATCATCAGTACATCATAGTTCATATCACAACATAATATCATAAGCCATACTACATATTCAACATCATAGATCATATCACTCTATCATATCAGAACAATTTACATTCACACTTTGTCGTGCTCATTGTGCTTTACTGCACTGATGTCTTTAACCAAACTATTTGTACTCTATCATACCATTGCCCTTTATCAGGTCATTGTCATTTATTGGATCTCACCACATCATATATAGTGCACTATATAAACAGAACACACATCAATGAAATTAATAACACAGTTTCACAATCACATGCCATAAGCATCAACATATTAACATATAAGCCTAATACATCCAACTAGGGAATCCCATGTTGATCCCGTAACTTCACAAACATCACAATTAAAAACCTTGCATGAGTTGTTGCATGTGGCGTGCTTGTGGTGCCACTCGTAGTGTCGCTTGTTACATGCCTATGTCACCACCTGTGGCAGCCAACTACAAGTACACGCCACGGGCACCCTCTATGCCCGCCATAGCCTCGAGTTCCTTCCACCCACACCCCCGCTCATCTTTTTAGACTGACCTACCGTCCTGCCAAACCTAGGTTGTTATGAATACTCCTATCTCAGTTGCAAGCATGGTTTGTTCAGTCTATGTTCAACCTCTTTTTTAATCTTTCCTAAATGAGGTTAGTCCCTAAGATAGACATAAACGGATAGAACTATCTACCTTGAACACGTAGAAACTAGATACACCCACCAGAATGCCCAAGAATACCTTAAATCTTCAAGCTTTGGCTTTTTTCTTTCTCTTCTTTTGCTAGGATGGCTAGAATTCTCCCAAACATGAAAGATCATCAACCAACACCCTAGGACGACCTCTCTATTTATAATCATTCTCCCTCTCCCAAAAAGTTTTAATCTCATTATAATATTATTTTATTGCCCAACTATGTTAATTGGAAAGAATTATTAGTAATTATTTATAATTGTGTAGTTTCCTAAATAGGATTATTTCCTAATCAAGGATTATTTGTTTTTCGTCCTGTTTCATTTAATTTTAATTATTTATAATTTTATAATATTTTAAATATTATTATCTAATTATTTTGTAATTATTGTTTATAAATTTTAACCTTCTGAATAGTATTTGTTATTGTAAATAAATTAGTTTTGCTAATTTTTGGGTCAAAATGGTGTCGAAATTTGATTTAAACCAAAATTATTTTTATGGATAAAACTAATAAGCAATAGTAGCGGGGTATAGGCGGATGGAACTTTCTTTGCCAACCCCGCTAGAGGACAGAATACCCCATTCCGCCTATATATGAGGTGGGGTATGGTTTCGCGTACATCAACGTGATTTTTTTATGGTTTTTATTGAGTTTTGTATTTTGTTTGGGCTTGATGCCTTGAGGTGTCAGTTGACACTGTGGGAGTCTAATTAGGTTTTATTGATCTCCATGTGCTATGAAATCATGATGTTACTATTTTTCTTATGCCATGATTTGCTTATACATTTGTGTTGCATGACTATATATGGAGTTTTTGAGTTTATGAGATATAATTGATTTGAACAGGTAGCTAAGGATGATGAGCTGATATATTTGGAGATTAGGTTTGTATTGACAGGTGGCTACAACCCCTGAGTTTGACAGGTGACTAAGGCTCATGAGTTGGTGTTTGATTGGTGGTTAAATCCCTTGAGCTTGTATGTGACATGTGGCTAAGGACCTTAAGTTGATGTACGCTTGAGTTGGATTGACAAGTCAAGGCCTAAATTGAGTTGAACTAGTTATGATAGAGTTGAGTACCCTAAGTTAGTGATTTGACAGTTTGTAGGTAGGTTGAGTTTTTATTATTGTAATACCACACATTACTAGTACATTGAGCATGTAGTGTTTAAGCAGGTTTTGCCTTACATAGTACAATGGTATGGAGTTATGAGTCATCTATTGAGTTTATAGTTCATCCTACTATATTGTTTGCCTTTTCAAGTATGACCAGAGACCAGTGGAGGTTTTTTCTTTTTAGGAGGACATTGCCACTTCATTGATGTATTGTTCTCTTTATGTGTTATTTTACTATTGTTTTAATCCCAAATGTGAGTCTGTAAAAAGTTGTATGTGAACATCAAATGTGATGTAATGTTTGTTGCTTGAGATGATTTTTGTTGTTTTTATAATATTATGAGAAAGTGTAGGATTACATTTGATGTATGACTATATGATTTTGTGTTTGAGACAGCACTCACAGTGTAATATATGTATTTGTGTTTGTCTCTATGGGTGCAGGCATATGAAAGTCACATTCCTAGGTCTGCATTCCTTAGATTTTAGGGGTATAGCATAGCATTGAAGGACAAAGACAAAATCCAAAAACTTGAGTAAAAAATTGGGAAATGAAGGGCTCGGTGCAAGCTATGAGATTTTTGGGGATGAAAATCATTTGATATAGAAAGTAAAGTGCAATTTTTATATATCGTGTGTTATCTTCAAAGGGTGTTAGTCAAGTTTGGTATGTTAGATTCTAAAGCAGTATAAACACCACTTTAGCTCATTTCAAATTATTTAAAGGCATGTCTACTATGACCGATGGGGAGAGGGAAAACATGGAAAGAATTCTCTATGCTAGTGTGTCATTAGAAGCCTATTGTATGGCATGGTTTGTACCCGACTAGATCTTATTTATTTGGCTAGTCTTGTGAGTAAATTTATATCAAATCCGAGAAAGGGTCATTTGGAAGTAGTGAAGTCAATACTTCGGCACATTAAAAGAGCTTTAGATGTTGATTTACTCTACAAATAGTGTGAAAGTGATGGTGTTAAACTTATGGGATATGTCGATGCTGATTTTACGAAAGTTTTGGACAAGAAAAGGTCCTTATTTGGTTATGTTTTCACTTTATTCTGGTGTACATTGAGTTGAAAAGCTTAATTATAACTGGTTGTTACTTTATTTACAACGGAAGCTAAATACATAGCCACCACAAAAGGTGGGAAAGAAGTCATATGGCTTAAAGGGTTGGTCAGCGAGCTGGGGTTTGTACATGATAAGGTGGAGGTAATTTAACTAAATATAATTAATATGTACGATGAGAGGACAAAGCATATAGACAAGCTTCACTTTATTCAAAATGTGGTTTCCCAATGTGACAATGGTAAAGATTTACCCAGGTAAGAACCCAACGAATATGCTGACTAAACCCGTGACTAGAAACAAGTTCATGGTGTGCTTGAATTTGTTAGGTGTCACGACACCTTCTACTTGATGTACATGGCTTGTTAAAATGATTTCTTGGTGATGTTTTTATTTTTACAACATCTATGAGCCAAGGTGGAGATTTATGAATGTCTCAAATGTGTCCTTTGTTGTAATTTTCTTTGGGAGCTTTATAACTCCTTTAGGAATAAACAGATATAGAGGAAAGATTAGGGAGAGAGCTTGAGGGATGAATTTCTTTTAGAGAAGTTACCTTTTAATAATCTCACAATTTTTGAATATAGGTCACATAAGGTGATTGGACCAGGGTATATATTACTTTGTGTTTCTTTTCGACACAATTCATTTTGTTTTTGTGATTATTGGCTTACGTGCACCACACACCTGATTAATAATTTGTTATATTAAATTACATATAATCAAATACCACCATTAATCTAAATATATTTATTATTTTCTTGTGAAAAAACATTGATATCATGACAAATGGTGCTAAACAAAAAAAGGCAGACACCCCGTCACTTTTTTCCCCGAGTTAGATTTTTATAGAATTAAAATTGATAAATTGATTCAAAATTTGTTTTATTATTTTATATTTGTTTTGAGTTAGTGAGCATTATAATTTTATTTATTTGCCCTACTTTTATAATCTAATTATATTATAATTTATTTTTAAGCATAAAAAATAAAATGTCCCATTCACCATTCGGCACTCGAAATTTACTTGGCATTCAACATCCAGAATCTTTAGCAGCTAATGTAGTCAAACGCCAACTAACTCATGAAGCGTGTTATCACTTATCAGTGGAACAAGTTCTGTCCCTAGCATTCAGAACGTAACATTAGTGCCTTCAGTGGTCCAGTGGCTGTCTGGAACCCCACACCTGACCCCGTCCTTGAAGCGAGTAAGCTCTAGGCAGTGACTTCTGATTCCATCCCTGGACGCAACAAAATGTCTTCATTGTCTTCAATTTGGTTCTGCAATTTCCTTCGTTTTGTTCTACATATATAAACTTTATTAAGTATACAGATACCCAAAAGGTGGTGTACACAGTACACGACACCCCCCGTTATACAGATAACGCGACCTGAAACACAAAAAACAAACGCGCTATGATCGATGAAAAAACTGTCACTGGATGTCGACGTCCATGACCTTTCGCTGAACTTTGGTCTTGGGAATGGAAATGAAGAGAACGCCGTTCTTGAGCTCGGCCTTGATCTTGTCGGTCTCGCAGTTGTCGGGGAGCTGAAGGCGGGTGTTGTAGGAGCTCAGATTCCTTCCCCACCAAGAGTCGCCGCCTTCTTCCTTCTGCTGCTGGGCCTTGATCACCAGCACATCGTCCTCAACTGCCACCTTCACGTCCTCCTTGGACAGCCCCGGCAAGTCGAAACGCATCTTGATTTCGCCCTCTTCCTCTCTCATGTCCCAAGGAGCCCGCGCCGCCCCTGCCCCTGCCCCCACGCCCGGGAAGACCGTCATCGTATCCTCAAAGACCTGGTCCACAGCATCCAACATCTGCCGCATCGTCCTCATCGGAGAGAACGGATCCATCAGCCCTGAAGAATGGAGATCCAACAACACACAATCATCATACATACATGTGAGTGTGACGTCCAAGATATAATAAATAAATAAATAAATAATAACAGAACAATCATACCGAAAGGCGAGACGTCGAGGCGGCGAGGGCGGCGTTCCACGGCGGTCCCTCTGTTTTTGTCGGCGCCTCCATGACTGACTTGAACGGACGATGAATCCTCGTTGCCTCCGCCTTCGCCGGAGGCCACTGCTTTCACAGCGGAAAGGCTGAAAGGCCTACCCCAGCGAAGGTGGGCGGGGATTCCCCCGTTGCAGTTGGAAGAAAGTAAGAACAGAGATCCCGTACCAATAGCTGGATTTGATGGTTTGGGTTTAAGGGAAGCGAGAGGTAGTAAGCATGAGCAGGTAAGAGCCTTAGAAGCCATTGCCAAAAACCTCCTTCTTATGTCGAAGTCTAAGAGAAAACTGCGTTTCAAATTAAGTGGCGGATATGGAAAAACAAGAGAGCAGATATGAATAAATAGGGCGCAGAGCAGAAGAAGGGTCGGGAATGATAGAGAGGAGCAGAGCCCTTGAGACTTCTGGAACCCACCCGATCCCGCTTCGTTTCTTCTATCTTCCGGAAGCGTCTACGTTTCTCGGCATCACTGGAGTAGGCCTGTTACCCTGTATTATTTTTTAAAAACATATACTGTTTGAAGATACTATAGGTTCATGTAAATTTTTATAACTTATAATTTTTTTAAAATTTATTAGGCTAACCGTTTTCAAGGTAGTACACTTAAGACATCAGTCCATCAAAATAGGTGTTAGCCACACTTTCCCAAACTTTCAGGCTGTTAGAGTCTCACATTACAGAAAGTAACCAATCAAGTATAGCTTGAGATAAATTCAATGGTAATCTCTATTATAGCCAATTGATTTTAGGATATTAACCATTGGATTCTAATATGATATCAGAGTAGGTTGTGTTTCCACTCACGATGTTAATTTTGTAATGAGTTTATTTCTAATGTTTCACTTTATTCACGATTTTCGATCGAGTGTATCATCCCCGTTTGTTACGTGAGGGAGGTGTGTTAGAGTCTCACATTAAAAAAAGTAACCAACTAAGTATAGCTTGATATAGATTCAAGAGTAACCTCTTCTATAGTCAATTAGTTTTAGGACGTTGACCCTTAGATTCTAATACAGGCAGTTGGGAAATGGATGAAGGTTGCAAAAAGAGAGATATCCATTGAGTTAATCGGCCATCCTTTGACAATGCATTTTTAGTTTGCCACTTTCTAAAGCTAGGATCATTTTCCAATGGTTGGGAAAGGTCGCCATTGATATAACTCAACTTGTTTTTGGCGGAGATATACATCTCAATAACTTGGGACCACAAAGCATAGTTAGAACCATCCAACTTGATGTCGATCTGGGTAATTGTAGAATCGGTAGATAATGGTGAGGTCTGGGATCAGGATAGGACCTCGGTCATCTTATTTGTGAGGTTGGAGATGATGAATTCGGTTTGGAGATTAAGAATTTCAGCCAAGTCTGTAGAGTCAGCCATGGCAAAAAATGAGCAAAGGATAAAAAATGATAGAGGCAGAGGATAAGAACAAGCCCATCAAACCTGTGCTTTGATACCATGAAGAAACTCAGGATATCATTTTCCAATGGTCGTGTACTTTTAATATAGATGCACATCACACCTATTTTAACAACTACTAACTAATAGAGTAGTTTTTATATACAATAGCTAAGATTAAGGAGTCCCTTGAAATTAGGGATTTACAGAATATACAGTATAATCTTCATATGATATCTCATGCCAACGGTGACTAGAGTTATAGGTCATTGGGCAGTCGAAAGGTTGCCACGAGAAAAGTAAGAAGCCAGGGCCTAAAGACAGTGCTCCGTGCACTAGACACGTTGCTTACCGAAGCAATTGCGACACGAATGGTGGGAATGCAAAGAGAGGAGGGTAGAGTTCGATACATGTTTACTTAACATCCTTGTATGAGTCCACAATCACTAAACAAACGAGATGAACCTTGGTTTGGTGAATGGAAGTTGGCTAGAGGAAAAAAAAAGGACTCCCATTTACTGCGCATGTATTCGTATACTGAGGTGTTCCCCATCGGTTCCCGAGACTTTTTTAAAGAGTGAAGGGAAAAGAGAAGAAGGGGGGATGCAATCTCCATTAGGGGTGTGTATTTACCCATCCAACCTGCTCTATCCATCCAATCCTACCCGAACCTAGTTATCTGCTATGTGCGAATAACAATTATTTAAATTAGTTGGTCAATTGAAAATTTTATTTTATGGTGAATTGAGTTGATTGGTGAGTAAGAATGCTTAAACCTGTTACTAACTCGACTCGTTGCATTCCATCATAAAAAATAAACCCTATCATCTATATATTCAACATTAATTTACTATCGTCTCTTCTATTGCGAGAGGTCGAGAGCTACGCGACACAACACTTATGATTGTGAGTTTGTGACTTTCCTCATCTGTAACTGTAAATGCTTAGTGAATAAAATAATTTACTTCTAATTATAGTTATTGTATATTTAAAAATTTAAAATTTTTCAATGTATGTCATTTAAATATAAATTGGCAAATGACACTTAGCACTCATTCAACTCGCAAATTAGCATTCGCCAAAATTTAACAAGTCCATCAATTATTGAGGTTGGCGAGTTGGTTAAAAGATGAAAAAATTAGTTACCCATTAATGGTAGGTCGTTTGATAGTTTAGCCTTTCATCTGATCCTACTTGACCCATGTATACTCCTAGTCCCCATCCCATTGGGAGAAATGAATCAACATCTCAATGTGATATTGTATACAATACAAGTAATAATAAGGTAATGAATCATTCTTATTCCATTTCTTCCAATTTTATTACCGTGTACTAAACAATCCTTAAGAGTGAAAATCTAAGCATATATTGTGGGAGTAGTTATTTATCAAATAATCTATCAGAAAGTAAGAAAAGTAAATAATTACACTTTCTGATAATATAAAAGCTAATGTGAAATAAATAAAAAAAAATTTTTTATTATCTATGAAATAATTTTATAAATTATTTAATAAATAAATAAACAATTAGACTCAAAAGAATGATGATTATTTTTTCAGTCATTATTTAAAATTTAAAATTATTAAATTTAACTACCTTGCTTGGCAATGCTTTGCAACATTTTCGAATGTGATGTCATCCAATCCTTGATAAAGGAGATACTATGGGTGAAATCGGTTCGGTTTGGGTCGGTTTAAGCCATTTTTCAAAACAATTTGATGTGTTTCGGTTTAGACAAAATCAAACCAAACCAAACCTGTTGCTTGGACCAAATCGCCTGGACCGAATTGATTCGGTTTGGTTCGGTTCGGTTTGAACTGGCGGTTTGAATTATTATTAGTTTGGATCAGTTTGGGTCGGTTTAATTCATAAAATTTTGAGTTCTTAAAATTTAAATGATGTAAAATAAAAAAAATAGTGTGTAAGCATATCGATACTAATACATGTTAAATTTATAATTATAAGTCTCAAAATTTGATAATATAATTCACAAATACAACATATCAAGTATTAACAAACAATCTTAAATAAATAAATTCCAAAATATAAAATATAAATAGAAAATAAATAAATAACAATATTATTTGGTTCGGTTTGGTTTAAATGCGGTTTTGAAATCTCAAACCAAACCAAACTGAAATATTATTCGGTTTCAAACCAAACCAAACCGATATTTATTCGGTTTCAACGGTTTCATAAATTGACGGTTTACGCGAATCGGTTTAGGCCGGTTTCGGCGAATCGGTTTAGGCCGATTTCAAGCGGTTTGGCGGTTTAGAGTTATACCCATAGGAGATACAATGTCTTCTTATCCCTATTTATATGTTTTATAGGAGTAGCCGTTTACTCCAGGGTATAAGTGGCTTCTTGTTTTGGGATGGTATTGACAAAAGATTGTCAATATCCCATATATCTTATAATCCAAACAATGCGTTGAATTGGACACACTACTTCTCCTAATTCTATTTTTGTCAATTGGGTTACTTGGAGTTATGCTATGTTGGAAGCCATAGGTACTGAAGAGGGATCTAACTGGCTCAAGTACCAAAATGTTAGGACTAGGGGTATGCGAACCTAATTTCAAAGCTCAAACAACTCACATGGGTGGAAAAGCGTTTTGTAAAACTCACTTTTAATTTTAATTTTTGCCACACAATTCAATTATAACATAAATAAAAAATAAATCCTTTCTTCTTTCTTTTAGTACTGGTATTTTGGCGAGGACGGATCCAATTGTTCCCGTTAACCCACTTCTTATAGTCCGGGCCACATACTGATTGAGAAACATACACTTCTGTTTGTTGTTCTGTTCTAGTTAGTTAGTGAATCCATCCAACTACCTCATTAAATGCGTCTAATACAATTATTATTCATTTATTCCTAATTTTTGAGGTAAATAAAGTGGGAGGCAATCAACGAGGAGGCTGGCATTAGAAAGAATCTCAATCTGAAGGTGCGTTAATTCAGCATCCGAATGCAACATCCGATAAATCACTAGAAAATCGGAGAATTAATTCACTCAGGCACATTGAGCCAACTCTATCAAGCCCTCACAAGCATTTGACACTCTACAACTAATCCGACGATCAATTTATTTATTTTAATTTGAAATTTCAACACCCACTCCATCTAGCTTTCAACAGTGCCTTTCAAAACCACAATAGATAGTAGCTCAGCACGGCCGAAGCCCCACGGCCCTCTAGCGGATCGTGTTTTGTCAATGTCATTCCAGTTGATCATGTCACCCCAATAAGTTTCCATGCTTCCTTGTTGCACTGATAGAGGTTACCAGCCGGGGTAGTGGACTCTGCTGCCCTGTTGTTGCTGTTGTTGAGAGCTTGATTGATTTTCCTACCAATATATAAAAATAAAAATCATAACTTTTGTCTTCATTTTCTATTCTAAGAGCTTGACTAATTTAATTTTTGACGAGTGAAATTGATCCAGAACAATAAAATGTATATTCAGATTTCACATTGTATTAATAAAAGGTGCTCACTACGTTGAAATCCACTATCAAATCCCTAGGGAGCATGATTGATTCATCCATCAAAAAGTTACAATTGTTACTCACAATCAGAATAAATCCCCTTGGGACAAATAGTCTAGGGATCTTAGCAGTTTCTTGAATTGAGTTTGAATGTCGCCATCATTCCCATCTTTGCATACAAAATCGACTACATGAACCTTTCCTAATAACCTATCACAAGTTGATGTATTATGGATGAGAATACTTGTGTCCCTTCAGCCTTTCCCATAATGTGCTGGGTTCATATTTTATTCTATTTTTAAGAAGAAAAAGAAAAAGTACCACGCTTTTGGGCTGGATTGTGCAATTTTGGAAGGTCTGTGGACGGAATGGATCATATTGTACGGTGCCTGAATCAGGTCTGTTTTTAGGGGGCCTGATCACTTTTTTTTTTGGGTACTGTTTGTATTCCTTTGATGAAAAGAAAAGAAAAGAAAAAAGGTTAACCACGCTTTAAGCATGGCGCTACATGCGAAGCATGCAGCTGCAGCAGCTTCCTGTACCCGTTTACCTTGTGTAATAACATGTCCGTCCTGTTAAAGTCCGTACACATCCTAATTCATGCATTTGCATCATGTGAAAGCATCAAGTCATCAGAATGTATGTAGACAATTGGAGTTTACTTTTGACACATGGAGCCACAAATTAAAGGCTAGTGGAATGAATATTAATCCCCGCTCCCTAGTGCCTAGACCTGTCGTTTGGCAGCCTTCTCCTGGTTTTCATTTATCTTCCTCTGCCAGGTGCTATGCTTTGGCTCGAAAGACATAGCAGGGATGCCTCCATTACAATAAGAGCCACAGAATGAAATTCATATATATCCAAGCTCTTGAATGGAAAGGCCAGGCGGGAGTTCCTGGTGCGGTTTAGTCCAGAGGGCATTCAGGTCTCCTAGCAAAGACCATGAGGAAAAGACCGCCAGAAGAAGTGAAGAGCAGCATCAGAGTCACAGGAGGGGGAAACCAGAGAATGCAAAGGTCCGACCTTCGTACAGTTTCTTACATTATATGTTACTTTTTACTCCCTATTTGGGTGGATTATCGATCGGTCAAATTAATGAAATTAGTTAGTTTCTTAGTTAAATCCATCGATAAATTGGTGCAGAACATAGATAAATGGAGATGGGCTTCTCGGAGACGTTCGAATCAAGACAAACATTGCGAAGCTACATGGGCCACTGCTGTTGTTCCACCAACAATTTATTTCGGACAGCACTATGCAGCCACTATCATTCAAACCACCTTCCGAGGATATCTGGTATCTAAATTGTCGAATTAGTTGTGATAATGCATGTCTGTCTGTGCAGCACGTACACAGCACACTATTGTACTGTGTATGTAGTACGTACGTGGAGTTAAGCTTTTTTTTTTTTTTTGCAGGCGAGGAAGGCTCTTAGGGCGATGAAGGGGTTAGTCAAGCTGCAAGCCTTAGTGAGAGGCTCCATTGTTCGACAGAGAGCAAAGGTGGCGCTTCGGTGCATGCAGGCTCTGGTTCGAGTGCAGTCGCTTGTATGCGACGAGCGCAAACGCCTATCGCATGAATACGAATGCGGCAGCATACATGTGGCGTCAACGTCCAGTGACCCTCCCAGGCGTCAAGATCGTTGGGCGATGAAAGGGAAATGTGAGACGACGAAGGGCAGAGGAAGTGCTTCATCACCGAGTGAAGGGATACTCGAACCCATCAAAACTGTAGAGATCGACGCATCCCCCGGTTATGCCAAGCCCAGAAATCAATGTGTCCGAAAGCAAACACCCGGCCCAGGCCCAGGCCCAAATTGTTTCCTTGTGGTCGCCTCTCCAAGTCACAGGGTCGCCCACAGCCGCAATGTCAATGCCTCATCTGGCCCACAGATCAGGCCATCTCCGTCCAAGACCAGGCCATCCAGCCCGCGTTTCGCGGCGAAACCCCGGACAACGAACCTTCACTCCGCTTCCTGTCACCGAAGCTGCGGCGACGGCGGTGGAGGAGGGTATGCAATCCCGAATTATATGACGGCCACCGCATCCGCCAATGCTCGGTTACGCTCACAAAGCGCGCCTCGGATGATGCTGCGCCCGTAACATTAGCCGCGAGGGCGGAAGGAGGGTCAAGCAAGAAAAATACAATCGCTTCCAGAGCTTTGGGAATTAGAATACATGTTTTATTGGGACGACTGAGCCAAACTGAGAGAGATGAAATAGATTTTCGTGTTGAGCAAATCAAAAATAATAAAGTTGTTGGTGTAGTTGGATTAGTATGGCATCATTTTCGGATTGAATTTATGGTATTCGTGCATTGGATTGATGGGATTGAAGCTCTTTCTCAAATCGATGAGGTTTTATCGGATTCAATGTGAGATTGAAATTTGAATTAAGTATATTTATAAATTTACCCCCTCCCCCTCAAATTCTGCTTCATTTCGGACGAAACAATGTAAATAAAGGTCCCGCAATTAATTTAATTATCTCATTTTTTGTTTCGAAAACTTCAATCCCTTTATTTTTTTCAAGTTAAATCTAAAAATTTTATTAAACTCTCTATTTATTTTGTCAACTCCATCAGGAAGCCACCTACATAGCAATGTATAAGGCCACTCTCACAGACCAATGTAAGAAGGATAAGGAAATGTACCTTCTTTGTCAAGGATATAACAATTTGATGTTTGAGAAGGTCGCAAAAGTGTCGATGTGCAATGCAATTTGGGCCACTCTTGTAAAGACTCATATTTGGGTAGTCTTGAGAGATAGTCATTCTATGGGAATGTAACTATCTGGACGGTAGTGTAGCCGTCAATGTGAGCATTTTGACTGTACTTGGGCCCGATTCCGAGTCGGGGTCCCGTTTGACCCGATTGTTGACTTTTCGGGGTTTATTGGTTGACTTTGCGTTTGAGCGGTCATTTGAGTGTAATAATATCTGTTTAGTGTTGTGCTCGTCATTTCAAGCGTTTTGACAGTAATTGGGCTCAATTTGGAGTTCGTGACCTCGGGAGGTCAATTATTGCGTTCGGGTCAATTATTGCTGGAAGGCCAATGATTGGCAACAGTATATATAATTAAGAACTGCCTTATCTATTTAATTGCCAATTATTGGTGCGTGCGTGTTTGAGAAGAGAGAGAGAGAGAGAGAGAGAGAGAGAGAGAGAGAGAGAAGGTGAAAAGCGTGAAGAGCTTTCTTGGTGATTTTGGGGCGATTGGAGCTCGTGGATCGCAAAGAATCTTCCAAGTAGGTGTCCTTAACTGTCTTATCTCGATTCTATCTTTGAATATGTGATATGTGGTTGTATGAGTGTGTATTTTATGAGGGTTGAAAAGTCAACCATGGAAGTCTAGATTTAGATCTAGATGAATATATGATTTGTGTGTATTTCTGCTGTTGTTGTGCGAATTAGAGGCGTTTAGGACGCGTTTTGAGGTAAATATCGCAGTTTATTGCGTAAAACATGTGTTTATGAGTGTCCGGGGGTCACTGGGTTGCTTCCAGAGACGAAGAAACGCCAAAAACGATAATGAACAAGTACCTAGGCGAGTTTTAGAGTCGACGGACCATCAAGTATGGAATCGCAGCCTTCGTAGTCAGCGACTATGGAGTCAGCAGCCTTCGTAGTCGCGCTATGGAGTCAACAACTATGGAGGAGTTAGTCCGGATCAGGAGTCCGGAGGAGTTAGTCCGGATCGCGGTCCGTAGCATCAAATCCGTAGTAGTGAAATAGTGTTAAAGCGTGATGCAGCAATCGCATCGCTGGACATTTACATTGTAAACCATTAAAGTACTATACTTAAGTTACAATGTAAATAACGAAATACCCCCCCATTTGGATTCAAAGAAAAATACTAGAAAAATTAATTCCCACTATTTCAAAATGTGAAAATTGGGTTTTAGTGTAAAATCTCGGAAAAACCCAAAAGTTCGTAGTGGTGAGTTTTTGGAAAGTGGGGTTAGACATCTCAAGAAAAATCCCCAAAAATCAGATTATCTTATTTATGATAAGGGAACCCAATGCCGGGACTTTTAATTTCAAGAAAATAGTGCTTATGAGTACTTCCTTCATAAATCAAGGGTTGAGGATTTACTTGTGAAGACCGGCTACAATTCTAAAGGAAATGTTGAGAATGATATGTCATACTAATGTTAGTATGTTGATGTGAGGTATTGGGGCATAGACTCCGTGACTTGTTTGGGTTCTCACCGTGATGCACCGATGGTGCTATGTGGTTGACGTGGCGGGCATATGAACCGATGACAGCCTGTGTGGCGACCGTGGTCGGGCATATTGCGCCGTGGACAGCTAAGGCCTGAGTTGAGCCATTGAGCTCGTGGAGCTAGGGCCGAGTGCCCTGAGCTGGGATCCCATGGAGGATCGTGGACAAGTTGTCCCGATATTTGTTGCAGGTCGAGTCTCGATGTTTGTGCACACTACACGGTGCACGAGTACACCGAGCATATAGTATAGACTTATATGTGTTGCATGATGTGGAGTGTTAGGGTCACCTACCGAGCTTGCCGCTCACCCCGACTTGTTGTTTACCCTTTTCAGGCGTGACCCGAGACTAGTGGAGGACTTTCTTCCAGGAGGACGCCCACTACTCGATGTATGATCCGATTATATTCTGTATTGTTTTATGTGATATCCCGGACATGGGTCCGTGGACGATTGTATTTGCATACCGTATGATGTGATGTCTGTATGATTGTTTGACTCTTTGTATGCATGATGATATATGGGAAAGTACAGGATTACCCTTGGTATATGATCGTACAGGGTTACATTTTTGAGACAAGACCCGAGTGTAGTCTCTATTGGTGCTAGTCACCAACCCCTTGACCTTTCGGGTGCGGGCAAGGGGAAGTCATGTACCCGGTTCCGGGTTGCCTGGAATTCGGGGCGTGACAAGTTGGTATCGAGCATGGTCTAGTGGACCTAGGTTAGTGAGGGGTGGTTAATTGATTCCATGTGACTTGGAAAAGCGTAGGGAGGGCGCCCGATCAACGCAGTCCTTACATGTATTCTAGGTTATTGTGGTGTTAGTTAGCTCATCCTAGGAGCATACATGGGGTTGGGGTGCATTGCTAGTGGTATGATTGTGTGCATATAGGGCACTAGATTGTTTTTGTGTGTGATATGATTGCATGTGGTGCTAGGATGGCACGTGGCCGTGAGAGCCAGGACTTGACTCGTGGTGTACTCGAGGGGTGACACGATGCTATATGCATGGTTGTAGACCTATGGGTCGTGTGGTGTACCCTGATGGGGGACACGATGCTATATGCATGGTATGGACCTACGGGTCGTGTGGTGAGAACCTACAAGTCGGTTGTGCCTTTGATGGTCGTTTGTACTAGCGGTGCTAGTATTGATCGTTTGTTGTTTGTTATTGTGGCCGGTGTGATGGCACCACCGAGGAGGGTTGTCCGAGGCCAGGGTCCTGGCAGAGGAGCCCACGATAGAGTTGGGGCACCAAGGGGCAACAGAGCCCGCAGCAGGTCATCGGCTCCCGTTGTGGGACCCGATTTGGCTCAGGTATTGATTCGGTTGCAGGAGGCCATGCAGGGTATGCAGGGCTCGATGAGGGATATGGCTAGAGAGGTGGATGAGCTAAAGAGGCAACAAGAGCCTCGGCGGCCACCACGGCCTCAGCGAGCAGGAGGCGAGGGTGGTGCGGGATGTGCACCAGCAGGAGGTCGTGATAGAGCCGGCACGACGAGGAGTAGATTGGGCTGCACGTTTTTGAAACATGCACCCAGGACTTTTGAGGATGGTTCACGGCCTGACGTAGCCGAGGACCTGGATTAGATGGACAGAGGATATCTTTGAGATGATTGGGGTGCCAGGATGAGGAGCGGGTGCGCGTGGCGACGCACTATTTGTTGGGTATCCCACGCAGGTGGTGGGAATCCACTAGAGCTGTCCATGGCGATCGGATGAGCTGGAGAGAGTTTGTTGAGCGCTTCTTTGGGGAGTATTTTCCCGGCTCGTTGCGGTATGCTCGACGTAGAGAGTATTATGAGCTTGTGCAGGGTAGCATGACCGTGGGGGAGTATGTGCAGGCCTTCGCGATTTGGGGCGGTTTGCTCCGGAGTCTTGGGAAAAGGAAGGCCGGAAGACGCAGGACTTCATTCAAGGCTTGAGGCCATCTTTGAAAAGACAACTGAACCGATGCGGTTGACCAACTACCGGGAGGCGGTCGACAAGGCGCTCATTATTGAGCGAGGTCGGGATCGGCGAGAGCCTAGAGGCCGGGCGGTTCGGTAGGTTTGAGTAAGAAGAGACAGAGTGGGGAGAGCGGTGCTCCTCGGCCGAGAGGAGGCGGTGCAGAGGGTTTCCGGCCCAGGTGGTGGGCCCCCGGGAGAGTTCGGCCAACAGGAGGCCAGGGACCTGTTGGAGTTGTGGTTTGACCGGGCATGTCTCGAGAGACCGCCCAAGGAAAAAGATGACCTGTTTCCGATGCGGGAAAGTAGGGCATGGAGCTAGGGAATGTGTTACCCTTAGCTCGACCGGCAGTGTAGGCCCTCGTCCAAGAGAGAGCAGGACAAGAGGAGTGGGGCTCCGTCTCGGAGGTCGATGCCGCCGGCACAGAGCACGCAGATGCGACCTGCAGTGCAGCAGCCTCAGCGGGAGGCACAGGGTCATGTGGATCAGCAGGGCAAGGCCCCAATGGGTCAGGCTAGTGGCAGTGGACCACGAGGGAGGACTTTTGCCCTTACCAGCAGAGAGGCAGAGGTTCCACCAGTGGACGAGGCAGGAGCAGGACCTTCAGTGGTGAGAGGTACCATTATCATTTCTCATACTATTTGTTCAGTTTTGATTGATACTGGTGCTACCCATTCTTTTATTTCGTATGCTACGGTGGTTGGTTTGGAGTTAGACCAGGAGACAGGTGAGTCGGTCTCGATGGTTGCTTCACCTTTGGGTGGAATTGTGATACTTGAGAGTATCTATCGTGCTTGTCAGGTAACACTTGGGGGTGTTAACTGTTGTGTGATTTGTATATCATGGAGTTAGATGATTTTGATGTTATCCTGGGTATGGACTGGTTGGTCTCCGTGGAGGCCAAGATTGATTGTTTTCGACGACGTATGACGTTCCTCACACCGAGAGGGCATGCGGGGTGTCTTTGTGGGTGAGTGGACCGAGGAGGCATGCAGGTTGGGACCTTTGAGGCATGGATGGGGTGATGTGACCCACCGGTTAGCCAGCTTGGCGTTGGTTGACAGGAGGAGAGAGGGGAAGGCTATTTTGCCACCCATTGTAGATCGGTTCTCGGATGTGTTTCCCGAGGACTTGGTCGCCTGCCACCCGTGAGGGAGGTAGAGTTTTCGATCGAGTTGTTGCCGGGGACAACACCGATCAGGTTAGCGGCTTACAGGATGGCACCGACGAGCTTAGAGAGCTCAAGAGACAGATAGATGATCTATTGGCACGAGGCTTTATCAGGCGGAGTAGCTCACCGTGGGGCGCTCCAGTGTTGTTTTCCAAGAAGGCGGATGGTTCACTTCGGCCGTGCATAGACTACCGGAAGCTGAACCAGGGATCGTGAAGAAACAGTATCCATTGCCGAGGATCGATGACCTGTTTGATCGGTTTCGCGGTGCGAGGTGGTTTTCCAAGATAGACTTGAGGTCCGGATACCATCGTTGAGGGTTAGGGAGGCAGATATCCCAAAGACCGCGTTCGGTTGTTGTTATGGGCATTATGAGTGGCTTGTGATGCCGTTTGGGCTCACAAATGCTCCAGCGGTGTTTATGGGATTGATGAACTAGGTGTTTGCTCCATATTTAGATATGTTCGTTGTGGTGTTCATCGACGATATCTTGGTCTATTCGGCGACCAAGAGGGAGCATGAGGAGCATTTGCAGGTTGTGTTGCAGACCTTGCGGGAGCATCGGTTGTACGCGAAGTTCACAAAATGTGACTTCTGGTTGCAACAGGTGCACTTCTTGGGGCATGTGGTGTCTTCAAGAGGGTATCACAATGGACCCTGAGAAGATTGAGGCGATCATGTCGTGGAAGAGGCCCACGAATGTGTTTGAGATTCGTAGCTTCCTTGGTTTGGCAGGCTATTATCGGAGGTTCGTGGAGGATTTTTCCCGGTTGGCGGCTCCTATGACACACTTGACTAGGAAGGGAGTTCCTTTCATTTGGTCCGATGTGTGTGAGAGTGCTTTCATGGAGCTAAAGGCACGATTGACCTCAGACCTATCTTGATTCTTCCACAGGAGGGTGTGCCTTTCAAGGTGTATTGTGATGCTTCCAGGGGAGGGACTTGGTTGTGTCTTGATGAAGACTCGGCAGGTGATTGCTTATGGCTCTAGGCAGTTGAGACCACATGAGCGGAACTATCCCACGCATGATTTGGAGTTGGGCTGCAGTGATCTTTGCTTTAAAGAGTGGCAAGATTATCTCCTTGGGGAGAAATTTGTGGTGTATACGGACCACAAGAGCTTGCGATATATCTTCTCTCGGCGAGACCTGAACCTTAGGCAGAGACGTTGGGTGGAGTACCTGCAGCAGTTTTAGTTTGATATGATGTATACCCCTGGGAAGGGTAATGTGGTGGCAGATGCTCTGAGTAGGAAGAGCAGGGCCGTGGTGGCCCATTGTGCCATTAAAGAATGGGAGATGATGGGTCGGTTGGCAACGATGAGGTTGCGAGATGGTGACCAGGTGGGGGGCGAGGGACCCTCGGTGTTGTTGTTGCGGTCCCTGAATTGCAGCGTAGGATCATAGAGGATCAGTGGGGGACATTGATTGTGAGGTCATCGAGAGACGGGATTCGACCTGGGCAGGCATCTTCGATTGGACCGAGGATGCCGAGCATATATTGAGGTATAGGGGGTCGCCCGATAGTTCCCACTTCTCTTCAGGAGGAGGTTCTTCGGGAATTTCACTAGTCGAGGTTAGCTGTACATCCTGGTGGGACCAAGATGTACCATGCCGTGAGGAGGCAGTTTTGGTGGCCAGGCCTAAAGAAGGCCGTTGCTGATTTTGTGAGAAGGTGTTTGACCTGTCGGCCAGGTCAAGGCGAGCACCCGAGATCGGCTAGTGAGTTGCGATCATTGCCAGGTGCCGAGTGGAAATGGGACTACGTGACCATGGATTTTGTCACTGGACTTCCTCGTTCCAGGGGACACGACACGATATGGGTAGTTGTCGACCGGTTGACCAAATCGGCACATTTTATTCCAATTCGAGAGACAGACCCAGTGAGGACTTTGGGACAGAGGTATATTGATGTTATTGTGCGGTTGCATGGAGTCCCATTGTCTATTGTATCCGATCGGGATGCCAGGTTCACATCTCTCGTTTTGGAGACGGTTGCGGCGAGCCTTGGGTACTAGGGTGAACCTCGGTCTGCCTTTCACCCGCAGACGGATGGTCGATCGGAGCGGGCGATTCGACGCTCGAGGATATGTTACGTGCCTGTGTCCTAGATTTTGGAGGTTGTTGGGAGACTCACCTTCCTTTGGTGGAGTTCTCTTACAACAACGGTTATCAGGCCACGATTGGGATGGCTCCATATGAGGCGCCGTATGGGCGGCCTTGTAGATCACCCTTGTGTTGGGCACAGACGGAGAGAGACAGCAGTTCTCGGTCCCGATATGGTTCGAGAAACCACGGAGATAGTGCGGTTGATTAGACGGCGTATGCCGACAAGACAAAGTAGGCGAAGTCCTACACGGACGCAGGCGTCGACCTTTGCAGTTTGAGGTGGGGGACCGTGTATTTTTGCGAGTTTCACCACGTCGAGGGCATCAGAGGTTTGGACGTGGATCCAAACTCTCCCCTCGTTTTGTGGGGCCGTTTGAGATTATTGCTACCGTGGGCGCAGTGGCTTATCGGTTAGCTTTGCCACCGGAGTTAGCGCGGGTACATGATGTGTTTCATGTGTCTCAGTTGAGACGGTATCACCCAGATCCTTCTCATGTGTTGGACTATCGCGAGATCGACTTGGCTGACGATGGTGCCGTTGTTGAGATGCCGGCACAGATTTTGGACAGGCGGGACCAGGAGCAGACTTGGGAGAAAGAGAGCCAGATGCGGATTCTTCATCCTGAGCTGTTCGAGGACGATCAGTCCTGAGGTGGGGAGGATGTGAGGACCTTCCCTGAGGTATGAGTTATGTTTTATGCATTTGTTTTGCATATGTTGTTTGAGATATGGTTTAGCTCGTTATTGTTGGATTTTGTCAGCCCTTTGGCTTGTTGCGAGTTGCATTGCACATGTGTGATCGGTGATCATGTTTGATGTTTTGTTGTTGGGACATTGAGCTTGAATTTTGCTATGTCATTTGGGCATGTGTTTTATTTTCGAGGACGAAAAGTCCTAAGGTGGGGAGGATGTAAAGACTCGTATTTGGGTAGTCTTGAGAGATAGTCATTCTATGGGAATGTAACTATCCTGGACGGTAGTGTAGCCGTCAATGTGAGCATTTTGACTTGTACTTGGGCCCGATTCCGAGTCGGGGTCCCATTTGACCCGATTGTTGACTTTTCGGGGTTTATTGGTTGACTTTGCGTTTCAGCGGTCATTTGAGTGATAATAATATCCGTTTAGTGTTGTGCTCGTCATTTCAAGCGTTTTGTCAAGAATTGGGCTCAATTTGGAGTTCGTGACCTCGGGAGGTCAATTATTGCGTTCGGGTCAATTATTCTTTGGAAGGCCAATGATTGGCAACAAGATATATATAATTAAGAACTGTCTTATCTATTTAATTGTCAATTATTGGTGCGTGCGTGTTTGAGCAAGAGAGAGAGAGAGAGAGAGAGAGAGAGAGAGAAGGTGAAGAGCGTGAAGAGCTTTCTTGGTGATTTTGGGGCGATTGGAGCTCGTGGATCGCAAAGAATCTTCCAGGTAGGTGTCCTTAACTGTCTTATCTCGATCCTATCTTTGAATATGTGATCTGTGGTTGTATGAGTGTGTATTTTATGAGGGTTGAGAAGTCAACCATGGAAGTCTAGATTTAGATCTAGATGAATATATGATTTGTGTGTATTTCTGCTGTTGTTGTGCGAATTAGAGGCGTTTAGGACGCGTTTTGAGGTAAATATCGCAGTTTATTGCGTAAAACATGTGTTTATGAGTGTCTGGGGGGTCACCTGGGTTGCTTCCAGACGAAGAACAGGCCAAAAACGATAATGAACAGACCCTAGGCGAGTTTTAGAGTCGACGGACTAGTCGCCATTGTGGAATCAGCAGCTTCGTAGTCAGCGACTATGGAGTCGGAGCTTCGTAGTCGCAGCTATGGAGTCAGCGGCTATGGAAGAGTTAGTCCGGAGGAGTTAGTCCGGATCAGCAGTCCGTAGCATCAAATCCGTAGTAGTGAAACAGTGTTCCGCAGCAGTGCAACTGCACTGCACTGGACATTTACATTGTAAACCATTAAAGTACTATACTTAAGTTACAATGTAAATAACGAAATACCCCCCATTTGGATTCAAAGAAAAATACTAGAAAAATTAATTCCCACTATTTCAAAATGTGAAAATTGGGTTTTAGTGTAAAATCTCGGAAAAACCCAAAAGTTCGTAGTGGTGAGTTTTTGGAAAGTGGGGTTAGACATCTCAGAAAAATCCCCAAAAATCAGATTATCTTATTTATGATAAGGGAACCCAATGCCGGGACTTTTAATTTCAAGAAAATAGCTGCTATGAGTACTTCCTTCATAAATCAAGGGTTGAGGATTTACTTGTGAAGACTGGCTACAATTCTAAAGGAAATGTTGAGAATGATATGCCATACTAATGTTAGTATGTTGATGTGAGGTATTGGGGCATAGACTCCGTGACTTGTTTGGGTTCTCACCGTGATGCACCGATGGTGCTATGTGGTTGACGTGGCAGGCATATGAACCGATGACAGGCCTGTGTGGCGACCTGGGCTGGGCATATTGCGCCGTGGACAGGCTAAGGCCTGAGTTGAGCCATTGAGCTCGTGGAGCTAGGGCCGAGTGCCCCGAGCTGGGATCCCATGGAGGATCGTGGACAAGTTGTCCTGATATTTGTTGCAGGCCGAGTCTCGATGTTTGTGCACACTACACGGTGCACGAGTACACTGAGCATATAGTATAGACTTATATGTGTTGCATGATGTGGAGTGTTAGGGTCACCTACTGAGCTTGCCGCTCACCCCTACTTGTTGTTTACCCTTTTCAGGCGTGACCCGAGACTAGTGGAGGACTTTCTTCCAGGAGGACGCCCACTACTCTGATGTATGATACAGTTATATTCTGTATTGTTTTATGTGATATCCCGGACATGGGTCCGTGGACAGTTGTATTTGCATACTGTATGATGTGATGTCTGTATGACTGTTTGACTCTTTGTATGCATGATGATATATGGGAAAGTACAGGATTACCCTTGGTATATGACTGTACAGGGTTACATTTTTGAGACAGCACCCGCGGTGTAGTCTCTATTGGTGCTAGTCACCAACCCCTTGACCTTTCGGGTGCGGGCAAGGGGAAGTCATGTACCCGGTTCCGGGTTGCCTGGAATTTGGGGGCGTGACAACTCTGAGCAAAGTGTTCAAAGATGTTGATCAAGTAAGAGAATTTGCCTTCAATCATTGATGGCCAAATTTTAAGTCACCCATACGAAGGAGGATGAAAATACCTCCGACTATCATTATCAATTGCTTATAACTGTAAACGTGATAAAGATGAATGGCGAGAAGCCGAAAGAAGCTCATGTTTTGGTAAAGATATTGTAAACTCTCACACCTAAGTTCAAGCACATGGTGGCGGCAATTGACAAATCAAAGGATTTAGAGATGATGAGTGTAAAGGAGCGGCTTAGATCTTCGAGTCCATGAGTAGTATATTCTGAGGAATACAAGAAGACCCCACAATGCTTGATCATACAGTGGAGCCAATGTTGAATATCAACAAGCCAAGTAAAGGACGTGAACAAGTTGATTAAGTGAGGTTGTGGACATTAAACCTAGTCAAGTGGAGGTCGTGGACAATATATTCAACCAAGTTGAGGTTATGAACAAGGGAGTCTGAATCATGGAAGATAGAACTACCAAGGTCGAGGTCATGAACGTGGAATGGTCATAGATTTAGACATTATGCCTCACATTGATGATACAAGAAGGATGATCATGCCAACATAGCTTTTATATCACAAAGCGAGAATGTAAATCCCTCACTCTTTTTAGCACACAAAGATGGAGAAGAAAGCTAAAATACATGGTATCTTGACTCAAGAGTGATTAACCGTATCTGTGAGAGAAGAGAATTCTTTATTAAGCTTAAAAAGAAAGTTGGTGGCAACGCGAACTTAGGAGATAGCTTAAAACCTGAAGGAAACCAAAGTGATTCCAAAGAAATAAAAAAAAAAGAGTTTATTGGTGAGTATGAAAAGTAATATCTTAAACATTAGTCAGTTACTTCAAAAGGGTTTTGTTGTACATAGAGAATTATTTCTTACTTTGAAAGATTCAAAAGGATGACTTATTGTGCATGTACAAATGATAAGGAAATATATGTACTTTTTAACATTGAAGATAAAGGTCGAGAGATGCCTAATGGGACTCATCGTCATGGAGATGGTATTATTCACTGTCATTTGAATTTTAATGGCCTGATGCAGTTATCAACTAGCAGAATGGTGAGAGGGACTTTCACACATTGAGTCAGCAAATCAAGTGCGTCAAAGATTTGTTTAAAGCAGGCAAAATTACCAATTATGTGAAAACTAACATATGCAGATTTTCTTTATTTGCTAACAATTATTTGAACTGTTGATAACTATTAAGAAAGTATTCACAGACATAAATAAACGAATTGGAACACCTAAATTTTAAACTCGTTGCTATGAACGAAGCATATTTGTTAGGAGCTTTTAACATGTCCATTGGAAATGCCCTTACGGGGCAATTTTGTTGACAAACTCGTAACTTAATTAAAATTGTAAATCAAAACTATTTAGGAAACGAACAACACTAACGAATTAATTTGTGTTTTTCATATAGAAATAATTAATCACTAAACTCAAATACAACCGAACAGCAATCAAATTTAATTTGGATTCGTTGCGCCCAAAATGATCAAATTTAAACCGGTCAAGCCCATAACCTACCCTCTCTCGCACTCAGACACTCTCGCAGTCTCGCTCTAAATACTAAATATGGTATTGTCGTATCATGTGCATCCGACAGGGGTACACTGCAAGCAGCCAGAAAGATCTTCTCAGGGCACGAAATGATCGACAGTAGTTAATTAATCTGAGCTTTTGATTTAGAAAAAAAATAATCACTAAACTCAAACTATAATTAAACAACTCGTTCCAAACAATCTGATTTGAATTGGTTGACTCAATTTAGGTTGTATGTGAAACGATACATGGATTTAACTTTAACACCTTATCGTTTGAGTTGCTTCATATACCATACATCAGGGGTATCATGGGCATCTGATAGGGTACGCCGGAAGCAGCCAAAAACCTCTCCTCTGGATCTGCGTTCTGGGTTGGAAAACATTAACATTAGGGTCTTTCTTTTGGAGGCCTCTCACGCACCCTCCCACCCAGCTGCAGCTCTCTTTGAACAGATGCCACCAGGTCGACTCCACCCAGATCCCCGCCTCATCTTCTACGCCCCCCGCATTGATAAATTTATTGGTTCTGACTAAATAACTGGTGGAGTCTGTTCAATTGCTTGCTGATGAAACCATCACCATTGGCAGCAAAACAGCCAGCCACGGTCGCCACCGAGCAAGCGTTCATGCACAAAAAGCTAAACAGTTGTGTTAGCTTAGCTAAGCTGGCTATAAGCTAAGGAATAGCAGAATAGACAAAGCCGAGGAAGAGGTTGATGTAATGTTTGACCCGAGCCAACCCAACACAACCGTTTGTAGAAAAGTGTAACAATCTATCTACCTGTTAAATCATTAAAACCCCAGATTCACCGCGTCTAAACTCAAAAAGTTCAACTCTTGCTCCACTAACATCTTTTAATGACAAATAATCAGCAATCTAACATTATATTTTACAGCTGGAAAACGTTCCACTTATATATTATTTTATATATTTTGGCAGCAATTGGGGTTGGCATCTCCTATCATTTAGCTGTTCTATCGTAAACTTCCCTCTCTGTTTATTGTTGGCATTGATATTATTTTAACAATAATTCCCAATTTAGATGGTTGATGTTAAAGGGTAATATACTTTATTATTAATAAATGCTTTTGATTTCTCACTTACTACCCGATCTTACATCATTCCCCCTAATTTGGGACAACACTAATTTGATGATTACTGCCACATGTACGCACACCCAGAACTTTTTAACGGCACAAACACAATTGATGTGTTTTCGTGATGGTGAGTTTCTATGTTTGTATTTTTGCGATGATGAGACATTGGCATATAATTTGTACCGTAAAAGTGGTTTTGCATAGAACTTTTGATTCCCATACGACAATGCGCCGGCCAAGGCAATACAATGGCGGTGAATATGCAAGTCAATGATTCTTCTTCTCTCCTCCCATGTGTTCCCAAACCCTGCAGAAAGTGACAATCAATGCACATGGTGAATTTTACACGGCTACAAAAAATAATACGCAAGTTATTATTTTTTATTTTATTTTTATTTTATTTTAAAAAATAACGAAAATACAGCGTATATTTATATATATATATATATATCATATGGAAAGTGGAAAGTTGAATACAGCTAGGCACAAATCGTCATAAATAAAGCCTTTTGTCTCGTGCCAACTTGTACCTATCCTGTTTAATAGCTTCATCTTCCTTTATTGATTATTATTTTAAAATATTTTATTGATAACTATCTCCGCAAATCACAATCAATTAAATTTGAAGATTACCCTTTTTCATAATTTCCATAAATAAGTGGGGCTCTCCAGTTGTTCCGTTCCCTTCTCCCTAGTCTCGCTACCCTCCCTTTCCTGTTCAATTCCCAATCATATACCAAAGCTTCATTGTGGAATCTCAGAAGAGGAGAGAACCTCCTCATAACGGCTCTTTTTGACTTTTTATTCATAAAATCCCTCTCTCCCTACCAGCATACTGTTTGTTGTTGTTTTTTTTTTTTGGGTTATTGGGTTTTGGTTTTTTCTCATCTGGGTTTTTAGTTTTTTGGTTTTTAATTTTGGTTTGAAGTTTCGAACAACTCTCTGGTGGGCGAGTTTTTTTTTCTTTTTCTTTTTTCGGGGGGGTTTGGTTGTTTATTGTTAATGTCTCAACATAGGCATTACCAAACGAATATGGGCGATACAACGCAGACCAAGATCTTTGTTGGAGGATTGGCCTGGGAGACCCAGAGAGACACTCTTGGACGCTACTTTGAACAGTTTGGGGAGATCCTTGAAGCTGTTGTCATTACCGACAAGAACACAGGAAGATCCAAAGGATATGGTTTCGTATGTTTGACTTTGTTTTATCTCTTCCCCATTCCAATTTTTAATCTTTTACATTATAGGTTTTTTTTTGGGTTTGTCTTGAGCCTCTGTTTCTGTTTCGGGGCTTTTGTTTTGTTTTGTTAGTCTTTTTTTTGTCCTGACTAATTGGGTCTGTGCTGGATTAATTAGGTGACGTTTAAGGATGCAGATTCGGCAATGAGGGCTTGTGAAGATCCATCCCCCATGATTGATGGCAGGAGAGCTAACTGCAATCTTGCATCTCTTGGCGCACAGAAGAGCCGTCCACAAGCATCTCCTTCAATTGTTGGTCTGTAAAGTACTCGTTTCATGTTTAATTTTCTTCTTTTCCCCATTCTGGCATGAATCTGAGTAAATCCCTAGGCTTAAACCCATATTAAAAAAGGAAATAACACTGAGATTTTACATCTTTTTAAGAAAAGGATTGAACCCAAAATAGCTATAGGAGAATCTTTTTATTTTATTTTATTTTATTTTTCTATTTCAGTACTTTCTTTCAGCATTAAATGCATAAAATGTCGATCGTTGTGTCTTTTGCTTTTGACACTAAAAAGGAAATATCAAAAATCGTCGTCAAAAATGGGTGTGTGATGGCATATTGGCGTTAATTTTGTATAGATTTCCTTAAATATTAGATCTTTATGATCTAAACTAAAATTGCAGGAACGGAGAGGGGTAGACCACCAGCAGCATCATGGTCCATGGCACCGCCCAGCAGCTACCGCGGCACCCCCACATATACCCATCAACCCTCTCCACGAATACCATTACCTTATTCAGCTTATGGGTAACTCCAATTCACTCCCCAAAATGCAAAAAACAAACAACTAATATTTTTTATTTTGTCAGTATTTCAATTTTCTTACACAAGTGTGCCGTATTTTAACATCAGGTATTCTGGTTATTACCAACAAGATGCCCAAGCAATGGTTTGTTTGTTTTTTTCCTTCCTATTCGCCCTGGTCTATTATTAGATATGAAATATAGATCAGTTTGATTAGATATGTATATCAATGTTTTGAAATATTAATGTGAATTGTATATATATAATGCAGAATCATTACAATGTGTATGGGGGGCAGCAGATGCCATCATTTTACCCTCCATCAGCAGCATCTGGGGCACCAGGACTATTCTACAACTACTACCCCCCCCTTCTACGCTCAGTACGGCAACTACCCTCCTCACCAACCTTTGCAGTACTACTTGCCACAGCAGCGATCTCGTGGGGTTGGGGCATTTACTCCTATCAATCCTCCTGTTGCATCTCCCTCAGTAGCTGCTGCTTCTCCTGGTTGGACATTTTGTGATCGTTATTATCGCATCTAATAATTGTCTTTATGGATTAGATTGAAGAGCAAAAATGTGTCTTGATTATTTGAGAGCACGTCATTTTATAATCTAATAAATGGGTAAGCTAACCGTATCATTGAAATGGTGTGTGGATGCAGCCAGGGCAGCAACGGTGACGGTGGCAGCATCAACTGTGGCAGGATCAGCTGCAGGGTCCGGCTCTGACCACAACAACTCATCCGCCTAGTACTTTTAGTTAGGAATGAGAAAAACAGCATGAAATTGAAATAGGCAGGCAATCAAGGGAATGCATCAAACATTCATTCAGAATTAACAGAAGTACAACAGTAACAACAAAATGTAGATTTATGTTTCCCGACAGAAATGGAGCACGGGTCTTCTTCTTTTTTCTCTCTCTCTCTCCATATATTTATATATATGACTCAGCTTCATCATCAAGAAGAGGATGGATCCAAGCATTGAAACACCAGCAATTCATTCGCAAATTGGGGTTTACTGATTGATTTAGGGAGTTGTTGCCGTAACCAGCCATTTATTTGTTCGTCGGCATTATTCTGTGTTCGTGTTTGTTGAATTTTTCTTTTAGTATATGGGACTCTTATTTATTATTTGATTTACATTTTTCTTAGGTGTACTTTTAGCTCTCAGGATACATGTGACTTGCGTACAATGCATAGTGTTATTATAGAGAATGAATCGTTCATTTAGATCACGTTTGGCATTGTCCGTTGAAAAGGATTTATATAATCGTTCATTTATATTGCAACAGCTTAGCAGCTGAATGTGGTGAAAGCGATGTAGAGAATTTAAGAGCGATTTGACGATGAATTTAAAATGAACTTAGATTTATCCCTTTAAACCTACCTCCATATTCAATTTTGGCTCCCACCCCTCTCCCTCCTAGGATCCGTTAATGGATGTGTACTTTATCAAAGCGTTTATGTACATTTTTTTTTTTTGGGTTAGAAGATGCTTGCTAAAGCTGTTGCTACGATGCTGTTAAAACTATTATTATCCTCTTTGACAAAGAAGATGTCTCGTAGATCCCACTAACTCACTGCTTTACCCTCTTTGACAAAAACAGGTTAAGGAGCCGCCAAGGACTGCGTCTGTCATGTTTTGATCCGTTGACTGGTTTATGACAAAAGAAAATTAAATTTAGGCAATAAACGAGCCAAGTAGTTTGATATTATTTTTTAATGAATCTAATTATGTTTGTTTATTAGTGTTTGAATAACTCGTGAATATTAGTTAATGAATGATTATATCGATATATTTATTCATAAATATTATATAAACTTTAAAATTATTTAAAATTTATAAACTTTGATTTGTTTGAGCTGCAATGATTTATTCGCAAGGAAGAAAAATGCAGGATGTTTATGTTGTTTAATTATATATAAATAATACACAATAAACCCTATATGCGAATAGAAAATGAATTCGAAATAAGATTCTGCATTTTAGAAATCTTTGAAAAATCTATGAGTTATTAGAAACGCACTCATTTATCTATGAATTTGACTCTGGCGGGGCACACTCCGTTCACATGAAATCTTTGCTCTGCCCTGTGCCGAAATAAGTGAATGTCCAAAATTGTTCCTGTTTGACTGTTTGCAAATTAAAATATTAATTATTTAAAAGTTATAAATAAACACATTTGTTCTTTTGTTCGTTTATTTAATTATTTATTTTTTTTATTCGTTGATTTAACTGTTTATAAACATTTGAATGTAATTATTGATGTTATCGAATGTTTACGTTAAATATAATTTTATTTGTGTTCATTCATTTATGATTATGAATAAAAAGATTTATTTATAAATATTATATTTTTAAGCAAATACACATAAATTATCTTTTAAATGATCATGCCAATTTACTTGTGAACAAAAAACGGCTGCTTGAGTCAATATACCGGAAGCCAAGCCGTTAGAATCTGGGGTGGGTGATCCAGGTTTTAATTTTTAGAAGATGCAGAGAGTGTTTATTATTCCGATGTTAATAGCGTATTCTCACAACTTTCAAATAAATTATTTATATTTCAAAATTAATTTTTTTAAATATAAATTTAATAAGATCATGTCAAAATCTATGCACCCGTAACTTTTAAGAAAATTTGTAGTGAATGCTCTAATAGGAAATCTGATCCATATCTTCAAGTTTGTTGACCTAATATAGTTTGTCAATATTTATGAAATACGTGGCAACCTTTAGTCGAAGCAGCTATCACAGTGAGTTGAAAAATTAAATTTACTTTCATAAAATTAGGAACAAAAAAGATAAAACAAAAGTGACCATCAAAAAACTGTTTACAGAGTGCGTATATTTTATTTATTTATTTATTTATTTTTAAAAAATCAAACCTTAAACTTACATTTATCAGCAATTAAGAAGAGGATTCGAGCATTGAAACAACGGTAATTCACAAATTGGCATTTACTTATTTACAAAGTTGTTTGATTCTCCGGTTATTAAACTTTAGGATAAGGTACCTCTTTTTCAAAATTGACTTAAAAAAAAACAGAGAGTGTACTTTTTATTATTGTAAAAATTCATTTTATTTTAATAATTTACTTTTATTATTTTAATTAAAATATTTATTTATTCTTTATTGATATGTTTTTGGATATTTGTTTATTCTTTGTTAATATATTTTCGCAATGGTCTATTCTACGAATATTTATCATATATGGCTAGGAAGGATCGATCAGGCTGGAAACAATATTAAAGCAAAACTTCAACCATAGCCCTACAAGACAAAAAAAAAAAGCAAAACAAAAAAACAAACAAACAACCATCAGGACTCTTATCAAGCAGCAGAAAAAGAGGGATATTAAAGTAAGACGGATCCAAAATTAGGAGAGATTGAAATATAAATATTGTAATTATCATTTAGAAATTATTATTTAAAATTATAATTAACACAATCTACATCATAAGTAGTAATGACATAAAAGAATAAAAAGTTTGTCAAATACTTTTATAATCAAGTCAGATAACTTTTTAAAATCGTATAATTCATTTACTATTATTGCAGTTAGCAATATATTCATCACAAATATTATGAAATAATATATTATATTACTAATTAATTATAATCGTAACTATAATATATATATATCCCGCCCCGCTCCGATTCAAGTTATTTTTACCGGCTCTGCCCCGACCTGATAAAACAACTAAGTGGCATGGGTATTGGCTAACTTGTTCCGTCCCAATCTTTTCTGATGTTCTTAAATAGTTTTAACTTAAAATATTCGTCCCAACTCATCCCCCGATCCTATTCCGACCCGCCATGCTTTTTAGTTTGACTACGTCTCGATCTAAATCCACCCAAGACGGATTTAGATCTCCCACTATAATGTTCTAATCTGTCTCATTGTCATTCCTAATTATATATATTTAGCTAATATTAAATTTTATGAATTTAATAGACACCAGTTAGGGGTGGCATTAGGTGATTTTCTTTTTAAATAAAAAATATATAATTAAAAATTAAGAAAAAACTTATAGTTAAAATTCTCTTACTTCACTAATCATTAAAATTCTCTTAAGCATCTCCAATATACTAGCTATAGCTATAAAAAAAATAACTTAAATTGATCTCCAATGCATTAGCTATAGGAATAACTATAGCAAAACAAATAGGTAAATATAGATAATTTTTTACCTATAACTAAGGCTGTCACATCAGCTTATCACCTTCAACTTTCTTAGCATGCCCTCTGCAAAAGTAAACACAACTCTCTCTTCTCTCTTTGAATCAACCACATGAAATACCTTCAAAACCCTAACCTACCTCCCACCCTCAACCTCGTCACAATCTCCATCGTCTAAGCCCCAGACTCCGTCAACGGCGGCACCACTACCATCACAAGAAACAACAGCATGAAGGTGGCAAGCACGTATTGCGTTAGTCCCACAACTATCCGGCCAATGGGGATGAAGATGAGGCTGACTTGTGCGCTGCTGTAGGCCAATTGCAGCAAGCTATTGTAGTATGCCACCACACTAAATTTAAGCTCAATCCGACGGCTATGGTGATCCCCAAAAGTTTTACAGGGACTCATGCCCATAATCGGTCGGCAAATTTGTGAAGAACCTGTTGCGACTAGGGATAGACATGGGACGCATGTTGATCGTGTTATCTGTAGCCAAAAAATGAGATCTTGGTCAAACTAGCAAAAGAGGATGGTCCACTGCGTGAGAAGGAAGAAGGGGTAAATTGGGATGATGGAATTAAAGAAAAAAAATAAATGATGCACATCGGAGTTTCATTAGTTAATCTTGTAATTAAAAATATTGTGGCAAGGTTAAATATGGCTTTATCTAACTAAATTTAACTAGTAAGGTTAGAGATGTTCTAATTGATATTTTCAAAGAGAAATGATATGTAAACGACTGTGATTTATTCATTTTTGTCCCCTCTAATTATCTGGTATGTTGTCATATCATTATAATTATTTAATGATTACGCAATTCCAATGGTATGTAGCATTGTTCTTTCTCAAACTTCCTCTCTTCTTCTTCTTCTTTTTTTTCAAATTTGGGTTGCTTCATAAATTTGTTTTTACCTTTTGCAAATTCATAATTTGATATTATGCTATTTAATTGATTTTGATTTTTAGGGTTTTGATGTAGGAAATTTAAAATTACATGAATATTTAACTAGCATTAGATGTTTATGGTGTTTAATGTATTATCAATTTGTGATTATGTTGTTATATTTGATATTTGTAGTATATTATATGAATTATAATAATTTGTATATGTATAATCCAAGAGTTATAAATTACTTTGTATAACTTATGAATTATAAATAACTTGAAAATAAATTGAAAATTTTGACTCTAACCTTACATAAAACTTTGACAATTAGCACTCTTATCTTTCATAATTTTTGGTATGAGATTATATAAATTAATATGATAGAAAAAAGATAAAATTAGTGACATATTTTTTAAAATTCATGATATTATAATTTATGTGATTTTTTTAATTTATAAATAATGGTATAATATTATATCATTAAAATTTAAACATTTTTTGATACATTATTTTAAAATTAAAATTTAAGATTAAAATAAGGGAAACACAAGATTCATCCCATAAATTTTTATGTATGGACATATTAAAATAAAATAAATATTATTAAGAGAAAAATAAAAATATATTATGAATCACATATGGTTCAGCGGGGATCTAAACAAGTAAAAAATTGACACAAAGCAAGGTTGTGAGCAAACCATGAAAAAAAGATGTTTTGTTTTGGTAACCAAGTACCTGCAATCCTTAGAGCAACTTCAAGAGCCTCTCTATTTTTTAATCTCTATTTTTATTAAAATAAGAATTTATTAATAATAATATTAATTGCACATGAGAAAGGGGAGAGAGGAGAGAGAGAAAGAAGATAAAAAATAATAAAAAATTATGTGGAGAATGAATAGTGACTCTTCACAAATGAAGAGTCACTGTAGCAAATTGTAGATGTAAAGAGCTTGATGAAGAGGCTGTTGGAGCTCATTTTTGGCATTAGGCTCTCGTAGGGATGGCAACGGGTCGGGTCGGGCCCAGGTACTGTCCGACCCGACCCGGGGGTTTGGGCAGTTCGGGGCGGATCGGATCGGGGCGGGTCGGGGCGGGTCGGTGTTTTTTACCTTAAACTTATTCAAAAAAACCGGGCCGGGGCGGATCAGGCAAGACCCGGGCCCGACCCGATGGCTAGTCGGGGCGGGTTATTTCGGGTCGGGTCGGGGCGGGCGATTTTGCCATCCCTAGGCTCTCTATTTGTAGATAATAGAGAGCCTCTCGGAGTTGCTCTTATCAGCTCATGCATACCATAATTGGGCGGATAGACAGTTCGGTGCCATATCACGACTAATCTCGAGAGGATATGCGCTTCAGAATAGAGCTTCTAGGTAAATCAAAAAATTTCTTCATAATTGGAAAGACTTATACCTGAAACCTTACATGGAGAATTAAGCATAAGTCACCAATTGGGCTACAACAAGACAAAATATTAATTGATCGGACACATGGATGCCTATAAAATAAGATTGTAAATGAGCTGCAGAGATGTTAATAAGCCACTTGATGTTTAGCTCATTAGGCTTGCTAGCTTAAAATAAGTTGAGTTTAGACAAAACTTATTAAGGTCACGAGCTAATTTAACTACATAAATATTTTTATTAATATATTTACAATCACATATACTAACGATTAGTTAAATTACATGAAAATCAAATAGCTCCAAATACATTAAGTGCTCATTTACTATGCGAAAATAAAATTAAAAGAAATAAAATTATTAAAAAATAAAATTATTATGAAAAATAGAATAAAAGTTTTGATTACCTTTAGTCCAGCTTGCCAGAACCTAAAAAATCATACCGGGGACTCTTTTAGGCCTGTTTCGAGTCCTTTCTGCCCATCCGACTCCCTGCCCCAGCGGTCTCTGAAGTTCCTCTCACTGGGACCTTATAAACTGAAGGACAGACACTGATGTAGGCGAGAACACGAGCTTTAGACAATCAGGAATCGGGCCGGAGAAGCTGTTCTTTGTGAACGAGACAGAGCGAAGCAAGCTACACTTCTGGAAAAACTCGGTCGGGATGGATCCGAAGAGGCTGTTGTCGCAGATGACCTGAAATGTGGCCGAGAGAGGCATCGAAGATGACCAAGATGTAGATGACGGACAAAAAATAATAAAATAATATGAATAAATATTTATGCAATAACGACTATAATTTTTTCTTCTTTTCTTTTTTCTTTTCCTTATCCAACCGTGCATTGCTCAAATAATATAGCCCCTGTACGTGGCCAATGCCAATGCCATATTATTTTATATTTGACCAGCACGTACGTAGCCAATTGCTCAAATTGATGTTTAACCGTTAAAGTTTACATATGAGTCATGATCTTAAATAAGTCAAATTTAAACCAAGCTCGTGAGTTAAAAAAATTATTTAACAAACTAGTATAAACACTCAGGACCAATTGTTTAAGTTAATAAAAAAACTCAAAACCAAACAAATTAATTTAAAAAATGTTAAAGTTTTCATTTATGTCACTACTAACAAGTAATAATGTAAAACCAACTTAAACCACTAAACAAAATTTCATTATTTACATTAAAAATATTAATTAAAATACTTTCTCCTACAACGCCCCATACCGCCGCTGTGTTCTCCTTCTCCCGCCGCGCCCCCACCCCGCTCTTTTTTTCACCGTGTTGGGGACATGGAGCGATGTCACATACGACAAAAAGGGTGGCGATAGGGTTGCCTAGACACCTTGAATTGATTGATTTATTTACATTTAGTTTTAAATAATTATACCGCCACCCACGACCCCCACGTAAAATGGGCGCAAAACAACATGTAATGCCATGTCAGTGGTAAAGGATACAAGTCAACAACGATAGGATAGAAATGTGCATGGGTAACACTATTGTGAGGGTACCACTATTGTTCATAACTTGTTCGTGGCACGAGTAAAACTAATATTCTGAGCCATCAAATGGGTTGAAGCCTTGCTATAATCACACAATCTTTGCAGACAGTCAAGAACACGTGACCTTGTAAAGTGAGGCAGAGAATGGATAATGAAAAACATCATAGAAAACATCAGTTTCTCCACGTCAGAGTTCACCGAAATGAGCAACATAGATTAATGTTGAATATCCAAGGCCTCCAAATACCAACCAACTCTACACATTAGATAAACCCAACACAGCATAAAATAACCTCTCTGCTTAACAAGGTACCACACCAAAATGCGGAGGATAGAATTATAAATAAAAATGCACCTATGCATGTGTATATATATATATATATATATGTCAACATATTCTATCAGCACAAGACCAGTCATGGAAGCAACAAGACTGTTCAATGCAAAGATGGGCGAGGAGAGCGGGGGCGAACGGGGGTCTTCGATGGACTTACCCTGCACATAGAAATGTTACTGTAAAATAACATGTAGCCTGTAGGCAGTCACCAACGCTAAAAAAAAAAGCCTAAAAAGAAAGGGGACAGGAAAAAAAAAAAAAAAAACCTTATCGGCAATGATCCCAAAACAGCACCACTACAGTTTAGAGCAGCAATTGCACTTTCAGCCTGCAAAGGAAAACGTGAGCTTAAAGCCCAATTTAATTTATGAGCCCAATAAAAATCAGGCATCAAACCATGTGAAAGGCTTCAATACTTGGGTCATTTAACTTTAACATCATAGCAAAAAAAAAAAAAGGGACATGACCGTAGCAAGTGAGAATTTCTTTTGATTTTTGATGCAGTTCCATATCGGCATGAAAAACATCTACTTCTAGTGATGCATGAAGGCAATGGAGTAATTAATTTGTAGGCAAAGCAAAAACCAGCAAAAGGAAGTAAAAGAACAGTAGTATTTACGGGGAAGAAATGAAATTTAATAGAAGAACAAAGGAACCATTCACGAACACAAGGTTCAATCATGAGTTTAGAAGCCGAAGGACTGTAATGTCACATGCGATGGTACAGAAATGGAAAGAAATAATTCTAAAATCAAGTTCTCCAATAAAAATTTGAAAACGTACCAGTCGTAGGGCCCTACATAATATAGAATTTCCCACGGGATAGAAGGACAATCAAAAGATTTGAACAACATGGAAAATGAAAAAAAGAAAATCTATGGGCCTGGATCAAGAAAAATAGGTTACAAGAGGCTATTATTAATGATACTCTAAAGAATACGGAGATATGCGGTTGATTAATAAAAGCCTAGAACAAAGGACTTCTCGCCTCCACATCTCTCGTAATTTTGTGATAACTAAGATTAATTGTTTTTCTATATATTTTGTGACTTCAGGATTTCTTTTCCCTCGGTGACTGACATTAACTTATCCAGCAGTTAATCTCTCTTACTCAGTATTTAGAGAGGTATATTTAAATGTTCTGGAACATATTGGGATTTAACCCGCACACCTTAACCGCTTCTCTCTCTCTCTCTCTCTCTCTCTCTCTCTCTCTCTCACACACACACACACACACACACAGCAAATTTAAGAACAAGGAAAAAGAACAAGTAAAAAGACAGATTAGAATCAAAACAAGAAATCGGTTGAAACCTTTAAGGTTGGCATGGAGACTGTCATGTTCACACACACCATGGATAAAGATTCAGTAATTCTTTTTATTTTTACTTTTACAATAATACCCTCTAGACCCTCCCCACCCTTCCTACTCCTAAAATATCCTACCCCGCGGATGCAAGGTTTCAAACCCATAACATCACTGCAGGTGGGCATGAGACAAAAAAATAATACTTAAATGACAAAAATAAAGGAAAAGTTAAAACAATATTTATGAGGAGGTTAGATATGTCTTCTAACAACTTTGGTGGCCAATATATTTAATGATCTTAATTTCTATATGCTTTCAGTTCAAAGGCAAACCATAATTTAGCCATTTGCTTCATCTCGTGATAATTCTTAGTTTTAGATTTTTCATGCATAAAACTGCCAAAATATGCTATCATGTTATTAATTTATAAAATAGAAACTAAAACAGTTATTTTGAAATATAAGCAAACTCCTGTTAAAAAGAATTGACAAAGTACTTTTATATGATCCTAGGCGTAACATTCTATGATGTTGTATGCCCAATTATCTAGATGCGCACACAAATCTCATCCAAATGAAGTTTAATAGGAGGTTCATTAAGCAACTTCTTCAACTATAAATTTAAAACAGCTTACTCAAACATGCATTCATATTCAAATTGCATTCAACAACAATATGCAGACAAAAAACTGCCACTACTGTTTCACATGCTGCCTAGGAATTATAAGTGCATCAACAAATTGTAATGGAGCGACTAAAATGTCAAACTTAGAGAATTTCTCCCGCATAGCTCTATTTTAGGTAACCGTAATTTATTAGTTGGGCAATAAAACCCAAAAGAAAGTATGTGATAGCATCCACATTAGATGCATCCTTTCATAGACTCATTACAAGCCTCCAAGCAACAACATAAAACTGAGTAATTTACCGCAGGTATTTACAGGTCTCTCATTTTCAAAATTAAATATAGCAGAAACCCTAAAAATTATGTTTGAACTATACAAACAATACAAATTCAACAGCCCCGTGTCTTCTTCTTTCTTTTTTTTATTCCTTTTTTTTTGCATTTCTTATATCCATAATATAAATTTTATTTCATTTCATTGACGATCTTTACCAGCATAGCTGAAGTACGGAAAGAAAATATTGAACTTCGATTCTCCTATGCAACTACACTTTTTTCTTCACCAATGTTATGTGTATCATTATATTCTTCAATGAAACTTCTTTGCAACCAGATTACTGAGCATTACATGCATGGAATATCACGGTCAGGAGAAAAAAACAGTCCATAATTGCATGTGAGACAGAAAAAAAAAATTGATATTAAAAAAAATGAAGCCCATCAAAGCAGCATCTAAACCAACAAAACAAGGACAAAACCAATGCTTCAATATGGACTGCAATGCTTTGAAATTATATTCTTCAATATGGACTGCAATGCTTTGAAAGTCAAGAATGCAAAGCCCTATGGATAATACAAGTAATAAAAGTTCTAAATCATATTGAAGGAAGTTCCATGACCTAATTAGAGCATCAAACAGTGAATATAAAAGTTGCATAAAATAGGTAAAAAGTAAAATCACCATTACAAACTCCACAAAAGCAATACGAGTTGAATGATGATAGTCTCCCAACAGCCTCAGTCGATGAACCTACAGTGGAAAGAATATTATGTAAGATCCCATTTTTCATTCAAGCAGCAGCAATTTCAAGATCATACGTGAACATCAACAAACCTCTCCACAGATTGATTCAAAAAATAGCTTGACGTCTGCTTGCGTAATCTATCTCAAGAAAATATAGAAAAATCATAAAATGATATAAGCAATTCCCTTATTCAAATTTCAAACATGCTAAGTTCAAAATTACCTTCTTGTCAATGTTTGTACAATAAATAGTTCTAGCACACATCTCACGTTCATCTTCAGACTAAAGACCACAGATTCATTTAGTTGCCACATAATAGGAAATAAATACATTATCATTTTGACCGGCTTGTTCAAAAGTATAGATGATAGATAATGGGGTTATATAGCCACAAATGACGAAAGTTCTTACCCTTGGCAAAAATGTTGGGTTAACAGGAGCAATTGCAGTTTTTGAGGGTAGCACTCTTACTGGGTAAAATCCAAGCATAGTCCCTGCAAGACTCAATGCAGCCCTTGCACCTTCTAAAAGCAAATTAACATCAACTTCTCCAGAAAAACATGGAAATTTACCACCGTGCATCAATTGACAAGCCAACTACATACCTTCATCAGTAAACTCAACAAAAGCAAAACGAAGAACAGAATTAGGATCACCACAAACTCTACAGTCAACAACCTTCAACTCAGAAAGAAGAAAAGCATATTAGATGGATTCTGAAATCCTGGCCTTTTGAAATCAACATATTTTATAGACACAAAATTAAGAATCATTCACCTGTCCGCAATTAATAAATAATGCTGCAAGCTGCTCTTCAGTAACCTAAACGTAAAGCATGCAAAATGAGTGATATCTGAAGATAAGCAAACAAGAATGCACAAGAATGAAAAATGAAATTGTGCAAATAGATACAGTGCACAGCCCAGTATGACATTCTACCTGTTGGTCTATGTCAGATACATACACAGTCCGTCTAATAATCTCTTCACGCTGAGCCATACTTGTTCGGGCATTCATCCTACGCTTCCCTTGACTGTAATTACTCTTCTTCTGAAGAATAACATCAAATCATAGTACCGTGGAAAGTACAAGGCTATTGAAAATTAAAACAAATGCGGACCAATTAAGGCAAGCAAAAATTGCCACAACCCGGCCAGTACTCGTTTTGGAAGCGGAAAACATTTTCCTTATACTCCCCTGTCCTCACTAGTAGCTATTTTTACATATTTTTGTAAATGCAATGCAGTGAGAACCATAAGTAAGCTTCAATTAATACATTTTATAACCCAGGAAAAAAAAACAGAGAACGGATAAACAAACTAAAAGCAGTGGTTGGTAGAAGAGAAATTGAAAAGATATAAAACCTTGAGCCTTAAAAGTCCATTACATGAAACTTAGGACGACAAAAATTACATTTTGCACAGTCCAACAAAACTGTGTAGCTAGATTTTCTAGACTAGTAGGCCTTAATTCAAGAAACGAGTGCGCACGGGCGCACAAAAACACGTATTCAATCAATGTTTAAGCCAACCATAGGAACAAGAACATACGTCTATTCTCTATTCACAATCACCGAGGGAAGAAGCAAAGACCAAAGAGTGGTTGGTATAATCATTAATCAGACTTACCCGCCTACTAACATAACCACCGTTGGCGTTGCCATTTGCATTGGCAGAGTTAGCTTGCATCACGAAGTTGTTAAGGTAAGCAAAGTTTTCGACGGGGACAACTCCGTGGTTAGTAGTGTTGGCCAGGGAGGGTGGCACGAATTCCTCAGCCATGGGATTCAACTTGGACAAGAGCTCCTCCAAATCCCTAATATCTCGCTTAAAGCCAGCCCCAGCGTCATCGTCGCCGTCGTCGTCGTCGTCCTTGCTCCTCCTCGTCGTCTCCGCACTGTTGGATCGCTGCTGCGGAGGGGTCCCATCGTATTCATACCCCCCACCCAAACCGGCCTTACGGTCCTTCACGCCGTCATTGCTAGTGTCTACGGCTACGCCGCCGCCGTGCTGATACTGATGCTGACTAACTTGATGGTGGTGGCGATGGTATTGGTGAAAACCATTCTGATTGAATCCGTTGGGTTTGGACTGATCGAGATCCGCAGACACATGCGGGTCCGATGATACAACGCTAATCACATTGTTCTCCACAATCGCCATGATCAGAGATTCCGGGAAATTTTGCTCCGAGTGACGAAATCTAAGAAACACAGTACTAGGATGATTTTATTTAAAAAAAAAAAAAAACTTAAAACGCTGATTAAATTTAAAAAAAAAACCAATAATAATAATAAAAAAAGAGTACCAACCTGCGACACCTTGTGATCCTGTTACCTGCGACTTCCGTCTAGTCTAAATCATATCCACTGATCGAAACAAAAACACGAAACCATGACTGAGGGATCTAGAAAAAAAACACAATATATGAGGGAAAACGCAAATCACACTGGTAATCTCCACCCTTTTCTGTGCTTTGTCACTGATCTTGTTGAAGATTCGAGATTGGGAGAGAGAGAGAGAGAGAGGGAGAAAGCTTGGCTGGGATCGTCCGTTTTGGATACAGTAATTTATTGGGCCTCCATGACAACTCCCCCCACAAGGACGAAAAAGCAAGGTGAAGACCCACCCACCACCCCCCCACCCAAAAATGTGCTTGGGTTCCGGAAATGCCCATGGGAGACATCACATATAGTAAATCAAAGATAGTCGATGTCCTATTTAATCTAATACGGCCGGTCGATCGATGCCCGGACGGAAGGACAGATCAGCTCCCAACATAATGTCACGGTTAAGTGAGGCATTCTTTGGTTGGAGTCTCTCGGTAAATGTTAGGATTATGAATGTTTTGTATGGCCATGGACCATCGTGGTATGTTCTAATTAGGCTACACCCATTAGTCTGTATTATATCATATCTATTGTATTTGGTGGGGGCGGATCTGTCACGCCGATGTTGTCCTTCCTAATAAGTCCATTGGAGTCACGTATATAATATAATATGGTGCGCAGGACATTCACGATTATATCCTCCTCTCAACGTTTGAAAAAATTAATGCTTCCTAAGATTATATTATTTTTAAAACCAATGAGTTTATTAAATTTACAGATTATATTATTTTTTAAATTAATGAATTCATTAAATTTAAAAGTATTTATGAATAAACGTAAATTCATCTAAATTCATAATTTTTAAAAATTATTTATATTTTAAAAAATATCAAATGAGTTCTAAACCTTTAAATGAGATTACTCAATATCTAAGTATCTATTGTATTAAACTCGATTTAAGTCTGATATCATATAAATTTAGCTCGATTAAAACTTGGTTTAATTATTATTTAAGCTCAATTTAGCTAATGTACAAGTTCATCTTAGCTTAACTTATTTAGGAATATATAATTTTAAATAAACAATAAAATAGACTTAATTCTTTTTTTACAAAATTTAATTCAAATTTTAGTTTGATACTATATAACTCCATTCAATTATTATATAAGATTAGAGTTTTTTAATTATTATATTCAAATAAATATATTATTAACATGTGTTAAATCAGACACATCAATCTTGTTGTCTCGAACGGAGCAATGAATTTGTGTGTATCCACGAAAGCTACCGAGGGCTGATCCAAGGAAACGTTGAACGGAGGACTCGGCGAGACACTGTCAGCGTACACGTGTGCCCTGCTGAGCTGGCGCGCTATTATCACTTACGATTAAAGCGAGAATGAACAATGAAAGAATCGGCCAGGTTTATCCGGTCAGTCATGTCACGTTGACCAGCCGGCCCTTCAATATAATTTTTTTTTAAAAAAAAGCTTCTAATTTTGTCCTTCTAATGTGGCGAGTCAGTGGGTGTGTTTTTGGTTCCTTTCGTTGGAGGCTTTGAAATGCTGCTGGCTCGCGGTAGGTGACTTTGTTTTTTTGTTTTTTTATATATGAGAAAAGATAATTACATCCATTAAAATATTAAATATATTCATAAATTATTTTAAATTTCATGTTAAAATTTAAAAATATCTTTAAAAAATATCTTTATAATATTCAAATATTAATATTCAAACATAAATTAAGTATTTAAATATTATTTTTTGAATGTTATATTTATATTCTAAAAATATATTTTAACACACTAATTTAAACTATTTATTACTATTTATTCAAAAACAAATATTTACTAATATTATTTTTAAAATATTATAATAACATTCAAATATCATTATTTAACATATTTTAAAAAAAATAACCATTTCACAATTTACAGCTTTGATGGATGTACCCTCCCTGTATATATGCGAGTGAGTTTGGTTATATTAGCATAACGAAACTATTTCAAAGACCGCGCTCATTATCACCTCACATGTAGGCAGGGTAAAAAATTTTGTTGCTTTCACTTTAATCTAAGAAATAAAATTATGATGGTAACAGAGTATGATTATCCCAACTTTAACTTACACGTGTTAACAACGTTGATTGCAATTTTATTTGATGTAATTGATGAGATAACGGCAACTCGTTTGATTAGGGAACTTGGTACGTATAGAATTGACATTTCATGAGAGCAGTTTAAATTAGAAAAAAAAATAATTAAAAAAAGCGGGAAGAATTAAATACTAATTTTAAAAATATTATAAATTCAAATTATTACACATATAATTAATTTAACACTATCTATCCGACACGTAAACTTGAAAGGATTAATATTCCATGCAATACTTGCAATCACTAATGGGTGGATGCATGTAACATATAGCCTAGAAGGCATCCATCACTAAATCTCTCTAAGTTATTATTATTATACAAAAGGGTGGAGGAACATGTGCCAAGCAAGCCATTGAGCATATATTGAATCAAGCATGCCCAACAAAACTTTGGATGCATGTTCGAATCTGACCGCTTGCTTACCAATCTAAAAACTGGTGATAAACAAATCAATAAATAAAGGCTTAAATGCCTCCATAAATAAGATACCTACCTGCACAACTTATATATAGCCTCAGTTCTCAGCACTCCAACAGCGTAACGGGAGGAAGACATATAGTAGGCCTACACAGGTGACGCCGAGAGTAAGAATTCTGGCTGCGATCTCTGTAGAAGTACTCCACAAAAAGGGCACAAAGGTTTGGAGAATGCTGACATGTTGGAATGCTCCAAATAAGACTCAAAATCAGAGGGATGCTCAGGCATTGCGAATAGAGCTTCAGGCGCCAGTTGCCAAGCCCACCTCTTACAACACGTGCAAAACCACAGGGGAGTTGGTGGGCAAGCCCGCATAGAAACCGCACATCGCACAAATTTATGGCGCTGGCCATTCACTCCCTGGCAAAAGGCAACTTCGGGAGATTCAAATGGGACCGATGCTGAACAGTAGTAGCATTTCTCCTCTTCTACATATCCACGAGCCGTTTGGAGCCTGCAGTTGTATAAAATGACCTGCTAAGTTGAATAAAATGCACCCACTGACATATATTGATTTAAACATCGAATACAATTAAGGGAACAGACACTCATGTTTCACAAGCCACTTCCTTTAGAGGACAAAATTCAACTACTGCTTAAAAATGCAAATAGAGCTGACCCATCATGCCAGGCCAAAGCGCAAACTACCCTCTCTCTCTCTCTCTCTCTCTCTCTCTCTCTCTCTCTCTCTCTCTCTCTTCAACATTCCCATGTATAGATTATATAAATAAGTTGTATGATTGCATTACAGCCTCTATCCAATAATTTCCAAAATAAATAATTAAAAACAAACAGCATTTAGACAACTTGACAGGGCCTAGAGGCAACAGGTCAGCTATAAATGAAACCCGTATTGGATTAAACCACATTAGGAAATAACGAAGGAAAGAAGTACCTTGCCACATGCTTTCCAGCGTAATATTTTTGTTTATCTTGAACATCATCATGATTTAAGTCAATCCATTGCTTCATTTGTGCTATGCCACAAGGATAATATCTGATTTTGGAAACTGTTGAGGCCGAACAGGAAAAATGACAAAAAGCAGCAGACATATTGAAACCCACAACCCTTTCTCGTAGTTCTCTCTCACAGCTAGAAATCAATTCCATCCAAGAAGTCATCAGCTCCTCTTTAGCACCACAGTGTCCTAAATCTGGTTGTTTTCTGTTAGGCTGGTCGGTTTTGAACTCAGGTAGCATTAAACGTCTGCATATAACATTAACGAGTTGCAACCGACGGGAACTAACTTTTGGGAATGATCTAGAGGTATGTGACAACACTTGTTCAGTAGGAAGACCAAAATCAGATTCCACAAAAGACATCGACAACCACCTAAGCAGTATTTGTTCAACATATTTGGGTGCGGACACCTTGAAAGCCAATAATGCAGCTATGATATCCCAAACAACCAGAGGCCTGTCTGCACGTTCATAGTTACTCAAGGACCGCAGGATATTAGATTCCCAATACACCAGTTCGTTTTCAGAAAAACCAGGAAAATTTTCAATACCAATCTCTGGATTTGAGTTCAGCTCGAGGCCAGATTGTTGTCCTCCAATCCAGAAGAACTCAACAGCCGCCTTCATGGTCCTGAGCAATTTTTGGAAGATTTTAAATTCTCAAGTTACAAAAAAAGAAGTCCATCAAGGTATGGTAGATAAATTGATTGCTAGGCACCTAGGACGCAACGATTTACCTCTAGTACATAAACTAGAAACACATACATGAACATGGGAAAAAAAACATTCAACTTACCTAGCCTGGTACATTGGATGCAAGCATTCGACATCAAACTTGCGAACCTGCATAGACCAATACAAATTTGTCATTTATTGGAACCAAATAAGGGGAAAATACATATAATTTCTTACATTGCTGGTTTAAAAAAATGGGGGCAACATTCAGCAATTGATTTCATTGCTACGATATAACATCACTGAACCTAACAATCAAACAATAGAATTATACAGATTCTGGTGGGTAAATTTTGCTGGTGGTATCCAACCTTTGCGCTATCTTTTTATCTGTACCTCAATCTGCTGCACTTCAACACCCAACCTTCATACTGTTTCCCGAGGCTCATCCCGTCACCCCAAGGATAAGGAAACTGATGGCTGCTAACGTCTAAGCTAATGTATCATTTTTATTATAAACAAATACTGATGTGATTATCAAAACAAAACAAAAAACCAAAACCAAAACCACTCCCAAGGACTCAATCAAGCAACACAAAGTAACACAAGGTGCATATTTAATAATACAAATAATAACACTAACAGAAATGTGTTTCTTTTTCACACTAGGCTCATGCAGAATATACATACATAAGAAAAAGAATAATTCTGATCCACAAGTACAACCTACACACTTGTCAAAAGCACTTCAAAAGTGATTCGTGCCTTGGAGTGGTCCATTTCTTCTCGTATTCATTTTCCTGTTCTTTTATAAAATAAATCAAATGTCATCATTTGTTTATAAGAAAAATGTGACATGAGCCTCATGGTGGTAGCCATTAGCTTCCTCAATCCTCATAGTGTCATAAAGTGTGAAGGTTGGGTGCTGAAGTGCAACAAATTGAAGGTGAAGCCACAGATAAAATTTAGGAACCACAGACAAAATTTACTCGTTTCTAGTTGCACATGTGGTTGATTTTTCTGTGTGTGTCAGTGTGTTCAACACAACCCAAGCTGTAAAATGGAACAACGTACAAACTATCAGAATCCCAATCATCTGATTAATGGGTTGTATGATCATCTTGATTGTTGTGGAAAAAGCTTATTTGAGGCTAAATTATTATATCTATTTTCTGAATTTTGTATTGTACATGCTTAAAATTATGTCAATTAGAGCCTATTTGGAATGTATTTTGGTTTGTGCATTATGTTTTGTATATTTTGATTTATTTATTAGAGTTAATGTCAAATTTTGAATTTAAAAACAACTTTTATTTGATACGATAGAAATTGTATTTTCAAAATAATGTGTTTTGTTAAAATTAGATCACATAAAAATTATAAAATAAAATAAAATATGATGGGCTCAACTAATAACATAGAAAAAAAAGTTTTTAAAAAAAATGTAGGGATATGTTTGATACGGATTTTGCTCTCTATATTCTGCTGGAGTTCATGTGGATTATTATTGGAAAACAATATATGTTTGGTGGGATAGAATATGTTTAAAAAAAAAATTAAATTGAATCCCATAAAAATTTTAAAAATATATATTTGGTAGGCCTAGGTAGTAAAAAAGAGAAAAAACTAAAAAATAAGAAAATTTATTTGAATCTCACGATTAAAATCGAGTTTGAATTTGAAACTAAAAATAGTTAGAAATAGTTTTTAAAAACAACTATAAAACCTACCTATTTTGAAAATTAGATTTTAAAATTAAATAATTTTAATTTTATTTAAGCTTGTTACTTTTAAAAACAATCATTCAATCCGTTTGTATCAAACACATGTATCTATTAGAATTGACTTTAAATTTGAAAACAAAAAACAGTTAGAAATAATTTTTAAAAATAGCTTCGAAACCCACAACTTTTAAAAATAAATTTCAAAAATTTATTAATTTAAAATTAAATTGGGTCCACCATTTTCAAAAACAGATGTTGAATCCTGCTAGAATTTGGCATACCAAACAGCAAATTAGTGTCCTAGGATTAAGCTAACTAATTTCTAGAATTAAGGTCACTGATATCCTAGAGTTTGATGGATTAATATCTGCAAATATGAGATCCAACTTCTTTTTTCAATTCTAGTTGCTAGACAACTTGTATATAAACCCCATGTATGATTAAATCAATCAAGGCACAAAAAATCTTCTTCAATTTGTGTTCTGTGTAGTCAGATATCATTTATAAATAGGAATCCGTGTCATCAATGGTTTTATGCAACTATTTCTAGCATGGAATGAGCTAAGAAAAATCATAGTTTCTAGATACTTGACTGCATATACTTCAATAGATATTGCACCATATGAAGTAATATCAAGAGTCTATATACAAAACAACAATATTTGTAAGCTATAACTTGACTTCAACCCACAAAAGGTCCTTTTTCAGATAAACATAATAGAAAATGACAAACCACAGGTTTCTTGAGAAATTTAACACCCTATTTGATAACACTCATTTCTCGCTTTTTCCTCCCATTCCCAAATTTTTAAGATTTTGGCATATTTTGTGTGGGGGAATTGTGGAACAATTTTTATTAAAAAAAATGGGAGTGATAAATTACGTTCCCACTTATCTCAGCTCTCATAATTCCCTTTATCCGTGTGACTCAACCCATCTCCTCCACCTTCGTACCCCTTCTAACTAGTGACCACCATTGTAGCACCATCCCAATCTATCAGATTTACCATCATCTCAACTCTCTCCCCCATTTTCATACATCTCCTGACCAGTGACTATAGCCATAACTCCACTGTAGCACTGCTATCTTTTGCTGCCATGTAGTTCCAGCAGATCCACCAACAGCCCATCTCACTCCTCCGCCACTGGCCTAAATGTAATTGATCTGGCACTTTTGGGACCTATTCATGCCATCACAAGTCAGCAATGGCCTCTTCTCCTCCATTACCCACTATGCCAGGCCATTGTATTACAATTTTTCCAAACAGGTTTTATGTTATCCTCCATATATCTGAAATAAATTCTGACTACCAAACATGTTTTTGATTACTAAATAGGAATGATAACATGCAAAAGAAGTAGCAGGAATGAGATTAGTTTTGAGACATATGAACATGGAACGGGGATCAAATGGACCTAAGTTGAAAAGAGTATAAAATTGATAAAACAATTCAGGATATTAAGGTAATTTCAGAGAGATGAATACTATACCACAGCAATGACCAGATTCCCAGGGGATGCATCCACGCCAAAGCAAGAATCAGACGAAATTGGAATCTGCAGAAAGAAGACATTGGTTTTAGATCAAGGTAGGGTGATTAAATGAAATTTCGAAAGAAAGGAAACAAGAAATTTAAATTCATACATCCGTAGAGGTCTTCACACCAAGAGTACTTGAATGAAACGGTGCTTCATAGAGGGAACTCTCATGTAGAATCCAGCTACGCACAGTATTATCCTATTGGAATCTCAAAGAAAACACACCACCTTAAGTTACAATGAACACTATGCAAACTTTTGATCCAGAAAACGTAGATATCTTATAGTATTAATTGTACAAAAAATAGATTATGTATCATACAAAAAAAACAAACAAACAAAAGAATAGACAAATAACGAGACAAGTTTTGTAGAACCAATATTGTAGCATTTAAAGTGGTCAACCACACCAAAAATACATAAATAAAATAAATAAATAAACTGATATTTTAATATAATAAAACTAAAGTTTACTACTAGTAGTATTGGTACCAACATGTATTAAAATCCTTGGTGTTGGAAATGTCAAGGTATTCACATAAAAAATATATATGTATCATTTCAATAATTGAAACAACTTTGTCCTTCCAAGATATTTAAAGATACAACAGAATTATAATAGTGAACTGTTAAGATTAACTTCATTTTTTAGACATTAAAATAAAAGAACGAACTTTAGTACCTGGCTGCAGCTATACAAACAAGTTCCATCAAAAGCCCAAGCTAAACCTGTAACCTGACAAAACCTAATACACATAAATCATCAACAATACACAAAAAAACAGTGACCTATAACAAAATACTTACAACATGATCATGTGCATCATCTGAGCTGACAATATCCAATTTACCAGTGGACAAGTCACAGGACCACACATCAAAAGATCCAGATACCCTTCCAATAGCTAAAAGTATCTTTTGTTGGAGTTCTATAGGCACAGCAAGTGATAGCACTGAGACTGGGATAGCACCAACAGATGAAACCTATACAGTAACAAAAAATTTTATTTTTTATTTTTTGAAATCAAGCACACACACAAGCTAAGGTCAATGATCTTGGTAATCTGGTGTTTGAAAAATTAAAATTACTAGGCCAATTATTTTTAACAATCACAGAACATATTCGGTAAAATGGTGCCCATAATTTCAGTGAACAGAAATAGCCCCTTTCTGAAGAATTATCACTGAAATGAACAGTGAAAATTTTTAAAATTTTATTCAAAACTAAACTTACCCTAATAATTTTGAAAGACTATAACAACCCTGAAACCTGTTTCAATTGACGTGCTGGTCTTCCCCTTGCCACAAGTTCTATACAACAAAGCCATAAAGGTATGAACTTTATCTTTTTCTTACAGATTTTATTTGTCAATAGTTTTTTCTGATTTATAACAATCCTTATTGATGTATTTAATACTGCTTGGGTTAGATGCGTATGGCATTTAATAAGGAAAACACAAAATTGAGGACCTCTCTCACAAAGCCCTAGAGCTAACTATAAATGTTAAAGGAGAAATTTTGAAGACCGACGTACTTGACCGTGTTCGATTCCGTATAGAAATGAAAAAAATAGTCAAAATAATTTTAGCCATTTAAAGTCAAACTTGGCCAAAAAATCCTGATATGTGATCATATGAATTTTTCTAGAACATCTCTACACGCGAGTATTGGCCTTTTCAGGTCATTCCGCCAAAATGTATCCTTACGTGACTTGGCAGAGACAAAGCAATAAATAAAAGATTTTAAAAAAAAGGACAATCTCAGACCTTGAATTGACAATCTCAGATTAACAATCTCAAAACTCAAATTGACAAACTCAAACTATGTCTCATATTCAGTGATAGGTCTCACAAACTCGTATTGGCATTTCTCGTAAGGTCACTTTTGATCACGGATGTACAACCCCATATAGAAATTACAACAATCAAATGGGTGTTGTGACGATCAAATGGAGTCTCGATTTGAATTGTATTGGAATTGTTTTTCAGAACCGCAATTTTCGAAAATTAATGTATTTAATATTGGACTCGACTTTATTCCCCCTCTTAATTGCTCTCAGAGTATTGGGACACCTATTATATGCTCGAAAATTGGGAAAGCACCAAAAAATTAAATAGTAGTTCTTTGAGACAACATAGTTGACTACTGAAAAATCTAAAATGACACATCAAATACACAATGGTCTCTCTCTTCCCCATGTAGCTCCTCTTCCACCTCTATAAATAGAAACTTATCCACCCTTTTGCAAAAAAAATATGAAAAAAAGCCATAGACTACTGCAAAAGAAAAAAACCTATAAATTCCCATGAAAAGCCCGACAATTGGAGGGAGCCCTTGCCTTAACCAAATCAACATCCTCACCTCCTCTCCAACACGAATTGAAAGGGACTTCTAACACCAACCCAAAGTCCAAGTTACTATTGCAAGGAATCTAATTGAGAGTGATACAAATGTAAGATAATATTCTTATTAATTTTTTCATACAATACATGACTAAGTATATATACAAAAAAGATGAAACTATCTATGATAATGTAGATATTAGATTATCAAATCTAATTATATTATAACCTACAATATCCACTAATTATACCATATTATTCTAATTACAATAACCCTCCCCCCAAGTTAGAACATATATATTAATCATACTCAACTTGTTATAAAGATAAGCAACTTGAACCCGTTTAAAGCTTTGGTTAATAAATCTCATAATTGCTCTCCAATTTTCACATATCTTGTGAAAATAATCGAAATTGAATTTTCTCGTAGACAAAATGACAATCAATTTCAATATGTTTACTTCTCTCATGAAACACAAGATTTGAGGCAATATAAAGTACAAACAGATTATCACCCACAATTTAACTAGTACTAAAGTTTTAAGACTAACTTCATTTAAGAGATAAAATATCCAAATTATCTCACACGTAGGTTGGGCCATGGCCCTATATTCTAACTTAACACTAAATCGTGACACAACATTTTGTTTCTTACTCTTCCACAATATTAAATTTCCCTCCAACAAAAACATAATAACCCGTTATAGATCTTCTATCCACTAGGCAATCATCAACTAGATATGAAAAACATTCACTCCGAATGTATCCATGATTTGTGTACAAGAGACCACATCCAATTGCTCCTTGTAAGTAATGCAAAATCCGTCCCGATGCTACCTAATGATAAACCGTTGGGGATGAAAAAATTGACCGACAACAATAGCAGATTAGGCAATATCTAGACAAGTGATGGTAAGATAATTTAACTTCCCAACCAACCTTCAATATCTATCAGATCAACAAATGATGCCCCATCTCGATTAATAAATCAAAGCCATATTTCCTATGAGAGAGAAAGATATCACATTTACTCCTTGCAACTTGAACACCTAAGAAATACTTGAGCAGCCCCTAATCCTTCTGATGAAATGCCCAAAGTATCACTAGTAGTAATAACAATATCATCCATATATACAACTAAGGATGAGACTATTATTTGATTGCTTACAAAATACTGAATAGTCAATCTTGCTCTTAATCATGCCCCATGTTTCAATAGCGTGATAAAATTTGCCAAACTAAGCACAAAGACCTTGTTTCAAACCATATAAAGATTTTCGATGATGACAAATATGCTCAAACTCCCATTAAGCAATAAAACTTGGAGGTTGTACCATATACATCTCTTTATGGAGATCACCATAAAGAACAGTATTTTTAATATACAATTGATGCAAAGGCCAATGGTGAGTAGCTACCATAAAAATAAACAATAAAACATAAGTTAATTTGGCAACAAAAGAAAAGGTATCAAAATAGTCCATACCATATGTTTGCACATAGCCCCATCAGGATTAACCTTAACTGCGAACACTCACTTGTAGCCGATAGCCAATTTCCCTAAAAGTAAACTAACCAAGTATCAAGTACCATTTTCATCTAAAGTCTTCGTTTTATGCCGAGCATTACTTGGTGCCAACAAGGTGAGAGAGGGCTTCATGAACGACTTTGGACACAATGGTAGAATCGAGAGAGCAACAATAGAACAAGAAGAAGACAAACAATTATAAGAAACAAAAGACGAAATAAGAAAGTTGCTTTACATAATGCAACAGATAAAGAACATCAAAACTAAAGAATCTTGTACGAGGAGCACCAAGCAAAGGATAAGAAACCATATTTATCTTTCAAACAACTTTGCAAGAAAGTATCATTGCAAGGAAGACTACTCACAAGACTCAAACTTCTCAAAGTGTTATATAATCTTCATTAGAGTGCACTAGGTTCATTCATTTTCATATATGATTATGGCGTGCTCTCGACCATGCCCCCTCTCCGCACAATTTCTTTTTGTAGTGGTCGAATGAAGGACCCAAAATCCTCATATAAAAATATTTCTCCACTAGACTTTTATCTTGTCCATGCTTTTCCTTTCCTTTCCTTTTTTTATTTCAAAAAAAAATAAAATAAAAACCCAAAGCTCACTTTTCTTGAAATTTAAAATAAAATCCCTAAATAACAAATCGGTTTGAGGAACGGATGCTTATAATTTAATTGTTTGGGTCAAAATCTAATGTGGCAAGTCTCTCTACTTTTATTTTCACATTCAAGCATGTTAACATGTATACTTCTTTTGCCATAAAGGACTTTTGGTCTCACATATTTTTTCTAAATAAAAAACTGCTCCTTAAATTATAATTAAATAATAAAAAATTTTAAAACAAGTAAAAAACTCTCATATACCGAGATTAAGTAATAATTTTTAAGCATTGTGGTACAATAGTCCTCCATTTCCCACACATAATTAACTTCGGAACTTTATTCTTTGGACTCATAGATTTTTTAGATGATCAACTACACCTTCAATTAATTTTGGTGGCAACTCCACAATTATTTTCTTATATTTTTTATTATGTAAATATTTTGTGCAAGCTATTATGTCATGATAACCCAAGAACCATACTTGGTCCCACCGAGTTAAAAACTAGCAATGAGCCCAAATAACTTAGGTGATGATAGTTATGATGAAGAATTTATTATTTTCAAGTTTAGATTTTTTATTTTGAAAAGAGAAAAAATTTAATTATATACTTTTTGTTTTTAATTTTCATTTTTATCCAACAACTTATATAACTTTGCCAATGGGTTTTTAGATACAATATTAAGGAACAGAAAATCCTAATTCAGTGCTAACTAATTTCAAACCCATTCAAGGCTATCGATACCAAATTTTAAGTTTTATTAAACAAGCATAGACAAAGAAATCAATATTACCTCATTCACTAGCAAAAAAATAAGCATGGTTCAATTCTGATGACTTCAATAACTCGTCGGAAGAAACTCGCCATATCTTTACACTATATATATACGCACATAAAGAGAGAGAGAGAGAGGTAAGCAACAATATAAAAACTGGTACATGAATTAAACAAATTTAAATTTTAAAAATGGAACAAAAAAAAAAAATTGCTCTGGCTTTATAGCCAAAGATTTTTGACTTAACAAGATCCAATGATAGAAAGAAAGCAAACAAAGTACGAATTTAAAATAGAAATGTGTGTTGACAGGAATCTATGTCACGAGCATTTGTGCTTGTATTAGCACATAATTCTCACATTTGACTGAAACAAATTCGAATTTGTTTGTTTGTTTGGAAAATGATGTTTTCAATAGGCACCTTAATCTTTTGATGGAGGGGCCCTCATTGGTCGTAGGGGGTCAAAGGGTGCTTCAAAGTTTTTTTTTCTGATGATTCTTAGTCTTCCTGAACAGGGGTAAGGTCCATGTAGGTGCTTTTATGCGACTACTTCGATTACCACAAGATAGTAATCAATTGGTTAATGCAGCAAGAGTAGTTTTATTGCCCTAAGCTGGCTTTTGCCTGTAGAAGGTGCACCAGGGACTGGTTTTCAGCGGCAGATATTTCCTTCAATTTATTTCGGGTGCCTTAATTTTTGGGTTGACTGTGGGTAGCTTTACTGTGTTTCCTTGTTTTGTCAGCTACTTCTAGGGTTCAGACATTCAGGGATGGAAGGGTTCAGCAATAAATTATGGCACAGTTTTATGGGAAACTGGTGAGCAGCACTATCAGCAGTTAGTTTGCTACCCTTGGAGGACAGTATGGGATTACAGGATGTGTGGACTTTTGTATCAGTTCATTGTCAATGCTTGGGATTATAGGATGTGCAAACTTTTGTAGATGGCAAAGTTTTCCTATCAGATCATTGTTGGCAACTCCTTTTGGTTATTGGTGACACACTGCAAGTATAGCTGCCCTTGCGAGGTGGTTCTTCAACTATTGTCTCCTACTACCTCTTCTCAGCACGTTATCTTTCTGCAAGTTTGTACGTGGTTTCTGCAGTGCTTGCAGTTAGTTGGTAAAGGTATTCTCTTTTTTGACACAACCATTGGTTTGATTCTACCTTGGGTCCCCCAATCGAGGATCCACAGCTCATTAGTGAGGTATTATTAGACCCCACTTTGTAGGTTCTGCTTCTTTAGAGTACTTTGATGCTAGTTGATGTTGTGTTCCAGCAAGCTATTTTTAATTCGTCATTTTAACTAGTGGCAGTGAGCTCCAATATTGATCAATTAAGATTGCAGATACTTAGTTTCTTTACTATATCCATTATCTATTAGCAGGGTCGTTAGGTTAAGTGAAAACCCCTCTGAGCAAGTAAAGCTTAATACAAATGGTTCTTCTGTTGTTGGTCATGGTGTTGGAGTGGTTGTTCTCCAGGACTCTTTGGGGTCAATGATTTTTGCTGTGAGTGTAGATTGGCATTACCAATAGTTCCTCCATAGAGGTCAACACTTCATGCTTGGGTTCTCATGTTATGTTTGCTCTGGGTTCTCATATTATGTTGGTTCTCATGTCCTCCCATCAAAATAATGATGTATAAGATGAAATTGATGAAGTCAAATAGCATCTATATTCAAGGAAATAAGCAATGACAGGAAATTTTTTTGAGTTTTTTTTTTTTTTTTGAAGCATTTGGTGTCTCAAGATAGTAGAGTCCATTTTTTTCCTTAGCAAATCCTATCTTCCTCCCTGAATCCTATTCTTAAAAAACACAATAAGGATAGAAATTTACGTGACACCCTAGATCCTTTGTAAGTTTTTGGATTGAAACAATACTGACAGCTAACTTGGGAACATGGAACACATATTTAAGAACAAGGGTAGGTGTCACGTGAATATCTCCTAGACTTGCCACTATGACAAGAGAGCCATTTGCTACAGAAATTTTCCTACTACTTGGACACGGTTTATAGGTACTAAAAACTGTGATGAATAGGTTATATGATCAGTAGCCCCTAAATCTATTACCAAGAGCCTTCAAAACCCTTTTTGAGGCATGTAATCCAAAATACATTAGAAACTTAACTGAGAGTGCCAATAAGCATGCACAGAAGGGTTTTCCAATAGACCCTATTAAGCCTCTAAGCCTATCAATTTTCTCACCACTAAGTTCTTCTTACTCCTTTTTTCTAGAGGATTGGTTTGCTCTGTCAAATGTGCACGACTGCTCTCCTTGGTAACTCCACTCTTGCTGGAAGTAGGTAGCTTACCACTAATTTCCAACAACGTGCACTGGTGTTCCTTGACATCTTGCAGTAAGTGCACCACAGCCACAGGTTGTCTCGTCTCAATTATCTCTATTTTGTCTCGGTTGCGTTCTTCCATGTTTCAGTCCTTTGGTATGTTCTGTTTCGGCTGTAAGTGCAGAACCTTCTGAAACTTGGGATTGAACCTTCTCTAGCATAATACCCATTCGATTTCTTTCTGACAGAGTAATTGACATTACTCCTCCAAAGGTGTTTCCTGTTTCCATAAATTTGCACTGACGTGGTCAAATTCTTGATTGAGTCCAACAAGTCATAAACACAGTCCATTTCAATAAAATGTTTCAAAGCTGCGGCGCCTTCAGGACATTTCATTTCAATAACTCGATAGTGATCAAGTTCTTGTCATAAGTTTTTAATGGAATTACCATACTCGGTCACAGTTTTGTCTCCTTGCACTAGCTCTAATCTTGACTTCATAAACTCATGCTGCATCTAGAGTTTTTGAGTAAGTTCATTGAACAGAGTCCCAAATTGCTTTAGTAGTGGTCAAGAACGTACGCAGTATCACTGATCTCAGAATTCATTGAATCTTATAGCCAAGGCGTGATCATCAAGTCTTTTATCCCGGCATCAAACTTTGGATCTCCGCCTTGTCATGCTCTCAAACAACGTGCTAGCAGTGTCTCCCGGCTGACGCATGTGCATACCACTCGAGGAGAGACAAGACAGAAAGCGTAGCTAATACGGATAAGGAAGTTTCTAAGGCAATTTGTGTTGAGAATGATGAAGCTCCCTTCAGGTTCAAACGTACATACCCGTTACACACAGAGAGCACACCTCAGTCTCGTACTTAACGTTGAAGAAGAGATTTAACCATCTCTACATAAATTGATCGAAACCTGAGCTGGCCTCTTGATGAGTCCAAGGCAAGGCGAAACTAGTCCACGTGTGCCCCGATTAGTATGGCTTACTCAAGCACCAGGGCGGTGACCGATCGCCAGATGTGTGAAAACCCCAACCTGATAAAGTGATATCGTAACAATTGCGTTCGTTTCTGCAGCTCGTCACACTCCTGCGAGCAGACATGTACGATTCCGATCCTGTAGTCGAAGGAGCCCCAAGAGACGGGGTCGATCAGGCGAAGGTCTTGCATATCGTATCCACTGTTGCTGGCCGCCGAGCCATGTGGAGTACCCAAGGATGGGAGGGAGTGGCGCCGTAGAGTCGAAAGGAGCGCATCAAATGATCTTGGTTCATCCCAAACTCGTCAGACGCAATGAGGGATCAGAAATCAAGTAAGAGAGGATGTCACGCCCAACAACAAGGTTAACGGAGCATCTCTCCTAGTGGCGCAGTGTTACTCGAGGAATGACAAGACGGAAAGCGTAGTCAGACGACGTACGGGTTATGCTAACAACGCAGATGGGGAGATCGATTGAGCCCCCTCAGAGTGTCGTACGTACCAACCCTTGCAATGCGGAGAGTACGTCGTTAGTCTCGAATCCTGATGACTTGGCCATCCCTATACAAACTGGCCGGGAACTGGAGCGTCTCTTTAACGAGCCAAGTTGCGAGGGAACCCCTAAGAAACGGGGTCAACCAGGTGAAGGTCTACACACATCGGGTCCACCAAGTCATACTATCAGCCATGGTGGAGCACCCGGGAATGGGATAGAGGACGCCACAGAGTTCTAAAGGAGCGCCAAACGATCTTGATTCCTCCCTGAACTCATACGGACGCAGCTGAGAGCATCGTAAATCAGTGGGGGATGGCGTATCCCGAACAGGCGTGGTGCTGACTGCCTTCCAAGAAGTATAGGTGCGTCTACCTTGAGGAGGGGCGCGGTGAAAAACGTAGCTGGTGCGGGACGGGTAGGCTCCACGGCAGCTCGTATGGGAGATCGACGAAGCCCCTTCAAGTTCAAACGACCGCACCCGTTAAATGTGGGGAGCACGTCGTTAGTCTCGACTCGACCTAGAAGAAGAACTTGCCATCCCTACACAAACTAGTCTTAAACTGGAGTTGTTCTCCGTTTAGCTCAAGATAGGTCGAAATCGTCTACGATGCCTCAACGGATAATGGCTTACTAGAAACATCCACCAGGGTGACCGAGTGCCGCACGGTTAAAAACCTTGACCCGGACACTCCCTCCCATTTCAAGAAGATGGTTTAGTTTTCCTTCGTATTTCAAATAAATTTGAACAGATTTGGAGATTATTTCAAATAATTCTTTTCATTCAGCCATAGTAGCCTAATATTCCTGCAAATCACCATTTTTATGTTGGGAATTATCCTCTTCAAATTGGGAAAACTTGTGGTTTGGTCTCAGGCGTGATTCTCACAATTTATCAGAGAGATTGATAGAGAAAAAATAACAATAATGGTCAGACAAATAGGAACAAACAAAATGATGAAGATCAAGAATAGAAACGGCACGAAGGCTGAAGAAACAATTGACACCCAGGAAGAATAGTCACCTAGGGCTTTGATACTATGTTACAAAATATGAGAGAAAAAATTATTGTAACAATAACTCTACTTTTTCATTGATCATTCTGGACCATATATAATATACAGGTTAGGAACAGAATCTCTCATAGGTTTTGAAAATGAAATAATTCTGCAGCCATACAATCATAACTCCAGCCAGCTTCGCTGATGGGATTATAGTTAATTATCCTTAATTGAACATACAAAAGCTAATTACAACAACCAGCACATTAATTATAGCAGACGGTTGGGGATTAATTACAGCAGACAGCTGGGATTTAGCATCCCATACCTGGTAACTCACACAAATATTATGCAAGTACAATTACAGACGATTTCCCACACAGAAATCAAAGGATAACACTGTCAAAATTGACCCAAAATTTACTCGGTATACAAGTCACTAGCGTATCAGATCCAAAACAAAGATGAAAATGGAAAAGTACCATGGCAAACACAGAATCATAAAAATGCAACATACTTGCAGATGATCCAGAAAGTGCATTAAATAATATATCTGCATCTCATACTGTCATAAAACAGCTTCGTCATACAAGGAAGAACTGGATCCAACTCAGAGAATAATAATACCAAACCTAACTGACCTTCCATCTGAACTCCCTACAGCTAATAAGAACTGAGGATTTGACACCTCAGAAGCAAGTACTGCCCAAGAGATTGTAGTAATCCATGCAGCATGAGCAGCAAGCAGACCAACAAGCGTTGCAACATTTTTTCCTTGCTTTGCTCAACAGAATAGCCCTCTAAGCCATTTATTCTCCAGATTGAAATTTTACCAGATTTTCTCCAAATGCAAGCAGAGAACAGCATTCTCAGATGAACCATTGAGGAAACTTGTCCACTGTCGGATGAAAACTGTGGCAATGGGTAACCAGGTAGAACAGTTGATGATAATATTGCACCCTGAGATGGTTGATCTGCAGTTATTTGTGGAGAAGTGCAATCCACTAATATGTTTTTTTGAGAATCCGTTTTAGATTTAGTAATAGGAACAAGTTGGAGTTGATTAATGTCTTCTATGTTAGAATTCATCTCAACTACCTGAAAAGAGTAGGAAATTAAGAAACATAATCAGTAGTTAAACATAAAACCATTTTTAATTATAAAGTACTAAATAAGACATTAATACCAATGCCATAAGAAATGATAAATATAGAACATAATATATACTGATTATTTAGATAAGGGAAAGCCAAACTCAGGTTTCTGGCTATCCATGGTTGTTTTTATAATATTAAGCTCCATGATTTTACCAGTTCGCATCCCAGACTGGTGCCAGTCTAACAGATTTAGATGTAACAATACAAGTCACAACCCCTGCACATCATTTTTTACATCCAGTAAGCACAGCAAATACATCAGTGAAAATACAAAATGATAAATAAATGCAGACATATAATGATTCTAGTCATTTTTCCATCTTTATCTATAGTTTGAGTATTCGGTATCTAGAAATAGATTCTTATTTTCAACTTATGAACATATGAAAACTGAAAGAAACAAAGCATATGCTGGCAGCAACCATTATATAGCCCTATTACTGACAAATATAAATAGCAATATATTCACTTACTGAAGACATTTGTTTTTACTTTAAGAGCTCTGAATATTCAGTACCATTAGTGCTTTCCCCTGACCCAAATAATAGCTCATAATCTTAGCCTGGGTTCTTCTTAAAGGCTCGACTGTTGATATAAAAGTTCCAATATTTTGGTCTCCTCTGATGCAAAATCATTTTGACATCCTCAACTCAATCACAAATTTTCTGCGTTTTAAAAGGTCGTAGAAATCAGATTTCAATGGACATAACAAGGAACACCAAAATATATATGAATAGGGGCGAAAAGTGATTCAGCAATAATAGTCAGGTAAATATCTAGCTTTGGCTGGGATTATACCTCCACACGCTGCCTAGCACAAAGTCAGTTTTACTGCAAGTCCTGCCTTCAGTACAAGGTCATACTGTAGAATTCTAATAGATGAAGGCGCTGTTTTGGTTAGTGCTTCTTGTTTTATAGTAACCTATAGTTTCGGTAAGTTTTACAACATAAACTAACTATCTGAATAATTTTTATTTTTTGTATTTGAAATTATTTTTATTTGAACGGAAGTGTGGAAGGCTAATTGCTAACTCATACACTAAAACTTCATCTAGCGATATGCACAAATTAATTTGAACAGTCGGGAAATTGCCGTTAACTCAATATCCCAGTCAAATCATCTAAACTATCAACCAATTATATTATACTTCCATTGAAATGTGACAGATATTTATGCACTGCCTACCTAGCAGTTCACGAAATGACAAAGTCAAGGCATGACTTCAGAGGTGAAACTACTCCCATAATGACCAGAAAACTTCTGAGTACAAAATCATTTTTTATCTGAGTAATATTAGTAATCTTCAATACCAATTTATATTATTCATAAACCCAAACACTCCTAAGAAGTTTAATTAATATTATCATGTAGAGGTGTCAACTCAAAGTCATGGGAATCAGGCATTTACTTGGAGTGAGCCATTTTATGATAGCCAGAAACCTGAGTGTAAGTTTATCTTGATAGTCACAAGTCCCAGGCTACACAGTTCCAGTACTTTTCACCTACATCAATTGCGAGTCAGATGTTCACAAAAAATCCCCACGTCAACAGAAATAAGAAAGAAATCTTCAATATAACTAAGAAATTTGACTTTTTGATGCTTAATTCGATCTGATCTCACAAATGAATAAATTATCAGTTTTCAGTCATGATCAAACAAGCTGAATGTTTAACGATACCTACACGATCCATCTGTTTGCTTAACTATGAAAATATATCTCACTTTTACTTTCTCTATTTGTACAATGAACGAATATAGGGGCAAGTAACAACTCGGCCTTACAAATAATAAACGCTTAGGAATTATGCGGTAATAATTACAAAAGATAAATACATCTTGACAAAACCAAAGGACACCGCATTATCTTCATTCTAGAAAACTAAAGAGTCAATTTGACCCTTTGATTGCTCAATTAATGTCATCCATTACAATCCTTTAATTGCTTTATTAATGTCGGCTGTTATAGTTCCTTTTGCATTGTTTCATTAATGCTTCTGTTACAATCTAGAAACTATATTGTCCCTACTTTTACTCCTCCTTAAGCTGGTAACTAGATATTTTCATTCCCAATTTGAATAAGATATTCTGAAAATTTAACCACCTAAGCCCTTAGTGAGTATATCATCAATTAGCCAAGGTGTAGACACATAATGTGTACATATCAAACCACTATCCAATGTTTCTAATAACGTATTTGTTAACTTTCAATGTGTATCATCCAGTCATGTTGCACAGATTAGTTTACATTAATTGGCAGATTTCTATTATCATAATAATGTCTCGTTGGATCATTCCTTTGAATTTCATCAAGGATAATATTTATCCAAGGAATTCATATATACCATCATATTGTCAAATTATGTCTTGCACTCAGACCAAGATACCACACCTTACTTCCTCCTTCTCTAAGTCATTAGATTCCCACCAAAAAGGTGCAATACCCGTGTTGACCTCCTCTTAACAAATAACATAGTCATGCATCTGTACAGGCGCCAAGAATCGATCCTCCATGCCATTTAAAGAGAATAATACTTCCTTGATGTCCCTCTTGGTGATAATATAACACTCAATGGATAATTGCAAGAATTTCTCTGGGCTATAAACATAAATTGACCGATAATAACATCGCATAAACAATATTCGCGGTGTGTGACTAACAGATTATCTTTCCCACCAGGCGTTGATACAATTTCCTTGTCTATCATAGCATCTTCTCACCTAGTCCAATCTTAGCATTTGAATTTATTGAAGTACTTATTAGTTTACATGTAAGTTGCCCTACTAGGTTTTTTGAGAAGATATATGACATATCACGTTGTGATATAAAGATACCTTGTTCAAAATGAGCAACTTCAATCTTCAAGAAAGTACTTTAGCCTTTTGTAGCTGCTTGATCTCAAATTTCTTGGCTAGACACTAGCTCTTGCAACATGCTGCTCCTTTCGTCCTCTCACATTATTATATCATCTATATACCATAAAAGGGTTGTGACACCTCCCCCGAAGGTGAGTAAGCTAATGCCGTTTATGATCTCCTGACTTTTTCTATAATCCATGGCCCAAATAGCTCTCGTAACCTTCCAAACCAAGCCCACGTGACCGTTTAAGGTATATACGGCTTTTTTTAGCCTTTACACACGGTATTGAGCGGTCTGTTTACTTCATAACTAGTACACCTTCATAAATTTCCCTCTCTAGATTTTCATGTAAAAAGGTCTTATATAACTCTTCGTTACCAAACTCGCTTTGTATCTTCTTTCTATACCCATCATTTATATTTTATAGGCAAACCATTTTATACCCACCTGGTCTCTGCCCTTTAGCAAAGTCACCAAGTCTCTGTGCAGACATGGTTCTTTTCCCAATGCCTCCATTCCCACATTCCGTAGTTTGTTTCAATCCTCTTGGAATAAAGTCATGTGAAAGTCGATTCTACAGAATGATGTTCAAGTCAACAGCAAGGATCTAGTGGGACGGTGAAAATGTATTAAAGAATACAAGACTAAAAGAGGGATACAAAGATTGTTTGGGCACATCTCCAAAGGCTTTTACCTCCAACAAACGGGAACATCAAAAACTGGTGTTAGGTAATATTCAGATAAGAAAGGAGAGCCTGCACTATATTACCTCATTTTTAAGATCCAAGTTGGACTCTTAATCATACATAAAATCAGGAACAATTCCCTGCCCTACTAGAAAACACCTTGCATCAATTTTACTGTCAAGATCAAAGCGTAATCGGTTCCGTATGCCTAGGTTTTTTTTGGTTCAAAGTTTTTGCCATAAAAAAGGTAGTTTCAGAGGATGAGATTTAAATGAAGGAAGGACCTAATCATGAAAGTTGGCTCTCTCCCTATCTTCCCCTTGAGAATTTTCCCTTCAAGATAAGGGGAGTGGTTTGGAAGAGATTCTTCTTCATATATGTGGACATCTACAGAATATAAAATCTGTGGGTACGGAGGATGACAATTCCTTATATTCTTCCAGGAAATATTAACTCATAAAGATATATTCTAAGTGCTCCTTTAATAAGTCGTTTCGATTTGGACTATAGAATACGAACAAGATATACCTAAATATTTTGAAACAAGGTTACGCTGGGTGCACCAGAGGATAAAATGTTGCACCGAACTTCCATTGGGGATCTAATCTCCATCACATCGAGTTTCAATCCCATTCACATACGGCTCTTTTTCTTATAGTATCACACCTTTAGTTGTCCTAGGCCTAAGGTTTTATGGAAAAAAGTCCAACTGCTTCTGTACTTCAATATCTGCCCATCGTTTGCAGACAATGCCCTCGCCACCACTAAATCGCTTCAGGGTTATTTTGTCATCAGCCTCATTAAGCTACCAACGCTGAGCTATCCATGTCTGATTCAAGCATCAGGCTCCTCCCTGCTCTCACTCACCACAAATACAGCTACCACTTCATTAAAAGCATGGCACTTCATTCTGGGTCTAAAATCTAAAGCTTACTGGTCAAACTCTAGAACCAAAAGTCATAGACTCGATCCCACTTAGTAAACCCTCAAAACAATAAAGATTCCCTTAGACACTTGATTTTATGATCCTATATTGATCAAGCTCTCACTAAAGGTAGACTTTAAATCGGTTGGCATAACGTTGATTTCATGAACTGACTGTCCGATCCATTATGATGCCAACTTAAACGGGATTTACCTGCTTAGCCCAGATATAGCTTATACGGACTAGAAATTTCATAGTCCTGTCCAGTCAATTTCACTCGCTTCTTTTTTCACTACACTTTCAGATTTAGTTACCAAAAACAAATTTAATTAAAAATTAAAGCACCAAAAACAAATTTAACTTTTTGGCTTGCCTGCTTGTTTAGTTTGGAGCAGTCAGAACAAGGATGCTTGCAGCAGGAGTGGGGCTCGACGGACGGGTGAAGACGGGGGAGCTATCGAGCTTCACTCGGTGGAGCTGCTAAGACGACAACAGGGAGCAATGCAGATCGGCGCGAGCTACCAACGGGAGGTGCGGGGAGAAGCGAGATCAAGGTAGGCTGGACGGGTCTTACACCTCCGCGGTTTACGCTGCATGATTCGCATACTATGAGTCTACGTTAGGGGCGGGTCACGTCACATCGTGAGTTCGCTTCACTCGTCGACAATGGGCTCATATAACGAATGTAATAGTAATTATATAAATTAAAATTAAAATGTTATTTACATATTGTTAACTTAAAGTCGGACACTTTGACTTTCACTGGACCTGGACATGGTCGATCCTGACCATTCAGCGTCCATCGAGCGTTGGTCCGCACAAACACGAGCCAAACGAACCAACCCATTTAGTGCCCATGATTCAGTCGGATTAAAGCCAGAGTGGTCCGGTCTCACCCGGTCTGTACTCTATTTTATACAATTTCACTCAAAGTGATCACTTGTCGCTACCATCATCTTCACTCTTTACCTACAGCACTTGAGCTACATCTCCTCGCTTCTTGAACATATTTGTTGAACTACATCTAAAACATCCTTAGCAAAAGAGTCAAAACATCAAGTATCACCGCCAATTCCAAGACTGTTAGAATTTCACATCCATGCCATAATCATATTCTCTTCATCCTGCATCAAATTTAGGATTCCGCCTTGATTCACCATGTGAGATGCTGGTTGACTTTTCTTTGTTCATCAAAATTGCATGTTGAAACGAGTTTGCACCATGAGAGGGCTTTTTCATTCTGCTCATATGTTGTCTTGATACTAACTTCCTAAGCTCAACATTCCTCCCCTCCATTTTTCACTTCAAGTAGGCAAAGAAAAGTTCAGGGGACATTCTATATACTAGAAAAGGATAATTCACATTTATCTTACACACTTGAATTACAAAGTATTAAAGGCCTATCAAGGCAATGATGGCTAGAACGAAGGTAAAATACAAGTAAATAAAAGTTACTCCAGAACGATAATAACAAAAGAGCAAGATTCTAATTAAGATTTTAATAACCTAACCCTAATACCATTGAAAAATATGTTCAACTTTTTACTTTTCAAATATACAACACAAATATATACAATCCATAACAATCTCTTTATTCTGATAAATAATAAAATGTTCAAAAATTACACGATAATTGTAGACAAACATATCTTAATAGAAACCATGATTACCCTACTATCTTCATTTTGAAAAACTCAAGAGATAATTTGACCTTTTGATCAAGCTCAATTCATCGTCATTTGTTATAATTTTCGATTGTTCCATTAATGTTTATAAAGTTATAGTCCCTTAATCGTTTCATTACCAAAGCCGCTAATTACAATTTAGGAAACCTAATTGTCTCATTTGGTCAACAACAACCATTAAAAATACTATATAATACTATGAAAAATAGAGATTTTATGGGTATAATAATCCTCTCGTGCTACCAAGGCCCAAATATAAAACAAAACAACAATCAATAAGAGTTCTGATTTCTACATATATCACTGCCATAGAGACATTTGAATCAATCAGATGTGTCTTTATCCTCTTCCCGATATGGCAGAAAAGAAATCAAGTCCATGTTCCCGTATCTATCCTCTTCTTTATCATTAAGTCCTAATTTCTCTCCCAAAGTGGCCTTTAAACATTTGCAAGCAAAACATTAGAATAAAGGCTCATATTAATATAGTAAATTAAAACTCACGTTCTTGGCTGCATTCCTATTCACCTGTCTATGCATAGGAAAATTTTATAATGAGCATACTTTCATGCCAACACAGCCCAATATAGCCTAATGGACTCTAAACCAGACTGTTTCAAATGCACAGTTCTGAAAAGGGTAAAAGTATGTATGCCTTTCACCAGAGAAATTCTAAGATGCATAGGATCTTCAATTAAGAAAATAAATTACCACAAAGGCCAAAGTGGGAAGGCAATTAGAGGCAGAGGCCTTTATCCAACCACCTAAATTACACTGATTACCAATGAAGGGCAATGCCAAAATTGATCAATTGTAACAAGTTTTCTCTCTATACTCTTTATATTAACTCAAATTTCACCACTTTAACACTATCTTTATTCAAAAAAAGTAAATGATATAATAGCATTCAATTAAGTAGTAAAAATATATAAATAAATAAATGAGTTTACTTTGTCAATAAATAATTTTATTTAGTAATCAATTGGATTAGTTGGATTTGGATTTTCTATTTCTCCTCCTCTCTCCTTCCATCCCATGATGGTCATCACTCTCATTATTAGAGTTGGAAATGCACCCTCTGCAGTGGCAGTGCAGGTCTGCATAATATAGGCAACGGGGCTGTGGGTCAAGTCAGTCATTTATTTGACCTATCGCCTGTGGGTGACCCATAGGCTGCCCAGATTTTCAATTATATGTCAAATTTATTTATTTACTTATTTAAAATATGGCAAATTAATTGTTTGTTTTCATAATTACTATAAACAAAAATATAATAATAAATAAAGTAACCCAAATAGATATGAAATGTTTAAATATTCATTTCTGGCAAGCAAAATTTTAAAAATATTATTTATCTTATGTAAAAACTAATAATAATAATAATGGGTTGCTTCGCAGGGTATGGGTCAGAATGACCCGCATTTTTTTATCTTCCTCCTCCCTTCAACCTGCACTCCTTTGTCGCTGCAGGCAAAATTTCCAGTTTGTACCTAGTATTTCCCTGTCCACTCCTTTGTCGAACATCAGCGACAAATTTTCCAGTATGGTGACCACAATGCCGACATTGCAACAAACATCATCAGTGACAGCTAGCTGCTCTTCCTCCCTTTAAATTCTCTCTACAAACTCATTTCCACAATTTTCAGCAGGCAGCCCAGATCTGCTAATCACTATCATGATCTGTGATGACAGCAGAGACCTCTTGTGAGGACTGATTTGGCTCTTGGCAGTGAAGAAGACGAAGCAATGAGAGGGTGACCAGGGCAGCAGTTCTTGACAGTGGACAAGAAAGGACGAGGAGGACTATAGCTTTAATCTTGATAGAGAAGATGAAACTAATGGTTGGATTGTGACTTAGACTAGACATTTTGACTCATTGGCTTAAGAAATTTCAACTAGTTCATCCAACAAATTTCAGATGCGGATGACCCACCAAACCATTAGGCCTAATATCTGATCAAATCAGAAATAGGTTTTCTATTCCCACTCAGTACTATCAAACATGGCCTAGAAAGTAATTAAGTCTAAATGAACGAAGACAAAATTTAACAAACAACATGACAGCTACTATAGAGGAAAGATTTTCCAAATTGTTTCCAGTTACTTAAGCATTTTTTCCAGGTAAATGAAAGCAGAAATGGGCTGACAAAAATAATTGACAATATGCCAAGTTTTACAACAAAATACAATAAAATATCACTTCATTTACAAAAAGCTATATCTATAGAACAATTATGCAGGGAGTTCCCATATCTCTGCAGACTTGATATTCGAGCCTTTAACAGGCCTCTTGCAAATAAGTTAACTATGAAAAGGTTGCGCCTATATTGGCCCATGTGGTTTGTACCCCCTACAAACCTCCTGCCACCTCACGTAAAGTTTCGCGTGTACAAGTTTTACCCCTAAAAGCTTATCTCTAGCCACATTCTAAATTTACATGCATCTACCACCTTATTTTCCCCCAACTCCAACACCAACACACCCCCTACGTCTGACTCACAACCCTTCCCCGGAACAATAGAAAAGGTTAATGGAGCTACTATTGCGTTTCTTTGAGCACCATCCTCAACCTCTCAAATCATGCTATTAAAAAACCTCTGAGTAAAAAATATTTATTTGACACATTAAGAAATTCTCAATCAGAGAAATTACCAATTCAAGGTGTACCATTTGTCTATACGCACCATGCAATTTTACCAGAAGATGATCTCAGAAAGCCCATAAAGATCCTTCAACCCACCCGCACATCATCGAAGGATCATAAAACCCAGGGAATTTGGTTTCGGCACATGGCTGAAGGTTAAAAGCAAATAGAATATTGAAACAAAAGTGTAGAAAAACAAACCTCCAAGACAACATCTATGTTAGACTGATAGACAACTGCCCATTGAGTCTATTAGAAGTTTTAGATATTATTAGGTCTGTAGCTCTAGGTCTATAAGGTTTAATCTAACTCTTGTATGTACCCATTACATCATAATAACTTATCATAATCTTCATTCCTCTTCCACCAACATGATATCAGAACCACTTTCCTCTAGGCTTGGTGATGACTTGGTGAGCCACAATTCCACCACCAATAGTAGCTTGTTTCTATGAACTTGATCTGCCTTAATTATTTTATTTGGTTTTAATTTTAGGTTCCAAGATAATGGGACATCGTTGTAGATAGAGCAAGTAATTCACAGGTTGCAGGGTATATAGGTTAAAATGACCTACAATGCAGGTGACTTGTTCATTGATTGGCACCTGCATCCGCAGGTGACCAAATTTTAAGTTAAAAAAAAAAGATAAAGCTAATTATCTTTTTAACCTATTTGCTGTCTATGTTTGTTATAAATAAAAATACAATATTCACAAAAAGTCACATGAATAAAATGAAAACACCAAATGTTCATACACCATTTAAAAAACAAATAATCAATAGATGCAACCACCATCTATTTGTAGATTCTTAGCTATCTTTCTTATGTACTGGGATATTCACAGTCCATGTTCATTTTCACTTCTATGCCATCATCTTGCACTATAGGTTTAAAAAAAATGATCAAAACAATATGAGTGTTTAGGGTTTTCTCCAAAGCATCTACTGCTAACCCATGGGTTTGAAGGCATAAGCAATTCACCCGTGTTTTAAAAGTCTCATCAAACCTGCACCCACTATTTTATGGGTTAACTGTGAGGCAGGTTAAATTGTCAACCTAGCCATGGAAATCACTGTGTAATTTGGGGTTTTACTTAGCATTATTTGGTTCTTAATGTCATGTTGGCTATAGATCATTTGAGATCTGGTTCTAGAGGTGGTTGCTAGGATTTTTTCTTGTTGATTCTTAGTTTGGTGATTCATTTATTTGTGTAGTTAATAGATGGATTTATTATGGCTACCAAAATAAAGCTTCCATATTATCGTGTTGTTGGTGTGGCTAGCTGGGACTCATGTAAGTGTATCCTTAGTTTAGATGGAAAATAATAAAATATTTTCAATTGGTCCTAAATTTCTGACCTTGACAGTTTGCCAACTCTTGATCCACCACTCTCCCTATCCTAGTTTATTTTTATAAACTTAAAGTCGTAGTGATTATACTGTATTATTCTACAGTAAACATGATGGGAGACTCGTCTTCAAGTTAATCATTAAATAATGTTGTTTGTATCAACTTGAAGGAGAATAAATGGTGGTTTTGGTGATGTGTGTACTCGCGTAGGGCAGAAGGATAGTTACCTAGATCAATTTAACATCCAAAGTATTTTTGTCTTTTTTCTTTGTTATGTTATTTATCCAGTCGGACTATATCTAAACTAGAGCCAAAATGATAGTATGAGATACATCATTTGATCGATGTTGGGTTTGAATCAGAGCTAATGGAGCCACGATTGTGTGTAGTGTCAAGGGCGTGGTTATTATTATTTTAGTCACAGCATTATTAGGTGTACGTAGATATAAAGATAAAACATTAATTGAGCTGTTTGATAGATCAAAAATTTTTCTGATTATGTATTGTGTGAGGGAGTCTAAATGATATGATGAAAATGAGTTTTCTTTTGGGTAAAAAATTGTAATATTTTCATGTTCCATATGCAAGTGCTAAAATGTTAGTAAGTTGGGACAAGGTATTAAGGCTTCAGTCTAACTCTCATATCATATATATACACATGCACCCATTACATCATAATAGCTTATCATAAAAAATTTCTTCAACAAATTTCTATATGGTACACAATTACCTCTCTCATTTATCCAGGCTTCTAGTCCTTGTCCACTATTGAGAATTTCCTCTACCCTTGAAAATTAACAAGCTCTTCTCGAAGATTACCCCCCATTCATGAAAGTAACTTTAGGAAAGCGTTTAACCACAGACCTTTATGAAGATTTGATCCATTTAGCTCATCATAATCCATCTATTTCAATGGGTTCACCTTGTTTCTGAAAGAAATTTAATCAAAAAGATATTTGATAGAGAATAATGATACCTCTGTTGTAAACTCACCCAGTTCAAAAATGAACTCACCATCTGTTTTTGTGAATGTGACCAGAGTCTTTGAGCGCCAATTAACCCTCCAAAATCCTAATAACCCACACATGTTGGGAGCCATCCAACCTATAAACCTACAAAATCTATATCTGGAATCTGTATTAGAAATCAAAAGCACTATGCTAACATACTTCATAGAGCAAAAGCTAAGCTAGTTCTTCTTACCTCTACTGATGAATATTCTTTTGAAGTTGGAGTGTTAACCATTTTTTTCTTCTAAATGGCAGGAAAACTTTCAGTGAGTAAGAAGCATCATCCACGTTCTCATTGGTCCTAGGTGCCAAGTTCATGTCCAAATCTTTCAAAGTTCTCATTGCTGCAGTGTCTATCCATGACAAGGTAAACTATTACAATAAAGTGGCAAATACAACAGAAAGGGAAAAAATAATGCATTATTGTTTTAAAAAAATCCCATCAGATATTAAATGCAAAGCACAACAGAAGTTATTAATTCATAATTAAACACATTATATAGCCTGGTTTTGAAAACCCTCCCGAAATCAGTTTCTTATGGAAAATATATATATACTAAGTCATCAAATCAAATATTGAATAATTCACTCTGTCTGTAAAGTATTAATTTTCTTCACGGCTTTTCTCTCTTTAGAACACCAATCAGTAAATCATCCTCACACAGTCGCTTCCATTAATCTTCAAGCATAGTGACAAAAAATATACAACATTATGTACACAAATTCATAAAATTAACAAGATTTAGCACACACAAAAGCAAGGGAAAACCTCACTATATAAGATGTTGCGGGACAGCTTAGCATCTCGGATGTGCTTGACTCTCAAACTCAATATAAGATACTCTAATAGCATGTCTGATACAAACTTATAAGTCGTAGGTCATTACAAAAGCGAATGTATCATTAAAAACAATAAAAGTGGTTTGTATTGAACTTATATTTTATTCAACATACTAAGTAACATCTACTTGAAGATATGACAATTAAATTTTCTCCAAAAAATCTTCCCATTCAACATGGCAAATGTCATCAAATCATAATACATATAAAAAAAAGAGGTTAGATAGTGGATTCCTATTGTAAATGCTAAAAGTAGATGGCAGCAGAGCCTGAATTGTGCCAAGTGTTGGTTTGGAAACACTATTTTTAGATTTTGTAGAAAATTTGACTTAATAATCATACTGGTAAAATAGGTGGTAAACCCATGAAGTAGCCGTAACCCAACAGCTCATTTTCATTTTCTTTTAGAGATTAAATCAAAAAATCAAGATAATCAAAAAAGAGGCAATTTCAATCATATCTTTCCGGTTCATGCGTGGAATATTATTTGATTTTTTCATTTTGGGTGATTTTCTTCATGGTGATTAGAAAGCTTCTAGTCTGGCACATACCTCATCCACTCAGCATTGAACTCACAAAATGGCGGACGGTAAAGCTTCACATGCCCTTCAGCGGGGCAAACAGCGAGCAAGCACCTGTATTAATATTGCTGGACAATGCTAATGAGTTATTCAGTAATGATATACAGACCTGAAACATGCATATACAATGGGGGAACACTAAGCATGGAGAAGATGAAAGGGAGATAACTAGTTACTGAATATGTAACTCACCCTCCATTAGAGACAATCCAAGAGGAGACCATGAAATTGATTCACACAAGGGGACAATCAAGCGATAAACTAGTGGTAACAAGCAGGCAGATAATAGTGCTGCAAGGATTTATTAAAAAAAAAGTACACACATGTGAGTCTAAAGTTATCATGGATGGACAACACAATGTCACATTGGCAATTTATACATTAGAGAAGCAAGATTCCCAAATTATTCTGTATAACTTGATTGGAAATTCGGTGGGGAAACTTCAAGAGGCACACAATTCTACACATACAAATATAGAGTGAAAACATAATCAAACCCAAATAAAAAAAACTCATACTGATTACTGAGTAAAACTTGGGTTATGTTCGCAACAACTAACTGATGACTTCATTTATGCATATTTAGCGAACTGGAGTAACTTCCATACTGATTACTAAATAAATTTATTATCCTGCCACCCAGAAGCTCCTGGCGACAATCAAAAACTACTTTCAAATAATCAAACCCAACAGAAAACACGCCATCAAATGTTGGAGTCTTCAGATACAGTAAGTTATAGAACAGTGCAGATAATTTCGTCTTTGGGATCACTCCAACAGGGAAGTGGTCTGCTAGGAGGAACTACGACCAAACCTCGAGGGCCCATTGGGCGATGCCGGATTCTGGGAAAACAAAAAATAATAAAAAGGAAACAGCAAGCATGTAAGTCCTCGGCGAGCTGCTGGTGCTTACAAGTACGCAAATCCCGAGGAACTTACGAGTATGTTGACGATGTGGCCTGCGGCGATGGCGAGCAAGTTCTCGTCGGACCACGCGATGGAGTTCGGGTACGAGGTAGCGGCGGCGAGCAGGGCGGCCTGGAAGCGGGAAGCCGCGTTGTCGGCGAACCCAAAAAGCCCAGAGCAGTGGAGTGTGTCGAACGCCTGCGAGAGTGCGTGGAGGTACGTGGTATTGGGGTGAATTTTTGGCGGGAAATGGGGTTATTGCGACGAGGAGATCTAAGGATCTAAGTCATGTGGAAAACCTAGTTCGAGTCCTATCGTCGGTCATGCTCTCATTGATTTATCCTATATTTTCGAACAGTTCGGTAACCACGCGTTCTCTTCGAGGGCGCGCATTTCAGTTATCACTATTAAAAAAATAATGAAGTCAAAATAAAAAAATAGGACATCAAACGTTAAACTTAAATGTTAAATTATCAAGACATCAATATTAACAATATTTCAAACGTTAAATTTTGAAACTTTGAGCTATAATAATTTTAATTTCAATGGAATTTAACGAGTTCCTATAGCATCATGTTTAAAGAAATGGTCAACGACGACAGGGGGAGAGATGGGTGGATGTAAAGTGAGTTTTTTTAATAAATCCAATGTAGCATTTGATAAAAATTATTTAAATTTATGGAAATAATTCTTTTATGATTGATCAATGATATCAACGCCAATGCTCTGAGTGCACTCAGAATTTTACTACCCACATTAAGACAATGTCTGCAAAAACAGTAATATCTTTTCATTACTCCAACCCAATATTTTTTGCTTCTATAAATTTTGTTAAAATAAAACAATTTGGCTTGCATGAGGAGAGGCGGCCAACACCATCATAGCACGCACAAAGAGAGCAGGGGAGAGGTTGCATGATAGCTCGCGTAGAGACATTGAGACAAGTTGTGTTTGATTAAGCAACAACGCTGTGCCTAATTTGGGGTAATACTGTGTAGCATTATATACATCGTTCTGAATATCTTTTCTTTTTTCTCTTTTATGTTATAAATATGATTTTGGCATTACGATTGAAGATGTGCTCAATGTGATGTGCGTCATTTACATTACGACATGTAATCTAATAATTCAACATATCATATAAAAATCAAATAATAGAGTAATTTTTATGTTTGATTTTTGGTTATACCCTATACGAAATCTATTATTTTAGTTTTAATTAAAAATAATTTTTATCATTTATTTACTCTCATATATATAATGAATAATTATATTGTGTTTGTCTAAAATATACTAAATAAAAATTGACTAGGGTAATTAAAATATGAGCTTTTAATGAAAAATAAATAAAGGTAATATTGCATACAAGATATCACTTATTATGTAAATTGTACAAAATACCTTCATTACCTTATAACTATATTAATTTAATTTTAAATTTTTTATCTATACAAATCTAATGAAAAGAGATTCTTATTATCTCTACGTGAATTACTTGAGTACTAGTAACAGATTCGGGGTAAACGTTTTGTTTTTATTATATTTATTGATAAAAAAGTTAAAAAGATATAAAATTATTCCTACAAGATACGTTATATATTTAACTTTTTCTGCTTTTATCCAGATGCATTTTTAATATACTTAAGCACTATTTATCATAATAATAAATTATATTTAAAAATTCATCTCATCTTCCTATTTACATCTGCTAACTTTTATTTTAAATTAAATTATAAAAAATAAAATAAGTAAGATAAAATATTATTTTAATAATATAAAGATTATTTAATAAAATTTATCGCCATTTATATTTCTATATGAAATAAAAATAATTTGAAACTATAAATTTTTGGTAAACTTGGGGGACAGTCGTAAGAAATTCCTTTATGCAATATTTATGTAAATAAAATTTTAAAATGATATTTCTACTAATAAATAAAATTTTCGTTATTCAAAAAAACTAAAATTCATTATCAATTTACATTAAATTTAGCTCGATTTTCATTTTAAAAAATTTAATTCCCTTTCAAAATCTCAAAATGCTCACCCCTAAGCAGCACTATTTATACCATTCATTTGAGATTAAAACATTCAAATTTTTAAACAAATTTAAAATATAAATAAAAATGATTCAGAGATTGGTTGAAACAATGTATATCTTTCGACTATACTTACACATTGGAGGTAGCTCTTAACACAAACAGGAGGGGCAGGCTGTAGGGAGGTGGGAGAGGATATCGATATAATTTATGTTGTAGTGATTATTTGATCATTGATAAAGATGCATTGGAAAAATGTCACCGTCTTTATGGGTTTTTCTATCAAGTAATATTACTTGTAAATTTTTTTTCGAGCGAATTCCATTACTATGATTTTACCATTAAAAACGATATACTTTTTTAATTAAAAAGAAAGATACAAACGATGTTGATTTTATAAAAATACAGCTGGCTTGCAACGCAATCCATTTTGAGAACCACAAATAAATTTATTTCTTTTTCGTATGCCAAGGCACGTAAAGGCCAGGGGGGCAATGAGAAGAATCAAATCTTAGAAAGAGTGAGGCATTAGAGACAAAGTATAAGGCAACCTAGATAGAGGCACTAGAAACAAAAATAAATCTGGCCATGAAAGAAGTCACAATTGCACAACCAGATATGACTAGCGAAACATATTTGTTTCTTTGTATGCATACAAAAGTAGCTGATAAATAAGATAGAGCTTCAATGAGTGGTAATGACCAAGAATATACTTCATATAAAATATTCGTTAGACGAGAAAGACATCAAAATCAACCAATTCTAACTAAATTAAGAATGTCAAATTCACGCTATTTACTTTACTAATCCTTTTCATTTTAGCTGACATAGAAGATGTCATTTTGCCCCCATTCAAATCTCTAATGTGTGGCCGTGTGACTGCGTGACGACCGTGGAGGTGTCGAATTCGGAATGCATCACGTGCATCGGAATTCATTCAACGCGTGACCTGTCGGACCGCCGATGTTGGTACTCACTACCTTGGTGTTTTAAAGTTGTTGTCTTGTCGAGCTTGTTCACTTTGAGAATCTCATTCCGAATATACCGTGTGTATTTTAAATCACGACCAGCAGCAGCAGGGTCCAACAAAGCGTTACGTTTTTTTTTCAAAAAACTAAAAAAAAAAATAAAGGATGGTCTTCCCACTTTTCCGCAGATAACCGCAAATGCAGTCGCCGATTCTTCACTCTCTCAACTTGATCATGCAAACTAAGCCATCTGCTGCTGTAGCAGTGGGTATCTGGTCAGTGCTCTCTTCTCACTGTCATTGTGTCCAGGAATTATCTTATTAGGAGTGAAATATTTATCTAGACAATACCTGCTTTTTATATGTTCAGTAAAATAAAGTCACATCCCCACGTTCCCCTATGTTAAAGGTCATATAGTCGCATCCCCACGCACCTAGGATCCATCCAGGAGCTGTGATGATTAATGTAAGACATCACAACGCCCCCTAGGACCTATCTAGTTAATACTAAGATTAATTTAAGACATCTGACTACTCTGATATAGTAAGAAGTAGCTATAATTTATTTTCCTAAAACTGGAGTGAAAGTCCCATATTATACCAGATTTCAGTATATTTAAAAAGGGTCAGCTAGTATTATATTAATATGTTGAAGAACAAAATAAAGTCTCTTTTTTTTTTTTTTTTGTGGTCTTAAATTGCATTATAGAACATTAATGTCTTTAAGGTTTCTGATGAAGGTTTCGCCCACAAAGGAGCCAACCAACAAATATAGCAGGATAGCCAATTTGGGCTTCCACCAATGCTTTAGAACCTTGTCTTGTAAATTGTTTTCCTGTCACACATGTTGCCAGGAACATCTTTCTCCTTGTGGAAATATGCCTTAACTTTCTTCTTACCTTTATCAAGGACTGGCACTACTAGATTAGTGCCACCCAAAAATTGTTGGTAGCTTATTCTTTGCACACGTTCGTCCCTTGGATAGTGGACAAATAGGTGACGACAAACAGCAGCCCGCTTTCTGAGAAGCTTCCTGTTTAGAGAGAGAGAGGAGCATTTGCCGATGTTTCTCTGGTGTAATATGTTAATAAATTCAGAGGGAAACTAAAATTTCAAAATTAGATCAATTACCTTCACAAGTTGGATTCTATAGAAGAACTTCCAAGCCCTGTATATATTTCAAAGCGTAAAACTGTGATAAAGTTTGATAGTTTTTAGAACTGCTTATTGCAAAGATGGTTTGTTCCCCTATTTGCAAAATATTGTATTATTAATATATAATCACAAGTTGGCTAAACCATAGTTAGCGTATCCAGGGTATCTAAACCATGCAATACAAATGGTTCTCATTTTGATGCAATCAAGGGGATCTCAACTTTCAGGATGAAACTTCCTTTTCAGCTTCCAAAGTAATTTTTAGGACATAAAGAAACAGGAGTAATGTCCAAATGCTGGAGACGAAATAAATGGATGTATTTTTAAACATCTATATGGTGACTTGATGATGTTAAGTACTAGAGGTAACATACAAATATCATGGGAGGGGAAAACAATGGTGAACGCACTCAACTCCAATCCACCCAGTAGCAACTCCTCACTTCTTTGACACCTCAAGATAGGAACATTTACCGTACAATAGCTCCAATATCACTGTTTAAAAGCATAACCCGAGAGTCTACTCCAGCAAACCAACGACAGCACTCTTTATGCCATCATTAACCTGCCAACTTACCATTTGATCCCCTTCCCAGAAACATTCCCCGTTTAGGACTTTCCCTGAACCAGCCCTCATGAAGAAAGCCTAGCCGTCTTCTGCACCTTCACTTGTCTTACTTTGATGGCTTTCTTTCCATTCTTCCCACAAATTCCTATTGATTTGGGCCGCATTGTTCTGGGTATCTATTATGTGCGGAAATAGGATCTTCACCTATAGAGAAGTGCTCAACAGCTTATATTAGTTACTGAAAAGAAAAATATGAAAATTTGCACTGTTCGAACAGGTTCCCTTCAATCATACCATTTGAATCCAGACAAACAATATATCATACAACACTTTTGCAATTATGAGGTGTCTTAAGGTATACATGTTATGTATATGTCCATAAAAACGTTTTGACCTTCTTGGAGCTGTGATCTTAGTGCATGGAAATATCTACTGTTTTGAGTAAGGCTGAGACCTGAGTAGATTGAGGCATCTGCCGGCAGGCCTTCACCAAAATCAGCCATCCATCCGTGGACTCCACCTTCTGCCTGTCTCGTAAGATCTGCTTGAACTATCTTGTAGTGTTTGGGTGCGTCAAATCCAACATTCCAACCTTAAAAGCTGTATTAGAAACCATATATGGTTCTCCTTCTCGTCTTTCACTAGGATGTCCAGTTTTTTTGCCTCTTAAAGAGGTTTCTCTTTTTGTTGGGCTTTTCATCTGTCTGTATTAAGTCAACCAAAACAATAAACTAAAATTTAACTATAATAATACTGTAGCACATCCCCTCTGATAGAGTTTTGTATATAGAATTAGAAAATCAAGAAGAGAGAGTAAAGCACTGGGCTAGCAAGAGTTGCAGTACGTCATCACTCGTATTTGTTGATCCCTCAGATCTTTAGAAGTTGCTGCCATCCCCAGTACCTTGTCGTGTCAACTTCCCAATTCCACCAAAGTTGAGAAACAATTAATGTTTCTCTCTGCCCCACCCAATCCTAATAATAATTATTAAAATTAAAACTGTGCAATCCTCTTCACTTAAGGCACAATTTTTTATATCTTTAGATCTCTGAGTCAATGATAAAACTGATAGCTGATTTCATTGTCTGAGATCAATGGATCCATAATAGTATGATTAAAGGCTGGTCCATTTATGAACAGAACAGAACTTATTTGAAACAAGTATATTAACATTTATTTGTGTTTGTATGCAAGGTATCCTTTACCTGCAGCCAAAATGCTGAAATGGGGACGTCATAAGTCTTTAGTACATCCCAAACCCGAGAACTGTATCTGTGCCACCTTGCATTCCTACAACAGCACCAGATATAATCCATTCTAAAGCTCAGGAGGCCTTCCAATAGTTTCTGTGAAGTTAATTATCAGTTCAGAAGGTGAGGTCCTGGTAATGTCCTTCCTTGGGCTGAACCTGCATATATCTGCAGACGTTTCCATCTATTGAAAAAGGAAATTGAAATGTGCTGGTAAAGCATTAGGATTGGAGCTTCTTTCCTTTTTTTTTCTTTTCTTTCTGTAGATGGAAGAATTCGGTAACTTGAAATTGTGTTGATCATTTGGCACATCTCTGTATTATTATTTGTTATTGTCAATTAGACAGTTTACTGAATGGTTATGTATAGACTGTTACTGACATGCATTTGTTTCATCTTGATCTAATCCATTTTACCTGCTGCAATTTAAATTTCTATGTCAGCTTTTACATCTTCATGATGTATTCTTGATTGCTTCTAAGTCGTAATAAGCATATGAATGGAAAAATGTCACATTAGATGCATTTATTATCGGAACTCACCTGTATCTGAACTCTATCTGGTCTGGTTAGATCGAATACTGAATAATCATATCCTTCTAGGTAAGAGACCTCATCTTTGATGTGATATAGAATGGTGAAGGGACACAAGTTGTACCCAATCCCCTCAGCCCTGCAATACTAGAAAAATATTACAAATAAGCAAACAATTCCTGTAACTTGGATGCCGGAAAACCTCATACCTGTAGCTAACCAAATTAATAACTGCCAAAGTGATAGCTGATCTCCTCTTCCAATGCCCTGCTCTTGAACAAAAATGGGCACCTTCTGCCTTTCAGATCCAGAGAGAATTGCTCTCGAAAACCAAAAAATTTCTCACTTCCTTCACTTGAATAGGTGATACAGACCCTGTTAAAAGTTGCTGTTTTTGGAACCACCCTCAGCCCCTCGCTTTCCTCCTCCTCAGATGAAACTTTAAAACCTTCTGCCCCTACTAAATAACTGATACCAAACAGTCCTCTTTTTCAAGCCAACTTACTTCCACCTGAAACCCCTCTGCTTATTGGAGGCTCTTGGAGGGAAAAAGTGGGTTTCTTTAGGTTCACCGGAACCCGAACTTATTACTGGTTTTCTGATCAAATAAAAACAGTACCTTCACCTATGCAAATTGGGTCAGACCTGAAATTTCGATAAACATTCCCCAGCGTCTTCTCTGTCTTCTTCTTGATACTGAAAACTCAGCCTTCACTTGCAAAACTGGGAACTGGACATCCTGCAAATCCCATATTTCATGACCTTCCTGTGGCCAAATAAGATTCATATTCCATTGATAGCCCTTATTTCCTCAACAGTTTGGTGATCACATACCAGATGAACATCTCTGTCTTTTGCCACAAAAGCTCCCCGGCTTTCCTCCACTTCTGTGTCCAGCCAATGCAGCTGAGACAAAGGACTGGCCGGGGACAGTGGACCATATGGCTCTGCTGCTGGGCTCTGAATATGATGGATTGAGAATGACCCACCATTGTCTGACCTCCACTAACGGAAAACCCACAACCAGAAAAATCTCATTTGAAGGGCACGTTTGGGGGATTGAAGAAGAGGTACCTTGAATGAAGGGGAGGGATTTGGGGGTGGAAGGAAGGGATTGTTGAGGTTTTTATGGTGCTTTTTGGTGACTCTGATATGTTCCATATTGGGATTTTGAACATCAAACTGGGCTCTGTAGTCTGGAGAATCCTATACTTGAAAAAAAAACCGCGTTCCTATATTCTAACTATTATTTTGTGGATTCTTAACCTTTTTCCATTGGATCTGATCATTCACATATTAGTCAGTCTGTCGCAGCAGCGACCTGGTTTGATTAAGGTGGGTGTTTGACCTTTGACAATGGCTTGCTGCTCGGCCGGGCGTGGAATTTTCTATATTTGCATTTATGCCCCCGGTGAATTTTCTATGGCTCCTTTCATCCTGTCATTCGGCATGCATAAAGACATCATTACGACAACATTCAGACGCAAAAGAGATTGTATAAAATAATATAAAGACAGATCATTATTCGGCGCTTTTTTTCTTTTTCTTTTTTTGAAATGAATGAACAAGGCAATATGGATTTTCAATCATTTGGCCAAGTCGGCCCCAATCCAAATAAGGTAAACATAATAACTACGACTTACAAGCATTGATGGCTTCATCAAAGCTGGATGAAAAAGTTTCTATTCTTAAATTCACATAACACATTTGATTAATAATATAATATGAGAAAAAAAAAATGAGGAAATAAAAATATTAAAGGTAGAATAAATTAAGTTTTTAAGAGTGTACGATCCTTTTTAAAATTCGAAAAAAAGAGAAGAATTAATGTTTATTAAAACTTCATATTTTAACTTTGGTGAAATTAATATATCATTCATTCATCAACTTATGCATTTACAATGATTTTTGATAAAATTAATATTAAAGTTTTAATGTCCAGGAAAGAAATTAAATTTTATTGGTGTTTGGCATTACACACATGAGAAGGGTAACTTATATCAAAAATAATGCGCACCTGTAATTCTCAAAATGGCTATTGAAATGTAGTTTCCAGTAACAATACACTCAGCAGGCAGGTATAAACCCAACAAAAAAACTAAAATACAACAGAAATAAAAAAAAATATTGTTATTTTAATTAAAAATTTATTTATAAAAATAATATATTTTTAATAAAAATAAAAACAACTGTAAGGCACTTCCCACCAATTTGAGTACTGCAATCTGCAAATATAGAATTTTTCGTATCAAAATATGAGTTTTACAGAAATTTTCTTGTATAACCTTTAAATTTTTTGTCCTTTATTTCTTTCCCTCGTTTGATGGCGCCATCGTCCCACCTTCTTCCTCACCTTGTTCAGCTTCCTCGTCTCGTCTCTCAGGCTTTCTCTCTTCATCGATCTTTGCGATTCCCGCAGATTTTATCTCTCTCTCTACATCCCAATCCCTATTAAATACATATTGCAGTCTTGAAATTAATTTTTGAAATTAAGCCTAAAATTACAATCTGCAAATCTCAGTCTTGAAATTAAGCCATGGCTTAACTTAATTTCACAGGTCGCATTCTAAAATTAAGCCGTTACAATATTGGATTCCTTAATTTCGTGTGTTATTGCTTCCTTTTCAAAAATTATTTTGTTGTCCCTCCCCTACTGTCCCTATGATCCGAAATTAAACTGTTGTCTATGTTTGAATACACTAGACAAAGGTTTCGATATTATTGCATTCTGATTTTCATATTGATTATATCTTATGTTAATTTTATTATTTCTATTTTGATTCTCAGTAACAATATGTGATAAAAATTACTATTAATAATATAGTAATCAACTCATGAACTAATTATTTGTCATGAGAGCCATTTAATTTCAAAATTGCCAATTTCTATAGCCTTTAGTTTTGTATCTCGTCATTATTATAGGTATTTGTTATGTTATACCCATCTAAGCTAAAATTGTCATTCTAGCCCCCTATAATAGTTGGTCAAAAAATTGTGGAGAAGAGGAAATCCTGGATTGTCTTCAAATGATTGTTTAATTGTAAGAGAGAATGCGAAGAGCCCATGTTAATCCCTGGGTGAGTTAGGGGTTGGTGAATAGCCCACGCTTAGAATATATTTTATTATATAAAACAAAAATAAATAGAGTTAAACATGCATCCCACATACAAAATCAATTATAGTAGTTTGAGTATCTTTTTCCTATTGAGTTCGCTTTTTTTCACACAACTCATGAGAAGTCTTGACTAGGCCATTTGCAAGTTTATGATAGACTATTTAATTTTATGAATTCACTAAAAATTAAACTATTTTTCAAAGTTTATAGTCAAACTTAAAGGACAAACCTCTCAGCCCCTATAATAATGAGAATACTAAAGGCTATAAATATAGAGGTCAAACCACTTTGCTTTATTAAGATTTATGAGTAAACTTGAGAACACCTTCTACAACTATAACAAAGATTATGTAAATTCTTTTATAAAATAAAAAGTAATTTCCATAGTTTTGGACATTTTTATAGACTTGACATTTGTATAAATTAACATGAATGAACAAGGAATTCAGTGTTTCTTCCTTTTTGTATGATGTCTTATATATTTTTTTACTCAACTATCACTCTAGTGATTATTTTTATTCTTATTGTTGTTTTAACTTTTAGCTCCACAAGAATAATAACTATTGATTTTCCCTTACTGTTGTTGTGTTCAATTATTGCTCTAGGTAAAAGTTATTTATATAGATATGCTATTCACTCAAATACCTTTGCATGGTAGTCACCAAAGGTTGATGTGTCATACTAAGATGTTACATCTTCTTCAAAACATCATTTACAAACGACTTACACCTTCCATGAGTGACTGTTTCAATAACAGTATTACAAACTCATGAGTTATATAAGATAAAGAATATAGCTTCAAAGTTTTTTTTGTGTCTAAGTAAGCAAAACTTTTCTCATATTAATGCACAATACTTATGTATATCTTGTAAGTTCTTTGTTGCTCTAAGTAAATCATAAAGACTTATGTATTATAACTCCTTTGATATCAAGTTGTGTAATGTCTAAGAAAACCTTCTAGTTTTATTAAAAGTCATCGAATAGGCAGCTCTTTAATCTTTTATAAATCTCTTATATTCTTTATATTCTTTTGATGTTTTATAAAATTGTGTTTTATGTGTTTTTAAAGTTAATCGCACTTTTATATGTTTGATGGTTGCATTTGATTTTATAGTTTTGAGATTATGTTTGTTATGAAATTGAATTTTCTATTTTAAAATTAATATTAAAAAACTGTTTTACAAGTTTCTGATACAAGTTTTTTTTTTGGTTTGGCCGTTTTCGTTATTCACAAATGACCGGTGAAACAAAAAGCAAAACAAATCAACAAGCTCCACCGCACATCGTTGGTCGCCTCTCTCTGTGTCCTCTGTGTCTTCCCCGCTGCCGTTGAGCATCCCACACGTCGAAGCAGACCTGGTTCTGTCCCCCTCTCTCTCTCTCTCCCTGCCATCGTCGAGCATCCTCAACCTCGGGTGTTTCTCTCTTCACTCTCCCCGCTGTCAAGGCTCCCTCAAGCAAACCCAGGTGTCCTCTGTCTTCCCTGCCGACGTGAAGAAGAGGTAAGGGAGGTTACTATGTTTAAGCACACTGCCGGGTGTTCCCTCTGTCCTCGCTGCCGACGGTGAAGAGTTAGGAGCTACTTTGTCACCTTTGTGTTTTTCATCCTCTCACCCCTTCTCTGCAATTTGATTATTATTTTTTTATTGGAACATTATCTTTGTTCTCTGACTAGTATATTGTTATTGAAACTGCAGTGATATTAAATTTTAGAGACAGTTTATTGAACTAATCCAGGGTTACAGATGGGGTGTGCTTATAATTGGGTTTTGGTAGAATGTTTGGTTATTAATTCATTGGGCTGCCTATTTTTGGGGATGAGTTTGAGAGAAAAGGGAGGTTTCGGGGCAGCATACTGTGTCCAGATTTATAGCTTTTGAACCCTGAACAATTTCTTGAAACAATTGAGCTAGACAATTTTCAAACATGGTCAAGTCCTAAACTTATTTGTTTTATATATTATTAGTCAAGAATTTTCATATATTGTGAGATGCAATATGGCATTTTAATTTTGTGCGATTAGCTTTAATTGTGTGGAGGTGGGCATTGTCTTTGCACGCGGGATGTTTGATGAAATTTCTGTGATTGTCCATGGGCTATCATTTGAGTTTTGTCTTTTGATATTGGATCAAATTTACTCAATGATAGCTTGGAGGGGCCAATTCACCATCCTTTCAGTTCTAAATGTGTAGGAATTTAGATCCCTTTTAGGTTGTATACTTGCTGAACACTTTCAATGGTAAATTGCTTGTTGGTATTAATCAGAAAATCCAAGTTTACAAGTTGGCACTCGTGAGTTGCAGTCTGAATTTAGTCATCGTTGACACATACTTGCTCTTACAGACTCAGAGATTTCGTTGTTGGTGATTTAATGATATCAATCTCCTTGTTAATCTACAAGGTGCTAAATTCTCTACGATGTACCAGGTCAAGTCTGCCTTGTTTTTTGCTCCATGAGGAATGTCCATTGTTAATTTTTATCATCATTCATACAACTGTAGTTATTGATCTATCTTGATAACTACAGTTTTGATCTATCTTGATAAATTATTAACTTTTAAAATTGTTAATTTTTATTTTGGTTTTGATCTATCTTGATAAATGTTCATGTTTGTCTTTTGTTTCTTGGTGTATGATTCGAATGGGTTCTTTTTTTCTTTTTTTCTTTTAAACAATTTATTATGGTTGATTGTATTGTTTTTCATACAGAGGAAGGTGCTAACGAGCAAGCCCTGGACTATAATACAAATTGAATAGCTGCAAATGAGGTACTTAATGATGATGTTTACCTTGGTGTCGAGAACAACTTTAGGCTCTTTACTGTTGGAAGAATATGAGAGTTCCACTGATGAGGAGTGAGCTTGTCTAGAGGTGTTAGCCAATACCATGTTGGAGAATTTATCAATAGGTTTTGACATGGTTCCCTTGTAAAGTGATTTACCAGGTGCTGATGTAGGACCGATTTCCACAATAATCTTTGGCCAATGGATGCTCTCATGAGCAATACGTTTTCTTGGAGAAGTTTTAGACCAAATTGGAGAAGTTAATAAAAGGTTTTGAGAAGTTATACCAAATTTTCTAAATGAGAGTATCATTGAATCGTTCCTTGATCTCAGCAAATCCAGATGGATGAGATCTCTAATGCCATGGCTGTTCCCGCTGAGGAGGTTTGAAAGAGAGTGAAGAGTTGACAAGTTACACCGATTAAGACTAATCCCATCTTTATATGCTTTATGTTAATTTTGTCCTTTCCCTAGGATCTATGCGTATAAGCAACAAATATTGTTGTTTTCTAGTTTTTTTATATTTCTTTATTATTTATGTAATATTGGGTTTAAACTTGTTAAGTGTTGATCGATTCTGGTAAATATTAGCTGTGAATTTAGTAACTTTTTTAGTTTCTTTGAAGATTTCAATCATTAAACATGAGGTGGAAAAATTACAATGCCTAAAATGATTGATCGAGTTAAGCAGTTTTTTTTTTTTTAAATGAGAAATGCATAAATTTTCAAAAATCAGTTTAATTTTTAGGATGTTTTTTGAACTCAAGTCGATACAAAATACGATTCTTAATGGTTTTTTTGTTCGTACATGTGAAACATGGGTTAATGAAGCTTAGTTTATGGGATAATTTTGCAGACCATATAAATTAACATTGTCATCATAGTCAAGTGCAAAATTCAAAAAGAAACGGTGCACTCTAAAAAAGAATGCAAGTTTAAAAAGAGATGAGCATATGCTATTCACCATTGTGTTGGAACTTGTTAATCATAATTTTTCACAAGTATATGTTGTATCATTAACACATTCATAGACTATAATTTTTGCCAATCTAAAACCCAAATTAAATGCCACATGACAAAAAATAAAACGTCGTGACCTTATTAACAAAAATTAAAACTTGCAAAGCCTTCTCTCCTGTAGGACTTGATGGTGACTTTTCTAAAAAAACACTAATTAGGAGCATAACAAGACCACTTGATGGTGACTTTTCATAAAAAAAAAACTCTAAGTAGAACAACTATCAAGATTATCTATCGGAACATAAAAGCACATATTGCATGCATCACACTTGGTTTTGCATCTAAGACATCTTCCTTTTGAGCATATGCACCATCAAAATCATGCCCCTATTACCCTCTGATTTTCATTCTCACTACTATTGCTAACATTTAAAAAGGATAGTTTCTGACGTATAATAAGAAATGCTAATTGAATTAGGATAATTCAAATTAAAAATCCATTGACAAAGCTGACTTGCAGAAAGTAATCATAACATGAGCTGTAGAGGAAATTTGCAACCACAAAGTTTCTAAAAAAAATATCAACAATAAAGGAAGTAGAAAAATCATTCGATATATTATTTGATTTAGTAACTTTTCAAACATCTATTTTAATATCAGCATAAGCTACTTTAACAATCAATGATCATTATATCAAAAAAAGAAAAAGAAAAGAATGAATCAAGTCCAGAAATAGCAACCAATAATATATATAATACACAAAATATTAAACTTTAAACACATAAAATCATTGTAAAAAAATACACCAGAGCCCTAAAATATTATTCATAATATTTAACCATGTAATATAACCGAGTCTCCTTTCCCACAACCAGGTTGTTTCCCTACTAAAGCAAGTTTTTTATCAATAAAGTACAAATGAAATTCCTTTTGAAACTCCATAATAATAAACCAACAAAACTATCTATAACTTAAAATTAAAATAAATAAAATGAGGTTGGGTTGGTGTATATTAATACCACACAACACTATAACAGAAAAACACACCGAATCCAAGGCCCCAATTAGATGTTTACAGGCCTTACAGGAGTAAGGATGTGTGCGTCTACCCATCCTTTGGTAAACACAGCCAAACCCTCCTTCAAGAAGGCTATCAGGCCGAAAATTTCGGGTTTTGCGGTCTTTAGCTCAGTAAACAAGAAAGCTTTCGGACAAGGGGATGACAATAATATTCAATCTTCGATGGTGAGGCTGGAAGAATCGGGATTGGTTAAGTTCTGCTGGCCGTTTTTTGATGCCCCTGAAGCTGGGGGGAAAAACAGCTTTAAAGATACAGTCACTCTCCATAGATAATAATACAGAATATGTTGAAAATTACAGGAGATCCCTTTTAAGCCAATATTAAAGGAGTATTTAAAACGCATGCTTTATTACTATATATAAGTTTATATAGCTGGGGTAAATTAACAATCGAAGGAGACTCAAAAATGCAATGTCCATATAGGTTTTTTTTTCCCCCCCAAATCAATTCTTATTAATGACAAAAAATTTAAACGGGCTAATTTTACTACTTGTTTTTTTCAACCGTTTCTGCAATCTTAGCACAAATCTGTTTACAATTTAAAAATTAAAAATAACTGAAACTCAAGAGCAATGTGTTAAAGCCTTACAAAAATAAAACCCACTTCAAAATCCACCCTCTGCTCTAAAAAAGATCAAATTTGAATTTTTATTTATACTGGGTTTAGAAAAAAAATATATGTAGTGAAACCCCAGATTACCCACCTTTCTCCCCTTCATTCACCCCCAATCAGAGGGACCTTATAGATTTGTTAAAATTCCAATTGTTTTTCCCCCAAACCATAAAGATTAAAAAAAAATACAGGAATTGACACTAACTGAAATCATAATTGCACCGGGAAAAAAAACTCTAGCCGAAGAGGCACGGGCAGTTGCGCATCAGGTGTGCCCAGAAGAGACCCTTGAGCACCCCCACTCTTCCTCGCAGACAAAACCAGCCAATGAATAACAATACCAATTTGTTGCGGTGTGTTTATGAGAAAACGAAAAACAGAGAACGGCAATCAGAAAACACAGAATTCGTGTTTTCAAAAAGGTATCGCTAATTTCTCTCTCTTATTTTTCTATTAGCTAAGGAAATAAGAGTCAAGAATGGGAAGCGGATTCAATTTCAGCAGCAAACAAGACTCAGAGGAGGTGTAAACTTGTTACTATGTGTAATTTCATAGAATTTTGGGGTTACTAAGAAGTTAAAAGTGCTTGAACACTAATCTAAGCGCTTAATTCCATAATAGGACATGGCCTTTCAAACACCGCAACACTGTTTTTACTTTTTTTTTTTAAATTTCCATAAAGCCAATTATGATGTCCAAGTAATACATTTTTGGATTTGTGTATAACCATTACATGAATGAATCTCAACAGGTTTATTGAAACGAATAATATTATTTAGATTTTTACAATCTCTGGTTTCTGATGTTGTTTTAGTCTTTTCTTTTCTAAATACAGATAAGGTATTCCATGGGTACTGGGATCACGGAAAAACAGTAGGGAGGCTCTTCAGAACAGTGGTGCCGTTCTGAAGATATAATCGGCACCCAATACCGCATCATAGTCCTTTTTAAAGAAAAAAGACGAATTTAATAGCTACATTACCTGTATTTGGCTTCTAATTTAGTGCGACTATTTTTGTGTCAATAATAGAGTTAACTTTGATTATAGAGAAGTTGGTAAATTTATTAAATGAAATAAATAACTAAATTAGTGAAGTATGTTTGTGTGGGTTATAAATCAGTCGTATTTACAATTTCTAACCATTCTCAGCAATAAGGTTTGCAAGGTAACGATTAAACAACCTGCCTTCATTGATAAATTTATTAATCACTTCTAATAACGCACATTTCAAGTGTTGCTGTCTATTTATAGTCGCTATAATTTATGTCCATTGTTATATACATAATAAATTGAAAATACACTTCGTTGCTAATTTCAGTGGAAAACCCCCGGCAATGAACATTTTTTATAAACATAACAACAAATCCTGGATCTGTCATCTTGAGGTTCCTTGAAACACACTTTGATTGCTAAATACACTACAATTATCAAACATTGTCAAATGGAAGCCAACTCTTATAATTTTTAAAGTCCATTGTGTTACCTTGGGATTCCAACTAAATTGAAATTCCAAGCAAAACAACTCAAGTAATTCACCAGGTATACATTTACGCAAGAAACAAAAAAGACTAATGCAAGATCTGTTCCGTACTCCCTGGAATTTCTTCTCTTTTTAATATTTCCACCAGGTATACATTTATACAGGGCCTAAAAAAGACTTATTTTAAACATCTCAGTCTTGGTTCTAGCTCTCAATTGTGCATACCATCACAGTCAGCTAAAATTCAAATATGCCATGATACAAGTGTCTGAAAACATTATGAAAACAGCTTTAATGCCTCACTTTCCAGAGTATTGATACTCAGCCAAATAGAAGATCTGGCAACTTTGGCCACATTGCAAGACACAAACCACGCGACCAGAGACAAACATAAGCAATAAGTACATGCGCCATTAGGTGTTTGCCCTCTCTTCAAGGTACATTGATCTTCATATGTTAGACACATTGGCTTCACAAAAAACAAATTGTTCATATCAGTGAAAGGTGATGGACTAAATATCCATAATGCTCACTAAACAAACATGGACTGGATTATTGTTTATATGATTTTTCTGTTTCGACATATAATATTTCAGGATTGTGAAAAGTTGTCTTGAACCTATTTTACCCTCTTATTAAAAGCCCTATTTAGCAGCTAAATTTAATTGAATGGCAGGAAACAGTATGTTCACAATGAAATTGGAATTGCTGCATTTATATGTTCTGAAATTGAGATAATGAAGGCTTACATTTATGTGTCCACCATTGCA